>CM053771.1:188947107-189008159 GCA_028658325.1 Potorous gilbertii | reverse complement strand
CTGTCATGGGGAGGGAGGGGAGTAGGGGGGGAAGGTGTGGGGGTATAAAATCTTAATTTTAAGGAAGTGATTGTAAAACATTTATAAATAAATAAAATAAAAATTTAAAAAAAAAAAAAGAATTCTAGTTAGAGAATTGCCCAGAGCACCAAGAGGTTAAATCACTTGCCTAGAGTTACTCACAAAGACAAGACTTGGACCTGGATCTTTCTACCTCCAAGGCCAGCTATCTATGACTGTCTTTGGGGGAAGGGAGTGGCAGGGTGGGGGGGTGGAAGCTATACAATACTCTGTCTCATATAATAATAAACATCTCATATAAATATTATATAATAACATGCAATATTTAAATATACATTTATATTACATGCATTCAATAAGCATCCATAAAACACCTAATACATTCCAGGCACTATACTGGGCACTAAGTTTATAAAACAAAACTAAACAGGCCTTTTCCTTAAAGGAATCACATTCTAGTGGGAGTAGAAAGGAAGCAATGGATGGAAGGAGCATTATAAAGGTACAACCAGTATATGAGGATTGTTGACAGATTAGATGTGATAGGAGAGGGAGTTGAAGAGTAAACACCAATATCTCAAATATAAAAGATTAAGTGAAGGAATGATGGATAGAATATTGTCAGAAGGAAGAACATATTAAAAAGATAAAAAAGATGGTTATGGACTTGTTGCGTTTGAGACACCAGTGGGACATACCTGAAGCAGAGGAGTATATTTGGGCTAAAAATAGGGAGCACCATTTGCAGGCACATTCCAAAGCATTTGTCATAGTATTGTACCTCAGAATACATCCTGCTGATATTGTTGAAAGTCAATCACTTTTGTAATTAACATCTATCACTTCAGTTAAGGCAAGAACTGGTTTAATTATAGGTGCCTAGAAAGAATCTTAACTATCAATCAAGAAACATTTATTAAGCACCTACTCTGTGCCAGTCATTATTTAGTGCTAGACCAACTATTAAGCAAATTAAGCAAATACGTTTTCTTAAAGCAAACAAAACAGATGTTTGATTTAATGTGAGAGATCTTTAGGTTTTCGGCACTTTGAAGAAAAGTCTAAATTCTTCTTTACAGAATCTGCTTTATAGGCAGTTGATTATACATTAAAACTGGACAAAATACTTGTACCCAGTTTTAGTAAAGTTTTTAAGAATGCTTGTTTTGTCATTTTCCTTAGATGAACTATAAAAATGAATACTAATTTAGCCTAGCAAATAATAATAGCTAACATTTATATAGCACTTTAAGGTTTATAAAAAAACTTTACAAATATTATTTCACTTTATTCTCAGATGCTATTAATATTGCCTTGATACAAATGAAGAAATTAAAGCAGGCGGACAGAGGTTAAGTGACTTGCCCAGGTTTATATAGCCAGCAAGTGTCAGAAGCAGGATTTGAACTCAATCTTCTGGATTCCAGGTCCAGAACTCTCTCTACTGTGCACCAGTTGGTTGCCTCTAAAGAGATGAGTCTTTTGAGCCTAAGACAGTAAGTTTAAGATACACCATGCCCAGAATTTTTTATCCCATTTTGCATGGTTTGCATAGAAACCTGAGTTCTTTGAAACTTTAGAGTTTATAAACTAGCATTCTTTGTAGTATTTTCTACTTTATGCTATTTTATCAGCCTAGAATGCCCTTTCTTTTCACCTTCAAGACCTAACCTTATCCATATATACTTCCCCTAATATTCTTCTGCTGCTTTCTTGCACTCATTTAAATGAGGTAGGTGACATAGTAGATACAGCATTGGATTTGGAGTCAGGAAGATCTGAATTTGAATTCTACCTGTGATATTTAGTAAATGTGTGACCCTGGGTAAATTACTTCACTCTCTCTGCTTTAATTTTCTCATCTGTTAAAGAGGAATGACAATAGCATTTACCTCACACAGTTGTTGTGTATGTTTGTCCTTCATTGCTGAAGAAGACCATGCCATCAAAGAAATAATGACATGACTTGCACTTGACTTTGTTTTGAGTGAGGGAGGGCTATGCAGGTTACCAGCCAGAGCCATCCAAATCCAGTGACCAGATATTCATCAGGATGACTGGAGTTGACCCAGGGTGAGGCAATTGGGGTCAAGCGACTTGTCCAAGGTCACACAGCTAATCAGTGTCTTGTGTCTGAGGTGAGATTTGAACTCAGGTCCTCCTGATTCATGCACTGGTGCTCTACTCACTGAACCACCTAGCTGCCCCACACAGTTGTTGTGAGGACATATCTAAAGCATGTTATAAACCTAAAAGTACTCTATAAATGCTAACTGTTGCTATTATTCAACTTTTTGTGTCCTTGCTCCCTCTTCTCCCATCATTCAAATCCCCAAGGTGTCTAGTATGTAGTAATATGTCTTTATATATAGTATGTGCTCCACAAATATCATATTGACTTAATTTTTATATAATATTAAAACAAACAGGAAGAAATGAGGGTTTACTAACAAATGTGGGCTGTATCAGCACCAATCATACTTTTCTGAACCATGCAATTTTGGAAAATCACTTACAATGCTGCCCTAAATTCTACTAAGGAAAACCCAAATAGAAGAAAGAGTACTAGCTTCAGAGTCACAAGACCTGGGTTCAAATCTTGTCTCTGTTACTTCCTACCTGTGTTTTAAAGTAACTTCTCTCTGGTCTTCTGTTCCTTCATCTCTGAAAATGAGGTGGGACTAGATGTCTCCTCCAGTCCCTTACAGTTATGAGGCTATACGACTTATGTGTCAGGAGAACTGTTATCGTAAATTTCTCTTGGTAAATTGCTTTTGATAATTTGTGTTATAATTGTGTAGATAATTTTGTGTTATAATTGTGTAGATAATTTTGTTCCCATATCAAATGCCATAGAATTTATGGTAAGGTTGAAAGTGCAAAGAGAATTGTATCCCAGAAAGTTAATACTAGTCAAATGATTAAGAAGGAAAGTGTCAAAATTATTTACTTTGCTATGAGATATTTCAACTCTACATGTTTGAACCCATTCCCTATAGGGTGTGTACGAAGGTTCAAATGCTGTCAAGTCAGCGTGGAAGAAGGCAGAGGAAAGCAGTGGTGGAACCTGAGGAAAACCTGTTTCAGGATAGTTGAACATAACTGGTTTGAGACTTTCATTGTTTTCATGATTCTCCTCAGTAGTGGTGCTCTGGTGAGTGAGACATCAAAGTAAATTATTTCATACAAAAGAAATTTCCCAGAATTTTCAAATTAGAAATTTGTTTCCAAATTAATTTCACACCCAAAACATCTTAATATAACGACGCTTAAAATTTTTCATACTATAAACTTACAACCTATAAATCCATTTCTGGACCTATATTTCCCATAGCTGCTCTTTAAATGAACTAATTCTTTATTTCTGTGGACTTTAAGTAATTAATCCTGAAAAATTATCCCAAAAACATCTTCACATTCACCCAGTGGGTATAAAAGATTAGTTGTTCTCCTGCTTTGTTAGATAAATAAACTAAGCTGTGACATTGTAATAATATTTATGTTGTGGGAGGTTCTGTGTTCAAGAACGTATTCAGAGTTGTGTTCTTTTTTTTGGACAATTTAGGAGACAGTCTCTAAGTCCTTGGGGACCATTTCTCAGTCTATTTCGTATTGTGCTTAGTAGTCTCCTGCTACTCAAGAAACAATAAATGTTGATGATGATAAACAATGGGCGACATGCCTCAGTAGCTCATTAAAAGATTTCATTTCCCTTTTATATGTGTGTTTCACTCTTATCAAAGTCAATCAACATTTTCAGCGAATTATACTTTTCCTCCCTAAGAAATCCAAGGCATAGTATCACAGAAAACACTAAGGAAGAAAGGCCCACTAAATAAAGATGGAATGATTTTAATTTCTTGATCTGTAAATTTAAGGAGTTGGATTAGATGATCTCTAAGATGCCTTGAAGTTCTAAACCCTGGGATCCTGTGAATGACATCTAAAAATGTGGTTCCATTTCATTGAGGTCCAGCAAAAAAATCCCATATTGTTACACAGACATTTTCTCCATTTTAGGGTGATCATTGTGATAGAGACCTATGATTTAAGGACTTCGATCTGACTCCATGTCTCCACATTGAATGTAATCCTATCTGAAAGTCCTGTCTCTAGGGTTCCATCTCCTACCAGGGACTGAAATAAAATTACTGCTCTACAGAAAACATGAAGGAGAGGTTCCCAGAAGCAGATACTACACTAAGGACTGAAGATAATGTGTAATTCCAATTCCTCATAATAAGTCATGCATTCATCTCTATTGAGGCAAAAAAACTATCAAATACACTAAATGAATAAAAAGGAACCAGGTCAAGTCAGTATTTAGCGCAGGTTAATGAGGGAGGATGGGCCAAAATATGGATTTATGAGGACATGAATTGCAGGATATTTGTTTCCTTTTACTTTTTCTATTTACCTTATGGTAGTACTGATAAGCCTCAAAATAACTAAGAGATGAGCAGCAAAAGGTAGGGGGAAATGATAATCCTCCAAGTTTAAACATGGATTGCTGAGCTCTGGTCTCATCTCTGTTTTTAATTAATTAGTAGCAGCTAATCAAAAACTGAAATCTAGAGTAATCTCTCAAATAAAACTGTTAGTTATAAATTGATTTAGTGAAAGCCTACCTTTTTTCTTATTTCTTGGCTTCCCTAGTAATAAGCACATTTCACCCAAAATGTTTAATGCTGGACATCTGTAGGCCTTTGGAAAGAAAAGAGCAGTCACCAGCATTAGCAGGCAGCCTTCCTACATCCCATCTGTTAATGAAGTAAGTGGAGGCCAAAAAGTAATCAAAAGGAGAAATCTTTTTTTTTATATCAAAAAGTTGCAGACTCTATATTCTTAAGCTATATGATACCATGTAATGCCATCCTATGACATACCATACCCAGTCCACCTTATCTCACCCTACTCTGCTCTAGCCTACTTCCATCTACTTCATCCTATCCTACCCTACCTTAACCTACCATACTATACTATACTATACTATATGATACTATACTGTAGCATATTGAATCATACTATTCCATGCCATATAATATCACATGGGTAACTAGATGGTACACTGGATAGAGTACTGGGCCTAGACTCATCTTCCTGAGTTCAGATAGGACCTCAGACACTTGCTATCTGTGTGACCCAGGGTAAGTCACTTAACCCTGTTTGTCTCAGTTTCCTCATCTGGAAAATGAGCTGGAAAAAAGAAATGGCAAACTACTGCAGTATCTTTTCCAAGAAAACCTAAATAGGGTCATGAAGAATCAGATGTGACTGACTAAAGTGATACCATATTGTACTGTACTGTAACATGCCATGCTATAATATACATATTTATATGTATATATGTGTATACACGCACACAAACACAAACACACACACACATACGCACTCTAGAGACAATGGGTAGTGAATGGACTGGAAAACAGAAAGTTCTTGATTCAAATTCCAACTGAAACACTATCTGTATGACTGAACAAATCCTATAACCTCTCAGGGCAAACCAAACCTCCATTTCTTCATCTATAAAATGGTATTGAAAATAGTTTCTTCCTCACAGAGGCATAGTAAGTATTAACTGAGCTAATATATAAAAAGCTCCTTATAAATTTTGAAATGCGCTATCAATTTAAGCCATTATTAGTGGGGGGTTTTTTTTATTTTTCTCTTAACCATTGAATCTAGTTTACAGATTATATGCTATGAATGCTAAATTATATATCTTTTTTTAACAGGCATTTGAAGACATTTATATTGAGCAGCGAAAGACTATTAAAATCATGTTGGAATATGCTGACAAAGTTTTCACTTACATCTTCATTCTAGAAATGCTTCTAAAGTGGGTGGCATATGGCTATCAAACTTATTTCACTAATGCCTGGTGTTGGTTAGACTTCTTGATTGTTGATGTAGGTATTATATGTATTTATCTTTTTATCTATAGAGTTTATAGTTGAGCTTGGCACAAATCTTATTTTTTCATTTTTTAATAAGTGTTGGAATACTCTATATCAATTGGCTGAGGACAAGCCTAATTAAGGATGGAGAGACTTAGGTAATGACTTTTCAGTCACAGCAGATCTCAGAATGACATCTTCCAAATCATAGAAAGAACATTGACTGTTGATGTAGGAAATACTCACACTGTCAGTTTGCCCAACAGTAAAATGAAAACAATAATATTTATGCTACCTCCCCTTAGGGTTATTGTCATTAGAATGTCAATACTATGAGATGGGGGTCAGAAAACTATGTTGAACTTAAAGCACTATAAAAATGTGAACTGCATAATTAAAAGGCAAAGTAAACCAGCACTTAGAGACAGAGTTTTATCATTTACTTTCTTTAAAGAAAAGAGATTTTGAAAATGAAAAGGTCTATAAAAACAACCTCCAACTGACTCAGAAAGCTTTGTATTTTGACTTCTCGCTCATTAATATGGAGGAACTTAAAGTAGATTTTCATGTTAGGTTGCCTTTATGATACACTGTTAGAGTTCATTCTCTCCATAGGTTGAAATGAAATGCCAGACAAAAAGGTAAGGTCAAGTTACATATGGAATTTAGTCACTTAGAAGACTGGACCAAATGTATTTCCAAAGAAAGGTAGATTTGTGTATACTTGATTGTGATTTAATTAGAATTTGAAGAAATTTGAAGAAAACAGAATGGCAGTTATGTTTTTTAAATAAATTATAAAATTACAACTATTACCTGTATTCAAAAATTTTTTTTCACTTTTTTCTTTCATATAGATGACTTCCTCTACCAGTAAATGTCAGTGGAATATTTTATAAGATACAGACATATCAAGCATTATTAATTAATTGATTTTCTTGACCAAGTATCAATGAATTCCTTTTTTTTAAAGAAAAAGTCCTTTTCTTTCATGGCTTCCTGAAAACATTATACATTTTTTTTTCTTTTTTTAGAAGCCAATAATCATCTTATGTTACATGTGCAAAAGTCATTCTAAATTAAAAGAAATACATTGCTTTTCTCTTTTGTACAGGTCTCTTTGGTTAGTTTAACAGCAAATGCCTTGGGCTACTCAGAACTTGGTGCCATTAAATCCCTCAGAACACTAAGAGCTCTGAGACCTCTTAGAGCCCTATCAAGATTTGAGGGAATGAGGGTAAGACAAATGAAGGAAACTAGGGTAATGCATGCAGTAGAAAGAGCTCATGCATGCAAAGGAATGGCAAATCTTTGCAGAAATGCTACACTCTTCCTCTTATCTGTTGCATATTTAGCATTCAGAGATATGCAAAAGACTAGACTTTCCTGGTACTAATAACAGTCACACATCACTGGGCTCATCCAAATTGCTTTACCCACGTCCTAGTCAATGTCAAGAGTTTTTCTTTTAGTCAATACAAATAAGAAGAGTGTTACACTTACTATTATAGTTACTTATCCAGGCCTAGTAGTGAATTAAAGAGAATTCTAAACCATATGCTTCTTTCTGATCAGTGATCAATAAACTGACTTTATGTGCATAATGCCTGAACTGGATGAAATGTAAAATATGTCATTAGGGTGTTGCTTTAGGGTTTTGTTTTTTCTTCTTCTATGATCTCAAAGGAGAGACAGAGTCATAAAGTAGTGGTTAGGACTCAAATACAAGAAGACCTGTATTCAAATCCTCCCTCATAGTGACTCTATGAACCTGGTATGGCTATGACCTCTTAGTATCTAAGAAACTCATGAAGACAATAAGTGACTGAATAATTGCAGATCTTCATTTATAGAAGGAGTTTCCTCACCTGGTGCTTTGTACATCAAAGTAATCATGACTCTAGACCAAAATTTAAAAACAAGCCAAAACTAAAGCAACTGATAATTGGAAATATCTAGGTGTTAATATAGCTAGACTTAAATACTGACTGAGAGGTTTTATTTAACTTTTTCCATTGAATGCTTTGATCATGGCTACAGATTAAGTTTCCAAATGAAATATTATGATTCATAAATATAAAAAATCTAAAATTTATATCCCTTTTTGGAAGTAACCATATTTGGCTGTCACAAACTTATTTTTTAAAATGTCTTATTATCTCATCAGCAAATAACAATAAAATAGTTCAGATTTTTTTTTAATCTGTTACTGAATGAAGACTCTTAAATAACCCAAATTTACATTCTCATTTACCAGATATCATATAAGTAAACTCATTTTCTTTTACATTCTTTTTTGGTGACTCTGTCCAAGACCCTGGTTGGAAAAAAAGAAATCTATTACATTTTTACTTGTGAGTGTTCCCAAACTCATTATTATAAAGGTATAGTCTTTTTTTAAAGAGTTTTTATGGTGTTGTAAAAATCTATTCCACTTTAAGAAATTAAACTTACAATTCCATAAAGCACAGTTCATGAGATAGATTGATTTTCTGTGGACCAATCTCTCCACTCTCTAAGACTTAGTGTTCTAAAAACTAACAGTGTTTTTTGATTTCAATTTCTATTTAATTAATAGTTTAGAATGTGACTTTTAAAGTGTTTTCAAAAGTTAATCAAATAATACTATGAATGCTAACTGATTAGATTCGAGAATGTTGGATTTATCTTGTATTCATGATTCATGTAAACTCATGAACAAATTTAGTCAGATCAGGAAGATACTTGCTTTTCAGAACAATACAGATAATAGGAATGTCTTACTTTCCTACAAAGCTAGTCATATTTTCATAAAGAAATTTGTATAGGAAGTTCTGACACTAACTTGTGTTTATCCATGAAAAACAATTGGCATTATCTATACTTAAAATCTCCGTCACTTATTTTATTGTGGGTTAACAATTTCCTTTTGTTCTGAAGATGTATTTTCCACTGGTGAAAGTTTCAATTTTGTATAGAATCTGAGTTTTGTACAACACTACAAATTTGAAGCTGTCTCATCTTAAATTGACTGTGATTTAATGATTTTGTTTAAAACCTCAAATCATTTATAAGCTTATGAAAAAAATGCTTCCCTTTTATGATGATATCATTGCTAATAATATACATGTTTAGATATTCACAGAAAGAGACTCAGAATTCTATTTTATTTTTAAAACACTCTCTTTAATCCTGGCATACTGGGTAGAGTTGAGCTTGAGTTAGGAAAACTTAGATTCAAATCCTACCTCAGGCACTAATTAGCTGGGGAATTCTAGGCAATTCTTTTAACTTCTATGTGCCTCTCTAGAACTTATCTGCTATACCAGGAGGCTGCTGATCTATTTCTAGGAAGGTATTGCCCACATTAAGATAACCATACATCTGTAGGGTATGTTTGGTTACATTGTTTTCAATAAAAACTCTCTAAAATGCATCTGCTTTTAATGATTTTGTACTTTTAACTAATGAAAATAAAAAAAAAACTAAGCTCTTAGTAGCCTCTGGTAGGAAAAGTGGAGAAATTATTTAGTTTCAATAAATCAGGATAAGACATATATGTAGCCTCATCTTGCAACAGGATCTTCACACTACCAAAACTTCCATCCCCTTCAGTCCAGCACCATTTGGCATTGTCATTTGACTGAGGTTTTTTCTCTTTTCAACCATTTGCAATTGTTTTCACTGTGGAGACCCAGATAGAGACAATGATGATTGATGATTCTACCCAGAAACTGAGCTTTGAATATATTCAGATGCTTTTTAATTCTAATTCTTGTAGCACAAAACTTGAGTAACTGCAAAATTGTATGTTAAGCATAAAAAAGCAGCCTTTTTTGTTTGCTTGCTGAATTACACTTTGGTCATTTCAAAGCATGTGCTTATGTGTAGCATCACTTAATAAAGCATGTTTTACAGTGCTCGCCAAGGAAGCATAAAGAGATTTATCTATTATCATCATACTGGCACTTTTAGTTTTGCATGATTGATGCACATTTCTGGCTGACAGCTTTATACATTTATTGTATTTCAAATTTCCAGTCCAAATTCTTTAACGTGTAAAACTGAACTGAGAGAATTGATGTCTTTAAATATCTATAGTACCATTAAATTTGTATTTCTTTAATTTCCTAATCTAAGGAATCTGTTACGATAAATGCCTTATTTTTCAAAAGTACTCTAGACTTCATTAATAGGGAAACTGACAGCATCATATACAACAACTAACACCAAATGTTCTGTCATATCAGGTTCCTAATAACAAACTATATATTTCTATTTTATATAGGATAATCTTTCTCCAACTTGGATGGGGTGGAGCGCTGGTTCCTCCCCTCAACCCTTTATAATGGGTACTGTATTTCCCCTTTTGCTACCTTTAATCCTTTCACTGTGACTAGTTAATGTGCAGTGGGGTGGGAGGGAGTGGAGAGGTGAATTTGAGTGTCACAGTAGGACATCATAGTCAGACTTTCCATTCCAATTCCCCCTTTCAATTAATTGCTTTACATTTTCTCCAGAACTTGCCTTTGGGGCCTGAATTTGGTCTGTGTGATCCCTGGCCCCAGCTATCCATTTATTTAACATTGATTTAACCATTTACAAATTAAGTACTCCACACTTGGAGAAAACGGGTTCAGCTGCCTTTTGGGGGTTGGGGGAACTCTTGGACAGTTCATATAAAATGGTTTGTTTTAAAACCTCAAACTTGCCATGAAAGGATGACCTTTGCTTCTTAGAAAGTTGAAGTCATGGAAATGGCAAACTCAGAAAACATGCAGTAGACTTCTTGTCCTGCTGATTTGAGCAGACACAAGTGTGCAGTGTGCTAGGCTTCATAGGAATGGATATTGATTGTGTAACCATGCTCATTCTTTGTTAAATGTATGTTTATTGGAGATTCTTTTCAAAATATGAATGTAAGAAAATAGAGAAGTGGTCAGTGAATTTATGAGGTTAGTGTTTTGAGAAAGTGAAAAAACACATTGAATCATAAAAATCTCCACTCTCTTGGGTCCACACATATATTCCCATCCCATAGTTTTACAATTTTAAGTCTTTCAATATCATTTTTGTTGTCAATTTAGCAGAAATAAGATTTCCTTTCTTGAATGAAACTGGAATCCTAACAGTCTTGGTAGGTTTTAGACAAGAAATTATTTCTTCTGATTAAAGACAGATATATCATTAATAATTTACTTTCTAGTCTTTAGAGGGCACATGTATATGAGTATATACAAATACATATTTGTAAGTCAAAACATTAATAGCAAAAGAATCTAAATCTTATCTAAACTTGAAATAGAAAAGCATTAGATAAGAGATACAGTCTCGATTTTTAAGAAGGAGGCAGGACTGGATTTTAATTATGAGCAAAATCATTGCATGAAAAGAAAATACTGCCACTCTGCTCCAGACCTTTTACCAAGTGATCTCTTTTTAAAAATACCATATTCCATAAAAATTATCAACCTAACATTCAGTTTCCTCAGTTTGATGTCTTTTGATTTTGATCTGTGGCACTGATCAATTCAGTACTTCCTCTCTTTTGAGATTACAGAATTACTGAAACCCATGAATGGAACTGATTTTAATTTTAGAAACCATTTATTCAAGGAAAAGGGCCAGATAATCTTTAAAGTAGAATCACTGCCAATATCTCTTTGTTTTCTTTTATGTCATTTATGTTGAAATTAATGATTGAATGACTTTAAAGTGAAGTATATTGAAAAGTATTCTGAAATGGGAATAAAGAAGCATGGTTTTTAATACCACTCTCCTATTCATTTTGGTTACTATCCTGGTCAAGTCATTCCAACTCTCTTTCCTCATCAATAAAAGGAAGAGATTCAACTAGATGGTCTATAAAGTCCTTCTGACCCTTAGATATTATGATTATAGGGTTTTAATTATGCCACTTTTGTAAATTAGGCAGAGATATTTATTTTAGAGGGATCAGAAAATTCAAAGTTTTCCATCTTCTGTACTGATTTCAAGTCACTAAGCAATCTAGAATGTGCCACCATGATGGGGGACGGGAGAAGGAAATGGCACCAATTGCATATTTAAGAGTACAGCTATATACTTGTACCATTTTCTGTTTCCTTGAATACCAAAACAACAGTCAATCTCTTAAATATGATGATTGAATAATAATTCCTTGTCATTCAGAAACTTTAGTGTAAATTAGTATATATATATTATTAGTATATATATTTAAACATTTATATAAATCAATATGTCTAGTTAGTCTAGTTAGATTAAACATGGGAGATGTTATTTATCTTACTTATTCAAATTAGAATATGGGGTTATAAAAAAATTGGATGATGAATGTTTTTATTTTCAAATTATACATCTTATAAAATTTTTCAGAAAGTAGTAGACTAAAGAAAACATATGGTAACATTTAAGAAGTCATAGTAGAAATCATGTAAAGAGAAGTATATGTTCTATTTGTCTTTTTTATTTTATTTTTGTTTGTCTCATTTAAGATAGCTTCTTTCTTGAATCTCTTCTTTTTGTAGATTGAAACCTAAATCTACTTCTTTAAATTTATTGAGCCACCTTCTTTTGTTTTCCTTCCTTTCTTCCTTTTTCCTTCCTTCCTTTCTTCTTTCCTTCCTTTCTTTCTTTTTCTTTCTTTCTTCCTTTCTTTCCTTCTTTCTTCCCTCTTCTTTCATCTTTGTGTCCACGGTGACCAGAATAGTGTCATGACTATATACAGTAAAACCATGCTAAGTGTTTTTAATTGAAATGAATATTTCCAGGGATTTTGAATTTAGAATCTCATAGGCAAGTCTATTTGATTTGGAGACAACTATAATTATTAGAAATCTATTTTAGTTGGATAAAATAAACTAGATAATCATCCTACTTACTCCATTAACATTGAACAACATGGTGAGATCACAGATTCAATGGCATTTTAGAGAATACTTTCTTGTAACTACCATTCAGTTCTAGATATTAACATCATATTAGTTAACATCATATTTAGTTAAAATTAACTAAAACATCCTCCTGTTATAATTTTGAAAACACGGATATTTTTCTAAGGAAAAAAATGACAGATATATAGGTAAGTAGAAAATAATTAACAGAATTAAGAGAGGTTGGGGAAGGATCACAGTAAAAGATGAGATTCTAGTAGGAATTTAGGGGAAGCCAAGGTGGTCAGTAGTAGAAAGAGTAGAAACCCTAAATGCATTGTAGATACAGAGCTCAGAGATGGAATGTCTTATTCACGAACCAACCAGAAGGCCAACATCACTGAATTGAAGAGTATTTGTTGGGAAGTAAGATGTAAGACATAAAGGTCGAAGGGGGCTTGGTCATGATGGCCTTTGAATGCCAAATAAAACCTTTTTTATTTGATTCTGGAGTTAATAACGGGCCCTTGGAGTTGATTGAGTAAGAAAGTGACATGATCAGATGTGTGCTTTAGGAAAACCGTTCTAATACTTGGATTGCATGGGGAGAGACTTAAGGCAGGAAGATCTATGAGCAGGCTATTATAATAGTCCAAGTATGAGGTGATATGGGCTTGCACCAGATTGGTGAGTGTCAAAAGAGAGGAGACCTGTAAGAGAGATGTTAGAAAGGTGTAATCAAAAAGTCTTGGCAATAGTCCGGTATGACTCCTAGGTTGTGAGCCTGAGGGACTGGAAAGATGATGCTGTCCTCTATAGTAACAGGAAGAATAGGAGGAGAAGTTTAGGGGGAAAAATAATTGTTTCTTTTGGCATATATTGAGTTTAAATTGTCTGCTGGATATGCAATTCAAGATGTCTGAAAGTCAGTTGGAGATGTAAGAGATGGAGAGGCAGATTTGAGAATCATCATCACAGATATGGAAGATAAGATCACCAAGTGAAGTAGCATAGAGGGAGAAAGAAGGCTCAGAACAGAACCCTGAGAGACACCTACACTTGGAAGTTAGAAGTTAGGAGAGAATCTACCCAAAAGAGTGGTCCGATAGGAATGGTAAGAACCAAGAGTATCCTGAAAACCTAGAGAGCTGAGAATATCAAGTAGGAGAAAGTGATAAACAGTCAAAGGTTGCAGAGAGGTCAAGGAGAATAAGGATAAAGAAAAGACCATTGGATTTGGCAACTAAGAGAGCATCAGTAACTTTAGCGAGAGCAACATTAGTGCAATGACAAAATCAGAAGCCAGATTGTAAGCGGTTTAGAAAACAATAGAAAGAGAGAAAATGGAGGCACCTTTTGTAAATCTCAGAAGTCATATAATAAAGCCGGAGGTATATTTATCCATAGTTTCTGAAGAGTTCTATTTGCTTTGGATTAAGCTGTTCATCTTACTGAAGTGCCCATATTTTTTCTGTATTCTGTATTATCTGTAAATTCACATGGCATAAGGAATAGAATCCTGAAATCCGTAAAACCTGAGTTCAGATTCCACCTCTGTCATTAACTACCTGTGTGACATTGACCAAGTCACAACTTTTCTTGGTCTCAGTCTCCTCATCTAAAAAATAAGTGAGGGACTAAATTACTTCCATAATACCTTCTAGCTCTGAGTTTTTAACTCTATTTTCTCTCTATTTAACTATTATCTAGATGGTATGTGTTAAACTCAGAACTTGCTGAAGAATAAAATACAACTCAAAAATGTTTTTAAAAAATTTTTAAATATCAAATAACATATAAAATGTTAATTTGTGATTTTCTAAGTCAATATATAGATAGCCCATAGAGACTGATCTAGATAATTGTTCAAATACTAAGTTGAGGAAGAAAAAAATAACACATTAAGGTTAGAAAAAGAATTCATTAAATTCTAATGCTATTATTTTATGGTGACAGTAGAGGTGATGATGGACTCTTAGAGACTACGCCAATGATTTCTAAGCTCTAACTGGTGAGACCAAGCTTGAAAGGCCTTGAACAGGGCTTACCAATACAATATATGGTTGTTGCCAAAAGACTAACTTAAGTTCAATGAGGCTTGCCATCAAATTGCTGACTGGTGATATTTTTGAAAATTCACAAATATTCACCTTTTCCAAAGATATTGAGGGGTTATAATCAGTGTCAATGGAATGGTTTCATTGATATAGTCACAGACCTTTCAAGGTATTGAAAAAGTTGGAGATAATGAACATAAAAGAAATCTGGGATTCAAATTCCCAGATTCAAAATGAATTGGAGATTGGGGATTTTTCCAGTCCGATGATAGCTGTACTATTAACTTAAAGCACTGGGCTAGTTTAGCAGTCTGCACTGATTCACCTTACCAGAAAACTATCCTACATTTATTAGTTGACCCTCTCAGGAGGCACAGCCTAGATTTTTTTTCATATTCATTCCACATCTGTCTTGAGTAGTTTAAACATGTCTGTAAGGTCATTTCTCTCATTGTTCAACATCCTCAAAAGTATTAATCCAATCATGGACACCATATTAGATTTCAAAGAGATCATAAAGTGGCTCAGGAGCATTACAAAGAGTTGGCAAATAGATTCTTCTTGGATACATTTTTCAAAAACCTTACCCAAATAAGAGGAAGATAGCAAAGTAGCAAAAATTATAGTAGGAAAACATATAAATAGGTGCCAGTGGTATTCTTTTGATTTGATTGATTCCTAGCATTAGTAAAACTGGAGACACCTTGCTTAGCTACTAATGTTCAATTCCAAGGCCATCTTCTGTTTTCAGTTATATATGCCCACTCCAAAACCTAATTTAGCTCACAGCAGCTCACACGCAGTTCCTTTGGAAATTGTGTGTGAGCAGCCAAGGGCAGAATTTAATATACTACAGCCCCCACAACAGTGCTAAACATAAAAATTCAAATGCATTTTATCTTTTAATAAATTTCCTGGAAGGAAATCAAATTTCTAGAGGGAAAAATGAGTATTATCATGGAATAGATCTTACTGTAATTGCTTCAAATTTAGGAATACCTTACCACACACACTAGCCCCTTCTCTTATCCTCTTTGCCCAATAAGGCTGATTTTATGATGTTTCATTTAAAATAAGTTTATTGAATTAAACTCAGTAAATGAAACAAATGACATGACTGGAGCTTGAAATAAACTGTTATGATCTAATGAAATACATAACGCAAAAATGTCTTGCTTTTTATGCAAAAATTATTCTTCTTCTTAATAATAATGCATGAATAATTA
Source organism: Potorous gilbertii (assembly GCA_028658325.1). Lineage (NCBI taxonomy): Eukaryota > Metazoa > Chordata > Mammalia > Diprotodontia > Potoroidae > Potorous > Potorous gilbertii. The sequence continues at coordinate 188,992,107 of CM053771.1, read as the reverse complement.
AGGTCACAAATATGTAGGTTTTTCAGTTTTCAATAATATTTTGAACTAGGCACATAGGTTTTAGATCATGATATTTGCATTTTTTTTCATTTTACTTAGGAAAAGTATGTTGATCAAATCAGTCCATTGTCAATTTTTTTATTTGTTTTAATTATTCGATGTGTTGCCTCTTTAATGAGTTAATTTTCTTTATTATGTTTTCCCATTTCTCTTTTTTCTAGAAAGCACCAAATATTCTGACTTCATCTATCTGCCAGAAGGTTTTTCTGATTTTGCTTTCCATTTACATTTTTCATACTTGTTTGTTACATAACTTGTTTGTTACATTCCCTGTTTGTTTCCCTGAATGGATCTGTTCTGTTAAATGTTTTAAAAAGAGTAAACCTTTTTTGTTCATTTAGTTTTTCAAAGATTTTTCATTTTACATTTTAAAAGTCTCAAGTAGCTTTGACTAGATCAAGTTAGAAGGACTAAAACTGGATTGGTAGAAAAATGTTTGATTCTTTGACTGATTAAGCATTCTGACATTTCTTTCCTTTCATTTGTATGCCAGGTGGTTGTGAATGCCCTCTTAGGAGCCATTCCCTCCATCATGAATGTGCTTCTGGTTTGTCTTATATTCTGGCTAATTTTCAGCATCATGGGAGTCAATCTATTTGCCGGCAAGTTCTACCACTGTGTTAACACCACAACTGGTGAAATGTTTGACATCTCAGAAGTCTATAATCGTTCTCAGTGCTTTGAACTTATAGAAAGAAATGAGACTGCCAGGTGGAAAAACGTTAAAGTAAACTTTGATAATGTAGGATTTGGGTATCTCTCTTTACTTCAAGTAGTAAGTAAATACTTTCTGTCAACATTTCATTATTGTATATGTTAATGAAAAATTTTAAAAACACTTATTTGTAATTTGATCACTAAGAAAAAGAAAACATTGTTAATTTCTTTTCTCTTTTTTTTTTTTTTTAACATATTAGCATAAGCTAATAGGGAAGCTACTAGCGTGTGGTAGCCAGGAATTTGTAGCACCTAAAGCAGGGTGGGGAATCTGGAGGCCTCAAGGCCACATATGGCCCTCTGGGTCCTCAAGTATGGGTGGCTCTTTAACTGAGTCCGAGTTATACAGAACAAATCCTTTTATTAAGAGAATTTTTCTGTGAAGTTTGGATTCAGTCAAAAAGCCACACTCAAGAGCCTAGAGGGTCACATGTGGCCTCAAGGATGCAGGTTCCTTACCCCTAAAAAGAGTGATTTAGCTTTCTCTCTCTTCCTCAATTGCCATCTTCCAGTTTGAATGCTTTGATTTAACTTTTTTAAAATAATTTAAAATTTTAAAATTTGACAATTTTTTCCATTTTATGTAAGCTTTACTTATGCCAATATCTGTATTAATAAATTTGACTAATAATAACAGTTCACAAATTGCAGAAGATTCCACTAATAAAATGGGAACTATATATTATCTTATTAGCAAGTAGGGAAGATAGATGGATAGACAGATAGGTAGGTAGATTGATTGATTAAGTGTGTTATATAAAAAATGCACTGTGTTCATACTGACTGTGTTTTGAATATCTATGAATTTCTCATTAGTGTATCTATCAGTATATCAAGTTCATCTACAAAACATCATGTTCTTAATAGATTGACTGTGTTTTAAATATCTATCAATATATCATTAAGTTCATCTATAAAACATATTCTTGACAGATTTTAACATTGTTTTTATAATAAAGTTAAACATATTTGTCATATTTACAGGCCACATTTAAAGGATGGATGGATATTATGTATGCAGCTATTGACTCAAGAAATGTAAGTACAATCAATGTACTAAAGCAGTTTTTCGTTGTTGTGTAAGTCCTTAGATGCAATTACTAGAACTTGGATATTTAACTGAATTATACAATGAGGAAAAAAACTAATATAATTAAGAGAAGATTTCATGAAGTACATAAATTAAAGAAGTTAAAAAGGCAAGAAAGCACCACTAAAATTATATTCTGAATTGTTTTACATGTTCAGAAATAGATGACAAATATATCATATTGTATTTAACACTTACGTGGAATGGACCTGGTGACAGATTGTATGTCTTGTATTGTATTGTATGTCCAAGGACCTGGCTAATTTCAGAGATATCCATCATCAAGCTTTCTAAAAAGCAATAAAGTTTTTGGTCATAGCAGTTCTTGAAGATTATTTATCAAGTTTAAACGAATTTCATTGTAAATCAATGAAGAGAGCACCTACATAGCAATAGTCCTTAAAGTATTGATGCTATACTTCTAGTTGCGTAATATAGATATATGCACTTATTATATGGTCACATCAGTCTTTGTACCTGAACATGGCAGTAATGATGACTATCTCCATGGCCAAGAAAATGAGAGAGAGAATGACAGAGAGAAGGTGACGGAGAGAAACAGAGAGAGGGAAGGAGAGAAAAATGAAGAGACAGAAAGAAAAAGAGAGTGAGGTCACAGTAAGTCAGATAAATGTTCCACTGGATCCAGTAGCCTCTCTCTGATAACTACTTAGAGAAATTTTGTCGAAGACTGTACTCTGGGGATAGATTGTAGATAATTTAGATAATCCCTATCATCTTAATCCTATTTTAATACTCAAACAGATCTGTGATTTCATCAATTCTCATCAACAGATCACAGTGTATATTTGTGTGTGTATGCATGTATGTGTGTATGTATGTATGTATGTATATATATATATGCACATATACATATACATGCTGTCCATTCTGGGTGACTCTCATCCTATGCTGAAGGAGTTCCTTGGTTTCTCCTAATATTTCAAGGACACTGGTGAAATACTCTGGCCAACTAACTCTAATCCCTTGCTCTAGCTACATAATCAACTCAATTTTTATTTCTACCATATAATTCTTTAACATCATTTTTTACTCCCACTCTTTTTGGAGTTTGGAGTTGGTTATATGCTGCAGCCTACTCACACCCACCATGTGCCTTTGTATTGCCGTCTGTGTGATGTTCCTCTTTTATCTCTTTGAAGGCAGTGTTGCTTGAGGTCTTGTTCCTATACAGCAACAGCTTTTTTTTTATACTGTCCTTAAAGTCCTTAAAGCATTCCTCAGAACTTTACCAACTTTTAAAACTCATTTGTAAAACACTAACGAAGAAGATGGAAGATTATGAAGTATTATCTGTATTAGTAAGCACTCTGACATACATGGGATGGGGGAGGCTGCTATCACAGGTTCTTAGATCTGCATTTATTAAAAAAAAAAAGGGTCAACTGTTACTGTAACCAAGCACATGTATCATTCACTTAGTTCAGGGGGAAAAGTCAGCACCCTGAACTTCAGAGAAAATACGGAGAAATCAAAATCAACAGACATGATTCCAAATGTCTGACATAAGCAATATATACATCATAGATCAACAGACAGATCCAACTGTCTGAACATAGTTACCAGAGAGGGAAGCACCAATATCTGGGTTTTCAAAGCTGGGAGGCTCCTTAACAGCTTCCCAGAGTCTCTTCTGGCCAAATACTTCCAGTAAGTAAGCCCCAAAGTAAAACCTCACCCTCAGAGTATTTATACATTTTTTTTAAAGCCAGAGGGCATCACAACCCTTGAGAACCAGTTCCTCATTAATAAAAGGCGTGGTTCTTTATACAAATCTTCCCTAATCAAACTCCCCTTAAAGGGAAGTCCCATTAATGGGTTAGGAAGATCTTGAATCACATTAAAATAATTAACACTACATCAAGCTATTAGTTCCTTCTCTAGCTGAAGAAACTCTTGTTTCTAGCTAAAGAAACTCTGGTTTCTGTATTTTACTCCTAGGAAAGACTCTTGATTGTTAAAGGCAAGATTCTATCTGAGGCACTTGATTATACTAAAACAAAAACAGTAAAAGGTTCTACTTTGCTTGCCACATCATCTCACAAAATAATGAAAAGCCTCTAAGAAGAAAATGAGCCTACAGAAAGTTTGTTTAGATATCCAAATAAATCAGATTACTGTAGAGGAAATTGGGAAAAGGACAACAGATAGTCATGAAAGAGAACAAATCTGCTAGGATTTTGGTTCTCTGGTAATCTGTTCTCATCAGTAGAGATAAATGGAATTGAATTTCTCACATTTATCAATACCTGATGAACCATGCAAGAGACTGAGAGTAACCCTTAAGATTAATTTGGGAACAGAAGCTGCTTTAGTCAAATACAAAGAGATGAACTCCATACTAGAAGGAAAATAATTTTGAAATAGGTTGGGGGGAAATGACAGGTAATACTATTATGTTAGAGGAAGAGATAAAAGCACTTGCATCTACTGATCATGTATCTTCTTTCTCAGGGCTACAAAGTCTTTATGAAAATATTCTTTGCACATATCAAGGGTATTCTTGGTGAAAAAAAAGAAAGAAACAGGCAAGATCTCAGAAGTTGTTTTCCATAGCAGACTACTTCATTATAATCATGCATCTATCAAAGGAAAATAGAGAATAATGTCTCCAAATACCTGTTGTTGTTTTTTTTAAATCATTTGACTCAGTGCAGCAAAGTGAAATCTTTAGGAGTCTTTTCCGCAGTCACTTGAATAACAAGACTGGCCATTAATCACCACAAATGTTTGTCAGTATCATTAGTCACTCAACAAGTTTTTGTTTTTTCTTCAAAAAATGTTTGTATTGTGTGAAAAAGTATCTCCACACTCAAGGATTTTTAATTGGGAAAAACAAGTGTACATCTAAGAACTGGGGCAGGATCTGTGATTTCATTGCTGTAAGGAACTCCTGGTGAGAAATTTCATCTACCAATGTATATTGATACCTTCTCCTCAATTTATAATCTTAAAGAGTTGCCTAGAGAACTGAGAGGTTAAAGGACTTGCCAACATCATATAGTCTGTATGTCAGAGGCAAGTGTTTCTGGCTACAAGGCCAGTTTTCTCTCCACTCTGCCATACTGCCTCCCATACACACATCAGTATATGCAAAATAAATATAAGGAATTTGGAAAGAGAAGGAACTATTAGCTTGGTGAAGAAGTTATCAGGAAAGGATTACTGTAGGATTTGATATCTGCGCTAAGCTTTGCAGGAAACTAGGATTGCTAAGAGGCGGAAGAGGGAGGGGGAAATAAATTCCAGAAATTGTGTCAAGTCTATGCAAAGGTACAGAGACAAAAACTGAGAAGTCATGTGCAAGAAACAGTAAGCAGACCAGTGTGTGAAGGGAATGAAAATTAATGGTAGGCAATTAAGACAGATTATGAAGGTCTTTAGGTGATAAACGATAATCCCAGAGATAATAAGGAGTTAAGACAGCTTTTTGAGGAAGGCAACAACATGATCAGACCTTTAGGTGCTTTAGGAAAATCGTCTCGACAATTGTGTGAGTATGACTTTGAGATTAGGAACTGAGTTTTGATTTTTTTTTTTTATCTCTAGCACTTAGCATCCTATGTCTAGAACATAGTAGGTACTTGATAAATACATGTTGACTTGCCTTATACTGGAGAAGGAAGTGACTTTTGGGGTATACAGTCCAATAGAAAATTATTGTAATATTCCAAGCAAGAAAGGGATACAAACCTGAACTAGGCTGGTTGCTCTGTGAACAGAAAGAAGGCAATGGATGAAATAAAAGTTGTGGAGTTAGAATCAACAAGATATGGTAATTGCTTAGATATATGGAATAAGGAATATAATGAAGGGTAAAGGATGACACCAAAGTAGTACCCCTGGGTGACTGGAAGGAGAGTGGAACCTCCACAGAAACAGAGAAGTTCAAAAGAGGGGTTGGTTTTGCTACAAGGAAGATGAATTCTATTTTGAATATGTTCACTTTGAGATGTCTGTGGGGCATCCAGTTCAAAATGTCTCATAGTAATTGGTAACACAACACTGAATCTCACAGGGGAAAAAAAGAAAATGAAGGTTGGATTCATAGCTTTAGGTATTACCGGAAAAAATCTGAAAATTAAGCAAAGAGAAACTGATGAGATAACCAAGAGATTAGAGAGAGAGAGAATCAAAAAGGGCCCAGAGACAGAGCCATGGCTGAGGGAAGGATATGTATGATGATCCATCAAAGGAAAGTGAGGAAGAATAGTCAACCATGTAGGAAGAGAATAAAGCAGTGTCAAAAACAGAGAGGAGCTATCTCAGGGGAATGAAGGGGTAGTAAATATGTCAAATGATGAAGACTTCTAAAAAGATATTAGATCTGACAATTAAGTGATCACTGGCACCTTTGGAGAGGGAAATGTCAATTGAGTGATGAGATTAGAAGATATATTTCAAGAAAATAAGAAGCAAATAGAGGACAAAAAGGAGGCAACAAGTATAGGCAACTTTTTTCTAGGAGTTTGGCTGTAGTAAAAGTCTAGTTGAGATTAAGTAACATGAACTTGGTGTGGACCTCATCAGAACAATTATGTTACTTCCACAAGAGTATATAAGTAGAAGTGGAGGAGGAAGATGATGGGAATAATCCATAAGAAGCAATATCCCAGGGAAAAGGATATTTTAGAGTAAAAGATACTATAAATTAGAACTTGGGGCATCTAGGTGGAGTAGTAGATAGAATCCTGGACCTGAAGTCAAGAAAACTGTTCTTCAAATCTGGCCTCAGATACTTACTTGCTATGTGACCCTGGGCAAGTCACTTAACCCTGTTGACCTTAGTATCCTGATCTGTAAAATGAGCTGGAGAAGGAAATTCAAAGCACTCCAAAATCTGAAAACCCCACTTGAGGTCACAAAGATTGGTATACAACTAAAAACAACTAAACAGCACAAAGTAGAACTAGTTAACCATGGGGTCAGATTTGAAAAGGAGGAAAATGAGGAAAAATTGGGGTGATAAAATGTCCAGGAAAGTATGCAGGGATGTAGTGATTGGAAGTTATGTAGGATGTCCTAGTCAAAGTCTAAATACAAGTGGGATTCCCTACTGAATACATTTTACTGATTGCATCAATGAAATCTAAGAAAACTCCTTCAAGGAGACTGCCCCTTCAATCTAAGTAGAAAGAATGAAGCAGATAATGAGTGCCCTTAGTAGACATTGTGTGATTGTGATATGTAGTTGGGCAGGTAGCTCACTGAGTTGATCCATGACCCAGAACTGAACAACAGGACATAAGAGAAAATCATATTTGAAATACTTTGTGGTTCTTTCAATAATTCCAAACTATCCATTCATTGCCCAAAAGCCTACCTTTTTGCACACAACTATTTTCCCAGGGATTCCATGTGAATATGAATCATGGGTCACCACAGTCTGGCAATAAGCACACTTGGGTGACCCAAAAGACAAATGGAAAGATTTGTCATGGTTATAAGCAGATTGCTATGTGTTAGCAACAATGATCTGCGCAAAAAATAGCCCTAAGAAAACACTGTCCAGGGCAAGGTCAAAGCCAGAAAAGGATGTAGGCTTGTCATATTGTGCTGAGGATAAATGAATAGACAGCCCCAGTCATGATACTGGTATCTACAAAATAGAACAAAATATCTATAGTGTTTTGGGACACATGGACACAAATCTTCAAAAATGAAAAGGAGCCATCTGACCGGTTGAGGGAGTGCTCAAGTTGATGGGATCATGTATTTATTGAAGAATTGAATAATTGAAAAATCATTCTTTATCCTAAAACTATCTTTTAAGGTCAAGGTAGGTCAGAAAGTACATGTTCATCCTAATCATAACCCTTATAATTTTAATAATAGTTTTCTTTTGTAAGATAGACCTGTGACTTCACTGGCATAGGGAGAAGAACCCAATTAAGAATTCTATTTCCCAAAACAGGTGAGCACCTTCTAGGCAACTTAGTCCAAAACCAAAAGGCTCCATATAAATATTTTTTATTCAATTCAATAAGCACTTATTCATGACATTCTATGTGTAAAATACAGCATAAAATTGAATTCATAAATAAAACTAGGACTTGAGTTTATGAAAAAACAATAAAATAGAAAACCCATTGGTCAATTTGATTTTTAAAAAGAGAGAAAATCCAAATCATAAGCATTAAAAATAAAAAGGGTGAATATACCACTAATAAAGATGAAATTAAAGCAATTATAAGGAGTTATATGCCTATAAATTTAGCAATTTAAGTGAAATGGGAAGGATATTTACAAAAATATAAACTGCCTAGATTAGCAGAAGAGAAATAGAATATCTAAATAGATCTGTTTTAGAAAAAGAAAATGAACAGGCCATAAATGAGCTTCCTAAAAAAAGCGCTAAGATGAGACAGATATATAAATATTAATTATTATTATTTTTCAGACAAATTCCTTGAAATTCTTTCCTCTCTTCCTCTCCTTTTGCTCACTTCTTGCTACCTGACTTTTGGATTCATCATACAACTGAAACTATTCTGTCCAAAGTTGACAATGAGATCTAATTGCTGACTGTCTTTTCTCAGTACCAATCCTCAACCTGCTATATTTGGCACTGCCGGCTACCCTCTCTTGAATGCTCTTTCTTCTCTAGGTTTTCATAACACTACTTTGTCTGAATTGAACTCCTCCTTGTCTGACCAATTTTTTCTGTCTCCTTTGTTGGTTTACCATTCATATCATGATCCCTAAATATGGATGTTTCCCATGGTTCTGTCCTATGCCCTCTTCTCTTGACCTGAAAGAGATAACTTAAAAACTTCTACGGTTATTTGATAATTTCATCTTCTTCCATGAGTTTAATCATCATTTCTATGCAGATACTTCCCAGAGCTATATATACATATATATATACATATAGATAGATAGATAGATAGATAGATAGATAGATAGATAGATAGATAGATTCAGTTTCCTGAAAGGGCCAGAGTCTCACATTGCATCCTGGGCCATCTCCAGTCGTCCTGATGAATATCATGTCACTCTACTCAGGTGGCTGAGGAGAAGAAGGTGACCTTGCACACTCAAATCAAATCAAAGTCAACTGCAAGTCCTGTCATCATCTTGATGTCATGGCCCTCTTCGAGAATGAAGGACAAGCACAAGCCAAGATTTAGTCCCACATCATCAATTGACTATTACACATTTCAACTGGATGTTTAGGGTGACTTATTAAACTAAACATGTCCCAAACTGGATTCATTATCTTTGTCCTCAAACTCTTCCCTCTTCCAAACTTCTCTATTTCTGTAGAAGACTTCACGATACTTCCAGTATCTCAGGTTCATAATTTTGGCATTATCTTCAACTCCTCATCCTCTCTGATTCCTTAATTATCTATTCAACTGCCAAATCTTGCCTTTTCTACCTTCATGACAACTGTAAACATCTGATACTATATTTCCACTCACACATTTAGTGCTTTAGTTCAAGGCCTCATTATCTCTCACCAACAGGACTCCTCTAATTAACCTGCTTCAAGACCATCCTCACTGAAGTCTATCATCCATTCTGATGCCAAAATAATTTCCCTTCAACACATTTGATCATCTGACTCCTCTATTCAGTCAACTCCAGTGAGTTCTTAATGTACCTAGAATAAAATACAGAGTATTCAAAAAATCCATATTAAGTTATTTAATAAACCCTGTTTAACCACTTTACTTCTGACCACTGCCTCCCTCAGTCTTCCCTTCCTTCTATTAGCCTCCCCTCTTTCTTTTCCTCTTCCCCTCCTACTGCCTGATAGGGTAAGATAGATTTCTATAGCCAACTGAATGTGTATGTTATTCCCTCTCTGAACCAAATCTGATGAGAGTATGGCTCAAACAATGCTTACTCCCCTCTCGTTTTCCCTCCACTGTAATAGGTGTTTTGCATCTCTTCATGTGATGTACTTTACACCATTCTGCCTTCCTTTTCTTCCAGCACAATTCTTTTTTCACTCCTTTATTTTCTTATATCATCACATCAAAGTCAACTTATACCCCCTCCCTCTGTCTATGTATACTACTTCTAACTGCCGTAATAGAGATACAGTCCTTAGAAGTTACAAGAATCATCTTCCCATGTAGGAATATAAGCAGTTTAATCTTATTGAAGAACATGTTTTTGTTTTGTTTTTTTCTTTCCTACTTATCTTTTTATGCTTCTTGTATTTGAAGATCAAATTTTCTGTTCAGTTCTGGTTTTTTCATCAGGAAAGTTTGAAAGTCCCCTATTTCATTGAAAGCTGTCTATTTTCCCCCTGAAAGATTATGTTCAGTTTTGCTGGGTAGTTCCTTCTTGGTTACAGTACAAGAATATCATATTCCATGTCCTCCAGTCCTTTAATGTAGAAGTTGCTAAGTCTTGTGTAATCCTGACTATGGCTCCTTGATAACTGAATTGTTTCTTCCTAACTGCTTGCCGTATTTTCCCCTTGACCTGATAGTTCTGCAATTTGGCTAAAATATTTCTTGGAGATTTAATTTTGGGATCTGTTTCAAGAGGTGATCAGTGGATTCTTTCACTGACTGTTTTACCCCCTAGTTCTAGGATACCAGGGCAGTTTTTCTGGATAACTTCTTGAAAGATATTATCCAGGCTTTCTTTTTTGATCCTGGCTTTCAGGTAATCCAATAATTCCTAAATTATCTTTCCTGGATCTATTTTCCAGGAAATATTTTTCAATGAGATATTTTTCATTTTCTTCTATTTTTTCATTCTTTTAATTTTGTTTGACTGATTTTTGATGTCTCACAGAATCATTAGCTTCCATTCTCCCAGTTCTATTTTACAGGGGCATTGTCCCAAGCTTCTTTCATTTTCCATTTTTTTTTTTTTAGTTTTCAACATTCACTTCCGTAAGTTTTAAATTTTCTTCACCTTCCTCCCTTCTCCTTCCCCAAGACAGCATGCAATCTGATATGGGCTCTACACATACATTCCTATTAAACACATTTTCACATTAGTCATATTGCATAGAAGAATTACAATGAAGTGGAGAAAGAAAAACAAAACAACATAAAACAAATAAAAAAGGAAATAGTCTGCTTCACTCTGCATTCTGACTCCATAGTTCTCTCTCTGGATGTGGATGGCATTTTCCATCATGAGTCCTTTGGAAATGTTTTGGGTCCTTGCATTGCTGGAAGGGCTAAGTCTATCAAAATCAGTCATCACACACTGTGGCTATTTCTGTGAACAGTGTTCTCCTGGTTCTGCTCACTTCACTCAGCATCAATTCATGTAAGTCTTTCCAGGATTTTCCTAAATCTGCCTGTTCATCATTTCTTATAGTATAATACTATTCCATTACATTTCCAGTTCTAATTGTTAAGGAATTATTTCCTTCAGTTAGCTTTTGTGTTTCTTTTTCCATTTGGCCAATTCTGTTTTTTTTAAGGAGTTATTTTCTTCAGTGAATTCCCCCCCCCACCCAATTTGGCCAATTATACTTGTTAACGCAGTCAAGTTTTGTACTTCCTTTTCCAACCTGTTGACTTTTTCTCATAACTCTCTTACATAATGCTCCTTTCTTTTCCCAATTTTTCTTCTACCTCTATTATTTTATTTTTTGGTTCTTCCAAGAGGACTTTTTGATTTTGAGACTAATTTATATTCCTCTTTGAGGCTTCACGCAGGCATTTGACATTGTTGTCCTCTTCTTTGTTGGTGTTTTGATCTTCCCTATCATCATGATGGCTTTCTATGGCCAGGGCTCTTTTTTTTTTTGGTGTTTTCCTCATTTTCCAGCCTTTTTCATGACTTTATAATTGACCTCTGTTCCTGGACTACAGGGGCATTATCCAAGCTTCTATCACTGGAGGCCATGGGTTTGGTTACTGGCTTTCTGTGCCAGGTCTACTGGGGCTGGTAGCTAGCCCACTGAGCTGGGGTGGTCTGGCCTAGTCATGCCTATTGTACCAAGGGTTCCAGGGCTGGTAGTTTGCCTGCTGTGCTAGGGCTGGAGGCCTCATAGCTAAACTGCTGTGCTTCTGGCCTGCTGAGTCAGGACTGCAGGACCTTCATTGCTGATATATTCTGTGGCTAAGAGCCTCCCACTGAATTGCCCAGACCCTACCTGCACTGGTCTGTGTTCCCCTTTTACCAAAGTGAGAGAGACCTTTCCTGCAGTGCTTCTAGGTTATCTTGGGTTGGAAAATTATTTCACTCTGTATTTTTATGGGTTCTGAAGCTCCAGAATTCATTTAGAAACTTGATTTAATGTTGTTTCAAGGGAAGTTAAGGAGAATCAAGCAGTTTTCTGGCTTTTCTCTATCATTTTGGTTCTGCCTCCCACTGTCTAACTGTTAAACCCTATGTAATCGGGCTCCATTCCAGCCTCCTTAAACATTCCTTTCCCTTCTTCACTCCATGATTCAGCTAAATCATCTTCCTCTCTGTAGCTCAAATAGGTTCCTCTCTGTATCTTTGCACTGACTATTCCAGAAGTCTCATATGCACTTCCTCATTACCTCTGCCTCATAAATCCTTTCTCTTTCTTTGAGACAGTTCAAACACCATCCTCAGGAAACCTTTCCTGATTCTCCCCTAACCACTAATACCATCTTCCTCAGACTTCTTTATATTTCACTACTTTTGTATTTATGTGTATTGATTATCTTCATGCTATATCTATTTTAGATATGCCCGTTATCTTTCCATTAGAATGTGAGCTCTTTGTGAATAGCAAATGCTTGCACTTTATCCCCCAACCTTAGCACATATGGTTAATTTCATCGTGTAAGTATTACCACCACTGATACCTTTACACACATATTTAACACCTCTCTATTGCCTATGGAAGCAAAGAAGGAAACAAGGGTTTATTAAGCAGTTACTATTTTCCAGCCACCGTACTAAGTACTAGGGACATAAATACAAGCAAAAAGAAAGACAGTCCCAGTCCTCAAAGAGATGACATTCTGTTGAGGAAAGTAAAAGCACAAGCATTCAAACAACAAAAAGGAGATAAAGTTAGGAGAGGAGGACCAGAAAGAAAGAGGAAGCAGTCAGAAGGGAAAAAAGAGAAAAGCACCTGAAACCAGAGCAATAATTTTGGAGTCCAGAAACCAAGAACAGGTTCAGGAGAATGAAAGGCAGCATAGACCCCTTCAACAAAATGGATGCTCCAGGAAGAAATCACCCATAGGAGTAGAGTATGAGTCTTACAGAGAGATGTTCCAGGTTGAGAAGACTAGAGAAGAATTTGGATGTTCCAGTGTGAGGAGGCCCTGAGCCCTGAAGGCAAGTTCCAGATAAGACAATGACAGAGGCATCATTTTAAAGTCTAGAAGCCAGGAGTAGGGGCAGGAGGAGAATGGTATTAAATACAAATTCCTTAGCCTAGCATTTAAGACCTTCCACTTTCTGACTCCAAGCTATCTTTCCAAACTCATTTTACATGTCCTGTCCTCCTCATATGTATTCTATAGTCTAGCTAAACTGGACAGTTGTTCTTTCCTAAACTCCTAAACCATTTATATGAACCATTCCTATACCTTGAATATACTTTTCACTGCTGCCTGCCATTACATTTGTAATTACCCTTTATATCTCTGTTGATATCATCTAACCAATAGAAGATAAGCTAGCTGAAGATTAGCACTATTTTATTTTTGTGTTTATACCATACCAAGCATAGTGCCTTGTATATAGTAGGTCCCTAGTATATATTTGTAGAATTGTTTGTTGACATAGATCTCAATCCCCACTCTATGCCTTAATAGAGCTTTGTGAGATACTATTTCACTCCCCCCCAAAATAATCTATCACCCAGTGACTAACGTTCTCTCATTGATTAACTAGACTGACCTTCATCCCATATAAATACAGTCCATGGAGGGGCCCATTCTCTAAGCCTTTCTACGTTAGCATGTCAAGTGTGCTCTACTAATATGACCTTAAAGATTCTACAGTCATTTAATTATTATATGTGCAAGTAAGATTCTAGTGGAGGAAAACAACAGTATTAATTTCTCATGAGATAATTTAAGAAATTGAATTTTCATTAATATCTATGCAAACATCTGGACGAAGACTAAAACATTTATCACTAGTCTAGATGGCACGGTGGGTAGAGACCTGGATGTGGAGTCAGGAAATCTGAGTTCAAGACTGGCCTCAGACATCTACCAGCTGTGATCGCAGGCAAATCACAACCAATGCCTTGGTTTCCTCATCTCCAAGATGGGGATGATAGCAGTACCTACCTCCCAGGATTGTTGGGAATCTTAAAGCACTATAGAAATGCCAGGTATTGTTATTGTCAGTCAAAGATCTTGGCATTTCTAAACATGCTTTATACATATCGGAATTAAGGAATTAGCTTTTATTAGTCAAAACAAATAAAAAGATCAAAGACAATTCCTAAAAAGTTTAAAATGTTCTAAGAATAGTAAATAAGGAGAGTTGTCACAATATTATTGAAACTATGCTTACTGATGCAAAGTAGATATGAGAACATGAGAACAAATTGCCTCTTTCTTTGAAATAATTCTTGAGTCATTTGTTCCCGTTGAAAATCATTAATACTAAGATATTCTTTGAAAATTTCTTTAGCAACAATATATTCAAAGATATCGTCTTTTGAGTAAAATAATTTTAATTAAATTAAATAAATAAGGAACATGTTCATCCTTATTCTAGAGTGTTCAGTATTTCCAACATCAAATTATGTTATTAAATTTTATAAATTCTTCTTATTTTGTAGGTGGAATTACAACCCAAATATGAAGACAACCTTTACATGTATCTTTACTTTGTTATTTTCATCATCTTTGGGTCATTCTTCACCTTGAATCTGTTCATTGGTGTCATCATTGATAATTTCAATCAGCAAAAAAAGAAGATAAGTATTCATAGCATTGCCTAACACACTTGTTTCGAGGTTGTGGGGGAAGGAAGGTGGAAATGTTGTGTTCTGGGACTTCACTGAGGCAGAGAATGCCTGGTTTGGAAGATTCTTCCACCACTGCGCATCAGCAACCCCTTTGTAATTTATATTCTCAGTGGATTTTCCAGGTCACCAAGAGGTCAGCCTATACAGCCAACGTATCAGAGGCTAGCCTTGAACCTCAATCTTCCTTCAAGGGTTATTGACCATTTTTTATATGATGGACCCCTTTGTCAGTCTGGTGAAGCCTTTGAACCCCTCCCCAGAAGAATGTGTTTAAATGTGTAAAATATATTGGATCACAAAGAAAACTAATTATTTTGAAATACAGTTACAAAAGAATTTTTTTTAAGTTCACAGACTCCAGGTTAAGAATCTTTGTAACCAATCCAAAGTAATTCTTCTATCCACTATACCAGTGATGTCACATTCAAATAGAAATGAATCCATTAATCCACATATTGACTTAGAAAATTATAAATTAACATTATATATGTTATATTTTTATTTCTTTTGTTAAATATATCCCAATTATATTTTAATCTGGTTCCCAGTGGAGTTTTATGAAGAGTTTGACATCATGCTACTTCTTCCTAATCTGCTAAAATAGAAAGTTTAATATTAGGAGAGAGCTACAAAATTCCAGAGTTGGAGGGAATCCCAGTAGTTGCCCAATCCAAGCTGGACATTGTAATGACCATGGGAATAATGATAAGTTGTCATTCGTTTAATACTTTAAGATTTGCAAAATGCTTTACAAATTTAATCTCATTTTGTTTTCACAAGAACGCTGAGTCCTAGGTGCTATTATTGCCACATTTTGCAGATGATCAAGTTGAGGCTTAGAGAAATTAAGTTGACATGACTAGGGTCACACAGCTAGTCTGAGGCCATATTTTGACTCAGAGCTTCCAGACCCTAGGCCGAGCACTCTATGCATAATGCCACCTATTTGCCTCATGATGGGGGGAAAATGTAGGTTAAAAAACCTCTTTTGCTACCTGACAAGTGGTGATTCAGTCTTTTTAAAAATCTCCAGTGGGAAGGACTATATTACTTGCTGAGGTTACTCATTTCTTTTGGGGGATTAATTTTCTAGAAATGCATAATTGTTAGAAAGTTTTTTCTGAAATTAAATCTGAATTTACCTCTTTCCAATTTTTCCTCTTGCTCCTAATTATCCATCAGGGAACAATCAGAATAAGCCTAATCCATGTGAGAGACTTCATGAGTTTACCACCATAAGCAGTGGTCCAATCTCTTCTTGATCTTTAATTCTCTGATAACTTTACACACACACACACACACACACACACACACACACACACACCTTATTTGGTATTCCTAGCTTCCTTCTTCAGGTCATTTGGACTTCAAGCAATATTGACATTCTTACAATATCAGGCCACATTTTTATATTTGTTATTTACCTGCCCTTGCTTCCATCTTTTACACATCTCATTAGATCTACATTGATTGGTGAATCCCCTGTGTATCCACTTGAATATCTTCAGACAAGTCCTATTTTTCTCTGCTTCTCAGAATTGTTTCTCTTTGAATTTTCAAAATTTCATTCTTGAGAGCTTCCTATACATCCTAAACTAACATCCTCTACAGAGTTTTAGTGCATACGGTCCTTCTTATCCTGTCTTTCCCACCTATTCTTCCTTTGAACTCTTTGAAATATGTTCTTCCAGTATCTCACATTCACATCAGACAATGCCAGATTCCCTTCTCTTTCTCTATGAGATTCTCTAAGATGGAGAACTCCTCAATTCTTATTGATTCAATCATCATCCATTTATCTTCTATATAAAACAGGCCTGGAATGTACTGCCTCCTCATCAGTGCCCTCCATCCCCAACTACTTTGTAGTTATTCTTTCCATTACATATATAATATATATATGTATTTTGTATGTATTATATATGTATCTCTACCATTGTCATGTAACTTCCTTGAGAGTGACTGTTTCATTGTTTATATTGTTATCCCTAGGGCCTACAACAGTGCCTTGAGCAAGTTGTCACTTAATGCCTATTTATTTATAGATCTCTAAGTGATGTATAGACTCCTAAATCTATACAAGCAACCCTCATCTCCCTCCTAAGCTTCAATTCTGTATCACCAACTAACTGTCTGATAGATATCTACCCCCAGATGTTCCATAGGCGTTTCAAATTCAGCGTGTCCAAAATGGAACCAATCTTCTTCCCCAAAATTCACTCTTCTTAATTTCCCTGTTTCCATTGAGGCATCATCACTTTCCAGTAACTGGGATTCACAACCTTAGAATCACTAACCAATTGTTAGCATTACCTACCTTAATGCAAAGTTTCTTTGTATTTGCATTTTTGAGGCCCAGTACTATGATTTCACTGGTATGTAAAACTGTCAGGGAAGATACTTCTTTTACTAACATGTGGCAATAACTGCTCTACAACTTAAGCTTTAGAAAGTTTTCAAAGAAACTAAGAGGTTAAGCTCATTAACTAGAGTTACACATCCAATAAATTTCAGTGGTAGAACTTGAACCCAGCTTTTTCTGGCTTTTTAAGACCCTATCCACTACACCAAGCTAATTACTTCATTTATATTTGGAGTTCACAATATCTCCTCCAAGTAAATGAGAAGGTCCTTGAGGACACATGCTGTTTCATTTTTGTTGAATTAAATTCCTTCCATTGTTTCCACTCCAGCAAATAGTTCCTCCATATGAGTAAGAACTATATCCAGAAGATAATTTCCCCTTTGACTTTTGAAAGATGGCACCATTAAAGCAAATCAACAACTTATTAGTGTTCTGTTTTTGGCAGACAGAGTAAGTTCTAGGAGATAGCCAGATAACTAAAATCTTTCATTAGTAATGAATGACACATCTGTTCCAGGCTTGTAACTTCTTTCCTTAAGTTTTCATATTGGTGCCATGGCAGAAAATAGAAGAGCCATTTCTGCATCTTTAAAATTTCCACAAGTATATTCTCAATCTCATTCAAAATCTTTTAGACCTGAGAGGTCAAACACATGGCCTGAGTGTAGCCCACAAGTCTTCTGAGTGTGACCCAATCTAGACTTAGATATGATCTGGAATACTTTTAAAAATAAATTTAAAATACAATAAAAGGTAAAATAAATTAAAATTTAAAATTAGGTCAATATGCTGCCTAAAGGAACTCTGTATGGATTAGTGGTCTCTGTTCTTATGTCAGTTTTGCATCACTGCTGTAGGCCATGTGTCTTTATGGAACTTGACTCTATGTTCAAGAAGTTAAAGGTCAACACATGCTTGCATATTGCCTGTGTTTTTTCCATTTGTGTAGAAAAATGTGAGATCGTAGGTTTTATTACTCATTTATTTTTTTAGATTTTGTCTTCCATATACTTCTGAGTATCTCCAAATTTTCTTCCTACATGTAGCTCTTCCCTATGGAGTTCAGCTTAATGGATATATTTGGGAGTTTCTTCTTCCTCCTCCTTATTCTGTTTAAAACCCTTTAAATTACATTTGCAAAATGTTACATGTTAATGTATTCCACCCTTGTCTTGAAGTAGATCATTTCTATAATTTAAGCCATAATCCAGAAATAGGAATCCCATCTTCAGTCTTGACCATTCACTTCCCAAATCTGATTTTCTCTCTTGCATCCTTTACATTAATGCACAGCAGGGATGAAGACACTATCTCTTCCCCATAGTCTTTTCCTTCTTGCCCAATCAATCAATAAACAATTCTTAAGCCCTTACTATGTAAAACTTTGCCATCTTTGTCAGAACTTTGTAATTTCCTTTTGGCGGTATCATCTGTATCTCACTTGGAGCTGGTCACCATCAGGTATGGAAAGTCTTAGGAAGATCTCTATCTAGTCTTGGGTATCTGCTTCAAGGAGAGAGCAGGTGTTCCTATTGTTACCTGGTCAACAATAACTGTCTTCGTTGTCCTCTACACAAGGTCATTAACCACTACATGTTATAGCAACATTTGGTTGCTATCATAGCTTCAAGGGCTGGGGGATCCATTTTATCTTTGCCCTGAGGACAAATATCTGCTTCCTCCTGGTGTTCTATTCCTTTCTCAATAAGAGCCTCAAATTTATTTGGGAATTGTTGTTGTTGCTGTTGGCACCAGATGGGTAATATTGTTTTCCCTTCATCTTCTGTATGACCTTCTTCCATTATTCCATCTTCTGCCAAAGTTCAGGATTCACTTTTGTGTTTTCAGATGCTTTAACTTCTTTATTTTCACATTGAAGTCTTAGTTTTGGTTTTTGGCATTTTTTTTAAAAAATAATCTCTTCCTTGTTTCTGATAACTTGGAGCATGGAGAGACATTTCTCAGGCCCTCCATCTTGTCTTCTAGGTTTCAGAGCAGCCTGCAGTTTGTACACACTTAGCAGTACTATGAATCTGGAACCGTATGGTAAAAAAAGACATTTAAAAATGTAGCTTATTTTATCTGAGTAATAGAAATGTTCCC
The DNA here is from genome assembly GCA_028658325.1 of Potorous gilbertii. Lineage (NCBI taxonomy): Eukaryota > Metazoa > Chordata > Mammalia > Diprotodontia > Potoroidae > Potorous > Potorous gilbertii. The sequence goes on along the minus strand of CM053771.1, from coordinate 188,972,853 downwards.
TTGAGCTCTTGGGTGTATTTGTGAGACAAATAAAAAACTTACTAGATCATTGTCTTATCCCAGTAAATTGCTTTTTGTTGTTGTTAAAGACTGTACAGACCCAGGCTCACTTGCTAGTCTGGGGCAATGCAAATATATGAAACTTTTCAACCTCAAGGTAAATCCTATATTTACTTTTAAAGTTTCTACTTCTGTTTGCTTTTTCATAGATTTCCTATTATAGATCTGTAAGTCCTGAGGATTAAATTCTGAATGGAGAGACAATATTAACCAGTTTTTATTTCATTTCTATACTTTGGAGGCCAAGACATCTTCATGACAGAGGAACAAAAAAAATACTACAATGCAATGAAAAAATTGGGGTCCAAGAAACCACAAAAGCCAATACCACGGCCAGGGGTAAGCCATGCTATAACTTTTATGCATATAGAAATAAACTTTAAAAAAAGTTTTTTTATAAAATTTTAATGAATATTTTAATATTTTTCAGTTGAATATATTCAATATTTCAAGAAGACATGATTGCATTTGTATGACCATTCTGTCCCATCAATTCAGATAACACACCCTCTAGCTATTCAGTGCACCATCATCACATGATAACTGGCAGAAAAATGCATTACTTATAGCCAAAATGGTGCTGAGGCTCTGAATTTAGTTTGTCTGGCACTGTGGAAATAGACCTACAGTTGTCCTTTTCTGCCCTTTGGAAGCTGTTTGGTCCTGACAGCTTGAATTCTCTGGCATACTTCTTAAGAGCCCAATCTCACCTCCGTATCACAGTAAGGCATCTGGATAGAATTTGAGTAATAAGTTACCATCAGACAATTCCAACACTAAACAGATTCTCCGAATAAATGATAATTACTGGGAGCTTGCAGTGTGATGAAAATTATTTGGTACTTTGAGAGATTATAAAAAAACACAAAAAACAGTCCTGCTCTCAAGGAGTTTATAATCTAGCTAGTCAGATTAAAAATCCATTCCAATAGTTACATTAGGCACAAAAGTGCTGCTGCTGCTTGCTCAGTAATCCCTCCTGACAATTCACACTTATATATCGTTTTGAATGCTATGACAATTTGAGTAAAATGGTAATTTCTAGCAATAGCTAAGATTCATATAGTTCTTCAAGGTTTACAAAAAGTACTTTACATTATATTATCTTGCTTAATCTTCACAATCACTTTGTGAGGTAGATGCTTTTATTAGACCCATTTTAAAGATAAAGAAACTGAGGTGCAGGAAGGATACTTGCCGAGGGTCACGTAACTTGAGAGAAGGGATTGGAATCTATACGTTCCTGACTCCAAGTGCTGCACTATAACCATTGTGCCACCACTTAATATAATATACCTCTAAGGTTTTTAAGTCACTGACGACAATAACCCTGCAAACACTATTACCCTTTTAAAAAATTATCCTGAGGTTAAGGGAAATTCAGTAACTTGCCCAGGGTTAAATAACTAAGTAGAACCAAGATTTAAACCTGGATCTTTTGATTCCAAATCAGATGTTCTTACATGGAAATTTATAGTGATAATTTAGAAAACTTTAGAAATGAATATTAAGGCAATTTAGAATACCCCAAAGAACACTAGACTTCAGATCAGAATATTAGTTTTCAAGTCCTAGTTCTTTCACTTACTATATTATTTTCTCCAAGACATATAACCACTTTGTCTAGTTTCCTTGTTTGTAAATCTCAGATAATCATACTTATAATGTTTTCCCTATAGTAACACATGAGTGCTATTTGTGGTGGATAAATATCTAGCAGCCACAGCTAAAAATTCAGATTCATATGACAATACTGCATAAGTTATGAAAGTGCCTGGCCCATAATAAGCACTTAATATAAACTTATTGATTGATTAATACAGGATTGCTATGACATGAACATTTTACAGACTATAAATTTTTCAAATGTTCCTAGTTCCTGCTACTAAGGTTTTTCCTCTCTTAACACAGATAACAACCATCTGAACCTTAGTAGAAGGTGCTCAAGAGTTGCTATTTCTGAAATTAGCTAGAAGGTTCCTTAGACAAAGGATATATGGTTCATCACCTGAGTCAGACTGGAAGCCTTTCCAGCTTGAAAGGATGTGCCAAAGCTTGCACCAAAGTTATCCTTTTGAAAATCCAAGATCATTCTCATCACTTTTGACAGTGAGGACTTCAGTAGAGGGCAGACAAAGCCTGACTTAAATGTGAGCTTTCACTAAAGTTACTACTGTTGATAAGTAAATAATAACTCTCTTATTTCTGTGAAGAACTAGGTAACCTACTATCTGGGAGTAAACTTGCCACCTGTAAAAAGTAAAAATATACCCAGTGCATCAGGGAAAAGTTGGTAATCTAGAAAATCATTCACCTCATATCAAAGAGAGGGGAACTCCTTAAAAATAAAAATAAGAAACTTAGGTTATTCCAAAAAAGTAATAAGAGAGACAACATGGTACCATGGAAGAGTGCTTGACATAAACTCAAAAGACTTGGCTACAAAATGGTTGGGACCTTACATAGCATATTTGGAAACTTATTTTCTGATGTGCAATTTGTAATAACAATACCTGTAGCACCCAATTGCTGTAAAGAAAGCACTTTATCAATCTTCCAGTGCTACATAAATGTCAGTAATTATTATTATGGTGAGAGTTTTTTAATTAAGAACCAGGAATGGAATGCAGCTCTCTGAGAGCTGACAAAATGCTCTACTACATCATTTTGCCTCCATAATTCCATGCTTCTTTGGGACCAGTTGTATTAATATACACATGCAAGCCTTGATTACTAAAGTGATTTCTCTTCTTCAGAACAAATTCCAGGGAATGGTCTTTGATTTTGTAACCAGGCAAGTCTTTGATATCAGTATCATGATTCTCATCTGCCTCAACATGGTCACCATGATGGTGGAGACTGATGATCAAAGTGAAGAAATGACTAGCATTCTGTCACGGATTAACCTCGTCTTCATTGTCCTCTTCACTGGAGAATGTGTGCTGAAGATGATCTCCCTCCGCCATTACTACTTCACCATAGGATGGAACATTTTTGATTTTGTGGTGGTCATTCTATCCATTGTAGGTAAGAAGGGGTTGGTTTCACCTTATTTTAGCATTTCATACAAAATGAAAGATAAAATGATCAAGTATAGAGTGACTGACAATAGATAATAAAAATTCATCTTTGATTCATATTTAACCTTGAGTACTACGAGGTATCTTGTAAGAAGACTTGAGAGTTTTATATTTTCCTCATATCTGAAACATGTTTTTCCTAGAAAAAAAGGTATTTATGTAATGCATTTATGCTTTTTTTGTTTGTTTTAAAGGTTTTGTATGCATTTTACTTCCATTTTAAAAGATTAAGGGTTTGGTTAACCATATATGTACAAAATTCAGTTTTGTCCATTTAAACAACATATTTCTTATCCTGTCATCTTGGGTTTAGCTGTCTACCTCATGGAGTTGTCTGATTCTGGGAAACATTTTCCCTTAGAAATTCTGTCAACAGGGTCTGGCCTTGACAACTCTCCACAAAGTATTCAGGTCAGCTCATTGAAACTCACAGATATGTACCCCTGAGTCAACAACCTAGTATCCATAACTGAGGTTTCAGTTGATTACAAGATCTGAAATGGGTCTTTTCTCTAAAGCAGTTTTAAAGAAATGTTCCTCCCAGTAGACCCTCTTTTCCCAGGTTCCAAGTCACTTGCAGAGATTCTGAGAAGTAATGCTGCTGAAACCTGCTAGCGATAATACTATTCAAATTGGCCTTTCAGTAATTATTTTATGTGATGAAAGCCAGTTCAGACCTTATGGAGTTAACATTATAAATGACAGAATTATAGGAAGAACATCAAATTATGCTATCAATAACTTACCTGAAAGTTAAGGGAATTTCAGTCTTCACTTATCATTGTTTTTTTCTATGTGTACCTGAATCCTGTACATGATATGATTAATGCTATTTATAGGCCAAAGAATTAGACTTCGTTAAAATAAGCTTTGCTCTCTCTCTTGATATTGTCAGAGAGAGAAAAAGATCTCAGAAAAAAATCAACTCTTTTTTTAAAGTTCAGAAAATAAGACATAAATCTTTTTTAATTACTTGAAGTTTTAGTGAGGAAAAAATAGCTATGATGTTAAAAATCATTCTTTATAATGAGTAACTCCTTAGTGTTGTCCTAACTTGAAAACTGTACTATTAATGAAGCAATTAGAGTTTACTATTATTTATTATTAGACATTACAGACTTTATTTTTTAAAATTATATGCATTTTATGGACAATCAGTCTACCTAATGTATGAGCTTCAATAAATTAAGTCAAACATTTTTCCTAAAGTTTAATGCTTTAAAGTTTTGTAACTGTTAAAATTCATCATATAGTATGATAAGGGGCTCTTTACTTCTTGTCATCCTGAAAATCACAAGTATTTTCTTCTCTCTTCCCAATGTACATACTTCCGGGTATAGTAGTTTTAAAAGTTTCTTGACAACTAAAAAGAATTCTATATGTGAGAGTTTCTATCCAAATTGAAATTTTATCAGCAATTACTAAAACATATCCAAAAGCCAATCACTAAAATATACCTAAAGCTTTTTAATAAAACATATTCAAAACCTACTACTATAACATCGGTGTGGATAGGCATCTGTGAATATTCATATGTACATGAAAGAAGTCCAGAAGTTCCCTATAACCTCAAGGGTAAAATTTAAAAGTATATCACTTAAGATTTTCATCATTACTTTGCCTTTTGTATTGTTTTCACTGGCACAACAGCTGAAGTTTTAAGGATACTGATACAATTACATCTACCTCAGGTAGTTTAAGCCATATTCCTTTAAGCAATGAAACATTTGAGATCCAATTACGTACATCCTAGTTCTCAAGTGGCAACACTAATTTTGTTGCCTTTATCAAAGTAAAATTTACGACAACATTAAAGAATGAAATAAAATTTTTCTGTCTTTATCACATCACATCTTTATCTTATCCCCCTTTGAGGATGTGTGATACAAGGGGGGGGAGAGATGTATGTAATCCTATCCTTCTTTGAGAGTATATATACCATCATATCATCCAAAAAGATGTGATACTATGTAATCTTAGCCATGAATATATCACTATTAAAATATTGTGCCAATCTGGGAACAGATTTTTCCCTAGTCATACAGATGATGAAGTTAACACAAGAAATGGGCACAAAGATAAAACAGTAAAAGCAATGCAAGAGGGTCTTTTGTACTTGTGTCCCATTATAGCAGTTCAGAAATGCTTGCTGATTATAATGAAAAGATCCATTATAAAACATTTGTAGTTCTCTTGCCATTGCCAGAGAAAGGTCTTAAGAAATGAGAACTGGAAAAAAAAAAAAACAGGACTATATCTTTAGGTTTAAGGACAGCCATAGACTACCTATCATAAGTATATACAAGGAGGAAAATATCCCATATCTCTGTTTAATTTTAGGTAAACTCACAGATATCTTTGGAACAGCCAATTGTTCAACTGAGTACCACATTATCAACAAAGTATTCCAGTCTGACTCAGAATCAACCAGATGGGAAACATTTATGTTCAGAAAGGAAACAGCACAATGGGAGAAACTGATTCAATAGGCTCTTTTATTCCTTTGTAAATTCGTCTTCTCGACCTTCCTAATCATTAGCATCACCAACAGCAGTCTCCAGAAGACAACTTTTATGAGCTTTACATAGCAAAAACAGTTATGCCTGAATTTAAAATTCAGAGCAAATCAAATTACAGTTCTGTTCCACATAGCAAGTTCCACTGCATAATTGTTTTTTTAATCAAGCAATAACAGTTAGTTAAAAATGAATAACACTAAAAATATTCATAGAAAGTATTTATTGAGTGCATACAAGGTCTTTCAAAAAGCACTCATTCATCATTTACTTTTCTAGTTTAGATATATCCTGACATAAAAATCAATTAAGAAGAAATTTTAAGATTTTCCCATTTTTGGTGATTTATATATAATGTGAATACATAATAATTCACTAATAACACAGAACAAACATTTGGTTTTCAAAAATTGCCATGGAAGAAATTAAGCACAATAGCACAAACTTAAAACATAGACCTAAAACAAGCTTATTGCCAAGAAAATGACATTATTTATAGTTGAATACATTTCTGAATTATCTTACAGAAAAAAATTAATTAGTCCATCAAGTTTGGCATTCTATACCAGGTATTGAGAGATCAATACAGAATAATTATAGTTAAACTTATGGTTACAAAAGTGATTCTTATTCTTGTAGTCTATAAACATTTTACCTTAATGCCAAATTTCAAATGTATTTTCCATCAAGATCTATGTTACAATAGAGGGTCAAATATCACAATCATTCCAAAAGGAAATAAACAATCTCACTTTAAATGAGATTGAATTACAATTTGTTTCTAGGGTCCCTTGCCAGAAACTAACACAGGATACAGAAAGACAGGCAAACTGCAGTTTATTCACCCAAGAGTTCAACAAACTCCATTAATAGGTGAGAGAGAGATGTATGTGTCAGTTTCAGTGATGATATGCCTATATTTCTTCCTCTGGAACTGTGTGAATCAGAGAGGGCAATAACTTCTTAAAAAGCAAACATTAAAGAGGACAAGAAGCTGGAGAAGACCAAAAAAGTGCTTACATTGTTACAAAGAACAGAGTGTGTTTTAGCAAAGCTACTAGACCAAAGGAAAAAGTATCTTCTCTATCAATCAAATGGTATTTGCTAAGAATCTACAATATGCTTTATCAGATAAAACAAAGAGAAGAGGATGAGTTTATTGGAGCTATTTAAAGACTTTCTATTGATCCTTCAAAGAAAAAAAAACAATTTAGAATGTTATACTGAAATAATTCCATGCTGCAAATTCATTTTGAAAAATTTCACTTGCTAAATGTTGTTATTAAATAGAATTGTGTTCATCTTAAATCATATTATGATTCTAACCATTTTACTCTGAATCTAAACTGCTACAATAAAACTCAGAGATCATGAAAAGGCTCAAAATTAATTATAATCAGCATGACTCCAAATAATGTTCACAAATTTATAGGCATAGAGTTTTCCTGATTCCCCTTTGATCACAGTGAGATTCAAAACATCCTGAAACTTTCCCTTTCTCCCTCTGGATTGTGATTAAATCTCTCAATCTGTATATTGCCAAATCACAGCTAAAACCTAGCCTCAGAACAAGCCTCTTTCCCGACATTAAATCTCTCCTTTGCAAATTAGCACCATACCAATTCAGCTGAAACTTTTAACACTTTTCCCTGACTTAAATTGAAGTTCCCATCACTTTGAAGACCTTAGAGAATATTTCAAATATTCTTTCTTCTCTCTCAAGCCAAATCCTACCTTTTTTTTGGGGGGGGGGCTAAGCTTTGCTTAAAACCCCTCTTATAATACAGTTCCAACCTATAAAGATGCTTATCTACTCTGAATTCCTACAGAACTTGTTCATGTAGTGCAACGGTTCTCAAATTATATCTTAGGACTCCCTGAAGATTATTGAGGACCTCCCAAAAAGCTTTTCTTTATATTACCATATTAGAAATGAAAAGTTCTTAATCTTATTATGAAAATAGTTTTAACTTTATAGACCCCCTAAAGAGTCTTGAAGACCCCCTAGTGGTCCCAGATGACATTCTGAGAACTACTAGTAGTCTATAGTACTATGGTATGTTTCATGTAGAGCCTTGTAACAGTAAGCACTCCAACATGCATGGGGGGGCCTGCTACCACAGGTTCTTAGATCTGCATTCATAAAAGGAAAGGCAACTTTTGAGGGGTTAACAATCACTTTAATCAAGCACTTGTATCATTCCTTTACCCAAGCACATATATCATTCACCTAGTTCAGGGAAGTCAGCAACCTAAACTTCAAAGAAAATACAGAGAAATCAAAGATTAACAGACGTATCTTCCTCTACCTGAATTCAACAGACAGGTCTAACTGTCTGACCATAGTTTCCAGAAAGAGAAGTACCAACGTCTGGGTTTTCAAAAGGTGGGGACCTCCTTTAGCAGCTTCCCAGAGTCCTCCTCTGACCAAACAAACCCTGCTCCAAAGTAAAACTTCACCCTCAGAGTATTTATATACTTCTTAGAGCCAGAGTGCATAACGCTCTGACCCAGTGCCTCAATAGAAAAAAAACAAAAGCTGCTTGGGACCCTTCTCAAAACAACTCCCCTAATCAAACTTTCCATTTGAGTGGAGCTGGTCTTCCTTAATCACATTATTCAATCAGAGGCACTTTTAGTAAAACAAAACCAGCAAAAGATCCTAATTTGATTGCCATCACAAACCTTCACACAAAGTCAGTGTGTACTTTTAAAATATTTAGATTTCTATTAAGTTAGACCATAGGGATAATGGAAATAACCTAAAAATTACAAGTAAAGACAAAGTGAATTTTCCCTCACAGCTAATGTAGCTTGTGATTCTGCTGGTCAGACAAGTCAACCTCTTCATCTGTCATAATCATTTTTTTCCTTTGAATAAGAATCAGACATTAGACTTAATCATAAGCAGGTGTAGAGTATGTTTATCATAAAGCATAACAGCCAACAAGTTGTTATTAAACTTTTGAAGTGAATGAGGAAATCCTGTGTGTTGCTTTGAACTGTTTTCTAGTTGTTTCAACTTTTTGCTATCGTTATATGGTAAGTTCCTTGAGAGTTGAGACCAGAACTACCTACTTTTGTTGGCTCTCCCTTGGTACATATTAAGTGCTTAATAAATGCCTGCTTTCTTCCTTCCTCTGAACTATGCCTATCACAGGCATTTAATAAATTAATAAAATGAGGTGATTGAACTTGATAAGTTTTTAAATTCTTCCTATCTTTAATTCAATTCAGTTTAATAAAAAATATTTGTGAATGCCTTCTGTGTGCAAAGCACTGTTAGATGCTCCGATATTCTGAGTCAGTCAACCTAATAAATGCTAAATAAATGATTGGTTGTTAAAATTTGTTCACTTGTTAAAATTAAACTGAATTTGAAGTTACATCAATGAGCATTAGTAACCAGATGAATAGGTCAATATTTTGTATCCTTCAGAGATAAAAAAGAATTTTTTATATTAATGTTTTCCCTACACATTTAATTTTTTAACAGGTATGTTTCTAGCAGAGCTGATAGAAAAATATTTCGTGTCCCCTACCCTATTCCGTGTAATCCGTCTTGCCAGAATTGGAAGAATCCTTCGTCTCATCAAAGGAGCGAAGGGGATCCGAACACTACTCTTTGCTTTGATGATGTCCCTCCCTGCTCTATTTAACATTGGTCTCTTGCTCTTCCTGGTCATGTTTATCTATGCCATCTTTGGAATGTCCAACTTTGCCTATGTCAAGAGGGAAGTTGGAATAGATGATATGTTCAACTTTGAGACCTTTGGCAACAGCATGATCTGCCTCTTCCAAATTACCACATCTGCTGGTTGGGATGGTTTGCTTGCACCCATTCTTAACAGTGGACCACCAGATTGTGACCCTCAAAAAGTTCACCCTGGAAGCTCTGTCAAAGGAGATTGTGGGAACCCTTCGGTTGGGATTTTCTTTTTTGTCAGTTACATCATTATCTCATTCCTGGTGGTAGTAAACATGTACATCGCTGTTATCCTAGAAAACTTCAGTGTTGCTACAGAAGAGAGTGCTGAGCCACTGAGTGAAGATGACTTTGAGATGTTCTATGAGGTTTGGGAGAAGTTTGATCCTGATGCCACTCAATTCATGGAATTTGAAAAACTTTCTCAATTTGCAGCTGCTCTGGATCCACCTCTCAATTTGCCACAACCGAACAAAATTCAACTTATTGCCATGGATCTGCCCATGGTAAGTGGGGACCGAATTCACTGCCTTGACATCCTATTTGCTTTTACAAAGCGTGTTTTGGGAGAAAGTGGAGAGATGGATGCCCTCCGAATACAGATGGAAGAGAGGTTCATGGCATCCAATCCTTCCAAAGCTTCCTATGAGCCAATTACCACAACACTGAAACGAAAACAAGAGGAAGTTTCTGCTGTTATCATTCAAAGGGCTTACAGACGTCACCTTTTAAAGCGAACGGTAAAACAAGCATCATTTACTTATAACAAAAATAAACTGAAAGGTGGGGCAAACCTCCTGGTGAAAGAAGACATTCTTATTGAAAACTCTATCACAGAAAAAACGGATCTGACCATGTCCACAGCAGCTTGCCCACCTTCCTATGACAGAGTAACAAAGCCAATCCTGGAGAAACATGAGAGGGAAGACAAAGATGACAAGGCCAAGGGGAAGTAAACTAAAAGCAAATAAAAATGTGTGACAAATTGTTTACAGTCTAGGAAGGTGATGTATTTTTGTCAACAGGACTCCATTTGGAGGTCTATGCCAAACTGACTGTTTTTACAAAAATATACTCTAAGGTCAGTGCCTATAATAAGACAGTGATCCCTCGTCAGCAAACTGTGACTCTGCATAAGGGGAGACCACCTTGACAAGAGGTTACTGTTCTCACTACCAGCTGACACTGCTGAAGAGGAGAGACAAAATGGCTACTCAGACTGTAGGGACCAGTTTAAAAGGGGGTGCAAACCTAAAATTTGGGTGGGGGCAACATAAAATACTTTAGTATAGTAATTGTATCCACTGTTTGCATCTCAACTGCCACATTTGTCATATTTTTACAAAATCTGTTAGTGGATTCATCTTTTTTTTAATTCATATGTTTATTATATGTGACTGTTATATGTGACTATTTTTGTAAATGGGGTTTATGTTGGGAAACAGGGTTAAGAACTGCTTTACAGGTATGACCTTGGAGGGTTCTACCCTATGGGTCCTCCAATATACACAAAGAAATGGTTTGCATGAAGGCATGCTGCACTTAGAGATCATGCATGAGAAAAAGTTATAAGAAAACCAATGGATTTTTCAATTACTTCAGTGTTTCTGGGAGGGGAATTGGGTAATAAATTGGAGGTGCTTATCTGATTGTGTTTGATCAAAGCCAGATAAGTCTTTTTATACCCAGAAAGCCTCCCCCAACCCTACCCAAGAACATAGTAAGTGGATCGTTTTTAGGCAGGCCATTATATCTCAGTAGGTGCAAACTTCATACAAACGTCTGGAGTCACACATGTTATGTTTCTCTGTATTGTGTAAAACAGAACACTGAATAACTTAATGAGGCTGCCCCTGGAAAACAGAATTGACCAAAAGAACCCTTTATAAAGTTCTGCTTAATCCTGTACTTTGTTTAGCCATCTTCAGCTCTCAACAAGGTTGACATGTCCGTGTTAACAAAATGCCCTGTGTTATGTAAATAGACATTTTACTCTGTGGTGCATGTTTGAGCAAACAAATAATGACCAGAGCACAGTATTTATTGCATCAAATATGTACCACAAGAAGTATAGAGTGCAAGCTTTCAACAGGTAATATAACATATTCTGTACCATTAGAGATAGTTTGGATGCTATCAATGCATGTTTATATTGCCTACGCTGCTGTATCCTGCTCTTCCCACTGCTAAGAATCTCCTATATGGGAAACCATATATCAGTGGTAAAGTCATGGAACTTGTTCAACAGAGCTCATTCCTTTAAATCATTAAGCAATAGTTTGCAGCACTTTAAGAGCTTTGGGGTTTGTATTTTTAAATTTTAAGTAAATAACTTATGGTGTATAGCCAGATTGTACAGACATGATACAAACTGCTTAAACTGTTAAAAATGTGTTTAGAATTTTATAACCAAATATAAATACTGTAAAAAACATTTTATTTTATTTTTCAGCATTATGTACATAAAATGAGAAATGAAAATTCACTTCAGGTTGATGTCATAGTCAATTTTCTTACTTTCTGTCCATAGCACTTTCTCATGGAAGAAATATGCTAAATGGGAAATGAAAAAAAAGAATGGGTAGTTGTAGATTTCTGCTTTTTCAAATTATATTTGCCAATGTTATATGATTTAAATTTTAAAAAGAAAACAACAGGTTCATCAGTTGATTCCAAGTTATACTTTGAGTTTAAAAAAAGGTGTGCATTTTTGTTGAGAATTTCTGGAACTGCGCACATCAACAGTTTAACGTTGTCATTCCTTTTGGTTCTAATTTTTACCCTTCCATTCTTTATATTCCTTTGGAGTCATTCAGCACTAGAACTGTCTGAAATATAATATGGGTTCCACCATATTTTCTTTTTCACAAGAACCAAATAGCAAACTTGTATGATCAGTCACATCAGAACATTTTGTATTTCTTACACAAACTGTAGACTCCTTTTCCCCACTTAAAACTATTTAAGTAAACTGTATTCGTGAACTGCATGCAGGAAAATGCTACTATTACCCTAAATGATGCTAAGCCACATTACAAATGCGCCAAAATAATAAAGATTACTTTTTTATTGTATGTTTAGCTAACCTCTTTTTATCACTTTAAGGAATGTCACTTTATAATTACTTTAGGCACTTAATAATTATTAGAAAAACAGAGAAGCTTCCACCTCAGAGGAAGGAAAGAGACAGAACAAGCTTTTAAAGCAAGAACTGGACTTGGCTGGACACACACACATACACACATTCAATATGCTGTACACTACATTATCAGCATTTAGACAGGAAATGAAGCACCACAATGAATGTGAATAGAATGATGGATTTGGAGTCTGGAAAATAAGTTTGAATTCTCCCTCATTTATTAGCTATGTGACCCTTAGCAAATCACTTAACTCCTCTCAGACTTAGTTTCCTCATCTATAAAATGGAGATAATAGTGATAGTACATATCTGATAGGGTTGTCATGAGGGTTGAATGAGACAACACAAGTAAAGTGCTTTGCAAACCTTGAAGTGCTCTATAACTGGTAGTTAATATGATTAGTATCTATTAACCTCAGCTGGGCAGGAGAAATGAAAAGCATGACCTGAGCATGTCAGAAGAAAGACTTAGGTGAATACAGCATCTTCCCACTCTTTTGGCCACTGTGTCTCTCCACAACACAGAAAAATCAGCTCTTTTGCTGGTGGAGAAATTCACTGATTAAACAAGCTAAGCCAAAAATATAAGAATGTCTCCAGTGGTTTCTGTATTCCACACAAAAATTGGTGTTTTCTGATTTCTTCCCAGAAAAAAAATTAAGCAGATTGTGAACATGTCATTTTATTAAGAGCTTAGAGTAAAATGATTTAGAAAACTACTTATTCATTATAGCTAATAGTGATGTTTATCATAATCATCTTTAGGTCTCACTGAGATTTGAATTCTAAGAATTATAGAATTTTAACCCTGAGAGGGACTGAGGCAATGTGATGCAGTGGGAAGAATGCCAGATTCTGAGTCAGACAGAAGACTTGAGTTCAAATGCCAGCTCAGTCCCTACCTATGGGGCCATGGTTGAATCATTAAACCCTGCTTACTTCAGTTTCTTCCTCTATACAACTGGAGAAAGGAGTGGTGGACTGAATGATTTCGGAAGTACCTTCCTACTCTAAATCCATGGTCTTGGGACCTAAGTTCAGCTCCCTCATTTTACAGATAAAGAAGCTGATGGTCATTTGAATTGTTGACCTTAATTGTTATTCAATGTGACCATCTGAATAAAAGCCCTGTAACTTCCTCTTTGTACATTTTCTACTTCCCATTTTATACATATTTTACTACAGTGGTGATATATGTCCAGACATAAAACAAAATAGCAATTGGTGAAAAAGATTATTTTTTCCCATTCGACTAGTTCCTAATCTTATATTCTGAAACAATTAAGATTTGATGGGGACCCCAAGTTATGCTGATGGGTCATTCCAGGTACAAGGGACCTCAAAAAGCATTAGTCATTTATTTTATTGATGACATAACTGAGGTCCAAAGAATTTAGATAATGTTTCCCTTAACCAGAATTCATAGTCTAGAGTTCATTTCCCTTTAGTACACTGACTTCTGGGTTTTGTCTTGCCATAAAAAGGCATTAATTTTATACTATAGCATGAAGTTTCATTTTTAAAATCATAAATGTCAGGGGACACTTTTCATTTTAAATTACACAGTAACCTATTTCTTCACGTAAGTCCAGAGTAGCCATTCTTTAAAAGTCATTTTGTGGCTACTAGAAATTAGAAAATAGTTATAAGTTGGACTATTTCAGTTACAAAATAAGTATTTGATAAATATTATTGCTTGGTTGATTTGCCTCTACCAGTAGAGGGTGCCTGTAGTTTTCTTGAGCGACTTCTCTATACTCAAGCAAATTGCTATCTAAATGAATAGTTATTTTATTGTCTTCAACTCCATTTTATTGTCAATGGTTCATTCTCTATATAATTTAGTAGAGCCATGATCTCACAGATGTGAGTCCTCTTTACAACAGGAGAATGGCAATCCACTCATTCCTTCTAATCTCATGTGATTCTTATCCATGACCTGTCATAAATCTCCCATAGGAGGCATAGGTGGATTAAAGACTTTTCTCTGGGTCTTTAAATACGCAGTAATCACCTGTTTTGTAGACTACACTATTAATCTGTCATCTCTTGCTTTCACTATATGACCAATACTTCACTACTTCCTTTTCTAATAACAACATTTATTGATATAGTAATGCGCTTATGTACAAACCATTGTTAGTTCTTTGCTACCATTTTTTAAGCCTATCATATAGCTCTCCATTGCCCTTTGATCACCTATGATTTTGATTCTTCAGGATGATTTTGCAGTTTTGGAAGGATCTGTTGGTTAACAGCAATTTTCAGACACCCTCCAAATAAACGGGCTTTATAATCCTCTCCCATTCTCTATAATTCCTCCAGGATCAATTATCACACACAAAATATTAGCAATCCCATATGCCATTTTTTTCAGTCCATTGGAAAGCACTACAGTGAATATGGTTTGACACAGTGGAGAGTTTAATTTTGAGTCAAAGGGCTACTATACTTAGATATAGTACAAATATATCTATCATAATTTATTCATAAACTGAGAAAATAATTCTTAACAATAATTTTTAAAGTATATATATGAAAATATATCTCCAAAACAGATGGAATTAGAATACAAACCTACGCTTGTCCTAGACCCTGCTAATGTATTTTGTTAGGCCATTTCACATACAAGAATACAGAGGAAGAGCTGTGGCTGCCATCTTTCTGCCCCAATGGAGAAATTGCAGTGCTTCTAATGAAGTCACTAGAAAAGAAAAACAGATGAAGAATAGAGGATCTATATTCTATGGCTTATTTTTATATCCTTTCCACCATTTTCAGTGTCTTGCTACACCCTCTCTACGCTAGAACCATCCTTGAAGACTATAGGTAAAAAATACACCTATTGCTTTCTAAATTCTGGCAAATGTAAGGGCCTTCAGGATGTAGGTTCTTTTTTAAAGTGAAAATTTCTTTCAAACTAAAGAATTTCAGTTCTATTAAGAAAACAAAGCCACTCATATTATTCTGCTGGCTCTTTCTCCTGGAAAGAATCAAGTAGGAGAGAAGTTCCAAATAGCTAAGGGAAAATAGGTTGGGGGCAGAGCCAAGATGGTGGAGTAGAAAGACACATATACTCCAGCCCTTCTCCTGTAGCCAACAAAATGCCTGTAAAAATGACTGTCAACAAATTCTAGAGCAGCAAAACCCACAGAAGAACAGAGTGAAAGAGATTTCCAGCCAAAGGTAACCTGGAAAGCCAACAGGAGAGGTCTATGCCACAGGACGCTGAGTGGAGTGGAGCTCAATCCTAGCCACACAGCATAAGGAGGAACAAGACCAGAAAAGGCCTCTGGGGTAGAATTCCCAGCAGGGAGAGTCCCATATCTCTCAACCCACAAGCAACAAAGAAAGCTTCAAAGGTCAGTGTGGGAGGGCTTTCCCACTTGGGCAAGAGGAGAGTGGGGTCCCCCCAGCATTGACCCCAGGCAGTAGTAGAGGCAGCGGGGGTGGCAGCAGCAGCAGCAGGCAACTACAATGATCTGGAAGCAGCCTGAGTCTGCTGTCCAAGCAGCACATCTTAAAGCCCCTGGGGGAATTGAGCAGCTGATCTGAATCTCAGCCCTGAGCAAGGTCCTGGGGAGGAGGAGCACTAGGACCCTCCTCTTGACTAAGGATTCAGAAGTCAAATAACTGGCTGGGAAAATGCCCAAAGAAGGGGAAAAAAATAAGACCATAGAAGATTACTTTCTTGGTGAACAGGTGTCTCCTTCCATCCTTTCGAATAAGGAAGAATAATGCATACTGTCAGAGGAAGTCAAGACTTCTGCCTCCAGTACCTCCAAAATGAATATGAAATGGACTCAGGCCATAGAAGAGCTTGAAAAGTGAGTAAATAGCTTGCTAAAGGAAAACCAAAAAAATGTTGAGGAAAATAACACCTTTAAAAATAGGCTAACTCAACTGGAAAAAGAGGTACAAAAAAACCAATGAGGAGGAGGCTTTAAAAAGCAGAATTAGTCAAATGGAAAAGGAGGTTCAAAAGCTCACTGAACATAATAGTTCTTTATAAAAGAAAGTGGAGTTCAGGGAAGCTAATGACTATACAATAAACCAAGAAGATAGAAAAAACCAAAATATTGGAAAAATAGAAGATAATGTGAAACATCTCATTGGAAAAACAACTGACCTGGAAAATAGATCCAGGAGAGACAATTTAAAAATTATGGGACTACCCAAGAGCCATGATCAAAAAAAGAGCCTAAACATTATCTTTCATGAAATATCAAGGAAAACTGCTCTGATATTCTAGAGCCATAGGGAAAAATAAATACTGAAAGAATTCACTGATAACCTCCTGAAAGAGATCCAAAAAGAGAAACTCCTAGGAATACTGTAGCCAAATTCCAGAGTTCCCAGGTCAAGGAGAAAATATTGCAAGCAGTTAGAAAGAAACTATTCAAGTATTGTGGAAATAGAATCAGGATAACACAAGATCTAACAGCTTCTACATTAAGGGATCAAGGGCTAGGAATATGATATTCCAGAAATCAAAGGAACTAGGATTAAAACCAAGAATCACCTACCCATCAAAACTGAGTAAAATACTTCAGAGGAAAAAATGGTCATTCAATGAAATTGAGGACTTTCAATCATTCATGATGAAAAGACCAGAATTGAACAGAAAATTTGACTTTCAAACATAAGAATCAAGGGAAGCATGAAAGAAATCATAAAAGACTTTCTAAAGCTAAACTGTTTACATTCTTACATGGAAAGATAATATTTGTAACTTGAGACTTTTCTCAGTATTTAGGTATGTTGAGGAATTATACACACACAAACACATATCACACACACACACACACACAGAGTATAGGTTGAGTTGAATCAGAAGAGATGATATCCATAAAAAATGAAATTAAATTAAGAGGTGAGAGAGGAAAATATTGGGAGGAGAAAGAGAGAAATGGAATGGGGCAGAATATCACTCATTAGAGAGATAAGAAAAATCTTTTTCAATCGAGGAGAAAAGGGAGGAGATGAGAGGGGGAAAGTGAAGCTTAATCTCTTCACATATGACTTAAGGAGGGAATAACATGCTCACTAAATTTGGTATGAAAATCTATCTTACACTACAAGAAAGTAGGGGAGAAGGGGACAATCAGGGTGAGGGGGATGGTAGAAGGCAGGATAAATGGGAGAAAGGAGTAACTGGAAGTAAACACTTTTGGGAAGGGACAAGGTCATATGAGAGAATAGAAAAAATAGGGGGGACAGGATAGGATGGAGGGCAATATAGTTAGTCTTACACAACATGACCATTATGGAAGTCTTTTGCAATACGATACATATATAGCTTGTATTGAACTGCTTGCCTTCTCAGTGGGGATGGGTGGGGAGGGAGGGGGGGAGGGAGAGAAGTTGGAATTCAAAGTATTATAAACCAATGTTGAGAATTGTTATTGCATATAACTGGGAAATAAGAAATACAGGTAATGGGGTATAGAAAGTCATTTTGCCCTACAAGAAAAGAGACAAGATGAGAATAAGGGAAGGGTGGTGTGTAATAGAAGGGAGGGCACAATGAGGGAAGGAGTAATCAGAATGCAAGATGTTATGGGGTGGGGGGAGGGGAGAGATGGAGACAAAAATTGGAACTCAAAATTTTGTGGAAATGAATGTCAAAATCTAAAAACAAATAAATAAAACTTAAAAGAAAATAGGTTGTCACTAGAGAGTTACAATATTGTCAAGGAGAAAATATCAACAATCTCACATATGCAAACAATACCACTTTCATGACAGAAAGAGATGAATTAGGAAGCCTCTTGAGGAGGGTGAAAAAGAGAAGAGTAAAAGCTGATATGAAGCTTAACATAAAAAAAACTAAGATCTTGGCAACTAGTTCCATTGCTTTTTGGAAAAAAAAAAGGAGAAGAAATATAAGCAATGACAAATTTCATTTTCTTAGACTCAAAGTTGCTCAGCAGCTGCAGTCAAGAAATTAAAAGACATTTGCTCCTTGTAAGGAAAGCTATGGAAAATCTGGACAGCATACTAGAGAGCAGAGGCATCACCTTGTTGACAAACATCCATATAGTCACAGGTATGGTTTTTTCAGTGGCAATGTATAGCTGTAAGAGTTGGATTATAAAGAAAGCGATATGCTGCAGAATCAATGCTTTTGAATCATAGTGCTGGAGAAGACTTTTGAGAGTCCCTTGGACAGCAAAGAGATCAATTCACTCAATACTTAAAGAAATTAATTCAGGTTATTCACCGGAATACTGTCAAATACTGAAGCTAAAGCTTAAATACCACATAATGAAAAGACAGTCCTCATTGGAAAAGATCTAGATGCAGGAAAGATTGAAGGCAAAAGGAAAAGAGAACAGTAGAGGATGAGATGACTAGATAGTATCATAGAAACAATGAATATGAACTTGGACTGACTTCAAGAAATAGTGTAGGATAGAAGGGCCTACTATGCTATGGTCCATGGCATCACAAAGGTTGGACAGAACTCAAGAACAACAATGACAAGGGATCCTGCTTTGAATACTTAATTAGCTGTGTGTCCCTGAGTAAGTCTCTTAGCCACTATCTGCCTCAATTTCCTCATCTGTAAAAGGAGGATAAGATAAGCATCTACTTCTGAGGGTTGCAGTAAGGATGAAATGAAATAAAATTTATAAAGTAAAAAGTAAACCTTAAAGTGCTATAAAATGTTAACTATCATCATCACAAACATCAATCATCATTATTAAATCAGGCCTGAAGCCTGAAGGTGCTCTGAGTTGAACACACCAGAATACATGAAGCCAGTATGACTTCCCATAAATAACACCCAAAGCCATATAATCTTGGCTCTAGACTGTCAAAAATAAAAAGGATTGTGATACACAGCCAGCTCCCAATAAGTCATCGTGCAGAAAAGTAAGGCAAGAGCTACCCTGGTTCTATGTTTCTTGGAACATTCAAAGACAGGACCAACTTAACAATCTGGCACGCATATCAAAGGACTTTTCAGTAGTTCTGTGATCTCTGATATCCTACTAAGCACTGTCAGAAACTGAGACCCTATTAGAGACTGGCTATAAGAGAAGCAGCAACAATTCTCCAATGGACTGTGCAAGGCAAAAGGGACAAAGATGGAACATAAAAAGAATGTGTGGAGCCACCAAGATACAGAGACATTACCAAGTATTACAGAAAAGGGTAGGGATCTAGTGGCATACACTCAGAAATGCAGCAGCAAGAAATAAACTAGAGAAGAGATGGGGCATCCCATCCCAGAAAGATGGAAAGAACAAAGCCTGGCCTTGATATCAAGTCCAAATCCAGGAACTAAGGCTGAAGATGAAGGGGGACAAAGAAAGCTCAAAATAAGAAATAACTTTTAAAGAGATGTGCCCACAATATGTATGTGTCTTGGCCACAAATACTCCCAAGTGACTGGAAGAAATAAAATGAGATTTTTTTAAAATGAAAGTAGACTTCTTCAGGAAGAAAAGCAAATAAATACTTTAAAATATATGGAAAACTTTATCTAACTAGTGGACTCCTTGAAAAATAAAATGGAGTAAACATAACTCAATGATTCCATGAGACAAGATATATTAAAAGAAATTTAAAAAGCCAGAATCTTTAGAAGACTATGTAAGGTATCGACTCTAACTGCAAAAAAACAGTTTTTTTAATAAATATCCTGACCTGGAAACATAGTTGAAAAGAGATACTTTATCATTAGTCTTCTTGAAAACTGACCAAACAAGAAACTTGGATATCACATTTTAAGAAATCATAATATCACAGAGCTATTAAAGGCAAAGAAAAAAAGTGGTTTTTAAAAGAATTCACTCCTGAAAGAAACTTCAAATTAAAAATACCTAGTAATGTCATAATCATAATCAAAACTTCTGAGTCAAAGGAAAAAAAACTTCTAAGAAACCAGGAAAAAGAATTCAAGTACCAAGGAATTACAATCAAGAGCCCACAAGAATATACTATAACTTCTGTAAAATGAGAGGAAGTCTGGTATTACACTATTCCAAAAGGCCAAAAAAAAAAAAAGCAAAACATCCCCTGAAAAGTGGGGTCTACCCTTGTTTTTCCCTAAAGGAAAATATAATCCTTTAATAGAATGAAAACTCTCAAGTTTTCTGATGAAGGGACCAGAGCTGGGTAGAATCATCAAAAATACAAACACAGAAGATAAGAAAAACTTAAGTAAATACTATGGACAAATTGGAAAAGGCTTACTAATTATGAGTTGCTTACGTTCAAATGGGGTAAATTAGATAAATGTGCCTTTTTAAATTTGACTATTGGGGGTATAGAGAGAATAAGAATACAGAGCCTGGAAGTGATTTTGTTTTATCTTGTTGGCTAAAAAGGATGAAGGGAGTGATGGAAGGAATATACTAAAGAAGACAGGAAGAAGAAAGAGGAAGAATTTGTTATTTCTTACAACTGTGGTATGCCAGAAGAAAAAATATAAACATGAAGGAGAAAGTGAAGAGATCAAGTACTTCATTAACCTCATTCAACTAGGCAAAGAATTGCTGAACCCACATATGCAAAGAATTTACATAGACATACATTAGATTCTGTACAGAAAGAAAGGACAGGAAAAGGGAAGAGAGAGGGAAAGTAGAGTCAGGAAGTAACAAGAGGAAAATCCTCCAACTTTAGGGAGTGAGTCATAAAAAGGGGATTAAAAAAGAGAAAAAGAAAATGTAAGACCCAATTACTGAGATCTAGGCTAGGTGAAAGGAGGAATGGTAGAGGAGAAGAAACAAGCAGATTACTTCAATTATAGACTACTAGTGTGGATAATATTCTTTTTTTTCCCACCACTTTTTTCTTCTTCATAAAATGGGGGAGGGGTAGAGCAAAGAGGATTTTTAAAAGTATAAGAATGTATGATGAAGAAAAATGCAAATAACTGTGAATGTGAATAAGATGAATTCTTTAATTAAATGTAGAAGCATAGTAGTATGGATTACAAAACAACAGCTAACAATATGTTGTTTGCAGGAAACATACTTGAAGCAAAAAGACTCTCAGAATTAAAATAGGGAAATGGAGCAGAATTTATTTAAACCTCTGATGAATTCAAAAAAGCAGGTGCAGCAATCACAATTTCAGACACAGATACAATAAAAATAGACATAGTCAAAAGAAATAAATAGGAAAAGTATATGGTAGATAATGAAATAAAATCAACACTTAATAAACAGGAACCAAGTTGCAAAGCATCTAAGTTTTTAAAGGAGACACTAATCTAATTGTAGGAAGAAACTTAAATAGTTCAGGATCTCAATATGACTTTTTTCACACATTAGCACAGTAGACAAATCTGACAAAAAGGTCAAGAACCTAAATAGAATTTTGTAAAAGTTAGATATGATAGGTAGACTCGGGTGAGTAGTGCAAGGGAATTGAAAGAAGTATACATATTTTCGAATATACTTAACACCTTTATATGTCAGGTTATAAAAACTTTATAAGCAAATGCAGAAAAGCAGAAATATCAAGAACATTTGTTACTGGCTACAACACAATAAAAATTAAAATAAGTAAGTATGTGGGTTAAAGAATAAATCATAAAAGCAGTGGATAATTTCATTGAAAAAAATGGGGGAAAATGAGATAACACACCAAAACTTTTATAAGTAGCTAAAGGAGTCATTAAAGAGAAATTATATTTCTAAATATCATCATCAAGAAAAGAGAAAACCCTTTAGATCAAGTTTGCATATAAGTTTAAACATACAAGTTTAAAAGAATTTAAAATATGTCAACTTAAAAAAACATAATTACAGAAATTTTGAAAATCAAAGAAATAAAATTGGAAACAAAACCTTATTGAATTAGTAAAGAAAATTAGCTTTTTTAAGTACTAGGAGGTTTGAATTTTTTTATAAACCTAATAAAACAGAAAAACTATCTAATTTGATTTTTAACAAGACAGAAAAAACTATTAATAAAATCAAAATGACAAATAAATCACTATAGATAAAGAGGAAATAAAGCTTATCAGAAAAATATAATATAATTTTGGTAAGCTAAAACATGATTTTGCCCAATTATGTAGTAAGAAAACTGATTTTAAAACATAGATAAATATTTACAAACATATAAAATAAGCAGATTAACATAATGAAGAATGGAAGAGACACACAGATATAATAGTTACTAAAACTTTATTACCACTCACTAGGGGAGGAGGACAGCAGATGCCAACAGAGAGCAGTCTCGGTGTGGGCCCTCCTGCCCATTGTCCTTGGCCAAGGGCAATATACAATGGGACAGTTACATATGTGGAACTATACAATGGCTTTCACACTCTGGTCAGAGACCAAGAGCCCCTCAGAAAAAAAATCACCTTATATAGAGTTTTAGACAAAATGCTAGCACTATACTAAATAGAGGACCAATGGAAGGAGGGTATTTGCTAAATGAAATAAGGAGAAAGGATGGAGAGGCAGGGACATGAGGAACTTAACTCTAACTGTACCATCTGGTCAAGTAATGGAGATAATGGGTAATGCCTAGCCTCCGGGTTTGTTAGCTTTAATATATACAACCCTTTTGGATCTGGGACCATCACTGGTTCAGAAAGTCACAAAGAAATTCACAAACTAGGAGAAAGAAAGATGGTGGGTGAGAACCAGGAACAGATGGGAGTATAAATGAATTCTATCAAATATTCAAAGAACAATCAAGTGAAATGCCACATAAATTATTGGGAAAATACAGTAAAAAGGCTTCTTACCAAATTACTTCCATGATCCTAATATGCAAACACTGACTGAGAAAGGAGAGAAAAAAACTATGAAGTAATACATTTAATGAAAAGCTATGAAAAAATATTAAATTAATTATTGGCAAAGAGGCTGCAGTAAAATAGTAAGATGATTATATATCATGACTAGTTTGGATTCATGCCAGGAATTGAGAATTGATATGATATTGGGGTAGGGAATGAACATAATAGACTATATTAATGATGAAAAAACAAAAATGTGTGATAGCACCAACAGATAGAGAAAAGATTTTTTTTTAAATCCAATATTCACTTATGATTTTTTTTTAAAAAGGATCAGTGCAAACTTCTTTCATGTGGTAGAGAATATCTAAAAACAACAGTTAACATTATTTATAAAAATGAAATGCTAGAGACTTTTCTAATAAAATCAGGAGAAGAGCAAAGATGTCCATTTACAACTTCAGAGACATGTCAATTAAACCATCAAAAGATTACTTTATAGAACTGGATAAAATGATAATAAAATTCATATGGACATTGATAAACTGAAGGGAAATAATGAGAGAAAAAAAGGAGGGAAGAGAACCAAGCAATACTGATATCAATTGAATAATAAAGAAATCACGATCAAACAATTTGGTACTGTTTAAAAAAATGGAAAAATTTATCAAAGGGATGGATAGATTCACAATGCCCAGAAGCATTTGAACATAGTGACATAGTGTTCAGTTAATAGGACATCAACCACATGGGTAAGAACTCATTATTCTACAAAGACTGCTGGAAAAGCTGGAAAGCAATCTGGAGAAAATTAGGCTCAAAACAACATCTCACACATAATATTAAAATAATTTCTACCACATATGTGTGTATATATATATCCTATATACATAAATCTGTATATATATATATATACACACACACAGATATATGTATATATAGATATGGATATAGATATAGATATAGATATACAACGTATTAAAACAGCTTATAGAAGGAAAGGAAACATATCACAACTATAGGAAGGGGGAGAATTCTTGATTAACTAAGTTTTGATTAGAAAAAACGTTTAAAGTGTTTGCATAAATAATTCCCATAAAGTAATAATTTACAAGTTACCAGTTAACTAGAAAAAAATAATCTTTTAGCAAATTTTTCTGATAAAAATCTGATAGCCAAGATACACATGGAATTATTAGAAATACAAAATAACAAGGGGGAAAAAGGAGGAAAAGAATGAGCATAGAGCCTACTGTACGCCAGATACTGTGCTAAGCACTTTATAAATAGTATCTCATTTGATCTTTACAACAGCTCTGTGAGGTGCTATTATTATTTCCATTTTACAAATGAGGAAACTGAGGCAGGCAGTAGCTAATTTACTTTCCCAGGGTCACAGAAGTAGAACAAGTTTAAGGCTGAATTTGAACTCAGGTCTTCCTAGTTCTGTGCCCAGCACTCTATCCACTCCACCACCTAGCTGCCTCAAGCTATTCCTCAGTAGATATATGATAAAAGTGTATGGCACAATCTTCTCCAGAAACCAAGGACAAACACGATGATAAAAGGGTATGAACGGTTCTCAACAGAGGAGTTACAAACCATCATATTTTTAAGAACTCTCCAGATCACACATAATAAGGGAAATCAAAACTAAAGATAACTTTGAAGTTCCACTCATCATCATCAGATTGGTAAAGATAACTTCAAAAAAAAAAATGAGAGGAGGAGGCAAGATGGTAGAGTAGAAAGATACACATATGCTAGCTTCTAACCCACAGCCCATAAAATACCTGTAAAGAACTCCCAACAAATTCTGAAGCACCTGAAGCCACAGAACAATGGAGTGGAGGAATGGAGGAACTGACACGAAAGGTCCGTTGCGCACCAGACTGGAGCAGAGCCCATCCCTGCCTTGGCCGTATGGCACCAAGAGGAGCAGATCCAAGCAGGCTTCAGGGACAGAATCTCCAGCGGCTGCGAAGATCCCTCCACCCACAGGTGCTGAAGGTCAGTGAGAGGGTCTTTTCAGCTTGCCAAGAGGGAAGCAGGATATATCCATAACTCAGGTCCCCTCGGAAGGCAGCAGCGGACAGGGGCTCCCAAAGTAGGCAGGAGCTCAGATCCATTGTTGAAGGTCTCTGCAAAAACCCCCTGAGGGAACTGAGCCCCTGGTGGTTGCCCTGCCCCCCACCCAATCAGCTGAACTTAATCTCACACTGAATAGCAGTTCCACCCCCACCAAAAGCCTTGAAACTAGGAAGCAGCATTGAATCTCAGACCCTAAGCACTAGCTGTAAACTCAGAAGTCTAGTAACTGGCTGGGGAAATGCCCAGAAAAGGGGGGAAAAAATAAGACCATAGAAGGTTACTTTCTTGGGTAACAGGTGTCTCCCCCATCCCTTCAGATGAGGAAGAACAAGGCATACTGTCAGAGGAAGTCAAGGGCCCTCCCTCCAAAGGGGCCTTAAACTTGACTCAGGCAATAGAAGACCTTAAAAAACAAGTTAGCAGCTTACTAAAGG
>CM053771.1:188875909-188947007 GCA_028658325.1 Potorous gilbertii | reverse complement strand
GAGGAGAAAAAGGTTTTAAAAAGCAGAATTAGCCAAATGGAGGAGAAGGTTCAAAAGCTCACTGAACAAAATAATTCGTTGAAAGAGAGAATTGAGTCCAGGGAAACGAATGGCTATGAGTTAAACCAAGAAATTAGTAAACAAACACAAAAATTTAAAAAAATAGAAGATGAGGTGAAAGAACTCATTGGAAAAACAACTGACCTGGAAAATGGATCCAGGAGAAATAATTTAAAAATTATTGGACTGCCTGAAAGCCATGATCAAAAAAGAGCCTAGACATTATCTTCCATGAAATTATCAAGGAAACTGCCCTTATGTTTTAGAATCAGAGAGCAAAATGAATATTGAAAAAAATTCATCGCTCAGCCCCTGAAAGAAACCTGTACAGAGAAACTCCTGGGAATATTGTGGCCAAATTTCAGAGTTCCCAGATCAAGGAGAAAATTCTTCAAGCAGCTAGAAAGAAACAATTTGAGTACTGTGGAAATACAATCAGGATAACACAGGATCTGGCAGCTTCAACTTTAAATGATAGAAGGACTTGGAGTAGGATATTTCAGAAGTCAAAGGAATGGGGATTGAAGCCAAGAATCACCTACCCAGCAAATTGAAGATTTCATGTTGAGGAAAAGACCAGATCTGTATTTAAAAATTTGATTTCCCAAGACAAGAATCAAGAGAAGCATGAAAAGGTAAACAGGGAAAAAAAGAAAAATCATAAAATACTCTAAAGCTGAACTGTTTACATTACTACATGGAAAGAAAATATTTTTAACTCGAATCTTTTCTCAGTATTTGGGTAGTTAAAGAGATTGTACACACACACACACTCACACACATACTCATAGATAGAGAGTGCAGGGTATGTTATATCAGAAGAGATGATATTCACATACACACACACGAATAAAAATAAAATAAAATAAAAATTAAGGAGTGAAGGAGGAAAATTTCAGGAAGAGAAAGGAAATAATGAAATGGGGCAGGCTATAACTCATAAAAGAGATAAGAAAAATCTTATTCAATTGAGGAGATAAGGAAGAAGGGGGGTGGGGAATAAAGCTACTCTCCCCACATGTGGCTGAAAGAAGGAACAACATGCTCACTAAATTTGATATGAAAATTTATATCACACCACAGGAAAGTAGGAGAGGAAGCAACAAATGGAGCAAAGGGAATGTTAGAAGGGAGGGCAAATGGGGGAAGGGAGTCACTAGAAATAAACACTTTTGAGAAGGGACAAGGTCAATTGTAGGGGGGGTATAAGGGGGAAAGGGTAGGTCAGAGGGCAATATAATTAGTACTACACAACATGATTACTATGGAAGTCTTTTGCAAAACAACACATATTTAGTCTGTATTGAATTGCTTCCCTTCTTAGTGGGGTTGGGGAGGGAGGAGAGGAGGGAGAGAAGTTGAAATTCAAAGTAGTAGAAACGAATGTTGAGAATTTTTATTGCATATAATTGGAAAATATGAATTACAGGGACAGGGGTATGGAAATTCATCTTGCCCTGCAAGAAAAGAGAGAAGATGGGGATAGGATAGGGGTGGGGTATGATGGAGGATAGGGTACATTGAGGGAAGGAGTAATCAGAATGCAAGGTATTAGGAAGCAGGGGGAGAGGGGTGATGGGGAGAAAAATTGGTCATGTTACAAAGTGGGGTAAAAGCAATTAGTATTAAAACAATAGACTGAATTAATTGCTGAGAATAAATCAATGACATCTTTAGTTTGGAGAAAAGAATCAGTCTAACTTTCCAAGAGGATAAAATTTGGCATTGATGGAAAAGTCAAGGTTTTAATGGTAAATTAGATTTTTTGATTGCCATTTAATCAGGAACTAGAACATGTATAGAAATATATGTAAGCCACTTAAGACCTGCCTCAAAAGATGTTCCTTAGCCAAAGTGAAACTATAATCATATTTGAAACCTGGTTATAGGAACTTGCCATTTTTAGATGCTATGGGACTATTAAGTGACTGTTCTTCTGAGTCTAACTCCGGGTATGGGAAGCAAGAAAGGCGATCTCAGCCTCCATTACATGATGCCAGTAAGCTCATGAGATGCTGGTATGAACTGCATAGGTGATCTCAGGGGAAGGGTGGGAGAGCAGCTGTTCAGCATGGGCTGAGGTGAGGTTCTTCTGACTCAATTTCCCCACTGACACCTGGGAGACTTTAAGCCTGACTGAATGCAAGCAGACAATCTCCTCCTGCCTGGAATTGACATGAACTTGAGGAGATATTGTTTCCCTGCAATGTCCCTACTCCTGGTGGCAATTTCCTATAGTCAAAAGGTTTGTAAACTTAATACCAGATCTATTCAATTATAGATTATGGGTAGAGGAATATCTGAGGCCATCTAAAATTAAGCTAATTAGGCATAGGACTTTAGCCCAACAACATTGTTAGGTTCCTTTTATTCTTAGTAATACTGGGGAGACAATTAGGTCAAGAGCTTGTGAAATTAGTGACATAAATATTATCTATGTCTCAGTTTATGTTTAAAAAAAAATTCTTTTTGTGGTCCATATTGTAAATGCTTTAAAAAGATGTATTCCTTGACCAAAAGTTTCAACTGCTTTATCTGTTATAAACTGTGTTAAAAATAAAAACTAAAAATAAAATAAAAAAAGGAAAATGACAGTTTTTGAGAATATCGATGC
The DNA here is from genome assembly GCA_028658325.1 of Potorous gilbertii. NCBI lineage: Eukaryota > Metazoa > Chordata > Mammalia > Diprotodontia > Potoroidae > Potorous > Potorous gilbertii. The sequence goes on along the minus strand of CM053771.1, from coordinate 188,944,333 downwards.
ACATATGGGGAGTTGTGAATTGATCCAGTCATTCTGGGAATCCATTTGAAACTGTGCCCTCCGAATCACTAAGGTGTCCGTACCTTTAACACAAAGATACTTATACACCCAAATGTCCTTCCCTACTCCCAACCTGTGAAGGTTCAATTTGCAACGTGGACCCCATTTGGTCCTAGGAAGGCTGGCAGGAGGATGAAACAAGGAAAATAGCACATTGATGTTAATCCCTAGCAAAATTATAATGTGGATTATTAAACAAATCATGTGTGAGCACTTAAGTACTGGCTGTAAGGAATCAGAATGGTTTCACAAAGAAAAGAGTATGTCCACCATAACCTTACATCTTTTCTTTTTCTTATTTCCTCTTTAATTAACAGATAAAAGGTATGTAATAAACATGATGTCTCCTAATTTTAAAAAGGTATTTTTTTCAAAAGTTCTATGGATTAGAAGGAAAGATGTTAACTACTTTGATAAGACATAACTCAAAGATTCACAGAACCAGGTCAACATGGAAGGAAAACTCATCACCACAGCACAGGGTTTTGTATATAGATAGTCCTGTCTGTTTTAATATATTTATCGATGTCTTGGATAAAGTTTAAAATGGTTTGCTTATAAAATGTAATGGATGACATCAAGTTGGAGGGACAGTTAATTGACATTCAAAAAGACCTCAGAAGGCTAGAATGATGAGCCAAAGTTGATGAAATCATTTTAATGAGGATAAATATGAAGTCTTATTCCATAAGGACCAAATTTTCCTCTTCTCATACTATCCTCCATCACCATTTGCCAGGCTCAGGATATCAGGGTGCTTGCATCCTGAACTTATCCTGGGCAAGTTGAGGTAAGGTTTAGAGAATCAATGAAAGTTCAAGGAAGCAGATAGCAGCTAACAGCTAGGGGCCAGAACATTATGTAAGATGATCCAGCAAGGAGCATCCAACTGGAACTGGATCAGAAAATGGGGCCAATTCATAGGTCCATTAAGCAGGCCAGTGGGTCACAGATATCAGGGAAACAAGCCAGACACAAGGACCTAAGATTGACAGGTAATTGACAGTTTGGCTCGCTTTCCCCATTTCTGTCATCACTGCATTTTAAGTGAATTATTAGCTACCACCATAAAAATCCCCTGCCCCCAAAGTAGAACACTCAGTTCTTAGGCTCATACAAGTATAGCACAGCATTGAACATCCAAGGAAATCCATGTGTAGGTTTAGAACAAGTGATTCTCCACATAATGGTTTATTTATTGACTGAACTAAGTGAGGTCTGACCACTTGGCATTTCTCATTTGTTTATCTATCTGTCTATCTGTTCAAGGATATCTTGCAAGAATGTATTGATTTCAGCAAATCTTGTATACTACTAAAGAATCTCAAGATGTACTTTAAATGATACTTATGGATTAGTCTGCCATCTTGAAATAAATTGACAGCCAGTACAATTTTTATTTTGGTAGATACCAAATACTTCTACAACCAGGCTGAGGGATATGAACAGTTGCTCAGAAGTATTACTTTCCCTTGTGGCTACACTCCTCATTGGGGGCTATCTGTGTCATATTTGTTAAGTGTGACAGAGAAAGGAATTGATCTGATATGTTGTTTTTTCACCCAAAGGTTAGATTATGCATTTTAGCGCCATGATGAGGATAATCAATCACTGAACAGATATATTTATTCAGGGCTTATTATGTGGTAAGCACTATGGAAAGTGCTGCACATACAAAGCAAAGCAAAAGTAGACACTATTTTCAGTCATACTACCATTCTAATGGGGGAGAGAATGTGCAATAGCATATAAGACATACACACACACACACACACACATATATATATATAATGCATATATACATCTATGTGTATGCACTATACATCCTGGTCCCCACACCTTCTTCATTGCTAATCCTCATGAGTTTATCTTCCCTTTATTCTATTTGTTGAATATAGATTCTCTTCCCCTTAATAATTATACGTGGGTATAGTAGATTATAGTGAAATTACCTTCCTTTTACACTATATACAGTATAAAGATTCCCTTCCCTTTGGTGAGGGAAGAGAATCTATATTTTATCTTCCATTTACCTAAATGCAATGAAACTTCACAGATGCACCCTTGCAGCAAAGTAAGCATTTAATAGACCATATGATTGTAAGGAGAAGAGATAGGATAATGAGAGTGACAAAAGCAATGTGTGGCGCAGAGTGCTGGATTGATCATTGATTTATCCCTCCAAGCTAAATATTTGCATTCAATAAAAGTGGTACGGACACTGAGGCGCTTTCTCAAACTAAACTGCCAAGTGTTCAAACTCTACTGCAGAGAGTGCAACTCCAATGGGCTGGTGTTGAATGCCAAACATACACTTGCCTAAAAGATTATTTTATGGAGAACTCATACAAAGGAAACTTTCACATGATGGTCAAAAAAAGCAATACAAGGACACTCTCAATGTCTCCCTTAAGAACTTTGGAATTGATTGCATAGCATGGAAGACACTGGCACAGGACTACCCAGCGTGGTGTGCCCTTATCAGACAAGATGCAGTGCTCTGTGAGCAAAGCAGAATTGAATTACTCAAAAGACACACAAAATGCCCAGATTTAGAGAATCCACTCCCAAGGTTCACATGGATTGTTTCTGCCTGATCTGTGGTAGGGTATTCTGAGCTCATATCAGTTCGATCAGCCACAGTCAGACACACCGTAACTTGACTCTGACATAGTGATGTCATTTTGGTCCTTTCAAGGACAGAGGGCAACTTAACCTATAATATACAATACATCTCCCAGTTCTGTGCATTGGCTGTCCTCCCTCGCCTGGAATGTTTTCCTTTCTCCCCTCTAAACCTTAGCCTGACTTCCTTCAAGACACAGTTTTAATCCACCTTTGACAAAAGCCCTCCCCTGGTTCTCCTTCCCCCACCCCCACCCCAACTAATCCCATAGATAGATATAGATAGATAGATGATAGATAGATAGAACTTTTATACTTTATATTTTATAAAATGTATATAATATTTATTAACTATATATGATTTAGTAAATATATAATATATCAAAATGTCAATGTATTTGATATATATTAAATTTAAATTTGACATACAATATATTTACACATTATGTATATTTGATACATATAATATAAATAATGTTGTATTGTAAATGTATTTTTGCTTATTGTTAATGCATTTTTATTTCTTAATGAGAAGATCTTTCCCATTAATTAATAGGCCCATGTGACCTGCTTAAGTCACATGGAAACTTGAGTCTCATGAGTCAAGTCACATGGAACAGGAAGGATGGAAGAGGAAGAGGTGGAGCTACAGCAGAGCTGAGAGGAAGTTAGTCAGACTAGAAGGACTCAGGCAAGCAGGCAGCTGGCTATGTGTTTTAGTTGGTGGGAAGACCCTAGCAGGGGAAAGGTTTGGGGCTGGTATTGCTCTCTGAGTTGTTATTGTGTATAGATTATTTTGTTACTATGGTGGATTTGGTTTCTGGTGCCTGAATAAATGTTTTGGATCTGTCTTTCATGTGGAGAGTCTGTTGCATTTCATGATTCAGAATTGTGTCTGCATATTCATGGCCACCACAGGTGCTGTGAATATTGTGTTGGTGCTACACATGTGTAAATTTCCAAAAATATATTTGAAGTTTGTATATTTCATACATATATGTATATATAAATAGTTTAGGGCAGGAGAGTAGAAGCAGGAAAGGGCTTCTGAGAAAGTGAATTCAAACTGTTTCTTAAAGGAAGTCAGATAAACTAGGGATTAGAGGTGAGGAGGGAAAGTATTCCAAGCATGGGGGGGGATAGTCAATGCACAAAACTGAGAGGTATATTATCACGTGCAAGAGACAACAAGGAGGCCACTATCACCGGATGATCAGTGTTGCGTGTAAGCAAGCAGACCAATATAATTAGATCACAGAGTGACTTGAAAGGAATATAGTGTAAGACTGTAAAGATAAAAGAACTAAAAGTTGTCAAGGGCTTTAAATGACAAACAGAAGATGTTATATTTGATTTAGGAGGCAATAAGTTAAAATGAATCGTTATGTTAAAATAAAAGTGTCAACACTAGTATAACATACTGTGATAGATATCACATAAACTACATATAAATAAAATGTGATATATATGCATATAAAGAGAGATTAAGTACAGGCATATTCCACATAAAATAGTCCAAGCATTGTAACAAACCCAACAAATGTAATGAAATGCTCTTAAAAATGACTTATCCAATTGCCCTTTTGTTGAAGCAGCTAGGTGGAACAGTGAATAGGACAGTGGACCTGGACTCAGGAAGACCTAAGCTCAGGTACTATCAATGACACTCATTATGTGTTCCTGTGAGCAAGTCATAGTTTCCTCAGCTATAACATGGGGCTAATAATAGCTCCTATCTTCCAGAGTCATTGTGAAGATATAATGAGATATTTGTAAAGTACTCTGCAAAACCCAAAAGCACTAAATAAATGTTGTCCATTATTATAAACTGATTCTTAGCACAGAAAGCAAAATAAAGAGATCAATAAAAAAAATAACTGCAACCAAATTAATAAAGGCAATGCTAAAAAACAAGAAAGTGAAATACAATCATACAATGGATAGTGGTGATTCCAAATTCTTAGTTAACATGCACAGTCTTTCCGTTAACAAATAGTAAAATACAAAAATGGAAAGGCATACATATGTCTGTTGAAATCACTACGTTAATCAAATTTGCAGGCCGGAGGTTGGTTATTGAAGAATAACCATCTCAAGACAAAATATCAAAATATGCTAATTTCCTCTGGAGGTTCATGAAAGGTCTTTAATGGAAGGTTAGAGTAACACCTCGCAAGCATATCATGCAGAGGATTCATGGGCAGGTACAGATTAAGCTAAATATTTTGAGGTTCTTTTCAAATCTGAGTTCATGAAACTGTGAAATATCATAGATATGGCATTGTAATGAGGCATTACGATTTTTTGGACAAAATAGATAAATATAGGATAAATAATAATAATGAGGTAGATTTATAACGATGTCAGGACCCAGAATGTTGTCTAATTATTAATTGTCTATTTGAAAGAAGGTTTCTAATGACCTTTTTTTTAAAGGATTCAGAAGATTTTGAGAGATTCTAATGATGGGCTGTCTCCGGCAAGAAATAAAAATGTTAAGTTTTATACCTTAGTTCAAAAAATTAACTAAATAAGTAGGGAATAGAAGAGGTCTGACTTTATAACTATCCATGTGAAAAAAAGACTTAGAAATTTTAGCTTCATGCAAACTTAATATGAATTAACAATGTGATATGGCTCTAAAAAGTCAACCCTGTCTTAGGTTGCTTTAAGGGGAATGGAGCAACCAGAATGAGAGAGGAAATGGTCCTCCTCTATCTACTGTATTTGGTGCTAGACAGATTAAAGTTGGAGCATTATGTTCAATTCAGGGTAAAACTCAAAGAGGGACATTGACAAACTGGAACATAGTTCTCCAACACAATCAGGATGAAACTTAAATTATCAAATTATCTAGCTCATAGAGAACTTAAGGAATAGCTAATTAGGCTAAGCCCCTCATTTTACACGAAACTGAGGTCATAAAAAGATAAATTTGAAATTGCACAGCTGTTCAACTAGTATAACTCTTAAGACTGGTATTATTTTCTCTTGGAAACTGAAAAAAAATGGATTTGGGAGTTGAAGAAGCTGGAAATATTTGGACTACAAAAGAGAAGATGAGGAGGAAGGGTCCAATAGTTGTTTAAATGTTTTTTAAAAATGTCATGTAAAAGAGAGTCTGGACTTGCCCTGAGCAGCTCCAGAGGACTCAGCTAAATAGCAGTTACAGGATCACAGACTTCAGATTAATCAGACATATCATCACCCCTTTGATGTCACTGGTCCTCTGAGAACGAATGACAAACAACAAAAACAGCAATAGTAACAAGCAACAGATGCTGTTCTAAAATGAAATGTGCTGCCTTCTCTAGCAAATCAACAGCCATTTTAGTAAACACCTGTTATATGCAGGAGTTTTGCTATATGCTGGGGACACAAAACCAAACCAAAAAAACCCAACAATCTCTACTCTCAAGGAGCTAACATTTTTGATAATGATTTCCCTGTGATTAAAACTTTCAAACACTTTTAGGGAGTGTCCCAAAGTACTCAGTAAGGTTTATAAAGTGACTTGTAGGAGGTGCAATATTATAAACCCTATTTTAAAGATGAGAAAACTGAATCTCAGAGAGGCTGTTTTGCCCAGGATCATAAATTCAGGAAGCTGAGATTCCAAATAGATAAATTACCTACAGATTCACACCTGTATCTTGAAAGGTTCCCAATAAGTGGGACTTTGCTGTTTTATGAAGTGTAATTATAGTGCAGTGAGTAAAATTACTCAAATTTCAGTGGTAAGCTTCATTACTGTATATTTACACTGTGTTACTGTCTGTGTAAATATACAAAATTAAGGGCTTAAGGCATATACTTCCATCATGTGAAACCCTACTAATGAAAACTTAACATTAAGACTCAAGCTGCATTTATAGCCATCTCCTGCTGTGCTGTGTGGTTACTATCTGACGTTGCCATGTTAAAGTCATCCTTTTAAAATGTATTGAGGACTTCTTGCCCTTGTTTTTTTCAATTCTACTTAGCCTAACTCTCACCTGCATTATTTATGTGTCTTTTAGAAGGGGTAGTATCAGCAGTATTTTTTGCACTTGGAAAAAACACAGATTTCTTTTACAGGCAAACAGAATATACTGTTGTTGATCACACAGTAGTAAATGTAGTCAGTTGTTTTTAATATATATTAAGTTATTAATGACTGACAATTGATGAGGTGAGATGTTTGAGAATAGTGCTAAACTAAACATTTGCAAATTATAGTTGATTAAATAGTTTTGCTATCACTGGACTTATGAACTAAGCACACCAATTTGATTCTGTCTAGAAGAGATTGAAGGGTTACATACCAAGGATGCTGAGGGTTGCTTGCATACACATACATACACATACACATACATATATATGCATATAATATATTTCAATGTCTTGGTAGATGCTAAAATAATCACCAGATTGCTAAAGAAGAATATGGAACTAGCTAAGCATATCCTGGTCCTCCTCTCCCCTTCCAAAGCCCAGAAAATTTTTAGGTCTACTAAACCCCCTTGAATTCAACAGAGCTACCAACATCCAGCTAATTTTGAAGTTAGCTATGGATTGGAGTACCAGAGGGTTTGTATATGTATACATTGGAGGGTTCAGGAGAAGGGGATAATTTGAATAACCTCATTTTTGGATCAGTATGGTGGCAGATGGACTCCCCTACTGAGCAACACTTGGGCTCTACTCTGGGCTTCAGGGAAGGCCATCCTATGCTACCATGATGAGCACATTGCAAAGTGATATATGCTTTAATGTGAGGAATTTAGGTTTCATGAAAGAAAGGCTTTCCTAATAATAAGAGTGATAATATATTGGAATGGATTAGTACTGAAGAAGCTGATAGAAGCTCCCAGAGAGAGGCTTTAAAAATAGGATACAGCATCGCCTTGACAGATGGAACTAGGTGTAGGTATCTCTACTGATAAGCCAAGGAACACATTAGACTGGCTGATAATCTCTATTCCAACCTTGTAGATACATGAAAGATGTTAGCCCTACAAGGGTCTAGTAACTTAAATAACAATTATCCAACTACACAAACATAGTCATCACAGAAGTCTGAAAACTGTGGAAATAAAATTCGAAAGCAAAAAAAAAAAAAAAAAAAGACATTTTGCTGCAGTGAACCAAAGCCACAGAAACATGAATAGCAATGCCACCTCTCAGAAACAGTAAGTAACTGCACGTAATAATGCATATAATATATAAGAACATCTGGTTGGGAAATTATGATACATTGAACAAATGTATATTTCAGCTGAGAGCTATGATGTATTTTCTAGCTTTATATTTAACACCATTCAATTTCTACAAATCTAATGAGTTAGATAGACATAGAAAAATAATTTTAAATTGATTACCTAAGAAGAATTGTCCTTAAAATATAAAGGCGACATTTTTTATTCAATTAATACATTTTTATTTTTAAAACATGTTCAAAACTTACAATAGTCATTCAATATGAATAGGAAAATGATTTGATCATTTTTCTAAAAGTGAATATTGGATAAAATGTTTCTACTTAGTATTTCAAGTTTTCACTCATCTAAATTCAATTAATTTAGTAAGAAACCAATGGATATGAAATAAAATATCCAATCAATTAAGAGAATAGTTCTTATTTCTAATGAGATCTGAATGATCTTAGACAAGTCATTATCTTCCTGGGCCTCTATTTCCTTTCTCATTTGTAAAAAGAAGGGATTAATTAGATAACAGCAGAGAAGCTCCTTGAGAGCAGGGTTTGTTTCATTTATATCTTTTTCTATCTATGGTACCTAGCACGGAATCTAGCACATAATGTTTTTGGATTTACTGATTTCTAAGTAATTTTCCAATTCTAGTGGGGGGGGGGGTGCTGTTCAAACTTATTATCTTATTGGTGTTGGGAGCTCTCAACAAGAAATCTTTGTGTGTTTAAACCTATTATGTAATAGGTGTTGGGAACTCCCAATGAGAAATCTTCCTCTATCAATGCAGATCTGCAATTTAAGGTCTTAGAGTTTGCTGGGAGACTCCGAGTTTAAGGATGACACAGTGTGTATCAGAGATGGGACACGAGGCCAGGATGACCAAGTTCTAGGATTGATTGACTGTATTCGCTATGCCATGGTACTGCTATACTTAATGTCAATGTACAATAGTGAAAAGTAAAAAAAAATCCAAATTATCTCAGTAATCACATAAGCCTTAGCCAAGCTTTATAATTGTTTGGGACAAGAATCCAAAGAACACCTGAAAAGAGTTCCTCTCCACTACTTCAAGTAGAGATATGAAAAGTCACCTCTTTCCAATTCTTTGCAGAAGTGAGGGACTAGGTCTATTTATTGTATATAATGTCAGACTTTTTCAATATGTTGATTAGGTGCGTGAAAGTTTCCCTCCCCTTTATTATTTATTGTAAGAGATAGGAAAGAGGATGAGATAGAGAGAAATTGGGAACAAAATATTAAAATTTTTTTGTTTATTTTAGTTTGAGATCCCACTATAACGCATACTCCAATAATATCTTGAAGTGAATTTAAAACCCAAAGTTGCCACACAATAAATCTAAGCCAGCTCTAGGTCTTTGGTCAGATCCAAAATTTTAGACCTTTGATGAAATCATTCCATCCCAGGAATATATAGCCCATCCCATCTATGCAGCCCTGCACTAAAATGGATTTTAAAGTTAAAGTGCCTCCAGGGATGCAAGTCTTAACCTTACCTAGTTGTTATCTGTCCTGCCATCCTATAAGTCATGATCATTGGTAGTATCAATGACTTTTTGCAGAAACTCTAATTGACATCCTTGGTGCAGAACTGCAAGGGTGGGATCTAGCATATTTTACATGTCTTTTATAATACTTTTTATACTATACTTTTATAATACTTTTTAAAAAATGGTTGGTAAATGTTCTTAATTTTTGTTTTTTAATTGTTAGAAGCTATATTTTTGTCTCTTCCATGGAGCAAGAGTGACTCCTTGTGGTCATTAAATTTTTTTATTAAATTTTATTTTTGAGTTAACAAGCATTTATTTTCTCTCCTTCCCTCCATTCCTTCCCCCCCAGAAAAAAAAAAAAAGAAAAAAGAAAACCACTGTAATAAATATGCATAACCAGGCAAAACAAATTCCTATACTGTCCCCCCCCCCCAAAAAAAAGGATTTTCTTCTGTATTCCATCATTTCTCTGATTGGAAGTGGATAGCAGTTTTCATAATCTAGAATAGTGATTGATCACTGTATTGATCAGAATTCTCAGGTCTTTCAAAGTTGTTCATCTTTACAAAGTAGTTTTCCTGTAAAGTTTTCTAGTTCTGATCACTTCATTCTGCATGGGTTCTTTCAAGTTCTTTCAGGTTTCTCTGAAAGCATCTCTTTCACTATTCCTTTGTTCAGTTGCTTACCATTTGATAGGCATCCCTTTATTTTACAATTCTTTCTTAGCACAATAAGAGCCTCTTAAGTTTTGTACATATGGACTTTTTCCCTCTTTTGTTGATCTCTTTGGGATATAGACCTAGTGGTTGTATAGTAGGAAGAAAAAATAGACATAGTTTATTAACTGAAGGCATTGTTCCAAATTACTTTTCATAATGGCTGGTCCAATTCACAGCTCCACCAACAGTGAAGTAATGAGTTTGTTTTCCCAAAGCCCCTGAAACACTATTCATTTTCCCTTTTTCACTTCACCAATCTGATGAGTGTGAGATAGAACCTTAGAAATACTTTAACTCACATTTCTCTTGTTATTAGTGACATAATGCATTTTTTCTGTGGTTATAGGTAGCTTGAATTTATTCCTTCAATAATCACCTATTCATGTCCTTTGGACATTTATCAATTGGGGATGGCTCTTTTTATGATAAATTTGAATCAGTTCCATGTATATCTTAGAGAGAAATTTGCTGCGAATATTTTTTCAGCCACCTGTTTCCCTTGTGAAGAACTTATTAAAAAAAAAAACCAATGGAGTATTTTATACTTGATTGGGAAGATAATAGGGACCTTCTGAAATTTACTAAATAGAATAAGTGGCATGGTTAGACTTATACTTTAGGAAAATCAACTGGATATGAATAGAGCAGGAAGATCAGTAAGAAAGCCACTGCAAAAATATAGGCGTGAGGGGCAGAGCCAAGATGGTGGAGTAACAGCAAAGACCTGCTAATGCTCTCCCCTCAAACCCAGTCAAATACTTGCAAAAATATGACTCTAAACAAATGCTAGATCTGCAAAACCCACAGAATGATGGAGTGAAGCAACTCACCAGTCCAAGATAGCCTGGAAGGTCACCTGGATGACTGCCAGGAAGTGTCTATTAGAATGTACTAGGAGCAGAGTACAGTGCAGTGTGGGCCTCACCAGCACAGATGGGAACTAAGCAGGCCTTGGGGGGACAGAATCTCAGGCACCTGTGTCAGTTTCCAGACTTCATGACCCCAAAACGAGGACAAATTGGAAGGTCAGTGCAAAAAACCTGTGGGACCTGTGGGAGAGAGTGGAGTGGTTGGGCCCCAGCCCCAGGGCAGCAGAGGGGGAGAAGAAGCCCAGTGAAGGAGCAGCAGCAGAGGCTGGGGCAGGGCAGTGGTAGCTGCAGCAGCTTCTTCTGGAGCTCTAGGCCCACAGATTGTGTGGGGATCAAATGGCTGACAGTACACCCTCACCCCCACTAGAAGAAGAGAACTACCTTAACAAAGAGCTCAAAAGTCAAGCTGGGGAAATGAGCAAAAACTGGAAAGCAAAATCAGACTATAAAATATTACTTTGGTGACAAGGAAGACCAAAGTATATAAACAGAAGACAACAAAGTCAAAGCTCCTACATCCCAAGCCTCCAAGAAAAATATGAATTGGTCTCAGGCCATGGAAGGGCTCAAAAAGGATTTTGAAAATCAAGTAAGAGAAGTAGAGCAAAAATTGGGAAGAATGAGAGTGATGCAAGAAAATCATGGGAAATGAGTCAACTGTTTGCTAAAGGAGACCCAAAAAATTCTGAAGAAAATAATACTTCGAAAAATAGACTAACCCAAATGGCAAAAGAAATCCAAAAAGTCAATGAGAAGAAGAATGTTTTTAAAAGCAGAATTAGCCAGATGGAAAAGGAGGTCCAAAAGCTCACTGCAGGAAAAATTCCTTAAAGATTAGAATGAAACAGATGGAAGCTAATGACTTTATGAAAAATCAAGAAATTATTTTTAAAAAGCCAAAAGAATGAAAAAAATAGTAGACAATGGGAAACATCTCATTGGAAAAACCACTGACCTGGAAAATAGATGCAGGAGAGACAATTTAAAAATTATTGGACTACTTGAAAGCCATGATTAAAAAAAAGGAGGGGCTTGAGATCATCTTTCAAGAAATTATCAAAGAAAACTGCCCTGATAGTGTAGAACCAGAGGGTAAAATAGATATTGAAAGAATCCACCAATCACCTCCTGAAAGAGATCCCAAAATGAAAACTCCTAAGAATACTGTAGCCAAATTCCAGAGCTGCCAGGTCAAGGGGAAAATATTGCAAGCAGCCAGAAAGAAGTAATTTGAGTATTGTGGAAATACAATCAGGATAACACAAGATATAACAGTTTCTACACTAAGTGACTAGAGGGATTGGAATATCATATACCAGAGGTCAAAGGAGCTAGGATTAAAACCAAGAATCACCTATCCAGAAAAACTGAGTATAATACATTGGAGCAGGGGGAGAACAGTCATTCAATGAAATAGAGGACTTTCAAGAGCATTCTTGAGGAAAAGAGCAGAACTGAAAAAAAAATTTGACTTTCACACATAAGAATCAAGTGAAGCAGGGAAAGGTAAAGAGGAAAGAGAAATCATAAGGGACTTACTGAAGTTGAATTGTTTATATTCCTACATGGAAAGATCATATTTGTACCTCTTCAGACTTTTCTCAGTATATATATTAGGGTAGTTGGAGGGATTATATACATATAGACAGAAGGCACAGGGGTGAGTTGAATAGGTAGGGATGATATCTAAAAAAATAAAATTCAGAGGTGAGAGAAGAATATATTGGGAGGAGAAAGAGAAAAATAGAATGGGGCAAATTATCTCACATAAAAGAGGCAATAAAAAGCTTTTTCAATGGAGGGGAAGAGGAGGGAGATGAGAGGGTAAGTGACCCTTACTCTCATCACATTTGGCTTAAGGATGGAATAACTATGCACACTAAATTTGGTATGAAATATATCTTACACAACAGGAAAGTGGGGGAAAAGGGGATAAATGAAGGGGTGGGAGGAATGATAGAAGGGAGGTGAAATAGGAGAAGGGGGTAATTAGAAGTAAACACTTTTGAGGAGAGATAGGGTCAAGAGAGAGAACAGAATAAATGGGGGCAGGATAGGATGGAAGGAAATGTAGTTAGTCTTTCACAATATGACTATTATGGAAGTGTTTTGCATAATTACACATGTATAACCTATATTGAATTGCTTGACTTCTCAGTATGGATGGGTGGGGAGGGAGGAAGGGAGAATAGTTGGAACTCAAAATTTTAAAAAGAAATGTTAAAAATTGTTTTTACATGCAACTGAGAAATAAGATATACAGGCAATGGTGTATAGAAATCTATCTTGCCCTACAAGAAAATAGAGAGGATGGGGATAAGAGAAGGAAGGGTGTGATAGAAAAAAGGACAGATTGGAGGAACTAGTAATCAGAACACACATTGTCTTGCGGTGGGTGGAAGAAAGAGATGGGGAGAAAATTTGTAACTCAAAATCTTGTGGAAGTGTCTGTTGAAAACTAAAAGTAAATAATTAAAAAAAAGTATAGGCCTGAGTTTATGAGGATCAGCACTAGAATGGAGACTGAATAGAGAGATTTTACTTACATACATACACATATACCTATACATATATATATATATATATATATATATATATATATATATACACATCTGTATCTTCATATTTACATGTATGCTTGCATTATGTAAAGTTTATGTACATGTAAATATATTTGCATATAAACACATACATGTCTGAACATGTCTACATACGTGTGTATGTGCATGTATACATATGTGTATATAATTATTTGAACATAGCAGGAACTCTTGCTTCTGAAATTAAGGATGGTCTACTCCGTAGAAGGGGCAGAAACCCTGGGCTTTGGTGGTGGGAGCAGAAAGAAACTACGAAATACCTTTACTTTCAACAATATTTCAATAGTTACCTTTAGGGATCAGTGATGTGAGTACTCCCTTTATCATCACTGTCTGCAAGCCATCCATGTCAGCTATCCAAGAACTCTCACCTATGCTGACTCAGAAATCCTCCTTAGAAGCTTAATCAATGTGCTAGAAGGCTGACTCTAGGACTTTTGCATTCTGCAGCTACTAGTGCAAGACTGAGGCTTTCCAGGCATTATCTTTCCCTCTTGCTACTTGACCAGACAATTCCCTTCCTTTTCTGATGATACACTTACTGGATAATCTCTCTTAGGTCACTCTTTGTGCACTGGCCATTGCTGGAAATATGCTATTGCCTCTTTAAGTCCACCACAGAGTGTCCTTTAGCTCATCAACAATTTTTTTTTCAGAGCTTATTCTAGCAAATATATACCATCATGAGGAGAATGTTTGTCTTTAAAAGGATGAATTTTTTTTAGGAAGAAATCTGGCATCTCTGAAAGCACATCATAATAATTATATATGTCTAAAGGTGGCTCTCAGGGAGGAGAGAAGAGCCAGCATGACAGTTTGAGGAGAAGGAAGAAGGGGAAAGCAGTGGACAGATAGAGGAAAGGAGAACAAAGGAAGACTGCAGCATAGCCATGCATGGGCATTCTTTCCTCCAGTCCCCAAGAAAGGGGATGGATACTAAATTTGAATTATATCTCTAATTCCCCCAAATATTGCTGATTTAAGGATACACAGGTTCAGAACAAACCAGTCTTCCTTGCTGCTACCCCTTAAAAGAGGAAATGTAACCCTTAGCTTACATTCACTAATTCACTTACATTCCTTCCCACCAAATGCTAGCTATACAAAAATAATTACAAATAGTGAATAGTAAGTAAACCCATTCATTAAAATAAATAGAAAACAGAAATTATACAAGTTACATAGATTAGAATATGCAGAAAAAATTCAGAGGCTCCAATTTTACCCAAGGGGAAATTTCTGTAGTCTCTAGAGAGGCAAGTTGGAGATCAGAGAAATGTTGAGAGCCAGCTGCCCCTATACACATAAATCTTCTAAAGTCTCAATCTCTCTCTCTCTCTCTCTTTCGTATATATGTATGTATATAGAGAGAGAGATTTCACGGAAAATGGGAGGAAATGATTGTGGGGATTCATTTCCTCCCATTTTCCGTGAAATCTCTGCATCCATGTCCTCCCCTTGTCTAGATAGCAGTTGCCCCCAGCAGCTCTCTGTAAGGTATTGTTCTTTCTGAGCATAAAACCTCTACAAATTATACCCATTTAAGGCCCCCATTTACCATTACAGAATAGTTCTTCTCTCTTCATGGGAATATTTTACAGTGGGACTCCTTTTCACCATTCTGAGATTTCCCTCTTTTCATCCCTTCAAATACTTTTAGGTTAAACATCCCCATTTTCTTCAACCAATCCCCCTACAATATGATCTATGGCCCCTCAACATTCTGATCACCTTTGAATACACTTAGCTTGTTGATGTCCTTTTTAAAATGTGGGGCTCAGAACTGAATATCATATTCTAAATGTGGTTTGAGTAGGTTAGAAAACAATAAAATATTCCATTCCTTGTTCTAGACACTATCTTATTATGTTTACATTAGTGTTTGGGTTGTTACTTCACACTGTTGACTCATATTGATCTTTCAATGAACTAAAATCCCTAGGTCCTTTTAGTATAAAACAAAAGGAAATGAGACATTGGGTCATAATCATATACAGATGAGTGATCCAATAATAAGGTATAGTAAAAGTGACCCCAAGGGCTTAGCATAAAGATGTCTCCCTATTAACTATAATGACATTTTAAAATGTACAAGTATAGACTTAGAAATTGAAAGGTTGGGATTAAGGTTGGAGTTGGACTAATAAGAAGAGTTTAATTCTTAGAGGAACCTGGGAGTTTGAAAGGTTGCATGGTGGATGGGAATTATTAAAGTTGGCTGAAGAAAATATTCTTCAAGATGCTTGCCTAAGTAATAATCAGAACATCTATCAATATATAAAGGTACAAGATCATCCAGCATTGTACTTAGTGAAAGGTGACCTAGGCTTCAACCCAGGGCATACAAACGTAAAGTGATCAACTATCTATCTGTCTGTCCTACCTCACCCTCCATACCTCCAAACTAAGGTTAATTCCTGCTTGTCTTAGGTGGAGATTGTTATACCCTGGAGTTTGGCAGGGAAAGTGTTTATACCCCTTTACAAATGAAGAAACTGATCCTCCAACAGTTAGACATTAGAAGCCCTGGTCTTCGAACCATACAACTCTGGTGAGCAAACATAAACATAAAGAGAAGAGTCACTGAGAATGTTTTATCTTGGTTCTTTGCCTCATCTTCTATCAATCAGTATGTTTCTTCCTCTTGCAGAATACAAAAAAGGCTCAGAAGGGGTTGTCAAGGACCAAGTCATCAATGAGCTTGTGAAATAATAACCTCTTCACTTCTCAGTCCACTGAGCGTATGTTTTGACTTAAGAATAGTAACATTTTGCAGTATAGAACATTACTCAAGACTCTCCCTAAAGACATTCTGAGCACAGAAAAACCCAAATACAAATCCACAAGGGAAGTCACCTGGGTAACCAGACTGCTCTTCCACAGAGAGACCTCATCTATCTCTCTTTTTCTCCCTCCCAGCAGAGTTAGTTCCTAAATTCCTCTTCAGGAGGTTGAGCTACCCTCCTTCAATAGATTGGCCTCTGAAGGGAAAAGAAACTCTTGCCTTTGAGAAGAGTTTTTGGTGCTTTTGATGGTTCTCTGTTTCACAATTCAATTACCTTGCCTCCTTGATTACCTGAATTCAAGAAAAGGGCTGAAGGCATCCTGACTCAACTTTTTTTTCATCATCAATCTAGTTTTTCAAAATATTATAATCTTTTTAAATTTATTGTCTCCAAACCATGCCAATCTCTCACAACTGAATGTGAAAATATGCACCAAAACAGAGGGTAAACGATACTGCTTTGGGAAGCCTCAGTCGTTGATTCACACTGGAGTGAGGGCGAGGAAGCCTATACTAACATTTTCAGTATGAAAAGAAAGCATGGCAAGAGGTGGGAGCATCTAGGACCGGAGACTTGTCATGGGGTCTCCAAGGCCTGGGTTCAAATTTCACCTCTGACACTGACTGCGTAAACTAACCACTTAACCTGTGTCTCCGGGCAACTTTCTAAGCCTGTAAATGGCAGAACCATTGCAGATCCGCATTGGCAGAGGGTAGGTAGTTCCTTTACTGGGAGTTTCCTCACCATAAATTCCCTATACTGACGGTCACCAATGAGGAAAAAGGAAGTGAAACACTATGATTGATCCAACATGCGAAAAGGGAGCAATTTCCCATTATAAGAAATTCAGATCACCAACATTAAGGGCACTTTCACAGCAAGAAGACAGGGAGCTGCGGTACGAATTGAGGCGGAGGAGCCTCCAGCAGCTTCCACGGTACAACGAAGTCTTTGTTCTTCATGACCCGCTCAGGATCTTCTCGGCACAAACACCCGGGCGGCTCCAGCTCCCCTTACGGGTGAGGACGCTCAGGGGAATGGGTGCAGTGCCTCGGCCGGGGCCACACAGCAGGGGTCGGCGGCCGGATCCGAATTCCAGAGGACTGGGCTTTGTGCCTGCAGGCCCGATAACCTGCTGACTCCAGGACCCAGCGGCTACTCCCGAGGGGGTCAGTCACTGCCTCAGCCCCCCGTGGCGGGCTCGTTATTAACCGTGCGCTGCCGTAGATCAGGCCTAGCGCTCTGGGCCTGTCGTGTGCCCACAACGGCTCCCACCACAGACGAGGGAGGGAGTGAGCGCACCGCAGGCCTCCGCGGGAGCACGAGGCCTTTCCCAGGGCTCACGGCCCAGCCTTAGGCAGGATCGGACGAGACCACGTGTGTGGGAGGCCGGGAAAACCCGGACGGGCGGACTTCCGGACGGGCGTCGGCGATGAGCCTCCGGGCGCTGAGACGAGGCGGTCCGCACCTCCAGCGACGGTCCGGCGGGGGAGACGGAGGCGAACACGGGGAGCTGCGTCCGGAGAGACAGGGAACAAGGGAGAGGGAAGCGCTGGGGCCGGGGGGAGGCTTCTCTGTGCGTCATCCATCACCACTATTAGCATTAGCATTAGCTTATTACTGTCATTTGGGCAGCTTTTAACAAACCCCTCCTCCTCACTGCCAGCCGCTTCCTTTTCCCGGATTCCTTTTCTCCCTCCAATCCGCTCCTCCGCCTCCTTGGGATCCGGAGCCAGTGGTTGGGGCTCCGGCTCTGGAGGCGTGTCCTTGTCTGCGGGCCTCACTCAGGCTCCTCCCCGCGCGTGCCCCTTCTCTCCCCCTCCTCTCCTTCCCAGCCCCTCCCTCCCCGCGCGCGTCCTCGCTCCGGACTTCGTAGGGAGGCTCCCGGAGGCGGCTCCCCCTCGCTCCCGGCGGCGGCTCCCCCTCGCTCCCGGCGGCGGCTCCCCCTCGCTCCCGGAGGCGGCTCCCCCTCGCTCCCGGAGGCGGCTCCCCCTCGCTCCCGGAGGCGGCTCCCCCTCGCTCCCGGAGGCGGCTCCTCTCGCTCCCGGAGTCTGAGGGAGGCGGGCGGAGAGGAAGCTGGTGGGCGGGCCTTGGCCCCGCGGGGTGGGCGTGCCTTCGGCCGGGCCTCCGGAGCTCGCTCGCCCGTTTTTCCGTTGTCCGGAGAACCATGGACGCTCAGGGTCTGAAGGTGAGCTGGGGAATTCCTGGGGAGGGGGCGGGGCTGCGGGGAGGCCCGCCTGAGAATGAGGAAGGCCCGGGGGCCGCGGAGGCCGTCGGGTTCCGGGCGTGGTGCGGGCCCCTGGGAACCCCGCGGCTCCCCGCTGCCCTCCCCCCCAGCGCCACGCTGGGGTCGCTGAGCCTGACGGCTAGACCGCCCCGCCCCCTTCTTCTGAGCCCGAGGCCGCACGAGGCCCTGGTCTCTCGAAGTGAAGTGATTCAGTTCGATTCAGTGGACAGTTGTTACGCGCCTGCTGCGTGCGGGGAGAGCCTGGGGTGTCGAAGACGCCCCGGGCCAGGTCCTGGCTCCGATTCTTCGGGGGCGTGGGCCGGGCCACCTGACGGCCTGGCGCCGCGGATGGGGAGCTGGCTCCTGGAGGGCCGAGAGCCGACTGGCGATGCGGCCCCCGGGACAGCGGACCCAGCCCTCGGTCCTAAGGCTGCCTCTACTTCCTCGTCTGTACGATGAGGACCGCGCTAGCGCCCACCTCACAGGGCTGTTGTGAGGATCGGATCGAGATAAAGTGCTTTTATAAACGGTAACCAGCCGCTGCTATCGGAACCGTGGAGGGATCTCCCCCTGGGGTGAATTCCCAGCCCCTGTCCGGACTCTGACTTCGCACTCCCCAAATGTGTGTTTGCTGTGGAAACGTAACAGAATGAACCTTCCTTTAACATGGGTGGATTTCCCCTACAGCCTGTTGGGGATGGTCTAATTGAGAGGAGGGAGCTCATTCCTCTTCTAATAAAAAAAAATGTGTTTGAGTACAAGGGGAGAAAATGGGCTGAATTCTGAGACCATGGGTAAACACTAGAGGCTAGTTTAATGGGCGCTTTCCTTCCCACACCTCCCATTTTCCTCCCCCAGTTTAGGGCTGCGCAGGTCTTTCCTCAAACTTCCCTGAGAAAGGAGGGTCATGAGGAGGGGACTGAGATTGGGTGTAATACAGTGTGATGCGATGCATGTTTGGCAGCTGGAAAATCAAGCAGTGTAGATAGAGTCCAAGGACTGTGACCGGTATTGTTCCTGCCCCCTGGGTTAGAGATAACAGGAATGAGAAGGATGACTGTTCTGATAAGTTCCTTATGTGCGAATCTCTGCTCAGAAACTTCCCATGGTTCCTCACTGCTGCCAAGTAAAGTTCAGGTCCTCTGCATGGCATTCAAGGCCCCTGTACAATCTTAGGCCACCATACCTTTTCAGCCTTTCTGGACAAATGTTATGTTGTATCAATAATACATATACATGGACTATGTATTATGAACATGTGTTCTTAAGTCTGCTTCTTGTCAGGCTCTTCCTTGTACTTAGAAGGCATCCGATACTAATTTTGCTTGACAACATCTCACGTATGCTTTAAATGCCACTATGTTCTTATCAGCTCCCCTTTACAGAGCTTTACTTTGTAATTGTAATACATGATATTAGGGGATACTTGGTTGATTCTAAAGCCTTTACTAAACAGTAGACTTCTTTAGTGGATTATGAAATTTGGCGGAGAGAGTACCGTGTTTCTGAGAACCAAGCTCAGTATCTGTACTGTTTCTTCTTGTTATTTTAGATAATTTCATCTGTGCTTTAGATTTATTAGTATAGCCATCTCTTATTTACCCATTTGTCAGTAGGTAAGAATTCTCAAATAAATCCTTGATCTTTTATCCTTGTGGATATATTCCCTCCAGTGATACAGATCATAACTCCTCCATGCCATTCTGTCAGGTGTCCTTCTATGTGTAACACATGCTGAAGCATTTCCTCAATTTCCCTTGCTATAGAGGAGATAACCATTGGACCACACTGGTCATTCAGCAGGTTTTTTTTTTTCCTTCCCTTCCCTGTATCTAGCCTATATTTTTGTTTTTATCAGATATTTCTCTGATGATACTCTTCCTTCTGGGTTTTATTCATAATTCATTGGTGTAATGTATTTCATCCTCGCAGCCACCTTGTACTTCTCCATTGCCATCAAAGTGATTCACAGTCTTAATTCTTCCAAGGCTGTAGTGTTCCATGATTCAGCCACATGTTGACACTGGTAAAATATTAGCAGTAAACACATAGACCTTTATCTTATGGAGAAGTTTGAGGTCATTAATGGAATGCTGTAATTTTCCATAGGCAATCCAGTACATTCTCTTTCTCCTGTTTAAATTCTGTACCCAACTTATCCATTTGCTGTGTCTTTCCAAGGTACAGATATACTTAAGGACACTCTCTTTAGGTTGTCCTTCTAACTGCACATACAGTAAACATTGTTTATCCACTTAGTTTTTCCTGTACAGATGATTAGACAACACTTTTTTTTAGAGATTATTGCTCTCATCTTGGAAGCTCTTCAGTGTTATGAGGCTTGATGCAACTAGTGTGATATTATTCACAAACTGGATCATCTATATATCTATAGAAGCCTCTGATAGCTTCCATAAAATTGTTTTTTTTCTTACATTATAGCTATTCCAAGTACTCCTTCCCCACCCAAAGAGCCATTCCGTCGTTGTCATCATTGCTCTCATTTTAGACCTATCTGACTCTTTGGGACCCCATTTAGGGTTTTGTTTCCAAAGATACTGGAGTGGTTTGCGATTTCCTTCTCCAGCTCATTTTACAGATGACAAACTGAGGCACACAGGGTTAAACGACTTATCTAGGGTCACACAGCTAGTAAATGTCTGAGGTCAAATCTGAACTCAGGTCCAGCTGAACCACTGAACCACTCAGCTGCCCTGAGCAATCTCAGAAGCAATTTTTAGAAAGAAAAAACCCTAGTACAACTAACCAATACATTGAAAAAGCCTGAAAACGTGCAATTGATAAAACCTATGGACTTTAGGAAGGAGTTGGTTGGTGTCTTCTCAGATTTCTTAGGTGCTACTTGAGCTTTATAATTTTGTTACATTTACTATTGGTTTTTTTTGTTGTGTCATTCTTTCCATTTATATTGTTATTACTGAGTTATTGAGTAAATTATTTTCTTGACTGTTCATTTCACTCTGCATAGGTCCATATTATTCTTTCCATGCTTCTATTTATTCATCACATACTTCATTTCTTAAAGCATTTAGCCTGCAGGTGTTTAAGTTCTTCATTTCTTTAAGGAACACTTTATAATTGTATTTATAAGTCTTTTGTAGTAGGTTGAACCCCAGATATTTTATGCATTTTGTAATTATCTAGCGTAGGTCTTCCCATTTCTTCCCATTTCTGTTATTGTTTCATGTGTTTTAATATATAGAATTGCTGTTAGTTTTTAAAGTTCTATTTTGTAACCTGAAATTTTACTGAAGCTATTGTCTCAATTGGTGTGCTGATTCCCTAGGATTTTACAAGTAAAACATCGGGACACTTTTATCTCCTCTTTATCTGTCTTTATGCCTTTAGTTCTTTCTATTGTCTTATTTTTATTACTAGCATTTCCAGAATTACATCAAAAAATAGTGGGGAGAGTGGACAGCTTTCTTTAACTCCCATATTTAATGGGAAAGATTCTAGTGTATCATCATTGCATGTGACATTTGCTTTTAGTTTTAAATAGGTGTTTTTTATGATATTTTTAAAAATTTAGAATGATACTTTTATGATTGTAATTTTGTAGGTTTTTCAGCACAAAAGAATGTTGTACTTTATTATAGGCTTCTTTTGCATTTACTGAGATGATTATGTGGTTTTGGATGTTTTGGTTTTTAATATGATTAATTATATTGATTGTGATCTTATTGAATCATACTTGTATAGCTGACACAAATCCTACTTGGTCATAATGAATGATCTCTTGGGTAAATTACTGAATCTGTTAGAATTTTGTTGGACACTTCTGAGTCAGTCTTTATTCATTCTTTTGGTGTATTGTTTTCTTTCTGTTTTTTCTCTCCCTGGTTTAGGTATTAGGACTATATAGTTTTCATAAAACAATTCTGACAATGTTTTCTTTCTCAGTTTTTTAGGATAATTTGGGAAGTATGGAAACTAACTGTTCTTTAAAAGTTTGAGAGAATTCTCCTGTGAATCCTTTGGGAACAGGAGTTATTCCTTTGGTAGTTTCTTTACAACTGTATCTATTTCCTTTTCCAAGATGGATTACTTAAAGTCTCTATCTGGTGTGTTGATATTTTGGATAGTTTCTATTTTTGAAAGTCTAGCATATTACTGGGCATAATATGTTCTGATTATTCTTTTTATTCTAGTCTTACTGTGATTGTATTTTATTTGCTTTTTCATTGTTTTATTTTTTGTTCTCTTTAATCAGACTAGCTAAAGATATACCAATTTTAATAGTCCTTTTAAAGAACCAGCTATTAGTTTTTTTTCCAATTTATCTATTTCCTCTCTAATTTTTAATATTTACCCTTGGACTTATTTTAAATTTATTTTTTAGCTTTCTAATTTTATTTTTTTAAATATTCAGTTCATGAATTCTCTCTTCTATTTTGTTATTATATGTTTTTAAGCATATGATTTATTCCCCCTGGGGACTGCTTTAGCTGTATCCTAGAAATTTTGGCACAGGAGGTAGAGTGGTCAGGAGTCAGGAGGACCTAAATTCAATCCTTTCTCAGACACTTAGTAGCAGTGTGACCTGGGAATGTCAACCAGCCTCTCTTTGCTTTACTTTCCTCATCTATAAAATGAGGGTAAATAATAGCACCTACTCCCCAGGACTGCTATGAGGATCAAATGAGAGTAATTGTAAAGAGTTTAGTGTAATTGCACCTAGTAAGCACTATATAAATTTCGGCCACTAATATTGTTAATATTGTTACTGGTTTCAGTGATTTGTCCTTTGACCCATTTTTTATTTAGGATTTCATTGTTAAAGTCTCCATTTGGGTCTTTATCTTTTGTTTATCGTCCCTGGACGAATTCTTATCTTAATTGCTTTATGGTTTGTGAAAGATGTATTAACTATTTCTGCCTTTTTACATTTGTCTCTGTGCTCTGGTACATGGTCATTTTTTGTAAAAATTCCACATGGTGCAGAGAAGTAAGTATGTCATTTTGCTGACCCATTTAGAAGATAAGTTTTTAGCTGTAGTTTTTTATAGCAGTCTATTCAGTTCTATACTTTGTCTCTTGCTTATCTTTCTCGTAGTCTTACCTAAAACCAAGAGAGGAGTATTGAAGCTTCCTGTCACTGTTAGGTTATTATCTTTGTCTTCTTGTAGATCAGAAAATATTTTCTTTATGAATTTGGATGCTAAGGCATTTGGGACATATAAATTCATTACTGATTTTGGTTTGTTGATAGTTGCTTTCAGCATGACATAGTTTCCTTGTTTATCCCTTTTTAATTTTTGAGTGTTTTTATTTTGGTAGCCTGATTGCAACTCTTGGGGTTTTTTGGATTCACTTGTTGCACAACTTTTTTTTTTCCTTCCTTTCAGTTTTATTTTGTTTGTCTTTGTTTTTTAAATGTGCTTTCTTGGAAGCCACAGATTATAGGGGTTTGTCTTTTTATCCGTTGTGATAATTTTTTGTTTTATTGGATTGTTTTTATCTATGCATATTTAAAGTTATGTTAGATTTAGTTTAGTTTTCCTCCATTAATATTGTTTGTTTTTGGTTTTTCCTGAGTTTTT
Organism: Potorous gilbertii; assembly: GCA_028658325.1. Classification (NCBI taxonomy): domain Eukaryota; kingdom Metazoa; phylum Chordata; class Mammalia; order Diprotodontia; family Potoroidae; genus Potorous; species Potorous gilbertii. The sequence continues at coordinate 188,920,180 of CM053771.1, read as the reverse complement.
AGTTTTTTCTTCTTCGTTCCTTACTTTGCCTTAATCTTTTTTAAGGTGTTTTCATTCCCATGTTCTTTTCCCTTCACTTTTGATTCCCTCCTTGCATTTATTACCCTTTTCTCTTTGGAGTTTTCCTTATTAGTTTATTTTTCTCTCCTGATTTTAATCTGGTTATATAATTCCTTCCCCTTCCCCCCCCCACTCTTTTCCCTCTCAGTAGATTTACCTTTCTTCTCTTTCTCTTCTTCCAGTCCTGTTCATTAGATTTTTCTTTCTTTTTTTGTGCCCCTTTCCAAAAAGGATTTCTTTCACTCTCTTTATTATTTATCTTCTCTTTCCTCTGATTCATGAGCCCTGTAATTATCTGGTTCCTCTTTTTTCTCATGCAACCAGATTTTCTGAGGTACCCATTCCAAGCTCTCCTCTTTAGTTGATTTCTGACCATATCTTGCAGGACTTGCTGGATGGATTCCTCTTTTCCATTGTACCTCATTCCCAATTTATTGCATTTATTGTCAGAGAGGGCCCTGCCTAATGGTAGGGTTCTTCCCCCAGCCAAGTCCCTTATCATACAGCCCATCACCATGACCCTCACTTTTCCCCCAGTTGCTTCAAAAACTCTTCCCTTTTGTTCATGCTTTCCTATGCCCCCAAGGTCCAGTTGCCCCAAGGAGTTCCAACTCCCACATTCTTGAAGTAGGAAGAGTAGACTTTTCAAGTTCCAAATACCCTAGACTATACCCAGAATAATATTCCAATCTCCCTTCATGGACCATATGTAACAGCAGGCAAAGTAGGATTTTTTGTTGCTGTTCTGGATTAAGTTTTAACCAATCAAGTACCTTTGATTGACTTAATCAAGAGTCTTTGTATTGTAGAGAGAGTAGAACAGTCAGAAGCAGAGGTGAGAAGGGAGAGAGAAGTGACCATGAGTGGGCTAGGGGAACTTGCTTGTGGAGAGGCCTAATAGAAAGAATGTTTGTGATGTCTGTGCTCTGTCTATTGGTCTGTGTTAATTTCTCAGACAGAAGCCCTGTCTGTTGGACTTTAAGAGTGAATGGAAATGATGGTACAGGTAATGTGTATAAATATTGTTATAACCCTGTTAAGCTTTGTTTTCCTAGATACAGAAGCTGCAGGCAGGAGCCCCTGGAGCCTACTGTCAGGAAGAAGCAGAGTTTGGAGTAGAACAGTCCCCTGTGAGCTAGGACAAGGAGCAGGAGCAGAGAATTGCCTGTGTATGTACTCAGGCAAGAGGTGGGAGTGGTTGACTCATAGAGGAGAAACTGTGGGGTTTGGAAGTCAGCCTCAAGTCAAGATAAGAGAGGATTTTACTTGGACACTGTGTATCGATTAAGGATTTTGTTCTTACAGTGACATCGGGGTGGATGGTGTGGTATTTTCTGCTATTCCTTAAGGACTGGCCTGGGACCCCCTGACTTTGGGGATGAAATGATATATCCTATGAGCCATGTGACATATTGTATGAATGTTATGAGACACATATATGCATTAGATAATATGTTTTCCTTAAGGATGTTATGCTTTACTTTATTGAACTTTATTTAAACTTTATTTAGTTTATTGCTGAATAAATAGAAAGTTTTATTATACTATGAAATTAGACCCTTAAAATCATTCACAGCAGCAGTCTTCAAGTATACTGCTGTAAGTGATTGGCTTTACACACTCTCTTTATCCATAAGAGTATTCATCAGTGGAACTCCTTCCCACCACCAAAGTAAGACCTCCTTTCTTTCCTCCTTTCCATTACTTGCCCCCTTTTCCCCATCTATTGCCCATTAGGCTCTTTTCTTTCTGAGACCACAGGGATCACTTTCCCCATACCAAGATCACTTCTTTCTTTTTACCCCTCTCTTTTCTTGCTATTAGGACACACCTTGTTTTGCAGAGCTAAGGGCTAGCAAGCAGGTTGTGCCTTGAGCTTGGCATAACAACAATCCTTTGCATTCTGCCTCTGATTGAATTCTGCTGCAGCAAAATCGCAGAATTGGCTCAAACCAGCCCAGGTAGTCCCTGAACTCAGAGGGGCACCTACAGGAACCACATTGCCATCATGAAGCCTTCTATGAATAAATTGTTTGCCAGTAGGCCAATTCATTCCTTGTTGTTGTACCTCACTGCTCTGTGTTATGCCTCACTGCTTGGTTCTTGGTCTAGCCACAACTCTGTGTATCAAGGCTTAGCCTTTCTGCCTTGGGTCTCCTCAGTCCTAGAGGAGACCTTGCTATGTGCATCTAATTTCCCTCCTCCAAAAGAATTAAGGTTTTTTGCCTGTAACCTCTGTGACTCTTTGGTCATTTATTTTCAAAGTTTGATACCCCTCCTTGTTGTAGCCCTTAATTTGACTCCAGTGAATTATATTTATATATTCCTTTCTGTCCCCCTACTACTTTCACTTCTTTTCATCTACCCTCCCATGGTATAATGTAGTCTCTGTCTCTCTCTGTCTGTCTGTCTGTCTGTCTGTCTCTCTGTCTCTTTCTCTCTCTCTCTCTCTCTCTCTCTCTCTCTCTCTCTCACACACACACACACACACACACACACACACACACGCAGTTTGTTCATGTATGACAGGTAGACAAGGTGTTGCCAGGTTCTGTCCATAATGCCTCATGCCTGCATCTTCACTATTACCTCCACCAGATGTACGCCATCACCCTTGTCTCTTTACATACATTTAGAAAAGAAGGTTTTTAGTAGTCTCTCTGTTACTGTTCCTGTCTATGGCTGCTCTGTTTTTTCATTCTTCCAGCGTTTAGGGATGTTTGGGGTATTTAAGAAGCAAATGATCCCTTCAGTTCTTTCTAAAAATGTTTTTAAATCTCTATCACTGAGAATTCATTTGCTTCATTTATGGTTAGGGTTAGATTTTTAGGATAGATCAACCTTGGCTGCATCATGAGCTATATAGTTCTTTGGGATATATTATCTTATTCCCTCCTATGTTTTCTGGTGAGCATAGAATAGTCTTGTGTTAATCAAATTTTCTTTTCTTTGTATTTGAAGTTCTTTCTCCTAATCTCTTGCAGAACTTGTTTCTGAATTGAATTGTTCAGTTTAGTCACTACATGTCTTGGAGTTTGCAGTCTTGAATTTTTTTTTCTGGAGGTGATTTGTGAATCATTTTGCTTGGTATTTCATTTTTTTGTCAGAAGTTCTGTGTACTTCTGTTATTTCCTGCAGTAAGGTTTCTTTGCCCACAGGGAAACCTGTGATCCCTAGATTTTCTGTGTTCCGCCTGTCTTCAAAATCAATATGGTTTGCTTGTATAGTAAGCATATTTTTAAATGGTATTTTTTTCATTACTTCTCTTCTTCTAGATTGTCCTTTACTTCTATACATTTGCATTCATAATCTGTTGTTCTCTCTTTCATTTGTTTGATGAAACTTGCCATCACAGATTGCAGTTTTTCTATTTTGCCCATTATTTTTGCTGTGCAGATCACAGATTCTGCTCTCATAATTCTCATTTCTCTCTTGAACAACTCAAGAGCAGTGTTGTAGTTCCATCTTCTCAAATTCCACGGGATCTTCTGTATCATCAGATGTTGAATCATTTTCCTTGGTTTTGTGTTTTTGCAGTATTTGTAGATCTGAAGGCCATATTTTCTCCTGTTGTTAATGTTTTCCTTGTTGATCTATCTTCTTATGTTTAAGGTCTTTGAGTTTTCCTCATCCTGAGATCTTTGGTAATCTTAGTCTTTTTTTCGGTTCCTTTTCTTCTCTCTTTTCTAACCACAATCCAAGAGTCCTAATGCTCAAGATCAAGTGTGGTGATTCTTTTGCTTTTGACAGTGAACCTGATTCTTTTTGACTTAGAGTATTCCCATCTTGTGCTTGTGGAGTTGATTATTAGAATCCACATATAGAACTTTCCCTTTAATTGTGTTAGAGTCAGCCTGTTGTTAAAGCTTATAGATATCTTTTTTTTTTGCACCCTGACTTTGTAATCCAGCTTACTAGTTTCATGTCATTTTCAAATTTTATAATCTTAAAATGAGTCAGCAATGTGGCCTGGCAGCCAAGAAAGCTAACTTAATCCTAGGCTGAATTAAGAGGCATAATGTTCAGAACACAAAGAGTGATAGTTCTGCTATACTCTGGTCTAATCAGATCACAGCTGGGATATTATGTTCAACAAAGGAGACCACATTTTAGAAAGAATACTAACAACTTCTAAGGAGATCAGAATGAGTCTTGAGACATATAAGGGTCAGCTAAAGGATGGAGAGTTGCCATGTGGAAGAGGAATTGGATTTGTTATGTTTGACCTCAGGAACCAGAATTAAGAGGGATGTGTGGCTATCATATAGAGAGACTTAGTTTTCTGATAGAAATTCCCAATAATCACAACTGTCCAAAAGTAGAATAGGCTGCCTAAGAGGGTGATAAGTTTCTCTTCATACAAGGTTTTTAAGTAGAGGATGTGTAATCCCTTTCCCATGATTTTGGTCTAATGTGAGTTGTAACAGATGACTTCTGAGGGCTCTTGCAATATTAACGTTCTGTGGTTCTCTCATCTTTCATGGAATTTCTAAGATAGAAATGAGAGAAAGTTTAGATTGCTTTTTCCCATTTGTGAGAATTGAGACATGTGTATTAATTTGGTAGCCAAGAACATTGATATATGAAAAGGTGGGAAGATGGGAAAGTTTTGAAAGACTTGCTACAACATTAAGCCAAAATCACTTCAACGCTGACTCCCAAAATACCTAGTGCTCTATGCTGTGTGCCACAAATAATATCTTAAATTGCTTAGCGCAAGGATAATACCTCATGTTACTCAATATCTCCCTAGCTTTGTAGCTGAGTTTTCCAATCTCATCCATGGTGGAGTAACTTCTCTATCCCACTCCCAATCATATCTGCTCTGATTTTCTACTATGCTTTTTGGCCCACATATAGAGTATAGGTAGTGATGGAAGTAGAGATCTGGGTTGGACCAAAATAACTAATGACGAGGGAAGAGGTGACTGATCTTGGGCAGGGTGATTCATTGGAAAAACAATTGGATTGAAGTTAGAGAATCTAAGATTGAACCCTGGTGTTACAATTTACAACCTTTTGGTGGTAAGAGTCCCAGTGTGGGTCCCAGTTTCCTTTGATTTCAAATGAAGGCTTTCAACTAGATGGTCTCAGTCCCTTCCAAATGGGTCTATGATTTTCACTAAGTGCAACTTTCCTTTTAGCTCCCTTCCTGTGGCAGTGAGCATACCTAAGTATGTCCCTTCTTGGGGAAAGAAGTGCTTCTGGCTATTTGTTCATTCATTTGGATCATAGACCTAGAGCTGGAATGGACCTTTGAGATCATCTAATCCAATCCCTTCTTTTGAAAGATGAAGAAACTAAGGTGCAGAAAGGTTAAGTGATTTATTCACAGTCATACAGATAAGTTGCAGTGTCAGAATTCAAACTCAGAGCATGTTGATCCACAATCAGTGCTTTTTTCTCCAAAAGCTATATAATTTTTCTTTATTAAATTTGTTTTTCTTTCAGACTTTGATAAACTATTATTGCCAAGAGAGATTTTTCCATCATGTAGTAATTGCTGCAAGTGAAGGGCTTAAGAGATATGTCGGTGACCCAGTTTTCAGATTTTACCATGCATATGGCTCATTAATGGAAGGTATGTGCTATTTTAGTGAATGTGTTTCTTATGCTTGAAACAATTGTTGTTAGATTGGAAAAAACTTTGACTATATTCTAAATTCTAATCCTGTTTGACTTTTAGGTAGAAACCAAGATGCTGTTCGAGAATTGGAGGCCATTAAAAACAAACAAGATGTATCCCTTTGCTCCTTGATTGCATTGATATATGCTCATAAAATGAGTTCTAATCCAGGTATTGTATACAATCAATATAATATTTATAACTGCATTGAAGACATTTAAAAATAAAGCACTCAAGACTTTTGGCCTTCTCCATTGACATTGATCTTTCTCTGACTCCTTTAGCATTTGTAGTCTCAAACACTCGATAAGATCTCATTGATTTGGAAGATCCTTGTAGTGATACAGATGGCATCGCACCCATGCCTGCTGATTCTGCACTGATCTTCTCCATGTGCTCTCATCCAACTTTCTGGAGGACTTCCTTATTTTCTCCCTAGTGAAAATTCTAGTAGAGCACTTTGACCAATAACCTATTATCCCTTGTGGTCATGATCTGCCTATCTTCTCCTTCTTGACATTCTTGTTAGTTATGTGTTGCTGCCAGTTTATATTATGTACTTTCTTTCCATCACCTTCTGTGTAATATTCAGTTTTTCAAAGGCAGAGGTATTCCAAGTTCTATTATCATATAGCAACAAAAGTAAAATATTTGTGTTGAAAAATTGGGTTTTTGATTTATAGAAAGTTTTGGGTCTGTAAAATGCTTTGCAAATTTCCCAAGTGCAATCCATCCCTTTTTCCTCTTCCTTTCCAAATCCGTGTACAGTTCACTGTCCATCTGTACTGTTTGTTCCAGAATTTACCTGTTGTTTGAAAAGTCTTGTTGGATATTCATTCAGATATGTTTCCCACAGTGTCTCTTCCAAACATTGTCATCCCTCCTTAAGAACCCCGTGGTTTTCACTCCCTCAACAGAAAACCTTGCCTCATATTTTGAGGCATGAAAGAAAATGAGACCATTCCCTCTTCTCCTTTCTTCCTTATCTCCTATCTCAGGAAGGAACTCAGGTTCCTTCTGCCATTTTCTCCTTTTTAACCGGATTCACATGATGAAGTGATCTTACTCCTTACCAAGGCTAACCCCTCCAAGTGATTGCATTCCATCCTGTTTCCTCCTTTAGATTATCTCTTACCCAAATCACTTATTTTCTTTCTTTATTTTTTTTTCAAAATGTATTAATTTATTTGCTTTCAGTTTTCAACATTCACTTTCATAAGTTTTAGATTTTCTTCCCCTTCCTCCCCAAGACAGCATGAAATCTTATATGGGCTCTACATATGCATTCTTATTAAACACATTTTCACTTTAGTTACTTTGCATAAATTATAATGAATGGGAGAAACTATGAGGAAAAAAAATAACAAAAGAGAAAATAGTCTGCTTCATTCTGCATTCCAACTCCATAATTCTTTGATTAGGTGTGGATGGCATTTTGCATCATGAGTCCTTTAGCTCCTTGCATTGTTGAAAAGGGTAAAGTCTATCAAAATCAGTCCTCGAGATTTCCAGCTCCAGGAGCCAAGATGGCAGAGTGATCAGTAGTTGCTATCTCCCTCCCCTTGTTGACCTTGACGAGCCTGGAGAATATTTCCCTGGGAAAAACCCTGGAACAGTGGGAGTAGCTAAAGGGGTAAATAGACTCTTAGCACGAGAGGCTAGGAAGATCACTAAGGAGAGTTTCTCTTGCTGTGGCTGAAGGGGACCACTGCAGGATCAGAGCTGTCCCAGACAGCCCCACCTCAGCAAACCAGGAGAAGATCCTGAGCCCCAGGGGGAATGAAGCCAGCAACTACCAACACCAGGACCCCAGGCATGCCTCAGCACCCCAGAGGAATTCGGAAGACACTAGTGCAGATGGGATCACAAACTGCTGAGCTTGCATATGCTCTAGCTCAGCAGAGGAGACCTCCTGTGGCCAGACCATGCCTCCCCCATACTTAACAAGCTAGCTCCAGGGTGACTGGGGAAACCCAGAAAGACCTCACATGACCTGTGCTTTCTAACACCAGCCAGCTGAGCACCAGGTAAAGTACAGCATTTTAGCTTCTTGCTGAAAGAACCAGAGGCCAAAACACACGAAGCCTCAAGTTCTGGGAACAAGAACTGTGGGACAGAGCCCCCTGTGCCCCAGATGCAGAGATCTACTTTAAAAGCCAGGAAAAAGGTGATCATCATGAGTAAGAAGCAAAGCAGAAAAGCCCATAGAATCTTTCTGTGGGGACAAGGACCAAAACACAAATACCAAAGAGGTCAGCATTGAGACTACTCCCATCTGAAACTTCAGAAGGGAATATGAACTGGTCTGAAGCACAAAGAGCCTTCTTGGAAGAGTTCAGGAAGGATTTTAAAAGCCAAATTAGAGAAATAGAAGAAAAACTGACCGATGACTTTAAAAATATGAAAAAAGAAATCTCAGAAGCATTTAAAAGGACAGTTGGACAAATGGAAAAAGAAGTACAAAACATAACTAGAGGAAATAACTCCTTAAAAGGAACAATTGGACAGATGGAAAAGGAGATACATAAGTTAACTGAAGAAAACAATTTGATAAAAATTAGAATTGGGCAAGTAGAAGATAATGAACCTATGGGACATCAAGAATCAAACAGAATCTAAAGAATGAAAAGATAGAAGAAAATGTAAAATATCTAATTAGAAAACCAACTGACCTGGAAAATAGATCAAGGAGAGAAAAAGCTAAGGATTATTTCTACCAGAAATCCATGATGAAAAAAAGAGTCTGGACAGTATCATCCAAGAAATCATCAAGGAAAATTGCCCAGAAGTCCTAGATCCAGAGGGCAAAATAGTCATCGAAAGAAGCTACCGTTCACCTCCTGAAAGGGACCCCAAACTAAAAACACCAAGGAGTATCATTCCCAAATTTCAAACTCAGTCCTTGCACACTGTGTTTGTTACTGTATACAATATTTTCCTGGTTCTGCTCACTTCATTTAAGTCTTTGCAGGTTTTTCTGAAGTCTGCCTGTTTGTCATTTCTTGTAGCACAATAGTATTCCATTACATTCATGTACCATAATTTGTTCAGCCATTTCCCCAATTGATGGGCATCCCCTCAATTTCCCGTTCTTGGCCAGCACAAAAAAGCTGCTATAAATATTTTTGTATATGTGGGTCCTTTTCCCATTTTTATGATCTCTTTGGGATATAGCGTAGAAGAGGTATTACTGGGTCAAAGGGTATGCACATTTTTGTAGCCCTTTGGGCATAATTCCAAACTGTTCTCCAGAATAGTTGGATTAGCTCACAGTTCCACCAACAATGAATTAGTGTTCCACCTCTCCCACATCTTGTTCAATATTTATCATCTTCCTGTTTTGTCATGTTACCCAGTCTGATAGGCGTGATGTGGTACCTCAGAGTTGTTTTGATTTGCATTTCTCTAATCAATAGTGATTTAGAGCATTTTTTCATATGATTATATATATAGCTTTAATTTCTTCCTCTGATAACTGACTGTTTATATCCTTTGACCATTTATCATTGAGGAATAACTTGTATTCTTGCAAATTTGATTCAGTTCTCTTCATATTTTAGAATTGAGGCCTTTATCACAGGTACTGCTTGTAAAAATTCTTTATTAGTTTTCTGCGTCACTCCTAATCTTGGTTGCATTTTCTTTGTATAAAAACTTTTCAGTTTAATGTAATCAAAGTTATCCATTTTGCATTTTATAATGTTCTCTATCTCTTTTTTGGTCATAAATTCCTCCATGCTCTGTAAATCTGACAAGTAAACTATTCTTTGCTCCCCTAATTTGTTTATAGTATCAGCCATTATACCTAAATCATGTATCCATTTGGACTTTATTCAGGTATACGGTGGCTGGCGTTGGTTTATGCCCAGTTTCCACCGCACTATTTTCCAGTTTTCCCGGCAGATTTTGTCAAACAATGAGTTTTTATTCCCAGAAGCTGGAGTCCTTGGGTTTATCAAACAGCACACTGCTAAAATCATTGACTACTGTGTCTTGTGTACCTTCTCTGTTCCACTGATCTGCCCCTCTATTACTTAGCCAGTACTAAGTGGTTTTGATGATTGCTGTCTCACTTATTTTCAATCTTTTCCTTTCTCCTGGATCATTTCCTACTTCTTGCAGACATGCCCATGTCTCCCCTATCCTGAAAAATCTCCCACTTGATCCTTCCATCCCTGCTAACTATTATCCTATTTCTCTTCTCCCTTTTGTAGCTAAACTCCTTGAAAAAGCCTAGAATAGATACTTCTACTTTCTTCTCACTCTCTTCTTAATCTCTTATAGTATAGCTTCTGACTTTATCATTCCACTGAAACTGCTCTTTTTGAAGTTACTCATGAACTCATACTTCCCAAATCTAATGGCCTTTTCTCAGTCCTAATTCTCTTGACCAGCCTTTCTTTTCTCCTTGATACTCTCATTTCTCTAGGCTCTCAGGAAACTACTCTGTCCTAGTTTTCCTGCTACTTATCTGACAACTCCTCCCTCTCCTTTGCTGAATCCTCCTCCAGGTCACTCCCTCTTACCATAGAGTTCTGTTCTAGTTCCTTTGTCTTCTCCCTGTATATTATTTCACTGGGTGATCTCATCAGCTCCCATGGATTTGATTACCATCCTTACTCTGATGATTCTCAAATCTACCTGTCCTATTCCAATCTATCTACTGACCTTTCATCTTCAGATGCCTTTCAGACATCTTAAACTAGATGTGTAGTAGACATCTTAAACTCATTATGTCTGAAACAAAACTCATAATCTTTCTCCCACGATTTTGAGTTCCCTCCCCATATGAGTTATCCTAGCACCCAAATTTGTGCCTTTTTTCTACCATTGCGTAACATTAGAAATGGAGTAGAACACAAAGGCCATCTAGTCCAACCTGTATCTGAAGAGGAACTCCTTTCCCAGCATATACCTACCAAGTGGACATTCAGCCTTTCTACTTGGAGATTTCCATTGTGGTCTTCGACACTCCTTATGAAGAATTTATGTGAAAACAAGTACAAAAATTGCACAAGATGAAAAGGGTTTTGATGCACAACATTATTTTTTGTGGGTAAACTGGTATATTTGATTACAGAGCCACTTAAATATTAAAGTATGAGTTGTAAATGAGAAAACTTTAAAAATATGTGTCTGTGGCAGACTGGCAACATAAGCTAGTTTTAAAGTCTCAAGCTCAAACTCATATTTGTTTATATCATTAATCTTCTACTAATGGTAACAACTCACATAAGTATATAATACTTAAATCCACCAAAGAATTATTTCCTTTGCTGCCTCAGAGTATGAAAATCCTAGTTTCTTAAATGCTATGCTATAGTAGATTGTAAGTTCCCTCTGATAGGTCCCACCATGTAAGGAAAAACATTCAGCTAAATTCAGTTCAGCCCAGCTCAGGCTTGGTACAAGTTTCAGGTCTAGCATCTGAAGGACAAATCTCAGTGAAAAATTATTCAACTACAGCAGCTCTCAGAGATCTGCTGCTAAATCAAGAGAGATTACCATGAGTATTGATAGTGGGAGTACTTGCACTGGTAAAAATCACAAGTCCTTGTATTAAAGTTTACAACTTAGAAATTGCTTTTCTTACAAAAAGACTAGTTCAAACTAGTGTCTTCATTTTTATAGATGAGGAAACTAAAGTTTACCAATCAGACTCTATAGCTAGGTCTTCTGACTTATGAATCCACAGTTCTTTCCACTACACCAGTCTGCCTCCAGATCTGCATAGATAAGAATGTTATCTAAATCTTTGCATCACTTCTCAAAGATTTAAGAGTACTTAGTCATCTGAACAATAGATTGAGTATTAACTGCTATTATTGATTATTAACTGCAGATACCCTGAATCTGGAAATCCCTACCCTAGACTCTTTGTAAAGCTAATCAAATATAAGACATATGTCCTATCTATATGGTAAAATGGATGTGTATATCCATTAATCAATGTTCTAGGTATAAACATTTATCGATGCAGCTTAAAAAACCTAAATCCTAAATTTAGAAGAATTAATTTTTATTTTAGGGTTCTTTTTATTTTCTCCTTCCAGATCGAGAAGCTATCCTGGAACTGGATGCTAAAATGAAGGAACATCGTAAAACAGCTGGACCAAAGACACTCTACTATGCAGGATTATTTTTGTGGCACATTGGTAGAAATGATAAGGCTCGAGAGTATATTGACAGAATGATCAAAATTTCCAATGGTAGTAAAGAGGTAGTTAATTTTCTTAATTGTCAATGAAAGCATAAAAGATCTTCATTTCTTGATCACTACTACTACATTTAAAAATGTAGTCGTGGTTTGTTTTTTTTTAGTTCTTTCTGTTTTATGTCTATAAATAACATTTTAACTCATTTTATTTTGATACTGTAAAAGTTGGTTTTTATTTGTGTTACTGAGTTTTCTATAACATTTTCTCTTTCATTAAATGATGAGCCTAATCTGAACTAGTCAGTAGAAGGCACATTACTTCAGTTTACTTATTTGGATTTTCATGGAAAACAAACAAGTAGTTAAATAAAAACTTTACAGTAGAAATAGTTTATTATTTTGAGAATTGGCCTGATATTTAATTGAAAAAGTGAATTATCTATCAACAATTTGACAATATAAATATTTAATTGAGTTCTAATGTTTATTTCTATTATAATTTTTGTGGTGAAATTAATGTTTTATTAAGAAAAAATGTTAAGAATAGTGTTAAGTTAAATTTTATTTGCTTGAAATTCTATTTTAGGTTCATAGCTTGAGAGCTGTAAGGAGCTTTAAAAGCCATTTAATAGCCCTCCTTTATTTTACAGTAAAGAAAACTTAGGTTAATCATTCCTTCTACTAAAGCCCTACTCTGATACCTCAACACAGCATTGAGGTGACTCATAGACTATGGAAGCTTTGACACTTCTTACCTATCTGGAAAGACTCTAGTGTGACCCCAGTGACAAGTCTATTGGTAGTTATGTCTGTATTCTGTGGATCAGCTTACTCAAATTCATAAGAAGCTTATCACAAGATTGGATGCAAGATTGGATACGTCCTTCAGCTTTAGTAACTCATGAAAGCTATATGCTAAGTTTTGTAGAATGTCTTAGTGGATTAGAGAGAGAGAGAGAGAGAGAGAGAGAGAGAGAGAGAGAGAGAGAGTGTGTGTGTGTGTGTGTTTGTGTGTGTGTGTGTATTTCCCCTGTTGAAATTATTTGACCTGTTCAGGTAAGATCAGTCATGTTAGTTGTTGTAAATGCATATATCCAAAAACACCTACCAGGTCACTGACATTTAATTCCATAGTACATCTCAGTGATAATAATTAATGCTTCACTCTTTTTGACCTCATTTATCCTTTTATTTTGATCTCTGGCATCTTGGGCCACTTAGAAAGGTGACTGTTGTCTTTACCTGAAGTGGATGTAATGGCCCTGACCCTCAGCTATTTTTCCTTGTCTGTTTAGGTGTCAGATTTGTTTGTTTGTTTGTTTTTTAACATGTCACAGAAGATGCTAAAAATTATAGTGGTAAACTACCAAATTGGTATGAAAACATCAGTAAATAAGTTTTAGCAGTAATAGAATATTTGTCATGTCTCTTAATGCCAAGTACATTGAAACTGGTGTTTGTTGGGCTCCCCAGTAATCTAGAGTTTCTTTGACTCATGGCTGGCAAATGTTCAAAATCTGTCTTTGTAGCCCTAAAATATATTTTCATGAGTTTCTTAAAGCAGCTTTTTCTATATTACAATTTTCAAAAGATATGTATTCTCTACTCCTTATTCAGTTTATCTTATCAATTTCCAAAACAAAGAAAAATCTGACTTTATTATTCCTTTTACAGGGACTAGTTTTGAGAGCATGGCTTGATGTAACTAGTGGAAAAGAAGCTTATGCTAAAAAAGCACTGAGGTACTTTGATGAAGGTATACAAGAGGGAAATGACATTTTTGCTCTACTGGGTAAGGTGAGTTCATAAAAATGGAGTTAAGTATGTGCAGTTTTAAGTTTGTTCTAAAGTATTTGATGTATCATGGTCAACAAGCATTTTATTAAGTACCTACTATATGCCATGGACAGTGTCAACTGCTGCTATATTCTATAGGAATTTAGATTAATGCTTAACTCTTGGTTTTGCAAAAATCAGAGCATTAGATAAAACAGGTTAAAGAGAATAGTTAGTTCCAAAGGGGCAGCTCTCTTGTATTTACTTAACTGTTACTTGACTCCCCCTCCCCGCCCCCCCGAAGAATATAAGCTTTTTGAGGGCAGGAGAGCCTTTCATTTTTTTTTTTTTTACTTCTGTTCTCCAGAGCTTGGTACAGTGCCTTGCATATAGAAGTATGCTTAAATGTTTGTTGAATAATGTTATAAAATTAGCAACATTATAGTAGGGTTTGTTTATAATATGCTAGTAATAGTATTGCAATACTGTGTTGATCAAAGTAAAGTTATGTAATATATACTTGAAGATAAAAAGCCACATATCTCTGTGTATATATGCACAAATATATATGTGGTACAATATAAAGGTGATGGATGATCTTGATTGTAGCACAGTTACATCAATGCCAGTAATGAAAACAAGTGAGAATCTTAATAATTCATTTGAGCCCAATTAACGCAGTCTTTTGGGGTTAATGCTAATTCCCCTGCATAGACTCATCCAAGAGAACAGGAAACAGTCAATACAGACTAAAATTTAATTGCTTTTAAGAAATCATTCTAATAATAAGCATTTACTCAATCCCTACTCTCTGCCAGGAATTTGTCCCACATTTGGGACAAAAAGACAAAAATGAAATTGTCCTTGCCTTCAAAGAGCTTATATTATATCAAAAGAAACAACATGTGCATATACAAGTATGTACAAAATTAACACAAGATAATTTTCAGAGGATAACACTAGCAGCCTTAGTATCTGAAAAAGCCTCAGAAAAGGTATCATTTGGCTGAGCTTTAAAGGAGATTGAGGACTCTGAGATGCAAGATGAAGAAAGAGTATATTCCAGGCTTGGAGTATTGGAATTTTAAATGTAGAGAAGCAGGGAAAAAGAGAGAGAATTGTGAATGGCCTCTTCTCAGTACATTATGACATGAATATCTTCTAATTTCTTAGCTGAGATGGTGGGAAGAGGGGATAATATGAGAATCAAGAAAAGAAGAAAACTTTGGAATTGCCAGTGTAGAAAAGAGAATGAGTTAAAGAGAAGAAAAACATTGTTTTGCTACAAGAAGAGCCCAATTGAAGCTAGTTAACACAAATTTGTAGTTAATATAGTTTGCACAATTATGTGACTTCTTCCAACTCTATTCGGCTTCAAATGAGTAGAAGCAGAAGAAGTGGGTGTTGGGAGTAATCCGGAGTTGGGGTTTGATAATAAGTGAGCATCAGTGGGATAAGAGGGCAAGAGATTTGAGAGTAAAAAGACTAAGTTGAGATTGGGAAAGGATGAAGGGGTTCCTGTAATATACAAGGCACTGTGCTGAGCTCTGGAAATGAAGAGAAAAAAACAAATAATCCTTACTTTCTGGGAGCTTTACATTCTTCTTGGGAGATAATGATATGTGCATGTACAAGTAAGAATTTGAGGAAGAAAGTACTAATAAGGGAATGTCAGCCAAGGCTTTGCTGGAAAGTAGTACATAGTTTGAGCCCTGAAAAAGGCTACACAGGTGAGGACAAAAGTACATTTCAGATTTGAGGGCCAGTGTTTAAGCAGGCATAGAGTTGTGAAGCCAAGTTTCAGATAGCTAGTACATTAGGTTTATTTGTTTTGTGTCATTTTTTCCTTGAAACAGAGTGTGTGAACAGAAAGAAGTAACATGGAATATGTCTAGAAATGTAGGTGTGAACCAGATTGTAGAGAGAGCTTTAAATGCCAGGCTGAGGAGTTTACATTTTAACCCAGAGGCAATAGGGAACCCATGAAGATTTTTGAGAAGCAGAGTGAAATAACCCTGTACTTTAGGAACATTAATTTGATAGCTACTAGGAGTTTGTTATTTAGAGAAGGAAGAGACTAGAATTAGGGACACTAGAGCCTTTTGCAATATTTTACTTGATGGATAATACATACCTCAACTAGGATAGTGGCCTTCTGAATGGAGAAAAAGAGAATAGATTTTGCAAAGGTAGAATCAATAAGACCTGAAAACTTATTGGATATGCCAGAATGGGAATACTCAATGACATGCAGCTTTTTGTGCCCTAAGCAGAAACAGGAAAATTCAGAGCAGAGGAGGGGATGGCTATTAAGAGGGAAGCGATAAAGTTCTCTTTTGTTCACTTCGAATTTGAGATACTGATGGAACAGATATTCAGGTGGAGAAGTGAACAATTGTCAGTGTGGTACAAATTCAGGAGAGTAATTAGAGAGGTTTCCATAGATTTGCTAGTCATCAATGTAAAGATAATAACTGAACCCATGAAAGATACTGAGCTCACAAAGTGGGCATCAATATCAAACTAAATATAGTGTTATACATGCAAAATGGCTCTCTCATCTGCATTTAAAAGTTTTAGTTCTATATTTTAGACTTATTTTGTTTCACTTTTAAAATTCATATCATAGTTCCCCCATTTGGATGGAAAAAATCTACCAAACTCTATAAACTATTTACTAATTAATCTCCCAAAATTTATTAGTTCTAGAAAAGGTGCTTAGAGTGCAATTTAATTTGTTTTCTATTTTTATTTACCTCTTGCAAAAGCATTTTAAAAATTCTGTGGATTTTCAAGTGAATGTACTAAATATTTAACTTTTGTGGATTAGCACAGTTTTAACTTTGCATAGGGATCATTATTTTGTTATAACATTTTTCTCCCATTAGGCGCAATACCTTGAAATACGCCAGAATTATTCAGGAGCTCTGGAGACTGTGAACCAGATAGCAGTAAACTTCCCCAGCTTTCTTCCTGCTTTTGAAAAGAAAATGAAGTTGCAGTTAGCCTTGCAAGATTGGTATCAGACTATTGAGACAGCACAAAGGTTAAGTAAAGATAGAATCTTAAATATTAAATATCATCTTTGACTTTGTTTACATATAGGGGGATGAGGAAAAATATCTATGTGCACTCTGTTTTCCACAGTTTTGAAATAGAGGAGCACATCAGACTCTTGATGCTTTTTTTTTCTGACACTAGTAAATTAACTTCAGTTTGGGACTTCAGTTGGTTATGTTACCAAATGAAAATTGTGAATTTGGGTCACCTTAACCAAAGACCCATATGATCATACCCTAAAGTAAAGGAAAAGCATATTTACTTTAATAACGATTGGAATGTTTTCCTACAGGTTAATTCAACAAGATAATCAAAATGTGGAATCCTTGAGAATGCTAGCCCTTTACTATTTATGTAGGGAGGGAAATATACAAGAGGTAAGTATCTTAAAGTACTTAATATTCCTAGATAGCAAGCCATTAAGTATTGATTCTTTCTCATTGCAATCTGTGCAATTTAACCATGGGTTAGATGAACTTTGAATAGCCTTCTAATTGGTTTCCTTTCAGTTTCTTCCCTCTCTAATTTATATCCTCCATGCAACTGCCAAATTAATATTAATACAAATCTTTCAGTAATGAAACCCAGTTGAATGGCACATCATCATCATCATCATCATCAATAAGAAATATCATCTAGCTTTATTCAGATGAATCATCCAACAGAAGATATGAAATATCTATTTTCAAAAACACCAAAACATCAAAAACAAAAACACCAGCAAGCCCTTTAAATACAGGCTAGTTATTTATTTCTTTATACAAAGCCTTTACAGTACATATCACTAACATTATTTATAAACACTCACAATATACTGGCTAAATAGCAAAAAGAATTTGCCAGGAAATTCTAGTGTATAAAGTATGACTTGTTACCAGTTATTGTTACTATTATTGAAAAAGCAGCCCCAGAATGCTCTATAATAATACTACCTTAATTGATTATTTCGAAGTGCTCTAACATTTATACTGCTGTTGTTCATCATTATTAAATCCATGTTTATTAGAAACTCATTTTTAATAGTTTATTTATATTACAAACATATAAAAGTAGACCCCTTTAGTGAAAACACAAGTTTGTGATGTTCATTTGGAAAAGAATTCTCTGTTTAAAACAAGCAATGAGTGCAATAATGTCAAGAGTAATTTATAGAAAATGCACAGTTTTCCAGTGAGACAGTATAGCCCATTATGGTTCTTCTTAGCTTTAAATCCATTATCCCTCTTCCCAAATAAAACTAAATAGATTTTCCAAATTAAAGAGGAAGTTGAATCAAAGCATATCATTAATATATAATAAAAGATTTATGTGAATAATATCAGTGTATAAATAACACTGAAAACTCTTTAAACAGATCTTTTTATCTCATAGAATCTCCAATGATATAAAAACATCACTTGGATTCAGTGGGATAAAATTCCTAATGTACACGAATAAATGACATAGATTAGAGATTCTTTGCTTGAATCTGGAGTTTATATTGAATCATTAAATAAAGGTGATAGTTACAAATGCTGTGGTCTCCACCCAAGACACATTGAGGATAAAGATACTGAAGAGAAGGCTGTGGCTAAAAAAAAATTAACTTATTGACATTCTGAAATTCAAGCAGAAAGGAAGAACACATTTAAAGCATTTAATAGCCCCATAATACCAGACTAAGTATATTTTTTAACTTTTAAATGAACTATGACAAATTAATAAAGATTTTTGTAATATTAACAAAGCACAGCGCTTGTAACCCTAAGGAAGCCGTAGTAAGATGAGCACTTCTTTACCAAAAAAGGAGGAAGAGGATTAAGAGACATTATTGAGCACATCATGAAAGGGTCAAAAATGGACAGGAATACTTTTGTAATAGATATCACTTCACCAAGTAATAGCCTAGGGTGATAACAGATACACATCTCTGGATTTGTCAAATATAACAAAGTAGTTCCTCTCTTAAATGGAGCCTTTGAAACAACTAAAATCCAATTGTGGTATCAAAAGGCCCTCTGTAGACAAAGTGCACATGAATTCAGCCAGATGTATTAACAAGCATCAAATGAATGACCCAACCATGCAGATTTGTTTGTGGAAATAAATGAATATATATATTGCTGAGTTTTTTTAAATAACTTTTTCAACAATTAGGCACTTGTTTTCTCTCTTTTAACTTCCCTCCCTTAACTGAAAAAAAGAGAAAAACAAAACAAATCCCCGTATTGACCACGTCTAAAAGAGTAAGTCGGATTCTGTATATTTAATCTAGCACATTTCTGTTAGAAGGATTAGCCTGCTTCTTCGTTAATTCTCTGGAGTCATGGTTGATTATAGCATTGTAACAGCAAGGACCCTGGCATACACAGGAGGGCCTGCTGTACAGATTCTTAGATCTGCTTTTCTAAAATGAAAACAACTTTTGAGAAGTCAGCAATCTACTTTAATCAGGTACATATATAATTCACTTAGTTCAGGGAGGAAAGTCAGCAACCTGAACTTCAGGGAAAATACTAACAAATTACAAATACAGAGACCAACAGACAGGGCTTCTGTCTGACCATAGACAATACATACATCATTTCTAGAGAGAGAAGCACCAACATCTGGGTTTTGAAAGCCAGTGGGGCTTCTTAACATGGCTGCCCAGAATCTCATCTGGCACAGGAACCTTCTTCCAAAAAATAAACCCTGAAGTAAACTTTCACCTCAGAGTGTATACACACTTTTCAGAGCTGGAGGGCACAACTCAGTGTCCCTTTAGAAATTAACAAAAGGTATCTGAGGCCTATTAATGGGCTTCCCCTCAAAGAATTCTTTAACTCTTGCCCCCACCCACCATTAACCTTACATTAACATTGTCAGCATTGATCAAGTTTCTTGAGTCTTTCCAATTTATTCTCTTTTACAGTGTTGCTATAATAATATAAATTGTTTTCCTGGTCTACTCACTTCAGTCTGTATCAATTCATACAAGTCTTCCCAGGTTTTTTGAGACCATCTCTTTCAACATTTCTTACGGCATAATAATACTCCATTACATTCATATGCTATACCATAATTTGTCCAGCCATTCCTCAAATGATGGGCAGCCCATTGGTTTCCAGCTCTTTGTCACTATGAAAATAACTAGTATGAATATTTTTACACATTTATAATAGTCAATAATAGCTAACGTGTATATTGTGCTTATGATGTGCCAGTCACTGTGGTAAGCACTTTAAAATTATTTCATTTAATCCTTATGACAAACCTAGGAAATAGGTTTTTGTTATCCCAACATGCTATTGTTATCCCAATTTTATAGATGAGGAAACTGAGGCAAACAAAGGTTAAGTGATTTGCTCAGAATCACACAGCTATTAAGTGGCTGAGGTCACATTTGAATTCGGGTCTTCTTGTCTCTAGATCCAGCGCTCTAGGTACTGAGCCCTCTAGGTCCATTTAGGACCTTTTCCTCTTTCTTAGATCTGTTTTCAGTATAGGCCTAGTAGTGATGTTACTGAGACAAGAATATTCACAGTTTAGTAACTTTATAATTATAGTTCCAAATTACTTTCCAGAATTATTGAACCAATTCATGGCTGCACCAGCAGTGTATCACTGTGCATATTTTCTCATAGCCACTCTAGCAGTTGTCATTCTCATTTTTCATCATCTTTGCCAGTCTGATAGATATGAGGTAGAACTTAAAGGTTTTTTAAATTTGCATTCCTCTAATTACTGGTGATTTTAAAAATTGTTGTAGGCGATAGATGGCTTGGACTCCTTCCCTTGAGAACTACCTCTTTGTGACCTACGCAATGGCTTATACTCAGAAATCTGAAAAAGTTCCTTACATATATTGAAAATGACACCTTTATCGGATAAAGTTGTTGCAAATATTTTTTCTAGTTAACTGTTTCCATTCCAGTTTCAACTTTATTAGATTTTTTTGTGTAAAAAGTTTGGAATTTTTATAATCAACATTTTCTCTTTTTCTTATATGATACTCTAGCTATCCTTTAGTTATTGCATTGTATTTATTTGTGCAAAAACTTTTTTAAAATTGTATGTAGTCAGAATTGTCCATTTTGTCTTCTATTGCCCTTACTGTCCTTTTTTTAATCATGACCTCTTCCCCTCAACATAGATACAAAAGGTATTTTCTTCCCTGTTTCTTCACTTTGTTTATAATATGACCTATTGTTATCTACATCATCTATCCATACGCAGCTCATCTTGGTATATGGTGTGAGGTCTAAGCTTAATTTCTGCCAAATTGCTGTCCAGTTATCCCAGCAATATTTGTCAAAAACAACCCTTTCCCAGAAGCTGAGGTCTTTGGGTTTATCCAAATGCTAGGCTAACAGGTTCATTTGCTTCAATATGTTGTGAACCTAATCAGTTGTACTCATCAATCTCTATTTTTAACCATTAACAAAATATTTTGATGATTACTGCTTCGTAATATAGTTTGGTACCTGGTACTGCCTGGCTCCTTTCCTTCTCTTTTTTTAATTTTTTTCCTTGATATCCTTGACCTTTTCTTCTTCCAAATGAATTTCAATGTTATTTTTTCTAGTTCTAAAAGGTAATCATTTGGTATTTGATTGTTGTGACACTGAACAAGTAAACTTATTTAGGTAATGTCATTTTTGTTATATTAGCTTGGATTATCCATGAACAATTAATATTTCACCTGTTTCTGTCAACAGTGTTTTGTAGTTGTATTTTTGTAGTTTTTGTGTGTATTTTGGCAAACTGAATATATTTAAAATAGCAATTCAAGACAAGGCCATTGCCACTAGAAATTATAGAAGAGTTAGGACTCTTAATTAAGAAGTTTGAATTTAAATCATTTTAAAAATTTTCTTTTAATTTTTTTATCCAAGCACAATCTATAAACTAAGGACTTATAGGTATTTTATAAACTAATCTTAGATAATAATCAATGTAGATTACGCAAGAAAAATAGAAACTACTTATCACATCACTCTAAGCTTTTAAAAACTGGCACCTGCCAAATTTCTAGCAAGATATGACCTGGTTTCTAGAATTATATATCAGAATCTCTCTATTCTTCACATACTGACAAAACAAAGCCTATTATGAAGAAATGTCCTCAAAATATTCTAGAGAACTCAGCCAGTAAAGTCTACTGAACCATACTGTTTTCACGGATTAAGCCATTGTCCACAATTCCCTGGATATACCATCAATCCATAAAAATTTTAAAACAACAGTTTTAGTAGATGTCATAATACTGAATGTTTGTAATTTCCAGGTGAAATTAAAAAGAAACGCATTCATGTTTTAGAGATCTAGCAGAGACTCAAATCATGTGGGAAACCTGACGATATGCATGTTATCCTTATTATCCCATCTGCTACTAAGGGTTCTTTCAGGGAGCCTACAGAGGGTGAACTTAGATCCTAAAACTTTTATTCAACTACACAAAGACATTATTTTGTCCATTTATACAGTAGTCTAAATATTGAATATAAAAGAATAATAGCAAGATGACAACTTGTCTCTGTTCTGTTTCTATCGAAAACTCATCAAAAAAGGTAAGAATGAGATTCTCCTTTATTTAAGAGATACTGATGGCTATGATTTTAAATAAAGCTAATGTACAAATATACATTAAACAATATAATGTGGTACTATTTGTATATTTAACAAGTATGTATATATTTGTAAATTCTTTTTGTCATATATTTTAAAATCTGACTATATTTTTGTTCTAGGCTACTAACAAGCTGGGGGATTTAATTAGCACATTAGATGCAGTGGAACCACAGAACGCTCAACTTTTTTACAACACGGCATTAGCTTTCAGCAGAACTGTAAGAATTTAGACTTCCTTACGTTATGAAGCAAGATGCAGAAAATTTTTTTTTCTCTAAGATATAAAAATAGAATAAAAACTTATAACTATCAATAATTGAACAATTTTAATCTGTAAGGGCAACCTTATTGACATTTTTTCTTAAGGGAAAAGTATTCTTTTTGTTTAATTAAAAACATTTATTGAATGCTTACTGTGTTCTAGCATTCTGCTAGGAGAAGCTGTAGAGCAGGAAGGAAAAATACAAAGATGATTGAAGTATAGTCCTTGCTCTCAAAGAGTCACACTATGATAGGGAAGAATGTTACCTGTTATCTGAATAAATATGTGACTATAAAAATGCATGAGTGATTTAAATTTTTATAAAAATCCCAGAAGAAAAAAAAATGAAATTTAGTTGACTAGCTCACTAAAGGTTCTGTGAAGGAGGCAGCATTTGTGATGAACTTTGAGGAATCACTACAGTTTCAGCTGAAATTTTTTACAGGAAAAATGATTCTAAATACCATCTTTGGGTTTGTTTTTATGTCTCTACTATAAGTTTCGTGTTTGGAAAAGTTTGTGTAGGAATGAGTATATTTGTACACACATACACACACACATATACTTGTTTAATTTTTCAGAATTCTATTTTTGCTTAGCAAATTGGGGCATACTCAACTAATCCAGGTTTAAAATTTTTCTTCTTTAACTACAGCCTGGTTTATTTTTTGGAAATGTTGCCAATTTTAAAAGATTGTTTTTGAACATTTGCTTAGTTTTAGAAATACTACTTTACAGTAATTTCTTTTTTAATAACCTTGGGAGGCTGTATATTTAGTCTAACAGTGTTGCCACTATAAGTAACATTGTCCAATTTGATCATGAAGATACTGTAATCAATTTGAGTCAGCCTTCTTCGAATAAATAGTGGTTACTTTGAAGGGTAATACTCAGGCAGATTTATAAGTTGAAGCATTATCTAGTCTTCTTACTTCATTGGAACATGTATACCTAAGAGAATTTTATGAATGAATGATTACAACTTGACTAGATTCCTTATTTTTCCTTGCAACATTTTTTGAGAGATAAATGTGAAAAGTATAGCATTATTTTTAAAGCATACCACTGTTTTATGAGGCAAGATATTGGTCTTCTATTACTAGCTCTCTTTTTTTTTTTATTTTAGTGTGGACGGAATCAACTTGTCCTTCAGAAAACTCAAATGTTAGTTGAGAGAGCATTTGGTTTAATTCCTCAGGATGCAGAATTTGCTACAGAACTTGGATATCAAATGATATTACAAGGAAAAGTTAAAGAAGCACTCAAATGGTATAAAACAGCAATGACACTTGATGAGACCAGTGTGTCTGCTCTAATTGGTATGATAACACACCTCTTAACTTTTTATTAATGTTATTCTTAAGGAGTTATTGACTGCTTAACATACCATTTAAAATTCTTTTAAAAGTGCAAATATAATGCTTATGTTGACAACTTACTAATAGTTTTGAAAGACCTTTTGAAAGTGCCTCCCCAGAGTCATACTCTAATACTTTATCAGGATATGAAAGTAATCTGAATTCTCAAAGGCTATGCTAGCAAAGTATAAATTCTAGGAAGGTGCCCCATACAGGAAAGAATTCAAGTATACTATTAGCAATTATGCTGTTTTTGCTTTTGGAGGGTCATCACTAGTAGACTATCCATTTGATGATGAAGTCTTTGGCCATGACAACTAGTAAAACAAAGAAAAATGCAAAATGAACCTTAGTCTTGTGCCACCTATATTCTGTAGTAATGACAGCTGTGTGGTGAAAAAAGGAGACAGAGGATGCTGTCACAAAAATTTTTAACATCCTAGAAGATCATTTTTTTAGTTGATACTCCAAATTTAAGATTCTTTTCCAGTAACAAGTGAGTACATGTATTGTTTGAGGAAATTACTCGTATGTATCTTGGCATTAACACTAAAATGAAACCAGAAGACAGAAGAATGCTGTAGCTAAATAGAAGGATAGCTCACAGTTTCTTTCAAAAAGCAGAGAAAAAAATTGATAGAATTGGTTTTGTCATGCACAGTTTTTTATTGTAGTACTTGATTTACAAAAAAGAATATCATGAGAATAGTTTCACCTTATGGATCAACATGTATGGGAGGAAGAAGTGAAGAAATTAAATGAAATACCTAATATGATTCATAAAATACCTGTTAACTTCATACCAAAGTGGGAATAGTTAGAATAGTGAAAAATACATTGGAAAACTTGGTCCAGGCATAAGGAATAAGAGAAGAAAAGTCTTTTTTTGTAGACTGCATTGAAGCCTCACAGCGGTACATCATGGGCTTATTACTCTTAGAGAAAATAATCTGAAGACATGGAACACACATCAGCTAATGTTATTAAAAGTCATTATCGTTGATTATATCTTTTTAGGGAAGAAATGACCCCTTGTTGATGTGGGAATCATTCATTCAACAGTCATTTAAATGATACTGTGTGTCAGATTTATGCTAAGCATTGGGAATTTAAAACTACAAAGCAGTCTGTGCCTTTGATCTCAAGAACTTTATCATGGGGAAGTAATATACTGAACACAAATAGGGAAATATGCAATAGAGGATTATTCATAAATTATCTATCTGCCTGTTATATAGACAGACTACTGACATGTTTGAGTAAATATCAATATTAATACAAAATTTAAAGAATAAAAGTGAGAAAAATATGTTGTGTAATTAAAATAATCCCTACCTGATTTATTTATTTTCTAAATTGATTTTCAGTGTTCCACAATCACTACCACGTAAATCACTACCATACAACCTAGATTTTTTTCTTTCCCTCCCTCCCTTTCAAATCCCCGCTCCCTTCCTGAGATAGCATACAGTTTTCTATAGGTTCTACACATATGTTCCTATTAAATACATTTTCACCTTAGTCATGTTGTATAGTAGAATTAAAATGAATGGGAGAAATCATGTAACAAACCAAAAGTAATACAAAAGAAAATGATCTGCTACAGTCTGTGATTGAATTCCATAGTTCTTTCTCTGGATGTGGAAGGCATTTTGCCTTAAAAGACCATTGGGAATTTTTCAAGTCCTTCATTGCAATGAAGTTCTAAGTCTACCACAAAAATCCTCACACACTGTGGTTGTTGCTGGGCACAAAGTTCTCCTGGTTCTGCTCCTTTTGCTCAGCATCAGATCATGTAAGTCTTTCTAGGCCTCTCTGAAGTCTTCCTGTTCATCATTTCTTATAGTACAGTAGTATTCCATTACATTCATATACCATAATTTATTCAGCCATTCCCCAGTTGATGGGCATCCCCTTGATTTCCAGGTTTTGGCCACCACAAAGAATGCTGCTGTAAATATTTTTGTACATGTAGGACCCTTTCCCATTTTTATGATCCCTTGTGGATACAGTCCTAAAAGCAGTATTTCTGGGTCAAAGGAAATGCACATTTTTGTAGCCGTTTGGGCATAGTTCCAAATTGCTCTCCACAATGGTTGGTTCAGTTCACAGATCCACCAACAATGAATTAGTGTTCCAACTCTCCCACATCTTCCTCAGTATTTATCATATTCCTGTTCTATCATGTTAGCTGTGATGTGGTATCTCAGAGTTGTTTTGATTTGCATCTTTCTAATCGATAGTGATTTAGAGCATATTTTCATATAAATATAGATAACTTTAATTTTTTTCCTCTGAAAACTGCCTGTTCATATCCTTTGACCATTTATCAATTGGGGAATGACTTGTATTCATATACATTTGACTCACTCCTCTTTATATTTTAGAACTGAGGCCTTTATCACAGACACTAGCTGCAAAAATTCTTTCCCAGTTTTCTGCTTCCCTCCTAATCTTGGTTGCATTGGGTTAACTGATTTATTTAAACAGATTGTTGATACTGGAAAGTGAGAAATGGATGGCAAAAGATATGTTAACACTAGTTAGAATAATTTCATACACTTGTTTCAGCATTCATCAGGTTCTCATGTGCCAGGCATTGTGCTAGGTACTATGAAGAGAAGAAAAGAAACCAACCCATCTCTGCTCTCACGGCACTTATATTACACTGAGAACAAAAGCATGCACAGAAAATTAAATGTATGGTTTATGCAAAGGAAATATAAAGTAATTTTTGGAGGCAGGGTTTTAGAAGTTGAGGGAAAACAGGTTCACCTTCTTATAGGAGGTCTGCCTTGGAAGAAGTCAGGAGTTCCTTGAGACAGATAAGAAGAACATGCGTTCTGGACATGATGAATGAGCTGTGCAGAAACACCAAGATGAGAGTATCCTATGTGGAGAATGGAAAATAGGCTAGTCTGACTGGGACACAGAGTGAAGAAAGGAGAGCCTACTAACGTGCATTAAGCCTGAAACAGTGGGCTGGAGCAAGATTGTGAAGGGCTTTCAGATCTAAACGTGGGTATTATCCTAAAGACAAAAGGGAGCAACTTTCCCTTCTTAAGCAAGGGAGATCAGACCTATGATTTAGCAATATCAATTTTGCGCATTTGTGGAAGATTAGAGAGGGAATTGGATTCAAAGAAACTCATTAGGAGTCATTTTAATAAAGGAATGACCAAAGAGAAAGCACTGGACTTAAACTGGTTAAGCTGGCATCAGAGCCCATCTCTGCTACCAATAAACATTGAACAAACCATTTCTTTCCAATCCATTGGGCCTCAGTTTCCCCATCTGCACCATAAGGCTCTTTAATCTAGGTGACTGGCAAAATTCCTTCCATCTGTAATATGATGTAACAAATTATATATTCTTGGTCTCCAATTTCTACACCTGTAAAATAGAAATGTGAGCTGTTAAGCTTTCTTTCCTATTCAAGTAACTGGAAACAAATAGAGCCTAAAATGCATCTTAGTGAGAAAATGCTTGACCAACTTGCCAAAGAGAGATTTGACAGCCAAGGATAAAACTGTTTCAGAATATAAACTCATTTCTAAAACCTCATTAAGAATAACAGTGGAAGATTATAAGTATTGTTGCCTTATGTAAACAGTGAGAAGCAGTGTAGGGGAAAACCAATTTACAAAAAGAAAAAAGTTTTCCTGAGAGCATTTAAGGATAAAACTGGAAGATTGTCAAACAGAGGAAATACAAAAAAAAATCCTTTTCATAATTTTCCATCCTTGAGATCATTGAAGACACTGCATTTGAACTACAGTCCTGAATATGTTTATAGAAGATGTGAAAATAGCACCAAAGATGAGAAAAGGAATTGAACTAGACAAAGTTTATACAGATGAAGTCAGTGAATTGGTTCACAAGTTACTTGAAGAAGAGGAAGATAGCAAAAGGTCTGGGAAAATAATCTTAGAAAATGATGTCCAGAGGAGCAGCTACCAGTCCACATTCCTATCTTCCTAACTAATTTTTTAAATCAGAATAATCTGTATATATATATATATATATATATATATATATATATATATTGAAGACATGCTTGATCATCCTTAATTAGAAGTGAATAATAAGACTTTCACAAGTGTTATCCTCTAGTCGGTTATGTCTTTATCATCATACAGTTGACTGAAAGATCCAGAGATGATAGGCTTCCACATTACTTATTGTTAGTTGAGTAAAAAATTGCTTATTATTAGTTGACTATAACAAATTTTTGATTATGTACAGTAAAATACTGCTGTAAAGTTTCTTCTAGCAGTACATCTCTCATGAATGTCAGAATCATATGAGTCACTGAATGATACAAGAAAGATAACCTTATTCAACCCTCTGGTCTTTAATATTAAGTGATACAGAAAACAAGGGCAAATATGCTTATCAAAGCATATCTCTAACAGTCTTATTCAAGGAGGGATATCCTCCAGACAGTCCTATTTGCAAATGACATCAAGCACAAGAACAGAGTATAGCCTCCTGATTGAAGATGGTAATTACTTAAGTGGCTCTAAAAATATTAATAGACATTTTATTTGTTTATATATACCCACATATGTATACATATACACATATTCATATATACACATGCACACAGGATTTTTTGAAGTGGTTAGACAAGAGAATGCCTTTTGTCCCAGTCATTTATATAGTTTATATATACCCTTGACTAGACACTGAAAATGAACAGTCAATCTCAGAACTGAATATGAAACAATTGGATCACCTTTGAGAAGTTGAACCTCTTTTTTCTTTCAGTTATCCAAATCTTCTCCCTGAAACAGTGGGTCATATTTTTAATACACATTAGTTCAATGCGTATTTAACACTCTAATGCAATACAAAAAAAATTACAAAGGTGAAGCAGTGTAAAGTTGTAATTAGATAAATGTATAAGCAAAAAATAGACTTATTACATGATTCGAGCAAAACTTTTCTATTAGCATCCTTGAAGCATCAAGAGAAAATGAGAGAGGTCCTTGGGATATTGAAGGGAAATCCTGTGTCAAACTTATGAGAAGTTCAGGAGAAGAGTTAGCAAGCATGGTTAGATGATGGCCTCTATCACTGGAAGAAATAGCTACATCAAGGAAACCATAGATCCATTTGAGTATTTCAGAATATTAAAAAACTCTTAAAAGTTTTCCATATTAGAAAAGTCTATAACTGTTTTGCATTTGGGATACAACCCTTCCAGCCACAGATTTATTAAATAATTTTAATCCTAAGTGTCTCTGCTGAGAGAGAAAATCCAGAGGAACAGAAATCTAGGCATAAGCCTTTGCAAATCCCTCAACCAAATCCATTCTTCCTCATACAATTTATGTTATTCCCCCAAAAAATTCAGAATTCCACAGTAAGAAAACATAGTAACAAAGTTCAGGTAATGACCTTGATTGATTTAAAAAAAAATCAAAAATTTTGATAGACCCGGATAATTGTTTTCCCAAAACCCCACTTTAATTATTACCCTTAAGGATTCTCTTTTCCACCTTTTAAAAACTAGGTGATCTCCAGACATATTTCTTTAAACCGAATTATTAAGAGTTCTTCATTTCAATAGTGTGGTCATTACTCTAAGCACTGCCTAGCTCTGATTAGGTCTCTTCATCTAGAAACTTGTTCATCGGTCTTTTGATAAGAATGATGTGAAACGATTTCAGTACAATAAATTGTTTTAGGATAGTTAAAAAGACTGATATATATGTCAAAATTATGTGTGATTCAACAACAGAGATAACTTTATCCAACTCCTTAATAGAAAGTGATGTAGAAAACAAGGTCATATGTCTATATATGCTTTTCAGAGGACTTCAGACTAAAGTAAAACATTATTTTGTCATATTTTGCCAAAGGAATAAATGAGGTAGACAGTGTCTTGTTACTTAATAACTTCCACAAAAGTGAATGGTATCTAGCTTGAGATATTATTGAGAATAATTCATAAAGCGTTATAAAGAATATAATTCTTCACAAACTAGATTAAAAAGACTTTATGTTTGAAAAAGTTAATATTTTATTAACTTGTACACTGAAGGAAAGATGCAGGGAATGTTTAAATATATTTAAGGATATTGCAAACAGTGTTTTTTCCAGTTGTTTTTTTATATGGAAAATTGCTAATACATATAAAGCCCTGCCAATAAGTAGAGACTACTTTTGGGTACAAAAGGTCATACTGCTCCTGAAATAGAGCTTTGGTCACAGTCAAAAATTTGTTTAAAAATAGGGAACTACTTTTCTTTTTACCAAAATTCCCTAGGATTCTCTAAATATTTATGAATAATGCATAGAAACAGAACTCCACACTTTTGTCTCTGGGCATTACTAATTAGGTTATTTTTTAAGAGAAACAATGACCTTGGAATCTGGAAGATCTGTATTCAAGTTTTGATTCTGATATATGATAATTGTGTGACTATCAGTAAATCACATACCTTCTCGATATCTTTAAACAGAACTCTTAAGAGTAGACAATGATATCCTTATAAATGTTTAACAATCAGTTGGAAACAGGGTAGGAAGGATTTGGGGGAGGGAGGGATGTACCCTTGACATGCTTTTAAATTCAGTCTGTATTATTAATGATTTATTTCTTTATCACTTTCTTCAGTTTGAATAGTCAACAAAATAAGTGAAGCCCCAATGTGCAGCATTTGATTAGAGGTATAAATCTCACATTGAAATTTTAACCACCTAGAGCCAATAAGAGTAGACTCTAGCACATCCCTGTTGTAGAAAAGTTGCAATCTGTATTGACAAGGGTAGTGTTCCTCATCAGAAGTTTACCCGCATTGATGAAATCACAGGTCCAGACCAAAGTAGCAGTATTAAGCTAATAGAAAAATGTAATAGTTTTGAATAGCTTTCTGTTTTAATTTTTTTAAATGTTTCTTCCCTCTTTTTCTCTATTCTGCCTAACCAACCAAAGGAGATAATTTTGGGGGGCAGTTGTGTGGAGTAGAAATTGTGTATGCATTTACAGGTTTCTTTACATGTACTCCACTATATACAAATCATTTTGGTTGCAAGAAAATTTTCATTTTTCCATGAATGTTGATGGGAAAATAGAATTATAGACATGTATAGCATCTGTCTATGGTCCCTGTTTGTGGCTTTATTCTTCAGACTACTTCAAGGAGCCATGTTTAGCCAGAGTTTTTTTCCCTGTTTTGTCAGTTCTGTAAATTCTAAATTCTGCCCTATAAAATTTGAATTGTGTATACACTGGGGCAGAAAGTTTTTATTTTATTATTTTTCATCTAATCCTTTAGTTCCTTATAATTAAACAGAAAAGTATTTTAAGTGATATTGTTTGGATTAACTTTATTTGATTATTATTACTAAAATGATATTAAGTTTGAATAATATTCCCTTTTATAGGAATTATTCGATGTCAGCTAATAGAAGGGCATTTACAGGATGCAGATCATCAACTTGAATTTCTTAATGAAATTCAGCAGTCCATTGGGAAGTCTGCAGTAAGATATTTCATTTCCTCTTGTAATTTATAATGTAAAACAAATACAAACTTGAAAATATAAAAGTTAAGTCAAACTTTCTATCTAGTAAAGACAGCATTTTATTAGTGTGTAATAGGTTTTTTTTAACATCAGGGAAGTTCTTTGTTTATTTACCTATATACAAAATTAGATATGACTGAAAGATTTTTAAGTTCACATACAGAAGCTAATGATTACATTACAGCATAAAAATTATGCCTTAATAGTATTTTATATGTTTATTCCAAATGTCAATTAAGTTTGTAAACAAAGCTACTTATTCTTTTAGGAACTGACCTATTTACATGCAGTACTAGCCATGAAGAAACATAAACGACAAGAAGAGGTTATTAATTTGTTAAATGATGTCCTGGATACACATTTCTCTAACTTGCAAACCTTACCGCTTGGTGTACAGTACTTTGAAAAGTTAAATCCTGACTTCTTATTAGAAATTATTACAGAATATCTGAATTTCTGCCCAGCTCAGGTAAGTAATATTGGTTATTTTTTTTATGAATCAACTAAAACTTTGTAAATATTATAGAATATCTAGTCTACCTAATCTGTGTATTTCATAATAGATCTGAGCCCTAGTATCAGAAGTAATATAAAACATTGTAGTGCCATTGTGATATTCATAGCTGCCTATGGCAGCCATGTATATCCCGGCACAATTCTGAATTGCGAAATACACAGCCCCTCCACATGGAAGACAACCAAAACATTTATTCAGACACCAGAAAGCCAAATCCATCATGGTAACAAAAATCTTTTACACAATAACAATGCAGAGGACAATACCAGCCCTAAGCTTCTGCCAGGCTTCCCACAAACCAGCTCCCTTAAGCAAATCACAAATAGGTTTCCCCTAAACAAAATGCCCTTCTTATTCTCATAAGCAGCTGCGGGCTTGCCTGCATCCTTCAGTTCTTACTGCTCTCTCACTAATTTCTTCTCAGCTCTGCTGTAGCTCTGTCTCTTCCTTGTTCCACCTTTCCTGCTCCACCTCTTCCTGTTCCATGTGACTTATGCTCATGTGACTCAGGCTTCCATGTGATTTAAGAAGGTCACATGGGTCTATTAATGAATGGGAAAGATCTTCCCATTTAAATTATCTCTACAAACATATAGCACTGAGTAGATTGCATTCCACTCAAGCTATTGGGAAAATCTCTCTACAGTCTCAGCATTTAATGGGAAGTCCACTGGCTTCTATTCCATACTGGTAGTGGTAACCCTAGGAGCAAAGAATTTAGAAAGGCCTTAACAGTGCTTCAAAAGCAGTGGTTTTGGGAACATTAAGAATAAGTGATAAGATCACCATCAGGGCTTCATACAGTACATGTATAGGCTACATATAAACTGAATGCCCATTGTGTACTGAAATTATTTCTAATTAACTATTTGTCTTATATTATAAACCCTTTAAGAGCAGGGACTGAGCTGTTTGTTGTTGTTGTTTTAAACTTTGTATCTCATACCTAGCGCAATACACTATACATAAGAATTGAATTTAATGCAGATTTTAAAATGCTAATTCCAAAATGCCAAACATATAATGTAGTTTATTATACTCTGAACTCTCTGTCTCAGAGCCAGGCAGGATGTTTCACTTAATCTGGTTTTAAGAGTAGGTACTCTGAGGGTTTAAGGTTATTAAAAAAGAAATTACTGTAAATCTGGGAGTAGTTAAGTCTTATTGGTTATGTGAGAAGGATAGTGAGGTAAGGTAGAAATCTCATGACCTCTTACTCTTACTTGAACTAAACAAAAGAGTATGGAATACATACACACACAATTTAGTGTAGAGATAAGATAAATTTAAGAGGAACACAAGTGGGCAATGGGAAAATGGGGTTTAAGAAGGATTGGTACAAAGGAAAAAGAATAGTCATGAGTCAAACTCCAGCTTTGGTGCATAACAAAGGAGTATTAAAAGAGAAAGTGTGCTTTAGAGTACCCTAGTACTACAAAGAACTAGCATAAGAGTCTGATCTGATTGAAAAGAGGAGAAAAAGAAGGAAACAGGCCATTTCACTCATAGATTACCAGTTTTGATCATATTCATTTTCTTTCCTCATGTTCTTTATAAATAGGAGTCAGAGGGAAGAGATGGAATGTTATGAGGATATAATGGATAGAAAAAATAAAAATCATATCTGTGAATTTAAATGGGATAGAAGTTAGCACATGGATTAGGAAGCAAATATGTTTCCTAGAAACATATTTGAAATGTAAATTTCAAACAATTTTGGCACAGGTGTTGGAACAGGAATGTATCATGTTTCACATGAATTCAGAAAAGCAAGGCTGGCAAGTCATAATCTTAGATAAGAGGTTGGGATAGGTACTAGACCTGTGATTTCATTAGCATAGAGAATTTCCAGATGCAGTACAAGTTAACCACTTCTTTGTGACTTAGTAAAATCCTTTGAATACTAAGAGGTTAAATTACTTGCTCAGAGTCTCACAGCTGGGATGACTCAGGCAGGACTTGACACAAAAAAAAGAAATTCTGGAAATCAAAGTAGAGAAAAAATTGAAAATTCAGAAAAATATTGGTAAAAAGAGGAGCTTTAAAAAAATACACATGACAGTGAATCCCACTATTAGCTAATTTTATTTTTAAAAGAAGAAATCCAAAATATCATACTTAAAAAGGAAAATTTACATTAGATGTAGATGAAATCAAGGAAATTGCTAGAATCTTGTTTTCCCAATTTTATGTCCAAAAAACTGATGACATTAAATCTTCTGATATTTTGCAATTATACAGAATACCCACATTGACAGAATAAAAAAGGAAAATTTCAATAACTCAATCCTGGAAAAGAAATTGAATAAACCATAAAGAAATATCCAAAAGAAAAGAATTAAAGCCAGATAAACAGATGAACTCTGTTAAGCTTTCGAAAACCTATTAAGTCCAATATATAATAAATTATTTGCAAAACAAAAAGAAGATATCCTATTATGCTATTTCTATGAAAAAGTATGGTCTTGATGGCTAAACCAAAAAGAGATAAATCAAAGAAAACTCTAGACTAATTTCTTTAATAAATAACAGTGCAAAAATACAACAGAATATTAAGAAAGATTCCACACTGTGGCCAGAGTTATGCATACAGAATAAGTTCAATATTAGGAAAACTATAAACCTAATAAGCTATTTTAATTATAAAAACTGACATGGCTGTGAAAAATCAATAGATTTATCAGTAGAAACAAACATTTTTTTTTTTACAAAATATAATATCTACTTTAAAAAAATCATAAAAACAGAAATAGTTGGACCTTTTATTTATATGATAAACACTATCTAAAAGCAAAAGTTAACTATATCTAAAGGAAAAATGCTAGAGGCATTTTCAGTAGGATCAGGAGTATTGTTACCACTATTAATTGAAATAGTTCTAGAAATTCAGTAGCAATAAAGAAAGAAAAGGAATTCAGAAAATAAACATAGAGAAGAAAAAAAATTACCACTTCTCTCAGATTGTGATATTTTACTTGTAAAACTAAACATTTGACTAAAAATTGATTGAAAAAATAACATAATAAAAATGACAAAACTACCTAAATGATTTTATAGATCCAGTGTCCTGCCAATCATACTACCATAGGGTTATTTTAGATAACTAAACAAAATAATAACAAAATATATGTGAAGGAACAAAAGGTTAGTATCTCAAAGGAAATCATGAGGGGGAAAAGTAGGAAGGAAGGGACCTAGCAGTACCACGTCTCATGAGAATACACAGCAGTAAAAAAAAATTTTAATTGGTATTGCATTTTTTAAAAAAAGCAGAAAAATTAATCAGTGAAACAGAAGCAGATTAGGTACGTAAGACTCAATGTCTTATGTACAATGTTCAAATCAACCCCCAAACACCAGTTACTGGGGAAGGCACTTCATTATCTATCAAAAATTACTGGGAGAAATAGACTTAGAGCAACATATCATCCAGTATCTCGCAGAGAGGTAAGACTTCAGCCAAAGTCCTCTTCACTACAAGGCTGACTAAGGCACTACACCGCTATACAAATAAGACAATTCATAGGTTCATAGGAACTGAGATTTTTTATAGATTGATGCATAAAATGAAATTAGAAGTACTGGGAGAACAATTGATATCATGTCTACAACATTTCAAAGGGAAACAACTGCTGGTTTTAAGAACTTTGGTCAAAAAGAAAAAGACAATCATTGAAACAAATATCCATCCACTAAAGAGACAGCAGAAGAAAGTTCAGAAAGTCATAGGCAAGGAAAGCAGGGCAGTGTTTTACATCAAGTTAAACTTAATATGTACTTTAAAAAAGCAAGTTGGTAGTTGGTAAACATTTATTAAGCTCCTACTGGGCACTGAGCATTGTGATAAGCACTGAGGATACAAATAAATATAAAGGCAGTCCTTGAAGGGATTTAGGGATGATGATAGAGAGTTCCAGAGAAGTCCAAAAGCAATGTAACCTGCTCTGCTCCCCCTCTTTAGAGACCCTGGGGCCCATGCCCTGCTCTGCAATCAGAGTGTCAAAAACTACTGAAGAGATATGAGGACCAGACAGATTCAGTTTTGCGGCATATTGAGTTTTTCCAAAGAAGGATCTCCATTAGATGTCTCCAGTAAAGTTCAAAAGCAATGCAGATGGAAAGAAACGAGGATCCATATATAATCTTTTTAATCTTTTTTTGTGAGAATGTTTTTGTTAATGTTAATTAAATTTGTAAGAATAAAGGCATGGAGATAGGAATGAACATTTCATTTGATTAAAAATAGTATATGATCCAACTAGTACTTGAGATAGTCCAACTGTGTTCAGTTCTGAGAACTATATTTTAGAAAAGATATTGATGAATGGCTAGAAGAGACCAGCCAGAAAAGTAAGGGACCTACAGTTAAGTCATCTTATTGATGAAAGGAACTGTTTGTTTATGTTTGTTGTTTACATGAAAAAGTTAAAGCCAGAATGGTGAGAAGGAGGGGAGGAATGATAGCTGTCTTAAAACACTTAAAGGGCTGACATGTAGAAAAAGAATTGTACCTGTTCTGTTTGGTGTCCCAGAGAGAAGAAGTAAGATTAGTGGTTGGAAGTAGCGGAGAAGCAAGGT
Organism: Potorous gilbertii; assembly: GCA_028658325.1. Lineage (NCBI taxonomy): Eukaryota > Metazoa > Chordata > Mammalia > Diprotodontia > Potoroidae > Potorous > Potorous gilbertii. The sequence continues at coordinate 188,883,659 of CM053771.1, read as the reverse complement.
TAGGCTTGATGAAAGAAAAAAATTTGCTAAAAATGAGAGCTTATCCAAGAGTGAAATGGACTTCCTTGGAAGACAAGTGGGTTCCCTCTCACTAAAGTCTTCAGTTAAAGCCTTGATTGTGTGTTACTTTATTGATGGAATTCTTGTTCAGATATATGGGTTCAGGTATGGACCAGATAGCCTCTGAGGTCCCTTCTAACTGAAATTCTATCAATATATCCCTTTAAAGGGGATACTTACTGTATTTTGACTAGATTTTACATCTTAAAAGCACCAGTTGCAGCTTAAGCTTAATATTGTTATTAATAATAATAGCTTATTATTAAGGTTTAAATAGTACTAAGACTTTTGGGATAGTGCATTAAATACAGATTTGGTTTAAATATTATCTTAAATATAGTATATGTTACTATTGATTAATCATTAAACATTTACTAAGTGCCTTCTGTTTGCCAGCTCCTCTGCTTAAGTTCTGAGGATACAAAAAGAGGGAAAAAGACAGTCCCTGCTTTCATTACAATTTAATGAAGCAGACAACATGCAAATAAATACATACAAAATAAGCTGTATACAGGATAAATGGGAAATAATTAACAGGGTACTGTAGTTAAGAGGGGTTAGGGAAGGCTTCCTGTAGAAGGTGGAATTTTACTTGAGAAATCAGTAGTTGGAATAAAAGAGGGAGAACATTCTAGGCCTAGGGGACAGCCAGAGAGAATGCCCAGAACTTGTTCCTGGAGCAGCCAGATCCAGAGTGTCATTGGATCAAAGAATACATGTTGAGAAATAAAGTTTAAGAAGATTGGACAGGTAGAAGGAGACCAGGTTATAAAGGGCCTTGAATGTCAAACAGAACATTTTGTATTTGCTCTTGGTTGCAATAGAAAGCCATTAGAGTTTATTAAGTAGGGGGAAGACCTGATTGGACATATGTTTTAGGAAAATCATATTAGTGACTGAATGGATCAGGGAGCAACTTGAGGCACGAAACACCACCAGCATGTTATTGTAATAAATTCAAGTATGAGATGATGAGGGCCTCCACTAGAGTAGTGTCAGTATCAGATGAAGGGGTTGCCCGGGGGTGGGGGAGTGGGGGAGGCAGGGAGAACATATTAACATATTAGAGAAATGTTGCAAAGGTGAAGTCAACAGGTCTTGGCAACAGCTTAGACATGGTGGGGAGAGGGGAATGAGAGATTGAGAGGAGTTTAGGATGCTTCCTAAGTTGGGAGCCTGAGGAAATTTGAGGATGATATTACCCTCTTACAGTCCTTATTAAACTGTAGGTTTTGACCCTACATGGGATCATGATTCACAATTTAAGAAATGCTGAAAGGGAAGCCCTGCTCTACAGTAACAGGGAAGGTAGGAGGAGGGGAAGCTATAAGAGGAAAAACAGTGAATTCTGTTTTGGACATAATGAGTTTAAGATGTCTTATGGACATCTCATTCAAGATAAAATTAATTTCAAAGTGTTAGATAGCCATACAAAAAGATAAATACCTCCATGATGGAAAGTAACTCTCATTTCAGACACAGTGAAACTATTAACATATATAGTGTATTCTACCTTACATTCTCTATAAAGATCAAAAACTTCTGAGCTCTTTTAAAATTAATCTTCATGGTACTTCCAAGGAATAGTTGTGTTGGTTAACAAGAATTCATATTTTTAACTCTTTAACATTTTCAAAGTACTTTACTCACAACAGCCCCATGAAGCAGGTAGTATGAGAATTGTTATCCCTCTTTACTGATGAAGAAGCTTAGACATGATCACCTAGCTGGTGATTGGTTGAGGCTAGATTCAATCCCATAGCTTCCAGCTCCAAGTCTAACACTATACTATGGGAAAGTAGCAAAGAATGAGAAAAATCTTTGTCTAAGGCTGTGTTGAAGTTAATAATCTGAGATTTTAGACTCAGGTTGCTTTGATTCAAATTAGTTGTCATTATTTCCTAGATATCCTTATCCAGTTATTCAACAAATTCCTTGCATAAAGCTGTACTTTATGAAATAATGTTAACTTAATAGGAACTCTGGTTCATATATCATCTTTATGGAATTGGGGAGCTAATAAACGACAGTGTTGGAGCCTAAGGCATTCTTTTAATTTCTATAAAAATATTTTCTGAAAATATTAGATTAAAATGAAAGGTAGTGTTGCATTATATATAGAAGGCTGGCCTCAGAGTCATGGTGACCTAAGTTTACGTCTCACCTGACACACTGGCTTTGTGAACCTACATAAATCAGTGAACCTTTCAGTCAGTATCCCAGACAAGGCTCTAAGATTTTATGTCATGGATCTGTGTTAATAGAATTCTCCATCTGTATCTCCCTACAGTGATGAAATCATTGTTCTGAACCCTCCCCCCCAAAAAAAATTCCCAACCAGAATGAAATGAGTATGTGTATGTATGTGTGCATGTATGTATGTATCTATTCTCTGTACCTCTTTCAGAGAGAGAAAATGAGAGAATGAGAATGTGTACATTCTGCTGGGGAAAAGCTGTCATGATTTCATAATAAATGATGATAAAAAGTAATAATCTAATTTGTTTTTACTGTTAGCCTGCAAGCCCTGGACAGCCACCTTCTCCACTTCTCAGACAGTGTGCTTCAGTCTTAGAAACTATTGTTAGAACTGTACCAGGTCTTCTGCAAGCTTTTTTCCTAATTGCAAGGGTGAAGTATTTATCCGGTAATGTATTAAAATTAAACTTCTTTTAAGTGACATTTTGCTCATTATAATTGACAAAGAAGGTGTTTAAATAGGTTAAATAAACAAATTATATGGTTATCCTTCATGTGAATATGTGTATGTATATTTGATTCAAATTAAAACAGAGTAGTGCAGTATTTATTCTCTTGGATTTTTCTTTAGATTTTATTAAATAATGTTTATCACTGATCATCAGATACACTCTTGGAAAAAGACAATCATACCAGACTGAAGACTGTGAATAAGAACATTAAGTATAGATTAGTATTTCAAATTTAGGACAGTTGTGACTACAAGCATTATTTTGTAAAGGTTTGGAATGCATTCAGTAGTTACCTTCTTTGACTAGCTTTTACATTCTGAAGATATCACAGTTATCACAGAAGCTATGTAGGTATAAGTATAAGCACAGGTAGCATTTAATATGTCTTTTTATGTTCCTACATGCTTGGATGCTGAATAAAAATTAATTAGCCCTGAAAAGCCCTTAGGGAAGCAACCAGTTTTAAGGAATTTATCATCTTCATCCAGTCATTTTTATTTTGTGGAGTAGAAAGAACACTGAACTGTGAATCAGGACAACTGATTTCTAGTCCAAGCTCTACCACTGCTAAGTAGCTCAGTGATATACTGCAAGTCACATAACTTCTTTGGGTGTCCATTTTCTCTTCTGTAATAAGTGAGAGGGTTTTCAATAAATTAGTGGTTTCCAATGCAAATGGAAAATTTTATGTTTCAGCAAATCTTTCAGCATTGTTTAAATTTCTGTCTTCACAATGATTTTAAATTACATACTTCTTTGACCAAACTTAGAAAAATTCACTTTCAGATCTGTGCACTACATGCAAAAATTCCTTGTAGGATTCCTGCCCTAATTCAGTTCAGTTGTAGAGTTACTGGATGATAATTTCTTTGAGCTACTTTTGTATCATAAAACTGAGGACTTAGATTACTATGATTAATTTATTTAGTATACATGGGTACCATTTCTTCCCTCCAAAAAACAAAAACCTTCACATGTTGTGTTCCAGCTAAAGGAAGATGGAGTACAGCTATGCAGAGCAAAAATATTTTCATAAACTATTCATTTGTGAACAGGGTCAATGCTAGATAAAGCTGTTTTGAGTATCCCTTGATTCCTAGAATTCTCACCAATCTGTTACCTTCAGGTAAAATTCTAACCTTCTTCCCTTACCAGAACCAAAAAGGAGGTGATATTATTTATTTATGTTTCTCTTTTAACTAACATGAATTAAATAAATAGTTTTATAACCATGAATTCTAGAGCAAAGCTAACTAACCTATGACTTTGTCTTTGTGAGAACTAAAAGCACTAATCATCCAGAAATGCATTTGATTGTCTCCTATAGAAACATCCCTAAGCACTTAATTGCTTGAATTATGATTTACTTTGATGTTTTGTTTGCATTACTAGGTGATATCGAAGCATCCCAAAGTAACCTAAAGCATTGCCTGAAATACAATCCTTCCTATGCAGATGCTCATCTTCTTATGGCTCAGGTTTATTTGTCTCAAGAAAATTTTAAAATGTGCTCTCAATCTCTTGAACTTTGTTTGAGTTATAGTTTTGAGGTGAGTTCTCCAGACTTAAATGGGTAAGATTGCTACTCTCATGAAACTTAAGTAAATTTTAAGGATTACTTAATTTTAACACAACTTTTTAAACTTATAATTTAAATTTACTTCATATATTTTATGTTAGGGTAAAATGAAAGCTGTTAAAATTTTTCAAACCTCTTAAACTGTAGAAAAATGGTGACAAATCCTGTCACTAATTTTGTATATTGACTGAGAAATTTTGGAGTTATGGTATGATGTACTTTGTAAAATAATGTCATAATTTAGCTCTATCTTGTCAGTTTGAATGTCATCATATGACTTAAGGTGTAGGTATGCTATATTTTTATCGTGGTAATTTTTGTATAATTATCCTTTAGCATTGTGCCCTCCAGCATTGAAAACAAAGTTCAGGTTCTTCTTACACTTATTTCAAAGGCAAAGGCTACCCTCACCACGTAGGGATTCCAGAATTTTCTAGTAATAGTGACTCATAGAATCATAAGCCATTTTGGTAAAGCCTTAAAGTTACGTATAGGGAGTGCAGTATATACTATTTCATAGGGCAACTGAGAGGTCTGTCGCATCCTCACTCTTCTAAACAGTGGAGCTTATTTTCCATTATTCTTGGCATCATCTTCACTGACTTTCTTATGTCTCAATATTTTCTGAGTTAGTCCTCTGTATACTTACTTTCTTAGAGGTCTTTGCAGTCTCCAGAAACCTGTCTCATGCAACTTTTATGTACAGAAGTAGTATCGAGGCTCTACCTCTAGTCCCAGAGCCCATAAAATACCTGTAAAAAATGACTCTAAACAAATTCTAGAGCAGCAGAAGCTACAAAACGACAGAATGAAAGAGATTTCCAGACCAAGACAGCCTGGAAGACCAACAGGAAAGGTATATTGCACTGGGCTCAGAGCTAAGCATAGTCCAACCTTGGCCGAGCAACATAGCCGGACAGGACTGGAGCAGACTTCAGGGTGCAGAATCACAGGAAGCATCTGTGGTTCCCAGATTTCTCACCCCATAAATGCCAAAGACAGTTTCAAAAGTCAGTAAGAGAGCTCTTTCACTGAGTGAAAGGGAAACGCTGTCTGGCCCCAGCCCCAGGGCAGCTGCAGTCAATGCAACAGCGAGCCCTCAGCCTAAAGACCCTGGGGGAATTGAGCAGTGATCTGGATCTCAGTCCTGAGTGGTGGTCCTGAGGTGAGGAGGAACACTTGCATGGTGGAGCTGGTGGAGGCTGTGGAGAGGGAATTCTATTTGTTGATCCTGAGCAGAAAAGCTTGTGGTTGCTCCCAGATCACAGTGCAGGCCAGGAGAGGGGTAAACTCCTCTCCTTTGATTGTGCCACCTTGGAGGATCTGAGAACTTACAGATCCCTGGAGTATACTTTGCATTTGACAAAGGACTCAAAAGTCAAGTACTGGCTTGGAAAATGCCCAAAAAAGGGAAAAAAAATAAGACTATAGAAGGTTACTTTCTTGGTGAACAGGTATTTTCTTCCATCCTTTTGAATGAGGAAGAACAAAGCATAGCATCAGAGGAAGACATAAAAGTCAAGGCTTCTACATTCAAAACCTCCAAAAAAATATGCAGTGGTCTTAGGCCATGGAAAGAGCTCAGAAAGGATTTTGAAAATCAAGTAAGAGAGGTGGAGGAAAAACTGGGAAGAGAAAGGAGAGCCATGCAAGAAAATCATGAAAAGTGAGTCAACAGCTTGCAAAAGGAGACCCCAAAAAAATGCTGAAGAAAATAACACCTTTAAAAATAGACTAACCCTATATGGCTAAAGAGGTCCAAAAGTCAGTGAGTTGAAGAATGCTTTAAAAACCAGAATGGACCAAATGAAAAAGGAGGTTCAAAAGCTCACTGAAGAAAATGTTCTTTAAAAATTAGAATGGAGCAGATGGAAGCTAATGACTTTAAGAGAAACCAAGAAATTACAGAAGAATAAAAAAGTAGAAGACAATGTGAAATATCTTATTGGAAAAACAACTGACCTGGAAAATAGATCCAGGAGAGATAATTTAAAAATTATTGGTTTACCTGGAAACCATGATGAACAAAGAACTTAGGTATCGTCTTCCAAGAAATTGTCAAAGAAAACTGCCCTGATATTCTAGAAGCAGAAGGTAAAACAGAAATGGAAAGAATTCACTAATCACCTCCTGAAAGAGTTTCCAAAAGGGAGAAAATATTAAAAGCAGCCAGAAAGAAACAATTCAAGTATTGTGGAAATACAATGAGGATAATACAGGATTTAGCAGCTTCTACACCAAGAGATTGAAGAGTTTGGAAATATGGTATTCCAGAAGTCAAAGGAGATAGGATTAAAACCAATAATCACCTACCCAACAAAACTGAGTATAATACTTCAGAGGAAAAAATGGAATTTCAATGAAATAGAGGAATTCCAAGCATTCTTATTGAAAAGACCAGAACTGAATAGAAAATTTGACTTTCTATTTAAATACAAGAATCAAGAGAAACATGAAAAGGTAAACAGGAAAGAGAAGCTCATTGAAGTTGAACTGTTTACATTCCTACATGGAAAGATATTTTTTGTAACTCATGAGACCTTTTTTCAGTATTAGGTTAGTTAGAGGGAAAATATGTGTGTGTGTGTGTGTGTGTGTGTGTGTGTGCGTGTGTGTATGGGTATGTATATATGTGTATATTATATATGTATGTGTATATATATGTATATATACATATATATACACATAGAGGGCACAGGGTGATCTGAGTATGAAGGGAGAATACCTAAGAAAACTTAAATTTACTGTTGAATGGAATGTACTAGGAGTAAGAGAAAGGGAGAGGTAGAATATAGCAAATCACCTCATATAAAAGAGGGAAGAAAGAGCTTCTACAATGGAGGGGAAGAGAGGGGAGATGAAAAGAAATGTGAGCCTTACTCTCATGGGATTTGACTTAAGGAGGGAATAGCACACAGTCAGTTGAATATGGAAATCTGTTTTACCCTGCAGGACGGAAAGGGGGAAGGGGATAGGAGAGGGAAGATAATGGAAGGGACAGCAAATTGGGAAAAGGGATAATCAGAAGCAAACACTATTTGTGGGAGGACAGGTCAAGGGAGGAAATGGAGTAAATGAAGGACAGGATAGGACAGAGGGAAATGTGGTTAGTCTTTTACAACATAACTATTATGGAAGTGCTTTGCATTGTTACACATGTCTGACCTATATTGAATTACTTGTTTTCTCCATGAGGGTGGGTAGGGAAAGAAGGAGAGAATATGGAACTCAAAGTTTTAAGAATGAATGTTAAAAATTGTTTTAGCATGCAACTGGAAATTAAGTTATATAGGCAATGGAGTATAGAAATCTATTTTTCCCTACAGGAAAATAGAAGGGAAGGGAGATGGGAGAAGGGGTGGATGGGCGTCATGTTTCCCTGGGGTGGGGGGTGGGGAGA
>CM053771.1:188772926-188875409 GCA_028658325.1 Potorous gilbertii | reverse complement strand
TGAATGTTAAGAACTGAAAATAAATAAATTATATATTATATTATATATTTTTATATTTATATTCATGTATTAATATTTATATATTATGTTAAATATATATTATATATTATTTATACATTATATATTTATTATATATCATATTATTATATATCATTATATATTATAATATATTATATATCAAAAATAAGTAGTATCAAAAGATATTTGAATACAGTGTGCTGTAAATTTTTGAATGGAAAATGGACTATAATTAGCCTACATTCCTAAACTCCCCCTCCAAAAACAAATACGCTCAGTGTCTAGATGATAGTTGAATACTATGAATGGTCTGTGATTTTATTCATGTGGGTGTTACTTTCAATACAAATGACGTTATGTTTCATCCTCCTTCTTCCTTTGTTGTACAATAACTCTTTCATGAAATGTCTCCATTGACACATTTTACTGGAGCCCTACCTTTTTATTTTAAATAATGGGTACAAGTCAAGTATACCACCAAGATTGTACATTTGTTTGTTTTTCTCTCTTGCTCTCTGATTGACCAGAACTATCGTTTCTGATTGTACATATCCTTGATATCTTTTTCTCTTCTTCTAATACATAAGTCATCATTGCTCACATGCTTCACTCTTAGATTATTCCCATCATGAATCTTTCCATTGCCCTTTGAATATTTATAATTTTATTCTTTTAAGATTATGTTATCATCATTCCTATTAAAACAAAATTCTTTTCAACAGTGTGTATATTGGTAAATTTGAAATCCCTGTACACTTTTCAAAATGCAATACAGTCTGATCTCAATTTTAGGTCCCCCTCATTCTCTATCTGAAGCATTGTCTGTGATTTGCATGTTAGGGCAAATTTCTACGTTCCTGGTGATGTACATTTTTCATTCACTTTGTTTTTTAGTGTAAATAACTACACCAGTTTCCTTTAAGTCACAAGAAATTAACTAGGGAGACTTTGTAGTGTTTCAGGTTTTGATGCAAGGCTACCCTTTCACAGAGAAACACTTGGAGAACTTTACCATCAATGGGCAATGCTTCTGTTCAGATTTTACATAGGACATCTTCCATGATTCCGGTGAACATTTTGGGTTGAATACATCACTCCAGTTCTGTATTCATTGAACAAAGTAACTTCTGTTGTTATGTCCATTGTGAAGTCCTGTATAATTTTGGAAAAAAGTGAAATACAGTTTCTCTGAAAAGAGCTTTTAAAATTTCATTTCATTTTCCTGAGCCAATTGTTCTTTTCTTTAGAAAAAAGTATGTTTACTGATACCTTTTTTCTTTTAGTAATTTCTAATCTACCTCTAAAATGAACCTTCTTTTGTGACAAGTGAACAAGTATTTATTATTTTCTATGTACTAGGCACTGTGCTAAAAGGTGGGATTACAAAAAGAGGCAAAAATAATTCTTGCCTTGGTGGAACACCAACATGAAAACAACTCTATAGAAACACTATATATACAGGATAAATTGAATAAAATCTCAATAAGAAAGCATTAATACTAAGAGGAAATCAAGAAAGATTTCCTGTAGGTACACCACAAAGCAGAAGTGAGGAGAGAGAACATCCCAGGCATGGAGACTTGCCAATTAAAGTGCATGGATAGTGTTGTACAAGAAAGCCAGCATCAATGGAACAAAGAATAAAAATTTAAGAAAGTTAGAAAGACAGAAAAGGACTTATGAAGAGCCAAGCACAGTATTATAATTGATCTTACAGATAATAGGGAGTCACTGGAGTTTATTGAATAGGAGGATAATGTTGCCATACCAGTGCTTTAGGGGATCTCTTTGATTACTTAGTGGAGGATGGACTGAAGTAGGAAAAGAATTGAGTAACAGTGAAACCAACCAGAAATTTATTGCAATATTCCAAGTGTGACATGATTTAAGGGTAGCACCAGCATCACAGGAGAGAAAGAGTAGCATACCAGAAATGTTGCGAAGGTAGAAGTCACAGACCATGACAATATATTGGATAAGGTGGTAAAAGAGTGAGGAGTAGAAGGTAGCGCTTAGGTTGTGAACCTGGGTGACTGGGAGGATGATGGTGCCCCTGACAATAATAGGGAAATTAGGAAGAAGGTAGGATGGGGAGGTAGGGCAAATAATGAGTTTGTTTTTTGGATATATGAATTTAAGACTACAGGACATCCAGTTCAGGATGTCTCCTGTATAATTGGAGATGCAAGATTGAAAGTTAGAAGAGGTTAGGCCTAGATAAATAAATCTTGGAATCATTGATATAGAGATGACAATTAAAAACATGGAAGCTGATGAGATCATCAAATGAAATAGCATAAATGAAGAAGAGAAGAGGGCCCAGGATAGAACCCTTTAGGACATCCGTGTTTACAGGAGCAGCATGGATAAAGATTTAGTGGAGGAAAGGGAAGAGCAGTCAGACAGGTCAGGTCCTCCTCAGGGAGGTGGAAAACTTGGAGAGTACATTGTATAGAAACCAGAGAGAATATAGTATCGACAGAGACTAATTGACAGTGTTAAAGTTACAGAAAAGTCAAGAAAGATGAGGTTTGGGAAAAGGTTTTTAACTTTGGCAGTTAAGAGATGATTGTTAATTTTGGGGAGTTGTTTCAGCTTTTGTTGAATGATAAATTCAGAAGGCAGACTGCAGACATTTAAAAAGAAAAGAAGTTGAAACCAATTATAGATGTCTTTCTCAAGGAATTTAACCAAGAAAGGTAGGAGATATATAGAATGATAGCTAGTGGGGGAATCATGAACAAAGAAAAACAGTTAAAAATATCCAATACAGTAACTATGTTTGACAGGGTATAGAATATTCTGTGCAAATAGTCTAAATATGTCTGCTATGAAATTAAGAATATGTTTCATTATCTCTTCTCTAGGTACCTGCATTGATTTTTCCATTATTCAAGGTTCAACTTCCTTTTTGTGATTTTATTTTTTCATTTATATTATTGTAATCTCTCATTATTTTATTTTCATCAGTTATTCATATAGATTTCCCATGTTTCTCTGAATTTCTCAAGCATGTCATTTCATACTGCAAAATAATATTTTTACATTCCCCAATCAAGTAAACAATGTCCACTTCTTTGTTATCAGAAAGGGCTGCTCCAAATATTTCTTAAAATCAATAAATACAACAAAATCTTCTATTTCTGTAGTTCTCAGTCATCTTTGTAATCATAAAAAAATACACTCTGCTTTAGCAAACTACCTATGAAAGCTTGTTTCATACTCCCTCATGATTTCATTTGGAATATCTTCAATGTATGCATAAACTATTCTCATAAAGATTTTATGTAGAGAGATGAGAAAGCAGACATAGTTATGGGTCAGTAGTTGTTAATGTCTTCTCAACTATCCTTAAGTAAAAACATTGTGCAATGAGCTTTTTTCTGTTTTTTCTAACTTTCCTCTCTTTGCAATATCTTCAGATTCTATCTTGAAGGCCTTTCAAAATTATCACCTCCAGCACAGACTTTTTTGTTTACTTAGCTTCTTTACAGCCCATAAAACTCAACAGCAGTTTATGAGTAATAGTTATATTAAAGGTTGTTGGAGGCTTATGTTTTAAACGATCTTATTGCTCTGTAGGGGAAGGAGAATCCAAATGGAGATTCTCAATAGTAATGGTTTCCTTATATCTAATTTAAATGAATAACGATATAAAAGTGAAAAACAGGAAGGAAATAAATCTCTTAAGTCAATAAGTACATGTAAACATTATGCTTTTCTAAATGATTTCATTCATCTTAAATGTGTGCTATCATTTTAAAATTATCTCCAAATAATTAAAGTATGTCAAAATATTTTCAGGTAAGAGAATATCCTTTATATCATTTAATAAAAGCACAGTTACAGAAGAAAATGGGACAAATAGCAGAAGCTGTTAAAACTTTGCATATGGCAATGAGTTTACCTGGGATGAGAAGAATTGGAGCTTCAAAATCTAAATCCCACCAGAAGTCTGAAGTTGATGCAAGTCATCGTTTGTCAATCTTTCTTGAATTGGTAGATGCTCATCGCTTAAATGGAGAACAGGTAGGTAGAGATACAATTCAGAGAATCTGGTCAGTTGTGGTATTGGTCAGTCTTTCTTAGTAATAAGCAGAAAACAAAGATCATTCCTCTCTACCAAAAAATTCAAGAAAAAAGTATTGCCTTGAATTAGAACTGCCTGCACTTTGTTTTAGGGAGGAGTTACTATCCTGAGTAGTTTTTTTGGATAATAGATTTAGAGATGTAAAGATGCTCAGATGTCATGTAGTCCATTCTTTCATTTCATAGGTGAGGAAACTGAGGCCTAGGGAAGTTAAATAATTTGCTCAAGGTCATATAGGTAAATCAATGTCAGACAGAATTTTAACCCAGGCCCTCTTACTCCAGAACTCATATTCTTTCTACTATTATCACACCGCATCTTATCTAAAAGTATACGACTTTTAAATAACAAGAGGACACATCAGGTCTCTTTACCATCTTGGCTACTATATTATAATGTGCCCATGATTATGCTCCTAATTGATTAAACATTATATGGTCCTATTGATTAAACAAACTAATACTATATGATATTGAATTCAACAAATGCTTACTTCCCTATTTGTTTTGAAGACACTTACCATCCTTTTTTCTCCCTGGTTCACATCCTCAACATTTTCCTTAACTCCTCTTTTTCCCTCATCCAGCATAACTAAACAATCACCAGATCCTGTCTTCTTCTCCTCCTCAATTCTTGCCCTTATATTAGGAGACTTGAGCATGCGTATTGATACTTCCTCAAGCATCTTTACCTCCTAGTTCATCAACCTGATCATTTCCCATGACCTATTCCACCCCATTTCAGCTGCAGGGAGCTTGCCTTCATCCACAAATGCTCCACTACCAAGTTTATGAACTTTGAAATTTTCTTAGCTGATCACAATCTTTTGTCATTCCCTGTGCTTTGCAACTCCAAATCCTGTTCTTTCTAAGCTATCGCCCTTGCACTGGATTTACTTTCCTCCCTTTCTTATCCTGATTCCATGGTGAACCAGTTCAGTTCTCCATCGTCCTTTTCTCTTAAGTCCCTTGTACCTTTATCCTACCATTAAGGTGCTCTACCAAGCCTCAGCCCTGGATTACTTTTACCATCCAGTGCCTTGGCTTCTGTTCATTTACTGCCACATGAAGCTGGAGAAAGTCACAAAGCTACCCTAACTGAATCCATTTCAAATTTATTTTATGTAAGCTCAACTGAGCCCTCCTTCTTCAGGCTATCTTGTACTTCTTTTGTATTCATTCTGTGTATTTTTGTGTATGTACATGTTGTTTTGCATGATACAGCATAAGTTCTTGAAGGGCAGGAAGGTAGTGCAATGGATAGAATGCAGGGCCTGAAGTCAGGAAGACCTGGATTCAAATCCCACCTCAGACAAATTATTAGCTGATTAGCTAAATTATTTAAACTCTATGAGATTCCATTTTCTCATGTATAAAATGAGGGAATCGGGTTCAGTGGCTTCTAAGTTTCCTTTTAGCCTTAAATCTATGATGGAATGATGCTTTGATTTTTTTTTTGTCTTTATGTTCCCAGCACTTAACACAATGCCTAGGAAATAATTAGTGCTTAAGAAGTGTGCTAAATGATTGATTTCCTTGTCCTAAGTGCTAGGGATAGAGTCCTTTCCCTCTTCAAGCTTATAGTCTTTAGGAAATTAATTCCATAAAGATGTTATAAACCTAAGAATGTATTAGAAAACAGTAACTGTGAGATGAACTGGGATATACCTATAACAACAAACTTAAGAAATCAAACATTCTTTTACTCATGGCCAATAGTATTTATAGTATAAGAAACAGTTTGAACTGATTTTATTTTGCTTTGTTTGGTTCAGTATTGTGATTTCATTAGTCTAGGGAACTCTTCATCAATGCAGATTCTGACTAATTCACATTCTTAACTTACAGCCTTGGAGAATTTCCAGGGACATTTAGAGAGTAACTGACCTGTTAATTATCATATATGTAGTAGTTGTTAGATGCAGGACATGAACCTTGGTTTTTTGATTCATATTGCCTCTGCCTTGCATATTAGTTATAAAAAAATAATATTATTTCCCTGGGCATTACTGCTTAAAGTTCTTTTCTATACCTAGTAATTCTCTATCTCTTTCCCTCACAAGGAGATTCCAACATTGTCCTTTTCTCAGATTCCCACCATCATCTTCACTTGTCTATCACAGATTACCTAGTTTAATTTCACTGGATTCATACCATCTGGTGGAAACTCCTTTAACTCCCTTGCTCCACTCATTATCAGTATCATCACTGTATCTCCTTTCCTTTCTAACTATCTCAAAGGAAGAAATACCATCATTCCTTGTCTTTTCTGTTATTTTTTGTGGGATATGCGAACATCTTGTCTTCTTTTCATCCTCTTATTCTAACATCTTAAATCAGTCTTGTCCATGCATTATTTATACAGTTTGGTTTATATCACTTATTCATAATTGGAAATGTATCTGTTCTCATGTATATACATTTATATACATCTTTGCTTAAGATGTTTTCATTTCATCTGTATAGCATGAAGCAGCAAAAGTTTTGCAAGATGCCATCAATGAATTTTCTGGAACTCCTGAAGAATTGCGTGTTACTATTGCTAATGCAGACTTGGTTCTTGCCCAAGGAGAGGTTGAACGAGCCTTAAGCATGCTCCGAAATGTTGCACCAGAGCAGCCTTATTTTGTTGAAACCAAAGAGAAAATGGCAGACATTTATCTAAAGCATAGAAAAGAGAAAAAATTGTATGTCAGCTGTTACAGGTAAAATTTTATTTCAGTCTCTTAAATTATCAACTTACCATAAGAAATTCATTTTTCAAGTGTTTTTTTCCCTAAGGCAAAGTCATCTACTGGTTATCTTTCCTCATTCTCCCTACCTATATTGCCCCAACCTTAATTTTCCTTTGTTAATAAGATTTATTTATGACAAAGTCTTCCTGTGGCTAACATTACTTTCCAAAATCTCACTACACTTCAGTTGTAGACCCTGAGTTTTTTTCCTTGCAAATCATCACTGATAGGAACTTTTCTAACATAACAGAACTTTTTTATAGGGGTAATAATTCTGTGACCATTGCATTTAAAATAGTATTTAAAATATGCATTTAAATTAAACTTAATTAAAATGCATTTAAAATAGTAAAAAATGCCTCGGTTACCTTAGATGTCAGATTCCATCACCTAAATAACCATGAATATGCAAGAAGATTAAACAGATTTGGGGGATACAACTAGCAGTAAGGAGTGCTAAATAATATTTTAAATCAGGTTGTCAGCTAGAAGAATGTTGTATTTTCATTGGCTAGTGATAATTGTCAAAGCTAAACTGTGAGCACAAAACCTAAGAAGTATGAAATAAACACTAAAAAAAGCTGAGAGAAAAGGACAAGGAGGTAAGAGAAGCAGGAGAGGGCTAAACTGGCAGCCAGCATTATAGGTAGTGGTAGGCGTGGCCAAGAAATCGATCCCATAGAAAATAGAGGTCGCATGCAAGAAAAGGGAAAAAAGCATGTCATCCCAGAAAAATATAACTATTTAGAGGAATTCAGGGAAAGGTCACTTTAAAGCCAAAGTGTACCCAGTAGCTTTTAAAAGCTATTGCTCAGATGCAGTGTAGTATTTTTTTTTTTATACTGAGAGTACTACTGGGTTATCAATAAATGTTTAATATATTCTGCTTACTAAATATGGAATCAGTTTTGGGAAAAAAATTCACCCGTATTTAACCAAACCAAAGTATATTTAAAATTTTTGAAACCTGTCACTTAAAAGTTTAGTTACCTGGAAAACTCATTCATTGGGACAAGAAAACAGCATTTTGGTTGGCATAATAATATAGCAGTATATTGCCATATATATCATATTATGATAATATCTCATATATTTGGAAGAGGGAATCCCTGGTCAGGGAATCTTTTAGCAGTCTGATGAAGCCTATGCATGTTATAAGTTCATAAAACATATAAGATTACAGAGGAAATACAGTTATCAAAATATTTTTTAAAACAACTTCATAAACCCCAGGTCTTTGTGTAGAAGATAAGGCTTTTCCAAGTGCTACTGTTTGTGGGTGATATTAAACTATTTCTTGAAACTCCAGAACAGCAGTTGCAGGGAGATCCATGATTACTCATAAGATCTGGCAAACAATCCATTTGCAAAAAATGAAATGAATGAAACATGAATGCCTTTTGTTTAGAGTTTTGTTTGTAGCTAGATGAGAGAATCTATCAATACACATATTTGATAGAATCATTGCAGATGTACAGTGAGCTGGGCTCATAATTGAGTTAGAGCAGACTAACTTGCATTTAGGAAAATGTTTAATGCTTTTAGTCATTCTAAGCTTTGCCCTAACACAGTGACCCATGTTTTAAACTATATGTTCTCACAGCCACAAGCATATTATTTCAAATATCAGAACATCATATTCTGTGAACCATCAACATTTCAGGAGACCCAAAGGGTAATGGGAACATAAATGTTAGGCACAAACAGGATGGCTTATTTCTGATGATAATCTATGCTCAGTGATTTAAGGGACTGGAAGGAAAAAGACGTGAAATTACATGTCAAGAAGGAGGGGTAACAGATAGACAGCCAGAGTACTCCAAGAAATGTAAAAAGACCTAGAGGAGTCTTTCAGTATATTAGGTGGATCCTCTGTGAAAGACCTATTGGGAAACAAGGACAAGAACATGCAGTATGAGAAGGCATGGATGAGTTGTAGTGTGTCCTGATGAAGGGGGGTCCCCATGGTCCCATTGAAGTGCTATGATAATAGAGGAAATCTTCAGTTAACTGCATCCAGTTAACTAGAATCCTTAAGTAGAATTGCTTTGGTTATTCCTTTTCAGGAGAAAGAAGCAAATGATGGCACAATATTTAAATATAAGGATATAGTTCTTAAAAAGCAGTATTGAGAGGCTTTTATCATAAAAATGCAGATTCGAATTAACCTCAGCTGTGCTCTACAGTAAAACCTCAGTTTTGCTTGGAGGCTAGCCATCTGGAATTGTCATAGAACATAGAAGCAGTCCAGAGGATAAAACAAAACAACCTTTGGTAATGAAATAGGAGTCCCAAAGTACCACTCAAACAATGAAAACTGCAAAATAATGCCGAAGAGTCTAAGAGTATACCCACAACAGTCAAAAATAGTTCACTGACCAAAGAGAAAGCAATGTGCAGAGATTGACTTTGTATTGTCTGTAACAAATGAAAACTGAGAATTCCAGTAAAAACACCATGGGACCCAAAAGAAAAGAAAAGGGAATAGGTTGCAAGAGATTAGAAGCATAGAAGGTTATGGCGTCAGTGAACAACAGACACCCCTGATATCAGAGAAAAAAAAGAGCTCGAGACAAAAATACAGTAGATAAAATACCTCTGCATGGGAAAAGCAGTATTTCTGTATCTTCTCTGACTTTTATATCCATTATGGAGCAGGAAGGGCTAAAAAGCATTCATTTGAACCTTAATAATTGGCAGAATGATCGTATCAATAAATCAAAAAGTATTTATTAAGTGCCCACTATTTGCCAGCATAGCAACACTGGATAAAAATCTAAACTTACAGCCATTAAGATCTGAATTCAAGTTCCTTCTCTGACAAATACTGGGTAAGTATATGACTCTGGTAAAGTCACTTAAGTCTCCCAATATTCTACATGACTCTCCAAGACTAAGAGTTACATAGAATGTTCTGACCTGCATTAATAAGAGGGAGTTTCCTCACCTAAGAGTTACCTATATAGCTCTTAAATCACAAGTCCAATCCCTATCCTTACCCTTATGTGCCACATGTTGCACTAGGTATTGGGGATACAAATGAAGAGTTAAACAATCCCTTCTGTCAAGGATTAACATTCTGTTAGATGAGATATCATGTACATGTGTAAATATCTGTTGTGTAAATATAAAGGGAGAACATTAAATTAGGGATTTGAGAAAGCCTTCTTGTAAAAGGTAGTATTTTGAACTGCATCTTAAAGAATTTCTTTGGGGCAAAGATGAAGAGGGACTTCATTTCAGGCATGGGAGACAACCAGTGAAAAGCCATAGAGATGGGAGATGGCATGATGCATATGAAGAACAAAGAGAATGCCATTTGGCTGGGCCATACTGAAAGATTGGGGCAAAGTAGTGAATGACTTTAAAATATATTAGCCAACATTTATTTAGTGCTTTAAAGTTTATAAAGTGCTTAATGTTTATTATCTCATTTGTTCTGCACAAAAATCCTATGGAGGGGATACTCCAGTTACCTGTAGTATCCAAGGAGATGAGGAGATAGAGACTCAGCAAGGTTGTGAGTTTCCCATGGTAACGTACTTAGTAAATATCAGAGTTATGGTTCACACCCTCTTCTGCCTGCCAAGTGGTATATTCAGTTTAGCTATATAGAAAATACCTTCACTGTATCATGTACAGAAAGTTATTACCTCATAGTCTACATAAATGTTCATAGATCAATACTCTATTGGCTTTCCTTATAGAAGAATTCATTAAGGCAACTGTTTAAATTCTTTGAAGATTCTGACAGCTGATACCATTGAATATTGTTGCAACTTGCACACAGCTAAATTAAAGCATTCAGATCAATTTTTATATATGTGGTTTTCACTAAAGATCAGAGAATGTTCCTGTCACTCAATATTAATTAAAAAGGCACAACATTTTTAGATGAATTAACTTAGTTTATTTATAAGCTGGAAGCCTTTTTTAGAGTGCTGGTGAGGATGAGAGTTATCCTCAAATAGTTGAGGGGCTGTCATGTGGAAGCAAGATTGGAAGAAAGAGATCATAGCATTTAGAGCTAGAGGGGACTGCCTGCATCAACAAATACTTGGTCTTCTTATCAACCATAGAGAAATGGCAACTGTGGACAATTCTGGTTTAGAATATAAACACATTTACAAATTCCTGCAGAGGAGGACAGTTGAAGACTGAGTGGCATTACTTTATAAAATATCTAGAAGAAATGGAAAGGAAAACAAGTTTGCAGAAAAGTTGGCTTGCAACTGACTTAAGTCAGTTTGTTCAAGTATAAATCAATCAACAAGCATATTAAATGTCTACTATGTATCACTATCTACAATGTATGCTAAATAGTAAAAATACAAATAAAAGGAATAAGACAATCCTTGTTTCCAAGGAGCTTATTCTGACAATGAAAGTGGAAGACAATAAACAAAAGAAAAATTGAAAAAAAATTGTTGAGATTTCTATAAAAAACTTTTCCCCATCACTGACAAGAGAGCTATCCCAATTCCCAGAGGGGTTCTTGCAGAAATTAAAGTGGCGCATGCGCGCGCGCACACACACACACACACACACTCATCAGAGATAGAACAACTAAATGAGACTATGTGTCTACATAGACGAGTGACATACTCAACGTGACACAATTTTGAGTATATGGAGGAATCAGTTCTCAAGCTATGGGAAAGATGTTAAAAAAACAAATAAACAGCTGGAAAAAATAAAAGAAAAACAGTCGTCTCCTCTGCTACTTTCTCTTCTTTACAAAACTTTTATAAGAATAATTTATACCTATATACTGACAGCATCATTGATTAAGGTATGAGATGGGAACCAATAGATAGACATGCTTTCACAAAAAGTATTCTGCAAGAAATTTCATTTTCAGTATGACACAGTGAACCTAAAGAAAGATACAAAGAATACAAGATCCCACTCTCCTGCTTGTTTTTACTACAAAAAAGCATTAGTTTTGGTAAAGTAAAATGTTGTCTTAAAGGTTCTCTTGTGCTCGAATAAAAATAGCACTGGAGTTAAAATCAGATCATTTGACATTTACTTTTTTTTTAACCATGGGAAAGTCAGTTTACTTTGTGTTTCTCAGTTTTGTCTTCTGTAAAATGGAGATTTTACCTTTAATGCTTACTTCTCAAGGTTGTCGTAAGACTCAATATATAAAAGTTGTTGTGAAGAAAGTACTTTATATAGCCTTAAGTAATATATAAACATGAATTCTTATTGGTGGCTTTGAGTGTTTTTTTATGCCATCCTTCTCATTGTAATTTCATTCTCTCTCCTTATAGAATAGGGTATTTTTTCAGAATATTTATTACTGTTAGATAGATTTCCTGAAAATAAATGGATCTATATTTGGTGCTATACAAGGTATCCCAAAAGTTCTTGTCAAGTTTTGAACTTTTAATAGCTTAAACTATTGGAATACCCCATATATGACTTTAATTCATGTTATAACATTAAAGATGCCATTTTTAGTGTTGCTTCTGTTTGAAATGCCCTTCAGTGTTAAATATTAACAAGAAAATTATGGTTCAGTATCCTGTCTCCAAAGTGTTCATGCAATCACAGATTTAGAGCTAGAAGGAACATCAGAGACTATTAAATCCAATTCAGTCATTTTTCAGATAAGGAAACAGAGGCCTAAGGATGTGTTTTCACTGTCATACCGAGTAAGTCAAAGCATTGAGGCCCATGTGCTAAAAATAAAATATGACACCATTTCTAGGATTTACCATCTACTAGATACAAATCATGTATGATCCTGGTCAAAAACGAGATATATACAAAGTGAATAATATATTTCTGAAGAAGATTAAAAGTAAATTTCTCTATTAGACTGTAAGTTTCTCAAAGTCAAAATTTTTTGCCTTTGTATTCTTAGTGCTTAGTGCAGTGGCTCACACATTATAGGAACTGAATAACTGCTTGCTGAATGAGTAAATTTAGTCTAATTCTCTCATTTTTCAGATAAGAAAACTGAGGTGTAGAGAATGGAAGTAACTTGGCCAGAGATGTAGAGGTTGATGAACCAGGATTTGAAACCATGTTTTAAAGTCTGACTCCAAATCCAGAGTTCTTTCCACTATACTTAATCTTAAGAATATTTCACAAAGATCTGACTTCTATTGTGTGGGAGATGGGAGAGTGGGTAAAGGAGACCAATATGAGGAGTTTCAGAGAAAACTAGATTCATTACATTTTATTTTCCTGCCACATGAAGATGAATATGAAAATGCCCCTGATAGCCTTCTAGAAAACCCCAGAATGACTAAGGTCAAAGACTAACCCTACCTAAGCTGTTGCTTCCGATTTCTTCTAATGCCTAACACCAATTCATATGGAATCACTGTGCCCAAAACTTACCTCCTCACGAGCTCTGCCCTGATTAACTTCACCTTTTGGAGATGAACTAAACTCTTTTTGGGGAGTTTAGCCATAAAATACAGGAGTGATATGAAATATATTTAGCAGGGATGGATGAACCAAGAAAGGGATTTTTGCTGATGAGGGAGGTATGGGAATGTATTTAAGAAAAGGGAAGCAGCCAGTAGATGAGGAGAGATTGAAGGTAAGTGAGAGTGAGGATGATAAAGGAGACAATCTACTAGAGGAGATGGGATAAAATGGGGTCACTTGTATGTGTTAGGCTTGGCAAGGAGAAGACCCACTTATTCATGTCAGATAGATCTAGAGCTAGAGATAATGGCAAAAGGCCTCTGAAATGTGTGAGATGAGAAGAAAAAAAGAGGGATAAAATGCAAGTGGCCTCATTTTTTTTCAGTGAAATATGAGACAAGGTTCTCAGCTGAAATGGGTTGGGGGAGCCATGGAAGTTTTTAGGAAGGGTAAAAAGATTTGGAAGAGCCACTGTAGTGAGGAGGTTAGTGAGTTAATTAGGGAGGTGGAAAAGGATTGACTTATTGCTACAATAAGGGACCCCAGTATAGGATATGTAACAAATCTGTATTGGATTCAATCAGGATGGTTATATAATTTTCTCTTTATTCAGCAAATAAGTGAAGGCAATGGATAACGAAAGTAACCTAAGAGTGAGACTTGGCAGGACGCAATTGACAAGAAGATAAAAGATGAGACTTAAGAGAAGAGGTCATTGTGTAGAGTTGAGCTGGTTCACCAGGAATTCAGGATGGGGAAGGGAGAAAAGATGACTGGTACAGAGGCATCAAGGGATTGACGGTCACAGTGTAGACAAAGGGTAAAATTTAGTATTAGAAGGCAGAAGGAGTGGCAAAAAGTCAACAGAATGTGATCAAATACAATACTTTCAGAAGGTGCATTTATGGGTAATGGCAAGGTCAAGGGTATGATAACAGCAGCAACAGTGACAATAACATAACTAGTGTTTATATAGCAACTGATGTGTCAGGCACTTTACAAATATTGTCTCTTGATTCTCACAAGTCTATTGAAGTATCCCTATTTTACAGTTGAGGAAACTGAGGCAAACTGACTTGCCCTTGAAGGGAATTGAGGGAAATTGGAATAAAGACTTGAGCAGTGCAGGATGGGTAATGAGGTTTGGTTGATGTCCTAAGGTGGTTCAGAATCACGTTTGTTAATTCCTAAGTGGGAAATTTAAAGATTTTCAAAGTCAACAGTATTTTAACCTCAGGGTACGAAGCCTTGGGCAGTTCAGACAAGTTGAGGTGAAGGGGCAAGAACTTGGAGCAAAAGTTAGGTAGCTTGTATGTAAATTGTTTATACTACATACTCTCTCTTTCATTATACTCTGAGCTGCATGAAAGTACATATTGTGTTTTGCTTTTTTTTGTATGCCAAGCACTTAGCATAGTGCCTGGTATATAGCAAGTGCTTAGTAAATGTTTTTGACTGACAATCAACTGGAAAATATTTAGTAAGCACCAGAACTTGTAAACTTTGAGAAAAACTGTCCCCAAAGCATCATAACCTAAATTCTTCACACTTCATGTCTATGAACAAATAGCACATGTGAAAGAATATTGAATGTTAGTGTTATTTGCAGTTATTTCTATTAGCAGCATAGAAATAATATTTTGAATACTGTTGACTCATCAAAACGTATCTATAGTGGTGAAGGAAAAGAAATTTGAGAGAAAATCACTGGAAAGGCTACTTACATTCTTAATTCACTAATTTTCCACAAAGTTAGTCATGTTATACCATCCAGGAGGTCCTATTCTTTGCATATCTTCATGAAAGATGAATGACCAAAAATGGAAAAGATACCAAGATTTTTTTTTCCCCAAGAAAACATGTTCTGAGGTTTTTGCATTTATACATTGCTGTATACTATCTACATGTAATGGACATGAATGTATTCAGTATTCAAAATGATGACCCTCAGTCATTAAGAAAAGTTATATTTAGTTTTCCATTTTGGGGAAGGCAAGGATATTTCTATATAAATACACACATATATATGTAATATACACACATATATACACATACATGTGGGTATATATATGTATGTGTGTATATTATATATACATGTTGCATTTTAGAAATGTTTCCAAAAAAAAAATGAAAAAGATTCAGAATATTCAAGCTGCAGGTATTCAGAAACTTGATTTTTTTCCAGAGTGGAATATTTTTATATGATTCTGGGTAAGGGAGGTTTTACTTGCTTCTAAAGGTATTCCCAGATGTGACTGAGGAGAAAAGATGATAGTAGATAGTGTTTATATGGCACTTTAAAATTTGCAAAGTACTTTACAAATATTTCTTTTTAACCACAACAATACTGAGAAGGTAGATTTATTATTTCCATTTTATAGAAGAGAAAACCGAGGTAAGGGTTAAGTGACTTAGCCAGAATCACACGGTACATATCTGAGACTGGATTTGAACTCAGATCTTCTTGACTCCAGGTGCAGTATTCTATCCACTATACTATCTAGATACTGCAATAATCTACATCATCAAAGAAAAAGTATTTACCTGACTTACTTGCTAAAAGCAAAAAACTAAGCTCATGTACTTTAGAAAGCTTTCTAAATATATATGTGTGTGTGTGTGTGTGTGTGTGTGTGTGTGTGTGTGTGTGTGTGTGTGTGTGTGTATGGTTTGAAACAAAACAATTTCTAGTTAATACTCATTAAATCAGAAAATTCATTTAAATAGAATATCCAATTCCCTGAGCTTGAGTCAAAATTTTACTTGTATACTTTGAGTATTTTCCCTATTTTAGAAGAGATATATGATAAAATTTGGTCATAATCTTTTTTGTAAATTTTATACTCTAAAAATAGTTCAATGCAAAGCATATAGTAACTACATTAATACTTATTAGTTTATCTAAATCATATACCTATGAGTTGGAGAACAAGTAAGTTTTAGGATTAGATGGATATTTGAACATATGTATTAAAAATAATTTAATCAGTGAAATTTGTCTTCCAGAGACCTCGTAGAAAAATTGCCCAATCCTCATACTTTTCTTCTCCTTGGTGACGCATACATGAACATACAAGAGGTAAGAACTTGGACTGCTTCTGACTCAAATTGATTATTCTTATGGAGTACCACAAGATAGTTAAGATAAAGTAGTAAGAACTATAAGACCATCTAATTTATTAATCATTACAGTTGAGATATACTATAAAAATGAAATTGATTCAATTTTCTCAAACAAGATATGACTTGTCATTGATGTTGGGAAGTCAGCACTGAATCAGATTCTTGTGTAAAAGTAACCTCCCATTGTCAGAGCACAGATCAAAATTAGTGCAAAGGGAGAAGAAAGAATAAAAATGAGAAAAAGATATCATAGCATTTTAAAATCTATACTTATCTATTTTAAACCATAAACCAGTTTAAATAAAGCTTAGTAAGAGATCCAACCAACTAAGCAAAAGCCATTTAAGGATGAAAAATGAAAGACAACAAATAAAAGAAAAAATGGAAAAACATTTGCAGTCATTTTTGTAACCAACTTTTTAAGCAGTCAAAAACAGTATAGCCACCATACTTGAATTCTAATCAATAGTTCCAGATGTGCTTTCAGAGGATGTAGAAATGGCATTAAAGAGAATAAAGATTGGAAAAACATTTAGATTAGACCAAGTATCTATAGAAAGTATTGAGACATCAATTCACAAGATATATTAAAAGAAGAAGACACCAAAGAAGTGAGGGGGGAAAATCCTCATTAACCTCACTCATTAAGCAAACATTTATTTAGGGCATACCATGTGCCAAGGAGATAAAAAGACAAAAATTAAATGGTCTCTGTCCTCAGGGAGCTTAAGTGCTTTCATTGAAACCATATGCATGTGTATAGAGGGAATATATGCACATTATAAAATAAATATAAGATCGTTTGGGGACTAAGGCACTAGCAGCTATGTAGAGAAATACGAAAAGGCTTCATGTAAAAAAAAAGGTAGTACTAATACCCACCAGTATTTCCTCCCCCCCAAAAAATAAAAGGACACATCTAATAGCCTGCTGTCTGTATAAAATATATTTATTGAAATCATCTACACACACATTGAGGACATCTTACATGAGACTTTCACAACCAGTAATCCATACCTCCTTATATTTACCAAGCCCTTCTTTATATATTATTTCATTTGATCCTCACACCAGCCCTGCAATATGGGTGCTGTTATCATCTCTAATTTATATTTGAGGAAACTATAACTAAAAAATATCAAACATCTTGCTCCAGGGCCACATAACTAGTTGGTCAGTGGTAGGATTTGAAGGTGGTCTTGACTTTAAATCCAGCACTATGTATACACCATACCACTTACCTGCATAATAATTCTTCTAGTATTATTACATTACTGTATGTCATGGAACACTACAATCTCCAAAGAGTAAAAATGAATCTCACTCTGGTATATATGAGTAAGCTGGCTAAAACACATTAGCAAAAAATGAGCTATGATAAAGAAGTAACATAAAACATGTCACAGGAGATGTATAATTGAACAAGATGAATATTCAAATGTCACATGACAGGAGGAAGCAATAAGCAGTGAACAGCCTGTGTGTTTGGTATCCTCATAATGTAGGAGAAAACAGGTAGCATGGACTCTATCATGAATTTAGATGAGGGCATGAATGTGATTTGTACAGAATGTACAGGCATGGGTGCTTGTGCTCAGCATCGTTCAAGGAACAATTCTATGTTAATGAGAATGATTTAGGAATTTTGACATTACAGTGTCAGATAACAACAAAAGTTAAATTGTAGTATAAGAAATAGATGACCAGCATTTATTTGAGAGCCAAGTGTACAGATTTTTTTTTTAATTTTAAAATGGCAAAGGTCACCAAAAACATATAAATGGCCCTTTTGATGAGGCACAGTAATGGGGCAGTCCTCTTTGTATGGGTAAAGTGTCCTTCATTATTAAGTTTCAGACTCTACTGTGTAACTGATAAGAGACAGTACACCCTGTAAATTGCTACTCTGCGTTAGGAGGGAAGGGATCATTTCAAATAAGTTGTAATTGTACTCACTCATCACACACTAACATTTCTGATGATGGTGACTAATCCTTTTTAACTCATGAATGATGGCCAGTCAGACAAATACAGCTTCTCAGTGTTGCTACACATGTAACTAGGGGGCAGCTAGGTGGTATAGTTGATAGAGCACCAGTGCATGAATTAGGAGGACCTGAGTTCAAGTCTCACCTCAGACACTTGACACTAGCTATGTGACCTTGGGCAAGTCACTTAACCCCATTTGCCTCATCCTGGGTCATCTCCAGTCATCCTGATGAATATCTGGTAACTGGGTTCAGATGGCTCTGGAGGAGAAGTGAGGCTGGTGACCTGCACAGCCCTCCCTCATTAAAAACAAAGTCAAGTGCAAGTCATGTCACCATTTCTCTGATGGCATGGTCTTCTTCGGCAGCGAAGGATGAACACACGTGTAAGTAGCTTTACAAAGTAGCCCAAATTAATAGGCTAACAAGGGAAGTGTTAGACTTGTGTTAATTTGCCTGGTCTAGTCAGTTACTCTTATCTTATTTCTGACAACTCTAGCCTGAAGAAGCCATAGAAGCATATGAGCAAGCTCTCAAGCAGAACCCAAAAGATGGCACTCTGGCGAGTAAGATTGGGAAAGCTCTGGTCAAAACTCATAACTATTCCAAGGTACTTATATATTATACAGTGGGGAATAAATCCACAATCAAGTCCTATGCCATGGAGTAGACCTTCAAAAAGTAATATGCACATACCAGATGTTTGCAAAACTCAAAATTTGTATCCATTTTTTAAGGCATGTTTGGTCATGTCACTTCTCTGCTCAAAAATCTTAAATGGTTCCCTGATGCCCTCTAAATAATGTTCATACTTCTTTAGCTTGCATTGACATCTCTCCATGATCTGGTACCTACTTATCTTTTCTGACTGTCTTATTTGTACTCTATGCCAACTGGACTATTCTCTGCCACCTACCTCCAGTTATGCCCTGTGTCTTCCCACTTTGTTCATTCTCTTCCATGTTCCTTTTCTCATATTCTTCCCTTGCTAATTTCCTCTCCATCCTCTAACTGAGCTCCTTTAGGACAGGGACTATCTTTTCCCTCCTTTTGAATCCCCAGTGCTTAACACGTAGTAGGGCTTATTGACTGACTGATTAAAGTTTAAGACAAATACCACTTCCTCTGGGAAGTCTTATCAGACCCATCTCTTGCTTTTCATAAAACTTCCCCCTTCAGACCTTCCCTTCCAAAGAGTTTTATAATGCACTTACTATTACATATTATAATTACTTGTGTATCTTTATCCTCACTTAGAAAGTAAGATCCCAAGGATTAGGAACCATGTTTTAATTAAACTGTGTTTTCCCCACCATTTGGGACAGTACTCTGTGTACACAACAGGTGCTTTATTGAGCTATTACATTTCTTTGTATTTTCAGCACTTAGCACAGGGCTTGACACAGAGTAATCACTTAATAAATGCTTGTTGACTGGCTGGCTGACCAACTTCAAAAGCTTTATCTTTATATTTTTTTCAGGACTTTTTAAACACAGAAATTTTTCAGTTTTCTAAAGTAGATTTTTACTACTTAAGTACTAAATAAACTAAGGTCTACACCACCATTTTTAAAGTTACATTGCAGTTACTATTCATATGTGATAAAGTATGAATGTTCCTAGTCTTCCTTCTTCTTTTTGAAATCCCCTGTAAATAAACACTTTGATTTGTTTTTAGTTATACATTTACTCTGCCTATATGCTCCCGCCAGATTTCTTGCAGACTGTCACATTTATGAGATGATTAACCTTATGTATTTATAATTCAACATCTAACCTTGTAACACAATGAGGTTAACTCATCTATAAAGTTGAACCCAAAACTTTAGTCTCATTGGATTTTGTTTTCAGTAAACTAATTAATTGTTCATAAGAAAGAATGTTAGGTCTGATGAGATAGCCTGTAATTGCTGCTACTAAATGAGTTGGAGGTAAGTGTATCTCTTGAGTTCAGGAGTTCTGAACTGCAGTGGGTGTCTGGATTGAGTCAGGCACAAGTGTGGTCAACCCCTAGCAACAGTGGGCAGCATATTGCCTTGAGAGGGACAAACTGGCCCAGGTTGGAAAAATGGAGCAGGTTATAGTTTCCATCGTGAACAGTACTGGGATTGGACTCATGAGTAGCTGCTGCACCTTTAGCTTAGATAATAGATCTAGTCTCAAAAAAAAAATCAGCTTGATATAATGTATTATGTCTGAAGCTTTAAACCCTTTTTTCCATATGCATAATTCACAAATTTTAAGCTATTTCAGGCAATATATCTATGAACAAGATTATCCTCCTATTAGTTATGCCTGTTTATTGTTTTTAATATATTTATTGTTTGTGGTACCTTGAAAATAATTATTGTTGAATGCTATTTAAATTGCCTTTCCCTCTTAAAAAGACTTTTGTGTTTAGGCAATCACTTACTATGAAGCTGCACTGAAAAGTGGTCAACAGAATTTTCTTTGTTATGATCTGGCTGAACTTTTATTAAAACTGAAACGTTATGAAAAAGCAGAGAAAGTTCTTCAACATGCTTTAGCCCATGAACCTGGTATGAATGTCTTATTAATTTAAAATAACATATGCCATAGTTGTCTAATTTTTTTAATTTTTGCTTTAACATAAATCTTAGTGCTTTCAATGCTTACTATTCTTTATCTAATATTCAAGTATATTACTCTTTACTAAAACATCATATTTGAAAATGAACAAATTCATGGGAAGATAATTATTTACATTATAAAATGATTTGTGACTCTCTAAAATGATACTTTCATGTAAAGGACTAGCACGTTGAATGCATTTAAAATAAGATTCAGTTAATAAGACTTAAATTTTATACTTTTGAAAAACACACCTGTTGCCTGTAGTGCAATTTATACAAAATGTGTAGGTTTGTCAGAATTTTGATGTGATACTGAATGTATGAAATGTTCAGTTAATTTTCATTTAAATGTTTTTGTCTCATTTGTTTTTAAGCATTTTAATGTTCAATACAAGAATAGAATAGTTTTGAATTGGATAATGGTGAGAAGCAGTATTTGGCTACAGTTGTATAGATAGCTTTTCTATAATTATAGAAATGAGATGATTATGATATCTACCATAATGATAGTTGTAGAAATCATAAATTAGACTGTTATTCTTTATTTAAAGTGAGTCTTTTATGGGTAACATTTGGAAGTTTTATTTGCTTTTTTATTTAAACAGTAATCAAATCTTTTATGAATGATTGAAAAATAATTTATTAAACATTTATGATGTGCTAAGCCTTGGGGATACAAATAGGAAAGTGAAATAGTCCCTGCCCTTTAGGAACTCACACTCTGATTGAGGAAAATGGCACATAAAGGAGAGTCTAACTACATAGTCTATGGAAAACCCCAGCAATCCTTAAGATATATCATCTGATTAGGCAGTAAATCCTGGCAGGATGCTGTGACAGGATAGATAAGGACTGGAAGTTCTCCATTTTACCAGTAGAACTATATTTAGTGATCCTTTGCTCATCCAAAAGATGTGAGTAGTTATATTTGAGATGGTGCCTGGAGAGGTCCTGCACAAAGCAGTGAGCAGGACCTGAGGGTATGAGCTGAAAGATATTCTGGTTTTTCTTCTACAGTGGTAGGGAGGGGAAGAAGGAGGAAAAGGGAGGGGGTCTGTTGGTTTCCAGAGAGGAGGGCTGATGGGTAGGAATTACATTGGCAAGAAGGTTAAGAGCTCACAGTACTCTACAGCATTTCTTCCAATAGGGGCAAGGGAAAGTGTTTGAAAGGAGGAAAAGATGAAAAAAGATCAAATGTAAATGAAAGGTTTTTTTATTTGTATTTATAGCCTTTAATCTTAATGTAGAAATTACATTCAGTTATCATCTAATCATCTATCATCTGATTCTTTTACATAAACTATGGTTGGACATTTTGTAATTATAATTCTGTACTTTGAAAATTAATCATTTATCGAAAGAGAAATTGAAAACTTTAAAGATGCTTTTAATTTTTATTGTTTAAATGATTTTTTTCTTTTCTTCAACATTTAACTTCTTTATAGTGAATGAACTGTCTGCTCTAATAGAAGATGGACGTTACCAAGTTCTCCTAGCAAAAATTTACAGCAAAATGGAAAAGCCTGCTGAAGCAATCATTGCATTGCAGCAGGTAATGATGGAGGAAATAAAATACATGTATGCATGCATGGAAACAGTGTGGTTAATCTCTCTTCCCTCTTCTCGCACCCCCGCCCCCCAATTGAATCAGGAAGAGCAGAGACCAGAAAAATAGGTCTAAATGAGGAATGTTTACAGTAAGAAGGAAATTCAGAAAATAATAGAGGCTGTATGAAATGTCAGTCATTTGGGCTTTAACATTCTGAATAACTGTTTTGAAACTGAAGCAATGTTGTGGAAAAGAACCTGGATTTCAAGTCAAGCAGTATTGATTCTAGTCCCAGATCTACCACTGACTATCTCTTTGACCTCAGACAAGTACCTGAACCTCTTAAGGCCTTTCTTAAAAGTGACAAAGAGCAATAAAGCAATAGGGACCAACTTCAACATTCTATAGCCTTTTTGCTTTTAGTTTAGAAAAACTAAAAATAATTTTAATAAGTTTTGAGATATTGTTGAAATAATTGTCTAACCTTTTATTATTTTGTGCCCCCATATAGCAGTTAGTGCATTTGACAAACACTTAAAGAAAAGAAATATGATTAAGTGACATCACAAATGTTAGATAACAATATCAGAGTGATAGTTCTCATATAGAGAGATAACTAGTAGGGAGGCAATGCTATGTTCATACAAAATGAAAATGTACTATTTTGTCACCTAAAATGTCAATTTTATTATTGCTACTTTCCCACTTATAGGAAATATGAATGACTTTTTTGTATGCATAGAGATGTGTTTTAGTGTAGTTTTGGATTACAGGCACCTAAATAGTTTGATAGAAATCATAACTGACTTGAAAGGATAATAGTCTGGTTTTTCTTCTTGCATAAAATTGAATTTTCAAAGGAAAAACACAGCAGGTATTAGAAAATTATGAAAGCTGCTTAAACAGTCACAAGGCAATTAAATAAATAGATTGAACTTACTTTTCTTTGGTTTTGAATGTGTGTAATGTGTGCATTACAGTTCAACAACCATTTCTTGAACATGTCCTAGAAATTTCTAGTTAGTGTGTTAAGTAATTGAGAGTGAAGGAATGATGTCAGTAACTGCAAGGAGCTTATAGTTCAGCAAGGAGAAAGAAGATATCTGTATATATAGATATACAAACTAATGTAATACAATATTGATTTCAAAATTGCACAAGGCATAAGATGCTTCAAGAATTCTCAATAAGACAATCCCAGAGAAGTAGGAAAGAAATTAATTGTAACAATAGCTTCAATAAAATAATGTTATATAAAGAAATGAGCAGCATTTCTACATATTAATAACAAAATCCAGGAATATGTAATAGAAAAAGGAGTCCCATTCAAAAACTGCAAAATCCATTAAGTATTTGAGTTATTCTACTAAGGCATACATACAAATAACAATTGTAAAACATTTTTTTAAAGAAATAAAGAATGGTTTAAATCATTGAAGGGATATCCATTGCTCATGTTTGGGCTGTACCAATTTTAATTAAAAATGACAATTATACCTAACGTAATTTTCAGATTTAATGCTATGCCAGTGCAACTACCAAAAGAAGAATTTATTGAGCTAGAGAAAAATAACAAAAAGATTCCTTTGGACAAACTATGATCTCAGGGGAAATAATTTTTAAAAGTAGGAATGAAGAGGGATTAACACTTCCAAACCTCAAATTATATTATAAAATAATGAGGTGATACAGTGGATAGAGTTTAGGGCCTGGAGTCAGAAAGACTCATCTTCCTAAATTCAGCTCTGGCCTCACTTACTATCTGTGTAATTCTGGACAAGTCACTTAACCCTATTTGCCTCAGTTTCCTCATCTGTAAAATGAGCTGGAGGAGGAAATGCCAAACCATGCTGTTATCTTTGCCAAAGAAACACCAAATATGGTCACAAAGAGATGGATACAACTGAAAAAACTGAACAACAGCAATTACAACAACAAAAAAAGACTTGATCAGTGAAACATTAAAGTAAGGAATAAGTAAAATTTAACTCAATAACCCAGTGTTATATAAACTTGAGAACATAAATTACTTGGGAAAATCAATTTGACAAGAGCTGCTGGGAAGACTGGAAATTAATGTTTAGACTAACACTTTATACCATATGCTACAATAAAATGAAAATGTATGCGTGACTTGAATAATGTATTAAAAATCAAACTATTGGAAATAAATTAGTTGAGAGCCAGGACTTATGAAAAGTATGATATCCCTCAGCCTCTCATATCTCTCTAAAACAGAAAATATGCACCAAATACAAAGATGTTTCCATTGTCTCCATGATTTAGAATGTCTGAAATCCTAAAGGGATGTTAAAAAACACAGGAACTGAATTCTACATCTTTCTCACCCATCACCTCTTATCTACAGTCCATGCCATCTACCCTGAACCTGCCCTAGCAAACATTGCGATCTCTTTCTTTGTAGTGTCATGGAGATCCCAACTCAAAGCTGTGGAAATCTGCTTTGGCCAGGTCAAATAGACTAAAGAACTAAAGGCTACTAAGGCAGACTAAAAGTTCACTGGGCTCACATAATAACATTATGGCAGGCAGTGTTATGTACTGCAAAAATGTCTACAGGAGAGTTAGAAACAGAGTGGGCAGGACATATATCTGGGCTTAAAGTAGAGCTCAACACCACATCCCACCCTTTCCTCCTCCCAGAGCCTCGAAGACCCATACTACAAAAATCATACAGTGCCTGACCAGAATACTGAGAAATGGAGGCAACAGGACAGGATACAGGGACAGACACAGAAATGTGTGGGCAGTGTAGCATTCCAAGATTAAAGTAAAGTGTTCAGCAGCCAGTGGGTGCTAGTTCTGTCCACCCAAAAGTCACCTGGGACAGAGTCCTAGGTTGGTGTCCTATGAATTGCCTAGTACAGAAGAAGGCTAAAACATTTTGAGATTCAACAAAAAAATCACCATCAGAGGGGAGTGAGTCAGATACTTAGAAAATGAATGATATTGAAAAAGAAGGGGAAAAAGGACTTGGAAAGTGCCAACAATCTCGGGAAGAGGAAAACTCAGAGACCCTGAACATACGCAGATAAACTGACAGGAAAAGGATGAACAGCAGAAAGAAGTGTGACCTCCAGATGTAGTCAATGAGTTCAGGCATCTATGAGTTGATACTGCAGAATAAAAGAAAATGATCAACACTCATTGAATGTGGCTAGAATATGGAACCACAAGACCCTCTGCCTGAATGGTTAAAAAAAGAAATGACAATTATAAGAACAGAATTTATGGCCTGCATAGCAAAAAAATAATGTAATAGAAATACTAAATAGAAAATACAGAATAGAAAAGATGGAATCTGCAATAGTAAATCTTACCAAAGAAAGAAAAGAAACAATAGACTGGGAATGCAGATATACATAAATGAAGGATCATCTAGAAGAAGAAAAGCAAATAATAACATTAAAAGAAAGTTTACTTACCCTGTAAGCAAAACATGCTGATCTTGAAGACGGGATGCAACCTAAAGATCCTAAGTCTCTAAAAAATACTACTTGTGTAGAATGGCTGTGAAAGGGGTAGTAGAAGAGAAACTTGGGATCACTGATGATGGAAGAAACAGAACACAATAAATACAAACTTAATGTTTGAAAAAGTGAACTGGATAAAGTGTTCTTCACAGCTATGCCTGGATCAAATGAGAATCAAAACTGGATCATAAACTATTATGAAATATAGAATAGTTTTGATTACATAAAATTAAAAAGCTTTTTCACTCACAATGAATGCAACTAGTGTAAAAAGGGAAGCTGTCAGTTGGGAAAATATTTGAATCAAATATCTTTGATTCAGTTCTGATTTCAAATATAGAGAGAGAACTAACACAAATATTTAAGACTAAATCATTCCCAAACAGACAAATGGCCAAAGGATATGAAGAAACAGTTCTTAAAAGAATTGTAAATTATTAACAACCATATGAAAGAATGTTCCATTAGTATTATTACTCATAAGAAGAAAAAGGAAAATCAAAACAATTCTGAAGGTTTTCACCTTAAACCCAGCAGAGCAACCAAGATAACAAAATTCATTGTTGGAGGGGTTGTAGAAAGACACCTACACTACTGTGAGAATCAGATGACATAATGTATGCAGTGATTTACAAACTTTTAAGTGCTACAGAAATGAGACAATAAACAAAATAAATTTTATTGCTCATGGTATTCAGAAGAGGATGTTTTAAAATTTTTGTACATTTTGAAAGAAAATATAGATTGCCCTACTTGCAAAATTTTCATGAGACCTTTTCACTTTAAATGAATTATGAATGCAAAATGAGATATAGGAAAGGCATTTTGTTTGCCAACAACTGGGCTAATAATGTGGGACATGAAATGTTACGTGATAGTTATTTGTAAATTATTTAGAATGTACTTTTCCCTCTTCCCCTTTCTCATGTCATCATCTTTTATTACTTTCAGGCTCGAGAATTACAAGCACGAGTACTAAAACGTGTTCAAATGGAGCAGCCGGATGCAGTTCCTACACAGAAACAGTTAGCAGCTGAAATTTGTGCAGAGATTGCAAAACATTCTGCTGCTCAGCGAGACTATGAGAAATCAATTAAATTTTACAAAGAGGCTCTTGTTTATTGTGAAACAGATAACAAGGTCAGTTCTCTTATAAATTTTTATACTACCTTTGATACCAGATATCAAATTTCTCATACTACCAAATTCCAACTATCTTGTTTATAAACATGAGAAGAAATCAAACATAAATTACATTTTAAAAGAAAATGAAAGAAACGTTGTTAGGAAACAAATTCAGAATAAAAACAAAAATGTTGGTATGTTGGATGGATATTGGAAATGTTTAGCAAATGCAATTATTATGAAGAAAATACATGTATATAAGTGTAAAGTAAATCTCTAAGTCATGGTTTTCAAATGTTCTTCATCATGTGATTCAGTAATCAGTTTTAGACCATTTCAGACTAGATGTATAAATTTTGTGATTAGGGCATGATTACTGAAATTGGAGTGGGAAAGTATTTGGGAGACGAATCTAAAATAAAAATTATGGGCAAACTTAATTTTTTTCCTGCTTCTGCTAGCTGAAATTTGATTATTCTTATTAAGATCTACTTAGTATATCATTTCTTGTAAAATTTCTTGAATAAAGCAAGAGACAATCATTGTATTCTGAAAGTTAAAGCTTGGGTTTGAAAATTTTGAAAGTGCTTATATTGCTTTTAGATGTGAGGACAAAATTTAAAGTATTCTTTAAGGATTAATGAAATAAAGCAAACATTTCCCTTTCCCTAATAACCAAAGGTTTAATATTAGTTTGTTGAGTACTAGGGAATAATCAAAACCTTTGAAATTATCAATCTAGCCTCTTTATTTTACAAGTGAAGAAAATTGCCTAAAGAAGTTGTGCATTGCCCAAAGTCACACAGATAGTTAGAAGTGGTAGAGAAAGGGCTTGAGCTACTCTCTTACTCTTATGACTCCAAGTTAAGTACATTTTCTACTATACCGCAATGCTTTTACAAAAGTTGAAATTGCTGATTTTTTAAAATCCTGGAAGTATTATAAAAAAAGGCATGGAAAGCATCTGATGTTTTTCTACTGTCATCATTTTATATTTAGGATCTAACCCTATATTTTTTCAAGTCAGCTGTTTTTGGCTACTCTGAAATTTTAGGTTTTAGCAAAATATTTCTCTTATTCACAATATAGTTCTAGAGGTTCCTGAAAATTTTTATATATCTTAATTAATTTTTTCATATATATGTATAGGCAATGTTGGAACTTGCACGTTTGTACCTGGCGCAAGATGACCCTGATGCTTGTCAACGTCATTGTGCACTCCTCCTCAAGAATGACCAAGATAATGAAGCTGCTACAATGGTTAGTGAATTTTGCTGTAAGAGATTCAACTACAACAATTATAGGTACTTGTTTCTCTTTACACCTGCTCAAGAAAAATTGCAGAAATAATCATATGTTCCAGGTGAAGTTTCAAAAATTCTTTATGTTGTGAGTTGTTTCTTCTCCAGTGCATCATTGTGATGTAGATGACCCTGGGTACAGAAACACGATGCCCAAGGATCACAAGCTCCATCAGATCATCAACATGGGAAAGGCCTGGCTCTAGTAGCATACTAAGGCAGCTTTCCAAGGACCAGGCTAGCTAGTTATGGAGAGGTTCATTATCAGTAAACTCGCCACTTAGTGATGAATTCTTCGACAATGGTAACTTACAAAACAAAGAAAAATACAAGTTGTCTATCAGTCCTGTGAGGTCTCCTTCCTTTTGTACAATGATGGTGGCAGAGTGGTAAAAAACTGCTAAATGTTGCACCATTTTAATTTAATTTAATGTAAATTTAATTTAATGTAAATAGTAAATATTAATACTCAGTGTAAAGTTCTTTTTTAATCACTAATGATTGTACATACTACTACAGGAATTGAATATATCAATCTTGACCAAAAAAGAAAGGAATTTTGAAACACAGAACTTCCATTACAATTTTACCTCAGTTTCCATTCAGTGTAACCCATACTTGTTAAAAAAAAAAAAAAGTCTTCTTACAGTGGTGTCAAACTCAGATAGAAACAGGGACCACTAAAGTATGCAAAAGGATTCCTGTGGGCTGCATAATAAAAAGTACATATAAACGTTATTTATATTCTATTGTATTTTTTGATTAAATTTTTCCCAATTGCGTTTTAATCTGGTTCAGGCTACACTCAGGATTGTTGTGGTCCATGTGTTTGACACATTTGATCTACAACATAACAAACAAGTAATCATTCAGCCTTTGCTTGAAGACCTCCAGTGAAGAAGAAATCTTTCTCCTAAGGCAGCCCATTCTACCTCTCTTATATCTCTCATTATTAAATTTTTACATCCATCAAGCCTCCCTTTTCCTCTTAATAGCTTCCACTGTTCATAGATCTTCCCTCAGGGGCCAAGCATAAACTTCTTCCAGATAATAGCCTTTCACATACTTGAAGAAATTCTTGGATAGACTTATATGAATTGATGCTGACTAAAGTGAACAGAACCAGGAGAACATTATACACGGTAACAGCCACAGTATGTAAGAACTGTTTTTGATAGACATAGTCCTTCACAGCAGTGCAAGGACCTAAAACATTTCCAAGAGACTTATGATGCAAAATGCCACCCACATCCAGAGAAAGAACTGTGGAATTGAAACACAGAATGTCAAGGCTTTTTTGAATCCTGACCATCACCTGTTGTTTTAGCTGTCACTCCCAGCTTTGTTGACATGTAGATTGAATAACCTTGGCATTCTTATTTTTATCCAAGTCATTGACAGAAATCTTGAATCACACAGAACCAAGCACCAGTTTGTAAGGTATTTCTCTGGAGACCTCTTGCGAAGTTAACATCATATCTTTACTAACTTTCTCTGGGCTCAGCCATTCAGACAATTCAGAATCCATATAGTTATACCAGAGCCTAATCTTTATCTCTCCCTTTTTCTACACAAACAGTATGAGAGACTTCTAATACTTTATTAAAATCTAGGTAAATTTTATTTGCAGCATTCCCTTAATCTGATATTATAGCCACCTTACTTTGAAGGATATACAATTAATCTAGCATGATTCATTCACAAAAGTTCAGTTTAGCTATTTCTACAGGAAAAACAACACATAGAAAAGATGTCTGTTATCCTTTTGAATGTTGTTGCATTTAACTGGATAGTTCATAGAATTGGTTTATCCGCATATATATCCTGGTTGGACTGACCCCAGAATGGAATAGGAACATGGTGGTTGGGAAGACATTTGGGAATTACATAGTACTTTTAAAGATCCCAGTCCCTTCTCTGAAACAAAAGCCCATCTTTAAAACAACAGCATTCGTCCGGTACTAACGTTTGACTGAATCAGTTTTTATGGAATGAAAGTTGCAGGTCAACCAAAAGGAATGCCTTTGGTAAAGGTGCATGATGGATATGAGTGAGCCACAGTGTGTTACTAAAAGAATCGTATAGACATTCTGTAAAGAATATTCTCATAAATAGAGGTCTGACCAGAATAGGCAAAACTGACAATGAGGGATGACAGCTGGTCCACATGCTTGTCAAGATCTAGAGGAAGATCTCCAGGTCATTGAGTGGATCTCTGTGGAAGATCTATAGGAGAACTTGGAAAAGATTCAAACAGGATGTGGTTGCAGTCTACAATACTGGAAGGAGCTACTCACATTGCAAAGATTAAGGCTATTCTTACTATTAATAAGAAAAATGTATCATTGTTAAGTGAGTAATGTCAGAACTTGATTATATACTTCCATTAGTTGGCTTCTCAATATTTATCAGAAATAAAAATCAAACTGATGTTTATTCTTTGAAGAATAAATGCAGTTGTGATATTATCACTAAATTTATGGTTAGAAAATAGTCGTTGACATTTCAAGTGTTTGTGAGATAGAAACATATATTTTTAAAGCAGGTATTTGGGCCATTGTTAGATTACTGGAATCAGAGTCAAGAAGACCAGAGTTTAACTCTGTCCTCAGATACTAACTAGCTGTGTAACTAGAGGCAATTCACTTAATTTGGTTTGCTTTAGTTTCCTTATCTAGAAGAGGGAGATGATAGCACCTAACTCGCTGAGTGCTTGTGTCAATGGAGATAATTAATTAGAAAGTGTTTAGTACAATGAATAGTACATAGTAGCTGTTATGTAATGTAAATATTAGTTATCCATTATTACTTCATTTCTTCACAGGATTTAACTTCAGGAGATACACAAACAATTTCTGTAGCTTGACAGATAAATTCTCAATTGATTTTGTTGAATCTCGTATGATTTAATTTATTTGACCAGGAAGTAGTGAACTCTCAGGGTCTGATTATGCTACCAGATTTGAAGATTATATATGGTATTGACAAAATATTTTGCTGAATAGCAGAGTATTTGATCTGCAGTATTCCTTCATTCAAATTTTTTTCCTTCATTGCTGTGGTATACATGAGCATGTTTTAGTTATTTCAGAATAGGTACAGTTACGATACAGTTCAAGTCTTTACTTGTCTTTTCGATGCTAAATTGTTCTTCTTGCCCAAAGGAATATTTAGACAACTTTCCTATATCAGACTAAAATTAAGAAGTTGATCAGATATACTAAGCTGATTTGGTGTCACTTTCATCTAGCATATTTTTTGCTTAGGTTATTTTAGGACTGATACATGTTTTGAAAAGGTGTGTTTTGATTTATGTTCTTCGGAGTTTGGGGAGAAGGAAGGATTTGTCTGGAAGTTCATACAAAGAAAGCTGCAGATAATACGATAGATGCAACAGATAAAACCTGGAGTCCAGACCTAATGTCTGGGTTTACAGGGACTGGGTTCAATTTTGGCAAAGGTTTCATGAGAGAGAGGGTAAGGATTCTCACAAAATTTTTTCTTTGGCTTATGTCACCCAGGACTTCCCTTGGGAACATCATAATATACCTCATGTCTCAGTAGAAAAAAAAAGCTTTCAACTCTCATGAAAACAAATACTCAGACTAACAATACATTGAGTACTGAACAGGTTTTATTTTACCTTACAAAACCTCTAAACACAAAGGTCTTAAAGATCCAATAAACCGTCAAAAACCTTTTTCACTGAACTGATGAGTCTCACCTCCCCCAGGGGAGAATGGTAACAATTGTCCACTTTATAAAGGACCCTAGAGTCAGTGTTCCATTGTAAAGGGACAGCATTTAGGGTTTTTAGAAAAATCAACCCTCACTCCCTAGGGTACTCGAGGGACTCCTGCAGCCTTCTGACTTATAGAAGAATCATCCTGTGATTGAAGCACTGTTAAACAAAGAAAGCACCAGGAATTCCTAAAAAATCAACTCCTCTTCTCCCTCAGACTCCAATCTGCCTCACCCATGGAATGACACAATTCAACACTCAACTGAATTCTCAGAAAAGGGACTGGTACCCTAGTTTTGCTACTTATTATCCATATGACAATGGACAAATCATCTAATCCAATTTCCTATACAAAATAAAAAGTTTGGATTATAGTCTTCCAAGACTAAAATACTATTATCTAGTTATTCAATGATTCATTTATTGATATATCTAAGGAGAAAAGCACAAGAGATGCCCACTTTTAAAAGTGTAACAAAAAAGAAATACAAGGATGTTAATTTTTAATTCTATCAAGATATTCAAAACTGTAGCTAATGGTAATATTATACCTCTTCCACTATCAATTTTGGGTAGCATTTTTGTCTAGTATGACCTTTCAGTGATGTGGGAGTGAATTGTACTTGTCTGCTTGCTTTTGGACCAAATATTTTAGGCAATCAGTCTTCTTAAATTATGCCTAGAAACATTTAATTGATGAAAGTTTAATTTTATGCTAACAGTGGGATCCAGTTTTTATCTTTTATTTCCCACCATGCTAATTTCAGAGCAAACCTCTTGTTGCTTTAAAGAGACCTAGTATCATCATATAGGGTGAAAAGAAAGACTCCTTTTTGTAGATCTTTGTGCTTTCTTCACATTTTTAGACTATGCTTTTCATGTTGATATATCCAGTGTTACAGAAAACATTTTTGAATATGTGACATTTTTAGAACAATTAATACTTACTTTTTCAGATGATGGCTGATCTTATGTTCAGAAAACAGGAATATGAACAAGCAGTATTTCATTTCCAACAGCTTTTGGAACGCAAACCAGGTAAATATTTTCTGTGTGTACTTTCAAAATGTGAAAATAATACTAGGTTCCTGTTCTTATAGATATTAGACATGAATAATTTATCATAATCTTTTTTGGAATGCTGTTAAAGTAATACTTAATATGCATGTCTGTGAAATTCTGTCACTGAAAAGGATTTCTAGTTGAAGGTAAGTCCAGTAAGCCTTTTGGTTGTTCCCAGGTCCTATGACTTCACTTATAAGGGATATGTGATCCTGAGATATAGTATAGTATATAGTATAGTATAGTATAACTAGCACAGTTAGTTTTTCTTAATGTATGAACAGCTCAAAGAAGTGAAAATGATACCCCTAAGTATATTTACTTAATGAAAATGCATTTGAGAATTTAGACCACTATATATATGCCATTAACTTCACTTTTTACTTATACTTGAATCTATTATTATCTCTGAGGGCACTCTACTTATGCACATTGCTAGAGAACATGAGATTTCATGATTTATAGCCAAATAGGATTACCAGGAGACTATTGACACTTTATTGAAAAGATGAACTTTACAACCTGGGGTAAGGTGGTAGTAGCAACTCAGGATCACTGAAAACTTTGAACAGTTTCTCAAATGTCACATATACTGCTTTCCTCTTCATTCTCATTTCTGGGTCCTGATGATTGTCCATTTGCTAGTATTCACCCAAGGTATATATGCTAATGTAGGGACTCAAAAGCCTGCCCATCTAATTCTTCATCTGCTTGAGTTTTTCTATATGGATTGCTAGGCTAATTTGTTTTATGTGTCTGTAAAACTCTTTGATCTACACTCTTTGTAATGTTATTGGAATTAATGTAATAATTTCAGTGCCATCTAAAAAAAGGAACAACTGGAAACACCTCTATTCATGAGTAATCCTTTTTCCACTTGGACCTTGAACAAAGCTTCCTCTGTGACACTGGCAAGCACCTTTGGCATACCTCTGATTCTACTTGTCATTAACACTTCAAACACTCTTTGCGAAATGTTATCTCTGTTTGCATCTGTCAAAGAGTCTTTTATGATCTTAACAGATGCATGGAAAATACTTTATGGAGAATTTTAAAAGACTTAAAGGTTGCATTTGATTCAGCAGAACAAAATGCAACTTTTTATTTTCCATAAAGTATTTTCCATTGTTCTGCTGAATCAAATGCAACCTTTAAGTCTTTTAAAATTCTCCATAAAGTATTTTCCATGCATCTGTTAAGATCATTTTTCAATGAATGTTTGAAGTATTAATAACAAGTAGAAGAGAGAGTGAAAACCCTGAAGGACAGTATCATTTTTGGTTACAAATAATCAATGACCTGAGGAACAGTATCAATTATAATTTCACAATATCAGGGGCCCTTCTGGTTAAGGACCAGAGTGCAGATCAGGAATGCAGTGACTACATCTCTTCCCTAGATTACATTACCTTGGAAGCACCAAAAACGTTTTAAAATGCAAAATTGGTCAAGTGGGAAAAAAAAGCAAAAAAACCCTCTGATGGACATAATTCCTCAAAATATTAGAATTAGGCAAGTGGAAGCTACTAACTACATGAGACATCAAGAAATAATAAGACAAAGGATAAAAATAGAAGAAAATGTGAAATATTTCATCAGAAAAATAACTGAACTGAAAAACAGATCAAGGAGGGATCATTTAAGAATTATTGGGTTACCTGAAAGTCATGAAGAAAGAAAGAGCCTAGATGTCACGTTTCAAGAAATTATCAAAATTGCTCCAGTATGTTGGAAACAAAGGATAAAATAGAAATGGAAAGAATCTACTGATCGTGACCTGAAGGAGATACCAAAATGAAAACTTCCAGGCATATTATAACTAATGTCCAGTCTTCCCACATCAAAGAGTAAGTACTTCCAGCATCCAGAAGGAACCATAATTAGGATCACACAAGATTTAGCAGCTATCAGGTAAAGGAGCAGAGAGCTTAGACTATGATACTCCCAAGCAAAAGACCTGACATTACACCCAAGAATAACGGACACAGCAAAACTGAATATGATCTTTCAAAGGAAAAAGATGAATATTTAATGAAATAGAGGCATTCCTGATGAAAAGACCAGAGCTGAACAAAAAAAAATGTGACTTTCAAATAAAAGACTTAAGAGAAGCATAAAAGGTAAACTTGAAAGAGAAATCATAAGGGACCCATAAGGTTCACTTGTTTATATAAACACATGTGCGCACATATATACACTCATATGTACATATACATAAAAATATAAAAATGATGCCTATAACTTGTAAGAGCTTTATCATTATTAGGCAATTAGAAAGATTCTACATAGAAGGTACAGGAGTGAGTCGATTATGTTGAGATGATGTAAAAAAATGGGTAAGAGAGAAACAGGGGATGCCCTAGGAAAAGGGGGAAGAGAGAGGAATAATGGGGGAAATTATATCACATAAAAGAGGTATGCAATGAAGAAATTTTACACTGAAGGGGAAAATGGTGGGGAAGGCTGTTAACATTTGAACCTTCACTCACATCTCTTTGGTTCAAAGAAAGAAGATACATACATTCATACATACATATATGTACACACACACACACACACACACTCAACACTATCTTACCCAATAAGGAAGTAGAAGAGGAAGAACAGAAGAAATGGGGAAAAGGGGTGTCAAAGAGGCAAATAAAAGAAAGCAGTGGTCAGAAGGAAAACAGACTCTAGAGGAGGCACAGGATGAAAAGAGAGAGTGAAGGAAAAACAGAAGAAAATAGAATGGAGTAAAATACAGGTAGTAATCATAACTGTGAGTATGAATGGAATGAACTTGCCCATAAAACACAAGCAAATAGCAGAATGGATTAGAAACTAGAATCCAACAATATGTTATTTACAAGAAACACACTTGAAACAGACACATGCAGTTTAAGATAAAGGGCTGGAGCAGAATTTATTATGCT
This sequence comes from Potorous gilbertii, assembly GCA_028658325.1. Lineage (NCBI taxonomy): Eukaryota > Metazoa > Chordata > Mammalia > Diprotodontia > Potoroidae > Potorous > Potorous gilbertii. Next base: position 188,839,287 of record CM053771.1, on the reverse strand, counting down.
TCAGTTTTAGTAAAAAAAAAGGCAGTAGCAATCATGATCTCAGGCAAATCAAAATAGAATTAATTAAAATGTATAAGAAGGAAAACGACATCTAGACAATGAAGAAATATTGACCCTAGATATATATGCACCAAATGGCATGGTACCCAAATTACTAAAGGAAAAGTTAAATGACTTACAGAAGTAAAAAGGCAGTAAAACTATACTAGTGAGTAACCTTAACTTTCCCCTCTCAGAATTGGATAAAGCTAATCATAAACTAAATAAGAAAGAAGTCAAGGAGATGAATAGAATCTTTGAAAAGTTAGATACCATAAATTTTGAGAAAACCAAATGGAAATAGAAAGGAGTATACCTTTTTTCAGTTGTTTTTGGCATCATCATAAAAATTGACCATGTATTATGGCATTAAAAACTTCACAATCAAATGTAGAAAAGCAGAAATATTAAATACACCTTATTCAGACAGTAAGCATAGATTAAAAATTGATTACAAACTAAATAATCTAATCCGAAAGAATGAATGGGTCAAAGAACAAATCATAGAAACAAACAATTTTATTAAAGAGAATGACAACAATGAGACAATATTCCAAAATTTGTGGGATGCAGCCAAAGTAGCACTTAGAGGGAAATCTCATCTCTAAAAGTATAAATGAGAACAAGAGTAGATCAGTGAATTGAGTGTGTAAATAAAAACCTGCGAAAAGAACAAAGTAAAAATTTCCAATTAAACACCAAAATGTAAATCCTGAAAATTAAAGGGGAGACTAATAAATTTGAAAGTTTAAAAAATTGAACTAATAAATAAAACTAAGAACTGGTTTTACAGAGGGACAAAAAAATAAGTAAGCCATTGGTGTATATGGCTTTAACGAAAAAGAAAACCAAATTGCGAATAACAAAAATTAAAAGAGTGAATGAACCACCAATGCAGATAAAATTAAATTATTAGGAGCCATTTTGCCAAATAAATAAAACTGACATTCTAAGTGAAATGTATGAATATTTTTAAAAATATAAATTGCCAGATTAACAGAATAGGAAGTAGAATATGTAAATAACCCTATCTTAGAAAAATAAATTGAACAAGCTATCAGTGAGCTCTCTAAGGAAAAATCTCCAGGACCAGATGGATTTACAAGTGAATTCTGCCAAACATTTAAGGAGCAACTAATCCCAATGCTATATAAACTATTTGAAAAAAAAATAGGTAAAGAAGGGGTCCTATCCAATTCTTTCAATGTCACAAATGTGATTTTAATGCCTAAACCAAGAAGAGCTAAAACAGAAAGAAAACTATAGATCAGTTTTGTTAAGGAATATCAGTGCAAAAATGTTAAATAAAATACTAGCAAGGAGATTATAGCAATATTTAAAAAAGGTCGTATACTGTGATAGTGTAGGTGTTATACCATGAATGTTGGGCAGGGTCAGTATCAGGAAAACTATCAGTATAATTAACCATATCAGTAACAAAAACAACAAAAACCATATGATTATCTCAATAAATACAGAAAAAGCTTTTGACAAAAATAAAATACCCATTCCTATTACAAACACCAGAGAGCATAAGAATAAATGAAATCTTCCTTAAAATAAGTAGCATCTATCAAAAACCATCAGCAAACATTATATGTAATAGGGATAAACTAGAAGCATTTCCAATAAGATTGGGGATGAAAGATCACCACTGTTATTCAATATTGTACTAGAAATGTTAGCTTTAGCAATAAGAGAAGAAAAGAAAATTGAAGGAATTAGAATAAGGCAAAGAAGAAACAAAGTTATCACTGTTTGCAGATGATATGATAATATACTTAGAGAATCAAGTAAAAAACTTGAAATAATTTAAAAGCTACAGAATATAAAATAAACCCATATAAATCATCAGTATTCCTATATATATTACTAACAAAGCCCAAAGAGATAAAAAGAGAAATTCCATCTAAAGTTACTATAGACAATAAAATATTTGGGAGTCTACCTGCCAAAACAAACCCAGGAATGATATGAACACAATCACAAAACACATTTCACACAAATAAAGTGAGATCTAAATACTTGGGAAAATAGCAGTTGCTCATGAATAGGCTTAACTGATATAATAAAAAATTCTACCTAAATTAATTTACTAATTCAGTGCCATACTGGATAAACTATGAAAAAATATTATAGAGCTAGAAAAAAATCATAACAAAATTCATCTAGAAGAACAAAAGGTCCAGAATATCAAGGGAATTAATGAAAAGAAATGTCAGGAAAGGTGGAGTATCTGTAACAGCTCTTAAATTGTATTATAAAGCAGCAATCATCAAAAACCACTTGGTACTAGGAAGCAGAGTGGTGGATCAATGGAATAGGTTAGATATACAAAATACAATAGTAAGTGGCTATAGTAATCTACTGTTTGATAAACTCAAACACTTCAGATTCTGGTATAAGAACTCACTATTTAACAAAACTACTGGGAAAACTGGAAAACAGTATGACAGAAATTAGACATAGACCAACATCTTATGCTGTATATGAATATAAAGTCAAAAAGAATATATGATTTAGATATAAAAGCTGATACTATATAATCAAACTGAGAGGGTAAGGAATAATTTACCTGTCAGATTTATGGAGAACAGAAGAATTTATGACCAACAAGAAATAGAGAACATTATTAAATGGATGATTTTGATTACATTAAATTGAAAAGTTTTTGCACAAACAAAACCAATGCAACCAAGAGTAGAAGGGAAGCAGAGAGCTGGGAAATAATATTTGTAGTTGGTATCTCTGATAAAGGACTCATTTCTAAAATATATAGAGAGAACTGAGCGGAATTATAAGAATACAAGTCATTCCCCAATTGATAAATGATCAAGAATATGAACAAGCAGTTTTCAGAGGCAAAAATGAAAGCTATCTATACTCATATGAAGAAATGCTGTAAATCATTATAGATTAGAGAAATGCAAATCGAAGCAACTCTGAGGTACCACATCACACCTATCAGATTGGCTAACATGACAAAACAGAAAAATGATAAATGTTAAAGAAGATGTAGGAAAATTGGAAAATGAATGCATTGTTGATGGAGTTGTGAACTCATCCAATTTTTCTGGAGAGCGCTTTGGAATTATGCCCAAAGGACTATAACACTGTGCACACCCTTTGGCCCTGTAATTCCACTTCCAGGACTATATCCAAAAGAGATTATAAAATAGGAAAAGAATACACATGTACAAAAATATTTGTAGTAGTTCTTTTTGTGGCAATCAGGTACTGTGCTCAGCACCGGAGACACCAAAAGAAGCAAAAGATAGTCCCTCCCAATCTAGTGAAGTAGCTGTAATAATCAGAGGACACAGTGCTCCTAAGGCACACCTTTGGCTGAATAAACGCTAGATTGACTGAGCTCTTAATCTTATACCTAAAATTGTACTCTGAATTCTCTTTGAGTCTGTGATCTCTTATTGCTGTGTGATTCTTGTGCATGTCCTCCTGTAAATCCTTCACAGGATAGCCACTCAATGTACCATCAGCCTTTCTCTCGTTCACTTCAGATTTCCTCGGATGATATTCTTTAAATCACTTCTTTTGTGCAATTCTTGGTGAGGGGTATGTTGCACTGTATTCTTGTCTACAATGCATCAGCATTTCTCATTGCCTTTTGTATAACCCACCAAACACAAAATGTTATGGGAATAATGTGTATACATATATACATACATACATATATATATATATATATATATATAAAGATTATACATACATAGTATCCTTAATGAAAATATGAAGAGAGAACAGAAGTGCTTTTACATGCAATATTCTATAGCTACCAACATCTTAACAACTGAACAATTGACCAGAAGTTTTAAAGAATACAAAATCCTATAACACGATTACATTAAAGGCTTTCTTTCAACAATGTGTCTCCCATGTATGTCAGAATTACACAATAGACCCTGAAATAACATGACAAATATAACCTTGTTTCAACCTCTGATTATTTATATCATGTGAGACATAAAACAGGAAGATGTATGTTTACTAAAGGTATTTGTCACCACCTGGAGAAAAGAAGGAAAGTTACAGGAATTCTTTTTCATTCTAAGAGTTTGCAACAGTAGAGGTTTTTGTTTTTAAAACCTGGCCCTCCTGTCACTCTCTCTAAAACGGAAAATTGGATTGGTCGGTCAGGAATATTCATGGATCGTCACTGCCCACAGTATTGTACCAGGTGCTTATACAAAAGTAAGAGATGTTATCTTCCACTTAGTTTAGAACAGAAGAATTTAAGACCAAACAAGATATAGAGGACATTTTGAAATGCAAAATATATGAGTTTGATTACATTAAATTGAACAGTTTTTGCACAAACAAAACCAATGCAACCAAGATTAGAAGGGAAGCAAAAAGCTGGAAAACAATTTCTATAGCTGGTATCTCAAGGCCTCATTTCTGAAAATATATAGAGAACTGAGTCAAATTTATAAGAATGTAAGTCTCTATTGATAAATTGATAAAATGATCAAAGGATATGAACAGGCAGTTTTCAGATGAAGAAATTAAAGTTATCTGTAGTCATATAAAAATGCTCTAAATCACTGTTGGTTAGAGAAGGGCAAATCAAAACAACTCTTGAGGTACCACATCACACCTATCAGATTGGCTAACATGACAAAACAGGAAAAATGACAAATGTTGGAGAAGAAGTGGGAAAACTGGCAAATTAATGCATTGTTGTTGGAGTTGTGAACTGATCCAAACATTTTGGGGAGCAATTAGAAACCACTCCCAAAGGATTGTAAGACTGTGCATATCCTCTGGCCCTGCAATACCACTTCTAGGTCTGTATTCTAAAGATATCATACAAATGGGAAAAGGATCCACATGTGCAAAAATATTTAAAGCAGCTCTTTTTGTAGTGGCAAAGAATTGGAAATTGAAGGGATGCCCATCACTTGGGGAATGGTTGAATGAGTTTTAGAACGTGAATGTAATGGAATACTATTGTACTGTAAGAAATAATGAGCAGGCAGACTTCAGAAAAACCTGGAAAGACATACATAAACTGATGCTGAGTGAAGTGAGCAGAACCAGAACATTGTATACAATAACAGCTACACTGTGCAATGAATAATTTTGATAGGCTCATCTCTTCTTCACAATGCAAGGATCTAAGACAACTACAGAAAACTCATGATGGAAAATGCTGTCCACATCCAGAAAAAGAACTATGGAGTCTGAATGCATATCAAAGCATATTATTTGCTCTCTCTCTTTTTTTTATTATTTGTTTCTTCTTTCTCATGTTTTTTCCCATTGGTTCTTTACAACGTGACTAAGATGAAAATAGATTTAATATGAATGTATTTGTAGAGCCTATGTCAAATTACACATTGTCTTGAGGTGGGGAGAGATAGGGACAAAACTTGAGACTCAAAATCATATGGAAGTGAATGTTGAAAACTAAAAATAAATAAATAAATGTAATAATTTTTTTTAAAAGATTAAGAAATAGACCTCCTAGTTTGCCAACTATCAAATATTGTCATCTGCAACTAAGTTACCTGCTGATTCCTTTATAGACAGCAAACATCCCTACCCTTCCTCTCAGTATAAATATAAACTTTAAAAATATATATTTATAAACCTATAAGCATATATAATTCTACACAAAATATAAATATGTGAATACATTTATATAAATATAAAAGAGGGCATGGAGGTCAAAAGTGATGTGGCACATAGATCCTGATTTCTGTAGTGTGGAAATACTCAGGAATGATTCCATAGTGAAATGTGGCTCATACACTTAAAATCCAGTAAGCAGAGAAATGAGTGACAAATCCCAGTATTCTGGATATATTCCGAATTTGATGGTGTAGACTTTGACTGCCAAGATCAGGCTGGCTACCAGTATAATTAACCAATGCCCATCCAATGGTTCAGCCAGTCATCAAATAATACACTTTTATCCATCATAATATGGCTTCATGTTTACCTTTGAAACATACCTTCAAGAATGTTTAAAACTTCATTTATCATTTTGTTCAAATCTTAAATATTGTGTGTTGCAGACAATTATACAACGCTATCTCGCTTAATTGATCTACTAAGAAGAGCTGGAAAACTTGAAGATGTTCCCAGATTTTTTTTGATGGCTGAGAAACATAATGCCAGAGCCAAATTTGAGCCAGGATTTCATTACTGTAGAGGACTTTATCTTTGGTAAATAAATTTTCTTTTATAACAGTTTCTTTTAATTCTAACACTGTGTTAAACTGAAATTCACTTTTTTTTATTCCATAATCTGAACATTGTGAATATTCTTATACTTTATATTTGACATACAAAATAGAAATTTAATTAAAAGTTTAATTATAGTAGTTGGTTACTTGAACGAAAAAATGTAGTAAATACTTTGTTGTTTGTTGTTTTTAACCCTTTTAAGGTATACTGGAGAACCAAATGATGCACTTCGACATTTTAATAAAGCCCGGAAAGACAGTGACTGGGGTCAAAATGCCATTTATAATATGATAGAAATCTGTTTGAACCCAGATAATGAAACTGTCGGAGGTGAAGTATTTGAAAATCTAGATGGAGACCTAGGGTGAGTCACTGAAAATCCATCATTCTTTTCATTATTAGCAGCTTTGCCAGGAGAAAGAGATGGAGCCAGTGTACAAGGAAAAGTAACGTTTTAGTGAGAGTACTACCAAAAGGTCAGAAAAACTGATCTCAACTGCACAACTGACCTTTTGGTCTTTGGAGCAGAGACAGAGAAAGCATTTGGAGTTTCACTGAATCAGAACTGACTTTAATTGTAAAAATTAGCTGTAACTGCCAGATTCATCTTCCAGAACAGCTCTAATCCTGGGATTCACTTGTTCAAAGGTCTTAAATGGCTCCTGTTGCTTTTAGAATAAAGTCCAAACTTTTCAGTCCAAAATTCAGATTTGTTTCTCCAGCCTTATTTCATACCACTTAACTTGTCAGTACTCTACATTTCAGTTAAACTGAACTTGCTGAGTATTTTGGGCTCTCCTCTATTCACATCTTCATTTATGTTCTTTCTGCCAGTACCTCTTTCAAATACCTTCCTAAATGCTACCTTTTCCATTAATACTTTTTTTGATCCCTACCCACACTAAAGTTGGGAACTCTCTTTCCCTAGAACTCTTCTCATAGCTTTTTTCTACATCTGTTTAGATTTTGTTCATTCGACTTGTGATACAGTTCTTTGTGATCTTATGTTGTCTGTCTATTGGATTATAGATTACTTGAGGAAGGTACTGTAGCATATACATCTAGCATCCCCTGAATCACTGAACATATTGCCTTATACATAGTAGGCATTCAGTCATATATTGAATTAAAATGGAAAAAAGCAGTGTAAGTTGTAGAATTTTTAGTCAAAACATTCTTATCTAAATAGTAGCCAAATATCAGTCAACAAATACTGAGTATGATATTTTTTCAGTTCTCCAACATAAAGCATCGTTAAGAACAAAGAAAAAATATATGAAATGATCCTTGACCTCCAGAAGCCTCCCATCTAGTTGAAGGATAAGATCTATACCCATGAAATAATTCGGTAACACTGGAACATAGTATTTAATTAAGTATCAAAATGAATCTAAAGACTAGAAATGAATTCAGAATACAAAGAGACTTATGTGGGTTGTGGTACTTAAGGAAGATTTCCTGGGAGATAGTAAAACTTGAACTGAACTTTGGAGGATGACTGGAATTTAGAAGGGTATTTTCAGGTTGGGGGGAAGGGCAGAAGCATACAGATGAGTAGGCTGAAGCCTAGTTGGGGAAACCAACTAGATCAACCTGGCTAGAATAAGCCAGGGATGAAGAAGAAAAATAGGAGGTTCGATTGGAAAGACAGGTTGGAGACAGGACATTATCCATTAAATAGCAGGACAGGGAATTCAAGAAGTAGGGAAATGATAGGATAAAAGCAGTGTTTTTAGAAAGCAATCTGATAATAGTATGTAAATAGGTTGAAGGGTGAAAATAAGGAAACGTGTTGGATGGTTATTTCAGTAATCATGTCATGAGATGGTAAAGACCTGATAAGACTACAACCTTGGCTGTGGAAAGGAAAGGACACAAGAATCTGTGCAGTTAGCTGTGAGAACAGCTGAAAAACTCCTCAGAAAAGGTTTTATGAGAGAGTATAATGTAACATGTGATAGAACATCCAGGTGGAAATGTGCAGTAACTAGATGGAAATGCAGAATTAGAACTCTGTAAGGTCTTGGCTAAAGATAAAGATTTGGTTATCATTTGCATACAGAAGATAAGTAAAGCAGAGAGAGCCAATTAGAACTCTTGAACTCTTGAGATCCCCAATGGTGAGAGTTTAGAGAAAAGAATAAATGGCCAGGGACCAAACCTGAGGTAAAGCAAACACTGAAGAACAAAAGGGAGAGAAAACAAACAATAAAGCAATCAGAAAAGTAGAGAACCAGGGTAATCTAGCTTCACAGAAACTGAGAGGGACAAAGTTTAACAAAGGAGAGGGGCAATTAACTATGTTAAGTACTATAGAGAAATCAAGGAGAATGAGGACAAAAATATCCATTAGGTTTGGTGAAGGGGGAGAACTTTGACATCTTTCAAGTTTTAATAAATTTTGTTTATAAAATATTTAGTAGGTAAAATATCATTGGGCGTTCCATGTTCTATTGCAGCCAGAATCTATAACCCATTAATGACCAAGGTGCTATTGCTACCTAAATAGGCACACTATTTGACAGTGTTACATATGAGGAATTTACTGTTTTTTACAAATATCATGTCATTTTCATGCTAATAATATTAGCTTGCTAATTTTTCTAGTTTATAACGTCTGCTAAACTAACATTCATAAGACAGAGGTGTTACCATACACACAAACATCACATAAATTGCCTTTTTATTCCATAGAAAATCAAAATTGATGATTGTCTCATTAAGACCTAAGTTCATCTTGTCTTAAAAACATTCTCAGCATTCTTTACTATGTCTGTTATATTAGGAAAATACTAAATGGCCTGTTTAAAAAAAAAAAAGGCCATTTACATGATGATCTGATTCCAATTTCAGCAAACCTCATTGAGTAAGCAGGAGGAAGTGATTTTCTCTGTGTGTGTGTGTGTGTGTGTTTATGTATAGTGATATTTTTTTTTCATATAGTAATTCCACTGAGAAACAAGAATCTGTGCAGTTAGCTGTGAGAACAGCTGAAAAACTCCTCAAAGAACTAAAGCCTCAGACTGTCCAAGGTCACATACAACTTCGAATAATGGAGAACTATTGCCTAATGGCAACCAAACAGAAAACTAATGTTGAGCGAGCATTAAATACCTTCACTGAAATAGCAACTTCAGAGGTTAGTAGTTTGTTTTTTTTTTATTTAATGAATAAATTTTTTCTTTCCAAATTATTACAGAAGTAAACATTTTGAATAGATTTTTTTATTTCAAAAAATCAGTTCACTTGGTACTTTTTAAATAAATGTTCCTTTAGCCAAAAATTTACACAGCAAATCCCTACTTCAGAAGATAATGTGTTTCTGTATTTAGAACTGTCATTGATGTGGATATTCTTTAGGAGCTACTATTAGGATGTAAGGAACAGGAAATTCCCAGTGTAGGACATAAGTTAGTTCTCAGGGCAACTGCTGAATGAATCCTCTGGAGAATTTCCAAATTATAAAGGTGTCCTAGTTTGACTCCCTAAGAGAAAAGGTTTGGCTGCTGCAAGGTATCCAAGCTTATCAACTGATGTGAACTTGGAATATTTCCAACTGTGAGGATAAATGGGGACAGTGTTGCCAATGTGTGCATGTATTACTTATCAGTCATGCAAATCATGACTTGCTTGTATAGGGATACAGCATAAGTTGTAACCACAGGAAACTGATTTTTACCTTCAGCTCTTCCCACTTTCTTCTTTCCTGGGAAGCTTTCAACTGTACCTTTTCTTTCTTAGAAGAGAGAGAGTGACTCATTTCCCTTCTTAAGCTATACCAGCTTTTTCCCACCCCTAAGGTAAAACAAAAACAACAGCAAAAAAGCTGGTGTTCCATTTTTCCCTTCAGCCACACTACCGCATTTCTGGTCTTGGTGTGAAAATGGCAAAGAAGAAATACTAGTTATTACTTTCAGCTGAAAACTAATTCCAAGAATACTCTATTTTGTACTATTTTGCCATATTGCTGACCACTGAAAACTAGTAATTTACTATCGCCAGTTGGACATCTGGGCCCATAGTAGGTTTTTTCCTATTAGCAAGAGTCCTAGTCAAGGCAATAACTGAATGTTTCCTTGAATGTAGCAAAAAAAATTTATAATAACATTATATTGCTTAAATCCTACTTTTTGTGCCCTAGGAAGGCACCAGACTTTGTGAGCATGTACTGACTGCAGCAGAGAATCCATGATTAATTAAGTGATTGTGCCTTTAACACAGAAAGATCCAGGAATTCCAAATCTCTGTTTCAGAATCACACTAATCTCTGATTTTGCTAACTTGGACAAGGACAAGATACCCCAAGGCTTACTCTGGTTCAAATCCGGAATGGCCTTGAAAGGTTCCCAGCAGCACTTTTTTCTTAGAAAATCAGTATGGTTGTTTTAACCACAAGATTTCCAATCAACTTTCACTTCGCTTGTATGAAATTTTCTGCTTTTGAATATGTCTTGGTACTATTCATTTATTTTAATACCCTATCTTTGTATTGCCTTTTGTGTGTAGAGATGATAAGAAAGTGAAATATTTGCCCTTCTTTGGTCTGTCTTTTAACTGTTTACCATATATTTTATAGTCCTCCAACCTCTCTACACCATTTAAATAGTGATAAATATTAATGCCTCCCCTAAAAGTCCCTTTGTGATGCCTCCTTGTGGTATAGAGATGATTCTTGGTTCCCAAAGGCTATGCCAGTAGAATATAAGCTTTGGCAGATTTTGCTGTACTGAAAGGCCTTTGGGTATGGAGCTGGTAGCAAACTGCGTGTGTCATATGTAGATCAGCCATGTTAAGTTCAGAGACTTAGTATCAGAAAATTAGCCACTAGGTAATTAATGATTTTGGCTATTTTAGTTCACTTGCCTACCAAGTTACATGAAAGGATTACAATCTGTGACCATGGAAGGAGTAACTACATAAATGCAAATATCACTTCTAAAAGTATTGAAATACAATAACCAAAAATCTTACTTCAGTTTTAATTTTTCAATTCTTAAAAAGTATAAATACTGAAAACTTGAAAAAATTTGAAAGGTTAACTATTTGAATTTGTATTGATCTTTATTAATATTCAACATAATCAGTGTCTTATGTTATAGTTCATCCATCTATAAGAAGGCAGCATTTAATTCCATCTAAAGTGAAGTACAAGCAGAACTTAGAGAGATGTAGGATTCTTGGCTCAGTAAGAAGGCAGATGAAATTCAGTTTTACGCTGATAGTAACAATCCAAAGAGATTTTATGACTCCTGAAAGCTATTTATGGACCAGAAACCTATGGTGCATCACAACTACTCAGTGCTGACGGAGTCACATTGATTAGTGATAAGGACATGATCCTAGAGAGATGGGCTGAACACTTCCATAGTGTTCTCAACAGACCATCATCAATCAATGCTGAGGCCATTGACCATTTACCTCAGGTTGAAGTCAGTCCCTCCTTAGCTGAACTTCCAACTGAAGAAGAGGTTTTGAGGGCCATTAGGCTCCTTTCATGTGGCAAAGCACCTGGTGCTGATTCTATTCCAGTTGAGACTTACAAGATAGGGGAACCATTGCTCATACAGAAACTGACTGAAATATTCTAGGTTGTATGGCAAGAGAAGGTTGTCCCCCAGGAGTTCAAGGATGCCTCAATTGTCCATCTCTATAAAGGTAAAGGGAATAGATTATCCTGCGACAGTCACAGGGAGGTCTCTCTCTTGGTCATTGCTGGCAAGATTCTTTCTAGGGTCCTCCTTAATAGGCTGATCCTTCACCTGGAAGATGGTCATCTATTTGAGAGCCAATAGGACTTCAAAAAGGACCAAGGAACAGTTGATATGGTGTTTGCTGCCCAACAACTCTGGGAGAAATGCCAGGAGCAAAACAGAGATCTGTACATTTGTAGATCAGACAAAGGCCTCTGACACTGGTAGTCATGAGGGTTTGTGGAAAACTACATCAAAATTTGGTTGCCCAGAGAAGTTCATCAGCATTGTATGTCAGTTTCATGATGGTATGTTTGCCCAGGTTCTTGATAGTAGACAGTGCCCTCGTGCCTTCCCAGTCACCAATGGAGTGCTTGCTCTCGTGCTTTTTAAAAGCATGATGTTTTCAGCCATGTTGTCAAATGTTTTCGATGATGAATATCTGGCCACTGGATTCAGATGGCTCTGGAGCAGAAGTGAGGCTAGTGACCTGCACAGCCCTCCCTCACTCAAAACAAAGTCAAGTGCAAGTCATGTCATCATTTCTCTGATGGCATGGTCTTCTTCTTCTTCTTCTTCGGCAACAAAGGACAAACATAATTGCTTTCAATGAGGATGAACAAGGCATCAAAGTCAACTATCGTACTGATAGTAAGTTCTTCAATTGGAAAAGGCTACAAGCCAAGACCAAAGTAGAGGGAGTGTTGCTCCATGATTTTCTATTTGCAAATGATTGTGCATTCAATACAGCCTCTGATACTGAGATGCAACAAAGTGTGGATCAATTTTCTGCTGCCTATGCTGATTTTGGCCTAATAATCAACACAAAGAAAACACAGGTGCTCCATTGGCCATCACCACACCATCCATACGTGGAACCATCAGTTACAACAAATGGAGAAGTTTTGAATGCTGTGGATAAGTTCACTTACCTTGGTAGTGTACCTTCCAGGGATGTACACATTGACAATGAGGTTGACATGCACATTGCCAAAGCTAGCTCAGTGTTTTAGCTCAAAGAAAAGTTTAGGAGAGAAGTATTAGACTGACTACCAAACTGAAGGTCTACAGAGCCATTGTACAAACCTCATTGTTGTATGCCTGTGAAACATGGATAGTCTACTAGCATCATGCCAGGAAATTGAATCGCTTCCATTTGAACTGTCTTAGGAAGACTCTAAAGATCACCTGAAAGGATAAGGTACCAGACACTGAGGTCTTGCTTGAACTAAACTGCCAAGCATTCAAAGTATGCTTTAGAGAGTGCAACTCTGATGGGTTGACCATGTTGTTCGAATGCAAAATGTACGCTTGTCCAAAAGACTTTTATGGAGAACTTGCATGGGGCAGGCAATCCCATCATAGTCAGAAGAAGCAATACAAGGACACTCTCAAGGTCTCTCTAAATAACTCTGGATTTGATTGTGGGACATGGGAGACACTGGCACAGGACCACTCAGTAGGGTGTGCCCACATCAGAAAATGTTCTGTGTTCTATGAGCAAAGCAGAATTGAAACACCACGAAGGAAACATAGGATGTGCAAATTTGGAGTGACCACCCCAAATATTCACATGGGCTATCTGTGCCCATTCTGTGGTAGATCATTCCGAGCTCCTATTGGTCTGATCAGCCACAGTCAGACACACTGAAACTTCACTTTATCATAGTGATGTCATTTTGGTCCTCTTTGAGAACAAAGGATAATAACCAACAAACCAATCTTATGTTATGTATTACTCTATTCAGTTCTCAAACTATTCAGTTTGTAGGTAAAAACACTTTCATCAACTGCTGCTCAGTGACTGAAATGATTGCCTTTGTAATTCCAGTCTTAAGAGCGTCCAAAGAATAAGGTTTTGATATATGCATAATAATTTTGATGTGACACCCCACACACACAAGAAAAAGTCTACTGGAGAAAAGATAAGATGATCAAGGTGGCCAGGCAAAATGACTTCCTCTACCTAATTTACCAGTCATCCAGAAAGTGTCATCCAGAAAGTTTTAACACATATAATACATAATAACTGGGTGCCCCATCTTGTTAATATTTAAAATATTCAAAAATTCATAAACTAAATATAAAAAATAATTAGCATTCCAATTTTTTTTAAATTTTGTAGCATTCATACTTCTGAAGTTATGAAGACTTAAGATAGCACTGAGATTTTGGGGACATCTCGTATAAGTAAATACTGGTGAGGTCATATTAGTGAGCTCAAAAGAATTTAGCCCTATATTCTTACGTTAGATTACTCTTGTTCTGCTGATAATGTAATTTTGTTTCATTCATTCAGATTTTTGTTCAGTGTGTTAGAATATACATTTTAAATATAAAATTGCAAAGTGATATTATTTAACAGCAAGGTCCTAAAGCACAGCCTTCCACTAACATTCAAACAATGCCCTCAGTAGTTTCATTCTCTTGAAATATATGTGTGTGGCAGATGGATGACAGCAGCTGCTATATGGAGTGCAGAAGGAGGATAATTACAAGTTTGCCAAGTCTAAGAAAATCTGTAAGAACAGAGTGAAGCTCAGTTTCAAGTGATATGTCTTAGCTGCAGAATGCTGGAAAACAGCACTCAAGTGTGTAACAATCAGAGAGCTCATTGTGCGCAAGGGTGTTATACTCGCCATGAGGGGAGAGAAGAGAAGAGTGCCTAATATCCTGCCTGCTATCTTGTCACTAATGGCTTCCAAATAATAGACTACACATCTTGTCATTGCTGGCAGGTGTGTCTCTGTTCATTTCATTCATGTGAAATGAATAATATATATATATATTATATATTATATATATGAATAATAGTATCACAGTCTTTTAAGACGTAGATTACGGTATTATATTAATTCACTTAGCTTTATGTGATCTGTATTCTCACCAAAACTGAAAAGACTGTTCGCCATATTTTCCCTTCTAACTGCTGACCACACGTACTTCCACAATTTATATTATATTATATGACATTACATTACATTACATTATATTATATTATAAAAAAAATTTTTTTTAGGAACACCCATTTAGCACTCCTGTGTATTCTGTTATTGTCACAGTTCAATTGCAGGTATATTATCCATGAATGAACTTTGTTCCTTGAAATCGTAAATAGTTGGTTATCTCTACTATTTCTTACTTTTATTCCAAAGAGAAAATGTAGTATAGTGAAAAAGAACACAGGATTTGGCATATGAAAACCTGGGTTTAAAGCCTTGCTTGACCACTACCTATACAGCCAAGTCATTTGACTTCTCTAGCCCTTTAGTTTCCTCCTCAGAAAAAATGGTGGGAGTGACTTAGACCTCTAAGATCCCTTCTAACTCTTAAAATTCCTATTGTATGCATTTTATAAATAGGAATTTGATTTTTCTCATAATTACTTAAAAGAAAAATAATCTATACCAATTTTAGTATTTGGTCAGGTGCACTGGATGAAATATGAACAAAAGTAAAGGTGAAGAAAATAGAGGAAGGGGAGACTAATTTAAAAAGAGGAAAGATAACGTTACATATATTTTTACATGTACACAAATCCATTTCTTATTATAATCCAGTTTTTATGAAAACTGATAGAAATGTTAAGTAACTTTTCATCATAAACACTTGAAAAGTAAGACTGTTTAAAATGCTTGTTTTCACTTTTACCACAAAATATACACCAAAAGTGGAGTCAGACTAATTATCTGGATATAACAGGATATGTTATTTGCATGATTGATTGTGAGATCCATGTCATACGTGCCAGAATTTCTTCATCTAGCTTCTAGTGTAGTGCTTTGAATATGAGGATACAGAATGTCTTTTAACAATGACCATTTCAAATAATTATATATTTCAGAAGTGATAGAATTCAAAATAAGATCATAAATTCTATCAAATTATAATTTTATATTGCATGTAAACAAATAACATATTAGCAAGTTTATCAAGAAAAACTAGTAATCTAATTGTGTATGTACAATGTCTCAATTTTAAAAATTTAATTGCAGAAAGATCACATTCCAGCACTTTTGGGGATGGCAACAGCATTTATGATCTTGAAACAGACACCACGAGCCAGAAACCAACTGAAACGAATTTCGAAAATGAATTGGAATCCTATCGATGCTGAGGAGTTTGAAAAGAGTTGGCTGTTGCTTGCTGATATTTATATTCAGTCAGCAAAATATGATATGGCAGGTGAACTGCTAAGACGGTGCCTGCGTCATAATAGGGTAAGTAATAAAAGTAATTCCTCTTTATTTTATGAAGATTTTTTTAAATAAGCTGTACTATTTATTCATTCACTGTTCATTTTCAAGGAGTTTTACATATGTTCCTTTGCAAGAGTTGTGATTGTAGAGTTGGAATAGAGAATGGAATGCTTATTCTTGGTGTGATCAGGAAATAAACTTAAAAAAAAACAGGAGATAAGCAATTTATCTTTGAGAGTTAAAAAAATTAATAACTGCAGATACTATTTAGTCATTTTCATTCATATAAGTAATTTATGCATGTTTCAAGTTTTAGCTGTGAATATGCAGTATTTACTAAAGGTATTTGTGGGTTGTCAAGTGTTTGCCTCTGATTATCTGTCCTATCTAGAGCTAATAAAAATTGCAGAATAATATCAGTTATGGGTTTCTGCCTTATTTGCTAAAAGAATCACTGAATTTCCTGCAGCTGTATGCTAGTCCCATGTATTAGAATATTCTGTGCAAAATATATTTTGTAAAAATGACTTTTCAGATTTTTTAATGCAAATGTTAATGTTTAATTGCAAAATGTAGAATAGATTTTTACAGCATAAAGCTCTTTTAACAAAATTATTTTTAAGCATACAATTCTCTTACAAGAGGCAAAATTATTTTAAATAGACGATTCTTTCATAATTAATTTATCTAATTACATTAAGAGAACCTTGAATTTGCCTTAGTTTCTTGAGAATATTTGTTTTTATATACTTTCATATAAATTATTTCAGAATCTCTGCTATACTAACCTAAACTACAGTTGTAGTTTCAGGTGAATGTATTAGTAAAAACTTTTTTTAGAATTAAAAGTGAGACCTTCTAGTGAAAGAATGTTGTTACTGAATTCTTAGGAAACTTAAAGATGACCCATTTATCAGTTGATTGTCTTTCCCAAATGATGAAGTATATAAGCATTTTTAACTAGACTTACAAAACACAACTTGGAAAAATCCAATAAATTGTAGAAATGTATAATCTGGTCATGTATCTAGGCTTGACACAGTACAGGAAGAATAGTCTGCTCAGTAATGAGAAGGGTGTGGGGCACACCAAAAATTCAGTTTGATGACCTTTTGGAAGAGTATGCCTGGATATGGTAGCTTTTTCTAAGATAGCAGCTATGCTCCTGGTTTCCTGTGTCTATAGATTCAAAAAAGTGACACTTGGAACAAAGCACCTATAGCTTAGAAATCTCACATTTTATAATTCTTATATATTCTCTTACCTTCATACGAAGGCACTTTTGTAGTAATGGTAATAAAGTAGCTCCAAAACAATATACATACTTCCAGATATTTTTTAATTGATGATAAGAGGTTGGAAGAAATAAATTGTATTCTAATTATTGTACTATGGCGTTTCTAAACACTTTGGAATCTTTAAGCAGTTGACTGCTTTAACACAAGTAAACAAAAGGGTTTTGAGAATTATCTCTTCTAGGTACATAGTTTGAAACTGAATGAAATTTTGGAGGTATTGATTGAGATACATATAAGTATATACATCACACACACACACATATATATGTATGTGTGTGTGTGTGTGTATGTATATATATACATATATGTATATGTATATATATACACATACTCCACATGTATATAATTAGAAACATTTTTTTCAGTCTTGCTGTAAAGCCTATGAATATATGGGATATATAATGGAGAAAGAACAAGCTTATAAGGATGCTTCTGTGAATTATGAGATGGCATGGAAATACGGCAATCAGACAAATCCAACAGTCGGTGAGTGTGGTAAAATGATAGTAAATGGTCACAATTTATTCCTAAATTTTCATTTAGGGTTGGAAGTTTTTGTTTATATATGTCATCCACAACAGAAACTACAGTAAGATGTAGCAACTTAAAGAGCTTTCTTTTGAGAGCCCTCCTGAAATGAGAATGTCTTGATATCCTTACTAATCTTTTAACTGCTTATGCTTAACAAGGTACAATGTATTAAAACCTTTCATTGTTCACTGTTTCTTTTAACATGTTGTATGTTCATAAAATCTTAGAGTTGATAATGACCATAAAAAAAGTCTCTAGTCCAATTTTCTTCCCAATACAGAAGCACCTAGTTTTTGATCCTAGTTATTCATCCCCTGTATAGTATCCCAGACATGCCTAATCTCTCTTCCACATGACATATCTTCAAGTACTTGAGGATATCTAGCATGTCCTTCTCAGTTTCATACAAACCAACCACCCCCAGCTTCTTCAATCTTTCCTCATATGAAATAGCTTCCAGTTTACTTGTTATCCTTGCTTCCTACTTACAAACTCCGTGTCTCTCTTAAAATTCAATTCCCAGTATTGAGCACAGTGCTCAGTTGTAGTTTGACCAGCACAGTTTGCAGATCTAGGAACTATTGGACTAAGCTTCGTAAGATTAGTAATTGTGGTTTGTCCTTTGACTCATCTCTTGCAGTATCCAGCACATCATGGTCATTGTACACACGTTTAATGAACTGACTCCACATGTTATTGTATTGTACCTTCTTTAGTGGCCATGTTAGATTGGTTTATATCAAACTTGTGTTTAACACTTTTAGGTGTTTTTCACTTAAAGTGCTATTTCTTTAAGCATATTTCATGTTGCTCTTACATAAATGATTTTTGAAGCTAAAGGTAAGACTTTACATTTATTATTCATTTTCCTCCAAGTCACTCAGAAAACCTCAGGGTTATCTTCTGCTGATCCTACATTTAATTTTGTGTAGGAATTTGATAATTTGAGACACCTTTCTCAATTTTGATTAAGTGGAGGTATATAGTTTAACATGACATTATTTGTAGTGGCACTTAGTGATTTAGATGCACAGTACATTCATCCTGAAATTCTCTGATTTATAATATATCTTAGGATTTGATACATCTTAGGAAATGGGTTTTCACTATATTCTAGTACAGTGTTTCTAAGAATACAAGTTAAAGGTCCCAGAAAACATTTAGATAACTGAGTTTGTTACAGAAACAGAAGTTTGAAATCCCAAAAAGCTCTGTGGTGGTGGCAGCAATTGGATGTGTGAGCCCATTTGGTCTGGCTGGTCTCACTGATCCAAGTCTCACCACTGGATTCCATCCTCTACTCAGATGTCAAAGCGATCTTCCCAAAGTGAAAGTCTGTCTGTGCCACTCCTAGCCAGTAAACTCCAATGACTCCATTACCTCCAAGATAAAAGATAAAAGGTTTTGTTTGCTCTTTAAAAGCCCTCCATAAATTGACCCTTTCCCACCTTTCCAGTCTTTTTATGCTCCACATACTCCACAATCCACTGATACTGTCCTCCTTCTGTTCCTTACACAAGCCTCTCCATCTCAAACTCCATACATTTCCCTGGTTTTCCCCATGCCTAGAATGCCCTGCCTCCTCACCTTAGCCTCCTGGCTTCCCTGGTGTCCTTCCAGTCTCAGTGAAAATCCCATATTCTGCAAGCCTTTTCTGGTTGCCCTTAAAGCTAATGTCTTCCCTTTGATAAGATTACCTCATGTTACCCTATATATACCTTGTTTTTGCGTAGTTGTTTGCTACTGCCTCCCCATTAGACTGAGCTCCTTCAGAGCAGGGACTGTTTTTGGCTTTCTTTATATCCCGGCACATAATAAGCACTTTACAAATGCTTTTTGCCTGACTGACATAGTCTTCTATCCCCACTGCAGATAATCTCTGCTGTGTCTTTTTCTAATTATTTTCCTACCTTGTTATCTTGTTCTTATTGCTTTATTCTTGCCCGTCCCAATGTAGTCCCTTGTGTGACATAAAATTAAAGCAAACTGGTAGAAAAAGTCAAGTAAAAAAATGGGATATATTTATAAGCATATATTTTATCACTCTTTTTTTCTTTATAGGCTACAAACTTGCATTTAATTATTTAAAAGGGAAAAGATATGTTGATGCCATTGATATATGTCACAAGGTAAATACTTTTAAAATAAAAACAATTTTTTACTTACACAGTTTAACATAATGAGACACTGATGTAACTATGCAATAACTTTTTTTTAGTGAACTTCAAGATAGTCTTTAGCTACTTTATAGTTGTCATAAGTAAGCATACTAAATACTCTTATCCAGCTTTGCTGGGAAAGTGAAGCATTCTCGTCATTGCAGATACTTGATATTCCCCAAATGTGTATTATAAATTTTCAGAGTTTGAAATGTGATAAAATGCACTTTAACACCAAAATTATCTTAAGCATAATTTCATAAATCTTTGAAGACTCAAAAGGTACATCATTAGCATCTTGTAGAGCCTCAAGCTTATCACTACAGAGAATTCTATTGTTGAGGTGCTTTTAAATGTTAGCAAATAGAATTCAGATGAATAGGATTCTGGGTGAGAAACTGCTTCAATTTGGTACTATATCAGATTGAAATTGAATTACTCCTCTCTTGGCAAATAAATAGGCTTTTTATCATTTTTGTTCTGTTACCCAGTCTCCGTAGGAATTTGTTACTTTAAATCATTCATATCTTTTTCATATAAAAAAATTTTTAAAATTATGAAATTGAGACATTACAACTGATATGTTGATCCCTTCATTTATTATATTAGACTTAAGATAACTACCCCTACCAACAGTTCGTCCTGTGAAATACACTGACGTATTTATACAAGTCCATTATTCCTAAGTACAAAAAGGGTCTAACATGATAAGAGTATCCTGCCAGTACAATAAAACTTGAACCACAATATCTGAGGAAATTGACATGCTATTTATTTGAAAGCAGATGTTTTGGTTTCGGATTTTGTGGCTAAAGTCTTTTAAAAAAGTATTAGTTTACTTTCATGCCTTAACAAGTATAGCAAAATGAATATAATTAAATCTTTTTTTAAATAACTGAGGTCTTTTCAGTGCCCCAGGGTGATCATTCAAAATAGTTCTTATAGTACAGTTCTGTAGGTGTTGAAGCTGTAAGAGATGAAGCAGAATGTGTATTACCCCCAGATGTGGCCTATAAAGTTTTGTGTTTTATTTTGAAATAAATCTCTAGTGACAGGTTGTTTTCTGGTGATCTGATTCTCCTAAATGTGAAATTTTAAAAATGGAAAATAAGAGGTTCTATTTAAGGTCTATTTGATAAAGCTTTTACTACATTATAAATTGTTTTGACTTATGTAGTGTCAGATTCAGGAATGAGGTATGAAATAGCTAAAGGACAACCATAATTGTCTGAGGTGACTTTTTATAACTTGAGATTATTTAATTTAATGTTGGTTTTATTAAACTTTAATTGTGGCTTATTAAATGTAAAGTAAATCTAATGTAAGACTAAATAGATGTAGTATGAAAAATCTTATCCTTTTTTCTTAAAACACACAGTAGAATCCTGTCGTTGTCACCCTGACATTCCTCAGAAAATTAAAACTCCTTTTGTAAAAATGAGTAATAAGAAAGCTCATTTTATTTCCTAGTTCCGTACACTCAGTAATTATTTTCAACTTTTTTTTTAACTTTACAGGTTCTGGAAGCACATCCTACTTATCCTAAAATCCGAAAAGATATACTTGATAAAGCACGTGCAGCTTTAAGAACTTGAACCTTATTCTCCCTAGATTCCTAAATTGAAGTAGAGACTAAATAGGAAATATCATATGAAATTCTTTCTATTGTTATTCAAGATTTGGTTCATATTTATTTAACAAAGGAAAAAAATAATTTTCAGAGTTCATACTTATTATTCTCCAGCAGAGGCTGCTGTTGTATATGAAGAGAAATATTCGAATAGATATTTTCGAGCACAGGGGAAGTTAATTGAGAAGAGGTCACTTTTATTGACTCTTTGATTAAAAATTCTCTCCAAAACTTTAGTCTTCCAAGATAGGAAGAGCTTTCTCTTTTTTCTTTTAAAAATGTCTTGACAAAATCAAATTAAAACAAACTTAATGCCAAAATTTTTTAATGTAATACTTGTGTTCATTTCATGAAAATGCATTGGAAACAATGAGATTCCTTTTCTGTTAATATTTTTGCACAGTTTCAATTGTTGCCATCAATCTAAACGTCATTTGTAAATAACTCATAAGAGAAAATCAATTTGTTTTAATAAATATTTTCTAATTCAAATATTGTGTTCATCTCTTTTTTTTTCATTTTCCTGTAGTCTTCTAAACAACAGGCTATGCTAAAAGGAAATTGTTCATTTTAATGTAACCATATCTTTCTGACTACATGCATTTTAGCACTTAAAAAACATAATCACAGAATCATAAGAGTTGGAAAGGACCTCAGATGCCATCTTAAACAGGAATCCCCTATAAACCATCTCAACTTCTGCTTAACCTTTAGTGAGGAAGTAACTTATCCCACTTTTGGAGAAGAGATAGGTAGGTGGTACAGCACCAGGTCTATCAGATCCAGTCTTCATGAATTCAAATCCAGCCTCGTATACTTAATAGGTGTTGTGACCCTAGTCAAGTTACTTCACTGATGCCTCACTCTCCTCATATGTAAAATGAGATTAATGATAGTGCACAACTCCAGGTTGTTGTGAGGATCAGATAATATATGTAAAGCACTTGGCATAGAACCGGAATATAATTAGTACTAAATAAAGTAAGTCTTTAGTATTTGTATTAGTATTGTATTGTAGTAGCAGTATTGTTATAATAGACATTTTCTTTATATTAAGCTAATCTGCCTTTTCAACTTCCACCTACTATTCCTAGTTCTGACTCATAGGGCCAAGAAAAATGAGCCAAAAACATTTTCCACATGGCAGCCCTTCAAATACTTGAAGATAGCTATTATATCTTCCCTTAGAATTTGCCTTCTTAAAAACATTAAAAAATTACATTAAAACTGCAAATGCAGTAAACTGCATAATAACCCAATAAGTCAGATTATAGACTAAAACTCCACAATGGACACCTCATCAGTTTGATATTCAAATTTTAGAGATGGAAGTGTACCAACAGATTATCTGGTCTTACTTGTACTATGAAAATAAAGTGAAATGTATATGACAGTACTTACCTTTATGTGACATGATATCCTTCTGTCTCAAAGCACTATAATGCACTATAGGAATGTGCCATGCCTGGAAAGAGGCTAATAAGAGTAAGTTCAGCTGATGGGAAGAGTACACAGAATCACCTCAGATCTCAAATTAGAAGCGTTACGGCAATCTGAAACTAGTGAAAAAAAAAGGCAGTCAAATTACTAGAATTTTACACCTTGCTACTTGTACTGTAGGAGTAAGGTGTGAAGGAAAGAGCATTTTCTGGTACTATATTCAGTTTTCACTTTCAGTGTTTATTTTGTGATGTGTTTGGAACATACTGACTGAATCCACTGATTAAATCCTTTTTCAAATATTGTTTAAAGCAAAGTGTGTCTATACAGTGTACAATAGAAATGCACTGTGTTATTAAGGGCTTTAAAAAACAAAGTTTGATATCTGCTATTTAGAGGGGGAATTCTTTAGTGGTGAGATACGTGTGTACACAGGAATATGCCCCTGAGTTTTCCTAAAAAACCATGAGAAAGTGATGTAAAGAAGCTGTCTGAGGTCTCCTAGAGTCTCCCTCTATAGATAAGTCCCAATTAATGTGAATAATGAATCCTACAAAATAGGCATATATACTAGAATTCACACTGTTTGAAGACATGTTTGCATAAATTATAGTCATTGGTTCCAGCCTAATCAATGTGTGGAGTATGAATTTGAATAATGTTACTAGCTCCCAGGACTCATTATTCAAAATAATCAGGACCTTAGCTGTCCTTTCATCTGACCTTACAGCCATCTCCTCTCCCTCACACTGGCACCAGCACTTCAGCACCTCCTGAAGGGACTTCAGAAGTCAAACATTTATCATGTACTTGCTACATGTCCTGCACTGTGCTAAATTCTAGGAATGCAAATAAAAACAAAAGGGAAGGCAGTCCCTGCCCTCAAGGAGCTTACATTTTAATGATCAAAAGTCCAGCTGTAAAACCCCATCAGTTGTGATTTGGTTAGCTGCTTTATCCCCTCCTCAGAATTGATCATTTAACCAATCTTTGCTTAGTTTCCTCCAAGGGTTGGACACCATAGCCTCTAAGATCCCTTCAAGATCCCAATCTAGGAGTTGTTTTAAGGAACAGTGCTTAATTTGACAAGTAATCATTGGGCCTCTTCATTACCTAACACTGTCCTGTGTGCCTTGGGAGGAAAAAGGGGGACTGGGGAGAAAAACAGCAAAAGAAATTTTTCTTCTGATGTTTACTAAAGAGACCCTATATAGTGCCTGGAAGCCTAGACTAGTCAATATAACCAGAGTTCACATCCTCCCTCTGACATATAATGACTATTAACACTCAAAAAGTCATTTAATCTCTTCCTGCCCCCAGACAACTGTGCATTGGTAGAGATTTCCAGGAGTTCCACATACCAAGAAAGCCACAAGTCCTTTAAAAAGTGGAAACATGAATTGTTATACATTTCACTGCCTCAGAAAGAAGACTTTGGGTATAACTTTTAATGATTTGGGGTCAATATTACATGCATCTCTTATTTAGAACAGTAATGCCCTCAAGAACTTTTGAAGTGGCTCCAGACTAAATTATGGCTGCCCATCCTGGGACACTTTTGCCTTACATCATTGCTTCTGTGAAGATTGCATGTAAAAGAAAGCTGCAGTCAACTTTTCTGCTTTGTATTGACATCTATGGATATGACAGCAAGAAAACTGAGAGATGATGAATTCTTCCAAGGGACAGAAGTAGAGCCAAAATTCCATATAATTTCATTTCCTCTCCTAAACTAGGACTTACAGAATTAATAGCATTTAACAAGGCATAAATCTGCTTCTGAGCTAAGTGCAAAAAATCACACCGCTGTATAGAGAAATAACCAGGTATTTGAAGATTTTGACCTCTCTCTACTGGCCCCCAGGGATACTAAAGTCTGATTAAAAAAAAAAAAAAGTTTGCCAGACTTGCTCATTTGCTGCATGATCCTAGAAAAGATGGGACAGATATAACTCCACCTGCTGGCTACCTGAGATATTGCACTCAGTTAATTGAGCACCCCCTTGGACTGACTTTTTACCAGTCAAACCACCAACACTCCTATTAAATCTCACCTATGTTTGTCACAGTCGGTTCTGCTGCTCTTTCCTTCTTCCATATCAAGTACTAATTCTCAGTGCGTTGTCTTCTAGTGAATTCTTCACTAAGTACCCCCTTCAGTAGGTAGCTATAACCCAGAAACAACTAGAGGTTTGCAGAAGAAATTAACTAGTCCAGTTTATTCAATTAAGCAATTGAATAGAATAATAGAATCCTAATCCTGAAAAGAACCTAGAGGTCAGGTCCTCAACCCTTTAATTCTGACAAAGGCGAGGTAGGTGGCACAGTGCTTAGCCTCGAATCGGGAAGACCTGAATTCAAATCCTGCCTCAGACATTTATTAGCTGTGTGACCTTGGGCAAATCAAAGAGGCAAACCTATGTTTGCCTCAGTTTCTTCAACTGTAAAATGGGAGTAATTACAGCACTTACCTCACAAGGTTGTGGTGAGGGTCAAATTAAGACAGTATTTGTAAAGAATTTAGCCCAGCATCTGGCACATCATAGGTGTTATGTAATTACTATTTATTATTACAGAGGAAGAAACTGAGAGCCAGAGAGATGAACTATTTTCCCTAATATAAATCAGCTTATTACAGGCAGATCTAGCACTGGAATTTACATCCTCTGATACAATGGGCTATTCCATCAAACTGACTCTTAATTCTATGGTATTTCTAAGTCAATAAGCTTTAGCCTGAGGGGCCGCGCTGCCTCTCTTTGTGCCTGGCTATAATGGCATCTGTTTTCCTGCTGCTCAGAGGTTTTTTCACTTCCTTCCACTTTTGTGCCTGTGGTTCAGTGGTTAAGATCACCGGAAGTCTGACCACTAAACAAATGGGACAGCACTGGAATGAAGTACATAATGGCCATGGACAAAATAATGGGTGATACATATTCTAACATTCTTCATGAGGAACAGATGTTTTTTAGAAAAGTACTTTCCTCTAGCAATCTGCCTTACACTGTATATAAATGGTACTGGCAGAATGCCCATAAAGGCAATTTTATCCCATAAATGAGGAAAGCTGAGTAATGAGTAGGCTCTGAATGAATGTCTTCCTTCCGAGTGGTACAGCCTTGGAATCTAGGGTAATCTTTAGACCATTCTGTCTTCAAATAGCACATATATTATATTTATCTTTCTCCAAATTACTTTTATACCGGAAAGAAACTTTTAAAAAATAGAATCATCTAAAGAAGTTTATTACTATCTCTGTTTCTTCCAAATAGAGGTTAGTTTTATTTTTAATGGCTAAATATGTAAACTTTAAAGATGCTTAGAGAAAATTGTGAAGTGATAACTTTTCTCCATACTTAAAAATGCATCTCATTGCACATTTCACAGTTAATTTCATTCAATATTTATTCAACAACATTAGGTGCTTATTAAAAACATCACACTATAGGGAAATCCAAAGACATATAGAACTTTGAACCTGCCTTCAAGAAGTTTATAATCTAGTAAAGAGAAAAGAAAACTCAAATAACTATAAAGCAAAGCAAAACTTACGGTTCTAGGACAGCTAGGTAGCACAGTGGATGGAACATTTGCCAGGAGTCAGGAAGATATAAATTCAAGTCCAGCTTAAGATTGGATTTACTAGCTGTGGGACCCTGGGCAAGTTACTGAACCTGTTTGCCTCATCTGTACAAGGGGGATAAGAATGTCACCTACCTCCTATGGTTGTTACATGGCTCATGTAAGATATTTGTGAAGCACTTAGCACAGCACCTAGCATATACTAAGTCCTGTGTAAATGTTAGCTGCTATTGATATCATCATAATCATCATCCTCATCAGTTGTGTCTAACAGTTGTGTAGTGGTGTTAATGGTGAGAAGAGAACGTGGCTGTTGATCTCTTTTAGTTGCCTCCACCTTCTTGTGGATCTGGCTATTCCTCCCCTTGAGTGTGATTTCCCACAGTCATGTCCTTGGCCCTTCCTCTTCTGGAGCAGTTGCTTTCTTTTCAGTCTAAGCCAGGAAAAGCTTTGGGAAGAAAAATGATGAAGGACCTGCCTCAGCACTAGTTACGGTCACCATGATGGTTAATTTCATTGCCTATAGGACCCAAGTAAATATTCTCTCGCTGACCTGGGAAGTTGTAAAAATGAACCAACAGGGATAAGAGGTGATGATGGCAGTGCAAAGGTCAGTCTGACAACTAAAGTGATCATGCTGGAAAGGGTAAAGCTAACCTTTAAGAGATAAGGGAGAAAGGTAGATAGAAGAAAAATGCCATGGCTGATGTCCTGGTGGAAGCCTGCCAGGCAAAGTTCTAGGACCACAGTCATTGTGGAGAGGGAGTATGTAGCCTCTTGATGGGAAGTGACCCTGAAAATCAACACTCTGAGGCAAAGCTACTAAGGTCTTTTTAAAGACCTATCCATAGGTCTGTTTAAAATGGTCGTTATTTAGTAATCCAATACCAATGAGACTATTTTGCTTTATCAAATTATATGAAAATAGATTGGTTTCTCAGCTGACTTGTAGATACTGAATTATTTAACTGCTTTGTCATTATTCAGTCATTTTTCAGTTCTTTTTGACTTCATGACCCCATTTGGGGTTTCCTTGGCAAAGATACTGGCATGGCTTGCCTTTTCCTTCTCCAGCTCATTTTACTAATGAGGAAACAAGGTTAAGTGACTTGCCCAAGGTCACATACCTAGTAAATATCTGAGGTCACATTTGAACTCAGGTCTTCCTGACTCTAGGCGTAGTACTCTATCTACTGCACCACCTAGCTATCCTATTTAACTGCTTATCCTGGTGCTATTATATGTTACTGGTTTTTGATAGTGTGGAATATTTTTTCAAAAAACAAACACCTATAGATAAGAACAAGAGCCACTGTCTAATAGTCAAATGACATGATCCAGAACTTTTCAAAAGAAGAAATGCAAAATATCAATAACTACATGAAGGAATACTCCAAATTTCTAATAATAAAATAACAACAAAATAAAACATCTGAGGTTTTACCTGATACCCATCAAAGTGGTAAAGATGACAAAAGATGAAAATGTCAATATTAGCAGAGCTGCGGAAAGACAAGAACACACCGTTGCTGTGAGTCGGTCCAACCATTCTGAAAAACAATTTAGAACTATACTATAAAAGGCATTAAAAAGAACATAGCCTTTGACCCTATATTATGCTTACTGAGCCTATAAGCCAGAAAAGTCAAAGAACATCAAAGCCAAAGGAAAATATTTATTAAAATATTTGTAGTGGGTTTCTTGTAGCAGCACAAAACCAAGGGGTGGGGGAGCCCATCAATTGAGGAATAGATGGAAAAATTGTGTTAAGGAAGGTAATAGAATATTATCGCACCATAAAAATGGCATATAAAGAATTTACAGAAATGTTAAAGGCTTTAATGAACTGACGTAGAGCAAAGTATGCAGAAACCAAAAGAATAACTTATACAACAGTCATAATATCAAGGAAAACAACATTGACATGTATCAGATCGATAAAGTGATTAAGCTTGACTTTAGATGTCTAACAGTGAAGCATGCCATCTTCCTCTCTGGAGCAAGGTGTAGAGGCAGGAACATGTTTTCATATATGATCAATATGTTGATTTGTTTTGCATTGTGTTTTAGTGGTTAGAGAGCTTCTCTAAAGAGATAAATAAAATCCCTAAATTAAAAAGCTATCTCTAACATACACATGCTTTGTGATCATAAGCAAATCAATTACTATCTCAGTGCTCCCAGGCCCTTCAATTAAGAACATAAATTGCAGAAAAGATACCGACCTACATTGGTAGGAGGAATTTTCTGACTAGAGATATATTCATAAGCTCACAGGTCCAGTCCCTGTACTTCACTGAAATGATTGCATTCAGAATTAATTGAAAACTAGTAAGGATTCTTCTTCTTTCTTTTAAGCATCAACATTTTTTAGTTGGGACAACTATGAGAAAGTTATATGAGAAAGTAATAGCATTTTTAAAAAAAAAATCAATAATTTTAAAAAATTAACTTATCCCTTACATAATAGCAAAGCAGACTATCCATTGTAGACCAATTTTAACAATTGACAATTTGAAAAAATCTCTCAACTTGCCAAATATTCCCCATCGCTTTTTATACTAACCAGTGTTGTCATAAAGATGCAGAAGCTGTCAAGAAGAACAGTAGACTAAGTATGGTATAACATGCTGACTATTATTAATTCAGATGAAAGAATTTCTTTAAAATTTACTTTCAGGAATCCTAATTTCTTTTCCTAGCTGCAGATCAATTTGTTCCCCCAGATTCTTAGCTGGTTGTAGTTTGTATTGATGTTATAAAATATCTTTAATAGTTATTTTATTGAACAAATATTTCATCCCAGATTATGAAAAACAGAATTCTAATTTATAGTAAATCACAACCTTTTCTATATCTGAGTGTTTCCTGACTGCTGTTTGAAAATAGCAGTTTCCCCTTGTATCTTACTGTTGTATGTGTAAAATACTTTATATATATATATATATGTATGTATATATACACACATTATATATACTATAAATTATGTATAATACTATTTTATATACATAATATAGAGTATATTATGCATAATATATAATCCTATTATGTCACATTATACTATATATATTAGGTAACAATACTATGTAACATGATAATATTACTTATAAACTAATAACCTACTCTATGATATACTATAGTTATAGGAGTAAACTATGTAACAGTATTATATATTTGTGTTATACATATATATATATACTATGTATATGTAATATATTCATATTACTGCTTCAAAAAATGGTTTTGAATAAGAGAGCTCTAGAGAGGTCAGCTATGTTAATTTCAAACAGCTCCAATCTTCAGTGTGACGTTGCCTAGCAACCTGTCTCTCTTAGTCTTACTCCTTTGTGGGTATAAACAGTGGAGCTGATTCTGTTCTCAGGCAGGGATAGCTTCCTAATATGAGTAGATTTCAGCAAGGGATGGTACACAAATCCCTTCATCCTCTACTAACCATCTTGGATATGCATATGAAAAGATCCATACACTTCATTTTTTTCAAGCCTGAAATCATACACAGATATATTGGAAGGAAGCCAAATAAATACATAAGGTCTAACCATGGAAGCCCCCTATATGTATTGTATTGGGGAACATGCATAAAATTCTGTTTCTTTGCTATCTTTCTTTCCATAAAGCAGACTTTCTGAAAATTCCTAGAGGCAGTTAGTACTCATCAATGAAACTAGAATTGAGGGCTAAGTATTGGTTACTATAGCAACAGGAGCCGGAAGGGTGTGCTTTTTTCCTTAGGTGCAGGATGGCTGAAATTTGTTCAACCAGGGTTCAGTGGTACTTGAGCAGCAAGCTCACTAATTAGAAATCAAGCACCTATTTTTTTAAAGTACTCCAGTGCTCCAAGCTCCTGAAAAGCAAGCAATCCCTTGGCAATTCCCGAAGCTAGTGACTTGATAGACCTAAATGTTTACAGTAAGCGTGTCGACGCATAGGCACAGAGCAGCAAAAAGCAACAAATGTGTAGTAACAAGCAGTGAGTAGAATTCATATAAAAATAAAAAGTCTTAAGTCTTAGGGCTACAAGGCACCTTAGCAAGAAAGAATCTTAATATGTTGCCCAAGAACCAACTACCTTACAAAACCCTAGGGTATATCCTGTCTGAGATTTTTAGATGATGATGTTGACAATGATGACAACAAAGATGATGGCAAAAAGAGTGATAATTTACCTAATTAGCACAGTAGAGACTGACTACCTGCCCTTTGTTCTGTAATAGTTTAATTGATTGCTACCAGATGTCATGCAAAAAAAAAACTGACTAGATCAATCAGTCATCATAATTGAAGTTGAATATAATAAACGTTTTCATTATATTCAGACGGCCAATGTGTATGAATTTCTGATCACATGACACACTATTGTGGAAAAATGGATATGGCCCTGATCTAGTCCAACTTTCTCATTTTACTGAAATGCTTAAATCTGTGACCTCATCAATTTGAATGTTCCCATAATCAAATAGATTATGTCATTTGTGCCTCCCATTCTGTATGACTCTTGTCTATGTCTTTCCATAAGTTTGCAACAGAGATGCGGGTGAACCTTCCTCCTTTCCTCAAGGGGATACCATGAGAGACCACTTGGACTACCCATCTGTCACCCCTATCCTCATAGCTGACCAGTCCTTCTGTTTCCTATCATACATTTTCTTGATGACATCTTTTATTCCTGTTCTTTTTTTGAGGTCTTCAAGTGCTACACTGTTCATACCCACCATGAACTTTTCCATCGACTTCAATGTAATATTCATTTTCACTTCTTTGGAGACTATTGTGTTCCATGTTTCACAGCCATGCAACAACACCAGTAGAAAAAAAGTTGATATTAAAAAGATGGGTCTGTTTCAAAAAGAAACTTGTGATCAGTACAAAAGCTTTGCAGTTTCCTTCAAGCAATCAAACCCCCTCTCTTTCTCTTGTTTTCTCCTAGGCTCAACTTTTTTTTTTGTATTGTCTGTCGCAGGAAAAACGATGAGCAAGGTCTGTAAGTTGTCCATCTAACTGCATGTCATAATCCAGGCAAGAGACATCCACTCACTTTTTCCTGTATAGATGATCAGGCCATACTCTTTTGAGTAGTTACAGATCTCTTCCAGGAAACTGCAATGTTTTGGGGTTTGATGCAATCACCACAGTGTCACCCACAAATTTAAGCACCTGTAGAACCTCAACACCTACCAGGAATCTTTCTTCACTTTAGACTCTGCTCCATATCGCCTCCATCACAATGATGAACGCTTCTGGAGAACACACATCTCTTTAATGATAACTGATGCTTGAAATCAGAGGATCATTAAGTATGATTGTCCATGTTTTTATAACTACCAATGAATCTTTCTCTTAAAAAAATTTGCTAATTTTTTCTTAATTCCTGGTTTTGCTTATCAATTCAATGATCTTTTGTTTTCATATTTTATTAATATCTTCTTTAATTTCAGAATTTCTGCATTGTTGCGTAGTTGGGAATTTTTAATTTGTGATTGTTCATTCTTAATTGTATGCTTCATTCACTGATTTATTCTTTATTTTGTTGAAAAATTTTAAAAATAAAATTTTTCTCTCAGAACTGCTTTAGCTGAATTCCATATATGCTATCTCGTTATTGTCATTTTCTTTGATGAAAGAAATTATTTTTATTGTTTCTATAATTTGTTCTGTAACTATTTCCTTAGAATTATTTTAGTTTCCAATTATTTTTTAAATACATTTTCATTGATGTCTTTTAAAAATCATCATAAAATTCCTATTCATTACCTACATATGCAAACATATAATGTATGTGTGTATGTTATGTAAGCATATAAACACATATACCTATGTCTATTTATCTTGGATATCAAACTTTTATTAGGGAAATTTATAAAATGATTTTGACCCATTTAACTGCTTCCTTTCTTGTCTTAGGAATTAATTTTGTTTGATGAGAAGCTTTTAAGTTTCACGTAATCAAAGTTATTTATTTTATCTTTTCTAATTGCCCCAGCCCTGTTGTTACTGTTAAGAATACATTTCCTTCTTGTAGCTATAAGAGCAATATGATTTGTTTCTCTTTTTATTTTTTTTTTGTAGCATGATCTTTACTATTAAGGTTACATATCTATTTAGAATGTATTGTGGAGTGTGGTATAAGGTTATGATCTGAGACTAATTTCCGACAGACTGCTTCCCAGTTTTTCCAGAAATTTTTCTTATATAGGGAATTCTTTCCTTACTAATTTATGTTTTCTGATGTATTGAACAATGGATTGTTGAATTCCATTTTTTCTGATTCTCCCTTATCTAGTCTGTTCAATCTATGTACTTCCCTATTTTGTAACCAACATCACCAATCAGGATAAGAAAGAGTTTTATTTTTTTTCCTTTTGTAATTCCTTTACAGCTAGTTATATTTCCTTTTCTGAGGATGTCTTTCTCCTTTTGGTCATCTGCTAATGTGAGTAATTTATGGTTTTGAATATATTATATTTCTTCTGTGTTCTCAGTTTATTTTAGCACATAATTGCATATTTTAGGGGGCAGCTAGGTGGCACGATCAATAGAGTGCTGGACCTGATATCAGAAAGACACATCTTTCTTAGTTCAAATCGGGTGTCAGATCCTGACATATGACCCTGGACAAGTCACTTAACCTTGTTTGTCTCAGTTTCCTTATCTGTAAAAAGAGGTGGAGAAGAAAATGTAAACCATCCCAATATCTTTGCCAAGAAAAGCCCAAGATGAGTTGGGCATAACTGAAAAACAACTTAACAAAGTTGTACAATAGATTCTGATTAGTTTTTTCTTTTGATTTTGTTATGATTTCATCTCACCCATTTGCTATTTTATTTGTTTTTCTGTTCTCTTCTTTTTAATCAGATTGGATGTTTATTGATTTTATTATTTTTTCAAAGAACTAACTTTTTGCTTAATTTGTCATTTCCATGATGTCTGGGGGGGGGGGGTTCCAGTTTATAAAGTTCTCAACTTTTTAATAGCTCTTTATGCTTATTTTAGGTTTGTATTTTTTTCCCCTTTGATACTACTTTAACTGCATCTTAGAAATGTTGGCATGTGTTTCTTCATTGTCATCATGTTTCAGATAATTATGATTTGTTTCTAGGATTTGTTCTTCGATTCACTCATTATTTAGAATTTCATTTTTAAGTCCCTACTTGGGTGTGTAGCTTTCACTTGTGCTTCTTGAACTGGTTATTATTTTCAGTGTGTTATGGTCTATAAGGTATGTTTACTATTCTTTTTGCATTTGTTTACAACATTTCTGTGTCCTAATACATTGTCATTTTTTTGTAGAAGTTTCTTTTAATGCTAAGAATATGACATATTCTTTAGGAGTTCCCTTTCAAAGTAGTTATAGTCTTTTAGGTCTACTTTCTCCAACTATTTTTTTCATTTCTGTGTTTTCCCTTTTATATATCTTTCTCTTAAAATTATGCAAAATTGAAAGAGGGACATTGAAATCTCCAGCCACGATTTTTTTTTTACTATATATGTCTTCTTGTAGTTCAATTAACTTTTTCACTTATGAACTCCAATTCTGAGGAATTTGGAACACATAAATTCAACATTGGCATCTAGGTAATGCAGTGTATAGAACACCAGCCCTGGAATTAGAAATATCTGAGTTCAAATCCAGCCCCAAACATTTAATAGCTTTGTGACCCTTGGCAAGTCACTAAACTTCTGTTTACCTCTGTTTCCCCATCTGCAAAATGGGTATAATAATAGCCCCTACCTCTCAGGGTTGTTGTCAGGCTCAAAAGAGATAATCATTTTAAAGCACTAAGCTCAACGCCTGACACATGGTAAGCACTATATAAATGGCAGTTATTGTTGTCTAATTTTCCTTTCAGCATAATGGAGCTTCCTTATTTATCTCCTTTATGTTTTGAATGTTTATTTTTACTTTGTCTAATAGTAAGGTTATAACTCTTGCTTTTTGTCAAATTCACCTGATGCAGAGTGTTTTTTTCCAGACCCTCATTTTTATTCTATTTATATCTTGTTTTTAAGTGTGTTTCTTATAAGCAATAGATTGTGGGATTTTGCTTTTTCTTCTCCAATATGTCATTTTCATTTTTTTGGATCATTTAATGTATTTAAATTTAAAGAGTTAGGTTTATAAATTACTCCATTTTTCTCTAATATTAGATTTTTTTTCCAAATTAAGGTTTTTCCCTTCTTCCTCTGCAAACACAATACTTTGCATTTTTAGTTATTGTAGTTGAATATATTTTTAGGTAACTCTGTTCTAATGGGCCCTCTTTCTTTTACTCTCAAGCTCCCTTCCCCTATGTTACTCCTTTCCCTAGTTTTGTAGTTCTGTTTATCTAATTATTTAATTCTTCCAAAATTTCTCCCCACTTTCAATTAAGGGATCAGATAAAATTATCTTTCCTCTTCTCCCCTTCAAATTGTTTTGTCTGTAAAATCTTTTTAATTTCATTTTTTTGCTCCTTTTTTCTAAAAAGATTTCTTTCTCTAATTATCTTTATTATTTATCTTCTCTTTCTGTCTACTCCAAACAGAAACTTTGGTGCATTCAATACTGGATGGTTGAATTCCATTTTTTTCTGATTCTTCCTTATCTAGTCTGTTCAGTCCGTCTTTGATTTGTGGCCCTTATATTTGTTCAGACTTTCTTTACACTCCATATTCCTCATTGAATTAAAGTTTCTAAGATACTTATTTTGCTTTTCTTCTTCCAAAGAGTTTCTGTTATTGCTTTGTACATCTTGGCCCCTGCCTCTTTTTCTGTTGTGTCACACTCTCATAAATACCATTTCTCATAGGTGATTGAAAAGATATTGCCCCCATGGTAGAGTCTTCCATGTTCCTAACTGTTTTGTTCATTATTAACCTTTGCCCTCCACATGGTAATTTTTCCCCATTTACCACAAAATCTCCTCCCTGAGTCCATGCCCTTCTCCTTTCTGAGTGTTGCTTGCCCTGAGAAGCTCTGATTCCCTGAGGCAGAATGAGGGATCACATTAAGGAACAAATTTCTGTGGATAATATCCATTGTAAAGTTCCTTTATAGAATATCTTTTCCCTCATGGGAGCATTCAGCAGTAATTCCATCTCCCACCACTAAAAGATTTCCTCAACTTTTAATCCCTCTTTTTATAAACTTAGCCTTTCTCCTAAAGGCTTTCTTATGCCCAAAAGAATATAGAAGTTATTTTTTCTGTCTTCCTCTTCCTCGCTACCCTTTTAAGAGGCCTCCTGTTCTATGATTTAGGCCCACAAAAATATTGACTCACCCATAGACAGGATGTTGTGAAGGTTAGTCCAAGACCTGGAAACCTGTTTCTCCACTATCACTTTTATTTACCTTCCTCTTTCACCTTTGCGTCCTTTTGCACTCAGAATGAAATCTCTCTCATTTTTTGTTTTCTGATTCAAAGAATGTTTTTTAATCACTCCTAAAAACCCAAAGAACTTGTCTCAACAGCAACTTATCTTTCTGTTGTTATTTTGCTGTTAGTGTTGTCCTTGGTTATTTTATCCATTTACCTCTCTTGTATTTCTGTTCTCTGGGCTGTTTGAAAGGCAAATAATTTTTTTAGATAGGAATAGGAGGGGAGTAAGCCTATAGCACCTACTGTATGCTAAGTATTATGCTAGATGCTTTTCAAATATCTCATTTGACCCTTGCAACAAAGGAAAATGAGGCAAATAGAGTGACTTGTCCAAGATTACACATCTAAAAAGTATTTGAGGCCAGACTTGAACTCAGGTCTTCCCGACCCTAGGTTCAGCACACTATCCAGTGTACCACCTAACTGCCTCCATATAGTTTTCTTCCTAGGAATGTCCTTTTTTATAGAATATCTCTTTTTTCCATAAATGATTAGGCTCAGGCTTACAGGGTAAGTCATCTTGAGTTGGATCTTGGTTTCCTTTGTTCTCCAGAAGACAAATACTCCATTCCTTTCTGCAGTTTCTGGTGGGTGGAGAATAGTCTTGTGTTACTTAAATTTCCTTCCTTTCATATTTGAAGTTCTTTCTCTTGATCATTTGCAGAATTTGTTGTTTGTCATTGGAAGGAAATAGTATTTTAAAGAGAAAGAACATTTATCTGTTAAAAAATATAACCTGCAATCTTGCTGAAATCATCATTTCAATTTCTGGTGTGAGATATTTAGATTATCAAGATAAACTATCATGATTTCATCATTTCTGATGCTAAACCCTGTGCATCTTTTAATATTTTATTGTGATTGCTATTATTTCTGATATTTTATCAAAGAGAAATAGGGGGTGCCCCTGTTCAGTACATTTTCTTTTAGTGAGAATGCTACTAATGTTTCTCTATTTCATATTATGTTGGTTCTTGATTTCAGGTGGAGACTTATTATGGTGAAAGAACATCTCTTTATTCCTATCCTCTAAAGAATTTTTTTAAATCATATGTAAATATTGAATGGGAAGGCTTTTATGAACAGATGCTTAGTGAAGTGGAATTTGAAGAATGAACACCATGACTATAACCATATAGATAATAACACTGAAGAGTACTTATAAATGGAATGATTTTAATGACTAGTCTTTGTCCCAAAGAATGAAGCCCTTATCCCTCCTCTCAGTAGACAGGTATGTGCGGGGTAAGTTAACAGGGTGGGTAGAGTGGATTGTTGTAACAGCAAGGACACCAGCATGTACAAGAGGGCCTGCTGTATAGGTTCTTAGATCTGCTTTTCTAAAAGGAAAGAAACTTTTGAGGGGTCCAAAATCACTTTAATCAGACACGTATACCAACAGAAAAAGTACAAGCAGGACCAACAGACAGGGCTTCCATCTGTCTGACCAGAGACATTACATACATCATTACCAGAGAGAAAAGCCCCAACATCTGGGTTTTGAAAACCAAGGGGCTTCTTAAAACAACTGCCCGGAGTCTCATCTGGCACACGAACCTTCTTTCAAAAACTAAGCCCCCAAGTAAAACTTCACCTCGGAGTATTTATACACTTTTCAGAGCTGGAGGGCAGGACCCTCTGACCCAGTCCTCAATAGAAATGAGCAAAAGACATTGAGGCCTATTAATTGGGGGGGAAGATCTTTAACTCTTCCTCCCACCCACATAACATTAACATTACAATTGTGGGTACAGAATGTTGCTTAAAGTGTCATACATCAGTTTGGTACTGGTTTAACACAGTCATTTTTCTTTATTACAAGGGCAATATTGTATTGGGTAATATTCTAAAATCATAAGTGCTGAAATGCATTGGTAGAAGGTGTTTCCTCATTGAGGGGTTCCCTCTTCCAATGAGATCACAGTCTTGTTCCTATATGAACCATATATATTTGTTGATAATTTTTCTAATGCTGAATTATCCTTGTATACCTGGCAGGAATCCTAACTGATCACAATGAATAATTTTTAATGTGTAGTACTGAATTTCTTAGTATTTTATTTAATCATTTTGTATCTATGTTCATTATTGAAAATGGAATGTAATTTTCTTTTTTGATCTTATCTTTGCTAGGTTTTTTAAATCAATATGATATCTACATCAAACATTGTTGAATTGAATTTATCTATATTAATTAATTATGTATGCAATCCTAGAATTTTAGAAAGGTAAGGGACCTCAGACATCATCTGTTCAAATCTAGAACATAATTCCCCTCTAGTCTATTGTATCAACAAGGCGATATTCACAGCACCAAAGGTAACTATGAATTTGCCTGTGTAGTTCTCAATCGCAAAGTATAACAGACTCCATATAGGAGGCAGAATGAAAACAATTATCCAGACACCAGAAAGTCAAATCTAAGCACCAAAAAGTCAAATTTGTTAGAGTAACCAAGAAATCAATACACATTAGCACTGCAGGGGACAAAACCACTCCTAAGCCTTCCCCCACCTCAACAAACACTCATGAGCCTACCTGTTCCTGCCTGCCTGTGTCCTCTCCTCCCTCTGCCTAACTGCTCTCACCAACCTTCTCCCAGTTATGCTCCACCCTTCCTGTTACAGTCATGCAGCAAGCTCTTCCCACCACATGTGATTTGTTTCCATGTGATTGAAGCAAGTCACATAGGCCTATTAATGAATGAGAAAGATTTTCCCATTTAAATTACCCTTACATCTATAGCAATTCATTTATTTTTTTTAGCTTTTATTTAGAATTTTATTTTTCCCCAGTTACATGTAAAAACAATTTTTAACATTCATTTTTAAAACTTCGAGTTCCAAATTCTCTCTTCTTCTCCCTTCCTCCCCACCGAGAAGGCAAGCAGTTCCATATAGGTTATACATGTGTAGTCATGCATTCCATTACATGGAATGTAATTTTCTTAATAGTAATTCACTTATTATGGGAAGGCTTTGAGTCCATTTCACCTCGGTTTATTTTATTTTGCCAGATAGTTCATTAATGACTTAACCAGTACTGAGATTGGTTCATTTAAGTTATTATAGTTCACTGGTACCTATTTGGTTAAAAAATAATTTAATAGATAATTAGGTATTTCATTTAAGGTTGCAGGTTTGTTAACAAATACCTAACTATAATATTTTCTGTTGATATTAATTTCTTTTGTGTTTGTTATTTATCCTTTTTCATTTGCAATTTTGTAGATTTATATTTCAACTTCTATATTTATAATTTGCTAGTGTGTAATTTTGTTGATCTTTTTGAAAGTTTCTGGTTTTCTTTATCAATTTAGCTATTCTCTCCAGTAGCGATGTATGACTGTGAGAAAGAAAACTGAGTTCAACAGAATTGAAACTTTCAAATTGTGGTACTGGAGAAGATTTTTGAGAGTCCCCTGGACAGCAAAGAGATCAAATCACTTAAAGAAATTAATTCAGAAATAACTTTAACTTTCACTAGACAGTCAAATGCTGAAGCTGAAGTTTAAATCCTTTTGACCACATAATGAGAAGGTGCAACTCATTGGAAAACACCTTGATGTTGGAAAAGATTGAAGGCAAATGGAGAAGGTGATAGCAGAGAATAAGATGGAGAGATAGCATCATGGAAACATTGAACATGAACTTGGACAGACTCCATGAGTGGAGGATAGAAGAGCTTGGTTGCTATGGTTCAACGGGTCACAAAGAGTCAGAGACGACTGAATGACCAAACAATTCTTTCATTGTCTATTCTGTTGATTTCTGCTATTAATCTCATAATCTCTCTGTTTTCACTTTCCTTTGGACTATATCTGTTCCTCTAGTAAATTTAGGTGCATCTTTAATTCATTTTTAAAGCCTTTTTTAACTAATCAGAGAGAAAGTCTACAGTCATCCTCACATACCTCACCGAGGCATGGAGTATACCCTGAGTTTTACAAGGCTGTGCCAGCAAAGCCCAAATGCTTAGCTTGTTCTGCCATTTCAGAAAAGGTTTAAGTGCAGTCTCAGAAGAGACTGTTTCTCTGAGTACTTTCTAAGGACCAGCCTAGCTAAGAATGGAGAAGCTTAACTCCTCTAGGAAGGAAGGAAGCAAGCATTTATTAAGCAATTACTTTGTGTTGGTGCTTTCCAAATATCTCATTCAATCCTCACAACTATGAAGCAGGAGCTATTATCTCATTTTTCAACTGAGAAAACTGAAGTTAAGTGACTTGCCTGGGTCATATGTATCTGAGGCTGCATTTGAACTGAAAATTGTAGCCCCAAAGATCTATTCACTGTGCTATCTAGCTGCCTTGCTGCTTATTAATAAAATCTTTAGCTATGAAACAAAGTAAAATGAAAATAGTTTTCCTGTATAGCTCCTTTTCACTTCTTCAGTAAAGTTATCAGAGTGGTAGAAAAAGAGAGAAAAAAATCTAAAAATCAGATAGATTTTAGACCACCTACAAGCATTAAATCAGCTGTTGGTATGATCAATGTAAAATCCTGTTCCAGTGACTGGAATACTATTGGAGGAAGTGAATTGCTATTAATCTTCTCATTCATTCTTTAAGTAAAACCAGAAGACAAGTAGTGGTTGCAACTAAATGGAAGGGTGACTCAGAGACTCTGCTGTTAGAGACAAATAGAGTTAGCACAGCTGGTTTTATTCTGCACATAGAGGCAACAAGAAACACCATTCCCATAGGACATTTGGTTCTCTTGTTGCGGTGCTCATTATAAGCATTTCCAGAACCACCAAAAAAATAAGCATAGTTCATGAACCAACACAATTTGCAGAGGAGACACAGAAATCCTATTGAGAACCTACAACGCCCTAAATTATATCAATTTGTTTAATAATTGACATCTTCAATGTAAAGATGCATATAAGAGAATTTGGTAAAAAAAAAAAAAAAAAAGAATACCCCAAAACTATGGAAAACATATTTTAGGAGTACAAAAATACAAGACATCAAAGGTTTATAGATTATACAGAAATATCATGCCTATTTATATTGAATACTTCTTTCTAGACAAATCTACAGATCACCTCATCCAGCAAATACTTGATTTCCTTGCCAAATTCTTCTCTTCATCAATTATAACGAAGTCAGACTATCTGGACTCTAATCTGACAATCTCAGATGTGTTGCTTAAGGAAGTAGAAATGGCCTTAAAAAAACAAAGATGAAGAGAGTTGTGAGATCTTTCTGAGGGTGTTGTAAAGTAGCATTCTATCAGTAGCTTTGTTCAATTGTTTTCAGGATACATACTTTGTGGCTGGTTGAGTAGCTGTTGGGTAGTGTTTATTTTGTCAACATATGTCAACAAAGATAATTTTAAAAATAAACAAGCAGTTCAGGCCTGCTGTTAATCTTTCATCAGATTTAGCGCTGTTACTTAATTGATCAAATTCCCTACTAGTATTATTATTTTATCTAATCCCTTCTACGTTGCTGATAACTTCTGAAGAGATTTAACTTGTTTGGCAAATGGATGAATGTATGATTTTCAACATTATTTAATACCTTCATCTGTCCCTGCTAATATTTTCAGATTTGAAATCGCTTTTCTCAATTGTTTACTTCCTCTTTATACGAACTTGCAATAAAATGATATATTTTAATTAACCTCTTATTGTTTCATGGTTTTTGTTTTATTTTTCTTTTATCAATTGCAAAGGTGAGTAGAAGGACGATTTTCTTTTAAATTGTTATTTAGGGAAAACATTTTTTAATGAAAATCATGATAGTATATGAGCTGTGATTCCATATCTCCTATCAACTTATGGAGCATTGCTTGATCCTGTCATTTCTGGAGTGTTTTCACTATTTAAATCCTCAAATATAGTATCCAATTTCTTTTTGTTGGTGACTTCCAGGATCCAAATTAATTTAATGTTTGTGCTTGCTTTTTCTTTCAAATTTTGCTACTTTGTTCCTCATAACTAGGTGCTTTTAAAATTCTGTTATTTGGATTTCCTCTTCAATTTTATTTTTATCTATTGATTTTTTTCATTTAAATTATTCTGTTATTTTCCACATTCTTTGCTGTTTTTAATTTTCATATATTTCTTTCCATTTTCCTTAATAACTCCTTCCTATCTTCTTTTTTATGAATGTATACTTTAAATGAACTGGATTCCTTTAATTCCTTTAAAAATAGTAAATTTAACATATATATTAGTATTAGGTCTTTTATAAAATGTGTTATGTCTCAATTTTCTTGTAACTTGCCATTTTTTTCCTATACAGGAATAAAAAAAGGAAAAAAATGACTAGCAATGGTGACCTAAGCATGAACAGGTAAGGGATAAAGGGGATTTCACCTTAAGGGTAACAGCTATGAGTGGTGCCTGAAACTTGAAGACTTGATAGGAAAATCACAGCAGCAGAGAACTCTGAAAGTTCTGACTTTCAGTCTGGAAGCTGGAAACCAGAGTCAGGGCTTTGATGACCATAAAGTGTGGTTGACTGGAAGCTTCTGGTAGTTGAAACTGTGGAAGTATATGATGACCTTGCTATGGTTGGTATGTGAACCAGTGCTGGCAATTGACCAATTCAGTGGTTGCTGAATGCCAGAGCTATGGCATGGAGTTATCAGCCTGGTGGGTGCTGGCTTTTGATGGATGGTTGAGATAGCAGCTACTGGAGTATGAAGCTGTGGTAAATGAGAAAGTAGAGGGTCAGCAAGAAGTCTGGAACTGAGTGTGGAATGATTTTTCCACTACCTCTGGAGACTACATGATGGAAAATAAGAAAAAATGTCCCATATTATATCCCCCATAAGGTAGGAAAATAGACTGGCTAGACAGAAGATGAGACTGATAGGAAAATGTGATGTAAGGATAGCTAGAATAGGAAGAGACTTAGGAGTTTTGGGGGAAAACCTCCATGTCTAAGACTCTGGTTAGATGTAGATGAAAAAAGGAGAAAATTCTGCCCAAGTCTCAGATCAGCCTGAAGGATGGAGGAATAAAGGGGATCTCCTGGGCTCTGATCTCAGGGGATGGTGGAAGCCAAGATATTTATGTGTTGTGGATCTGACTCCTTTAGCTCTAATTGGATTTGGGTAGGGTGATAAGGTTTCCTAGGGTTCAGGCTGGTATAGGAATAAATAAACACATGACTCTGTTTAGATTAAGATGAGAAGATAAATGATCTTCCAAGGCTCAAGCTGTACTAGAATGTAGGGAAAAGAAATGGAATCACATAGATTCTAGATAGATACAAGGAACTGCCCTTGGCCTTGTTTGGACCAAGGATGAGGAGAATGAGAAAATCTCCTAGACTTTTGTCAGGCTACAAGGGTGGAAGATTAAGGGGATTCCCCTCTTCTCTGGCTAGCTCCTCAGGTGCCTGGATTTTGCCTTATTGCTACTTTTCTTAAATGTCATTTTGTTAACTGTCTTTGCTTTATGTCTTCTGCCTAATTATAAAATGTAAATACATTGATGGAGGCTTTTGAGCCAAGGTTTTGAGAGCAAACTTAAAGAGTACCTTGAGCCTAAGTTAGGCTTTGGTGGACCCACCCTGCAAGTTTAGGGGTACCCCTGGCATTATCTAGCTATTGTTTTTAAATCAAAACAGTATCACACAGCTTATTTGAATGTCTCATTTGCCAAATTTGGCCTCAAATATCCTTTATACTTTTTTCCTATTTTTAAAAAAATTATGAATTAACAAGGAGTAACTAGTACAAACATTTCAATAAACAAAGAACAGAAAAAGAGGATGTTTGTGAAGCTGAACTAATATAAGCAGGTTTTTTAAAAAATGTGTATTAAACGACCTAAAACTCTTGAGGTAAAATGTCCTCCACATCCAGAGAAAGAACTATGGAATCAGAACACAGAATGAAACAGACTATTTTCTCTTTTGCTATGTTTTGTTTTGTTTTGTTTTTTTTCAAGGCATCTCCCATTTGTTTCAATTCTATGCAATATGACTAATGTGAAAATGTATTTAATAAGTATATATGTGTAGAACTCATATAAGATCGCATGCTTTCTTGGAGATGGAGGGGGAGAAAATTTAAAATTTTTGGAATTGATTGTTGAAAACTGAAAACAAATCAATTAAATTTTTTAAAAGTGTGTATTAAATTTAACACAATCATCAAACTTTCCTGCTTATCTGAATTGTCTTATGGATTTCCTTCTACTTTATTCCTATCCCATTACATACTTGTTTTCCCAAAAAATCAAATCCATCCTACAACAATGTAGTCTTAACATTATCAATATATTCCATGAGACCTTTCCCAATTCTCCCATTTGGTAATGCCCCACCATCAACACCAATATATTTTAGGTTTGTTTAACTGCGTGTTTGTATATTATATCCTTTCCACTCCAGCAGAATT
Organism: Potorous gilbertii; assembly: GCA_028658325.1. Lineage (NCBI taxonomy): Eukaryota > Metazoa > Chordata > Mammalia > Diprotodontia > Potoroidae > Potorous > Potorous gilbertii. The sequence goes on along the minus strand of CM053771.1, from coordinate 188,794,772 downwards.
TAACCTTCTCAAGTTCAGGAACTGGGTGGGGTTTTTTTCATTACCTTCCTTATCCCCCTAACACTCATCACAGTTCCTAGAACATAGCTTATTGGTTTGAATTAAACTGGATATATGATATATTTACACAAATGTGAATAAACTGTTGTCCCTGGTCTCTTCCAAAAAAGAAGTTCCCAAAAAGTGTTTTGATTGAGGGCAGCATTATAGAAGTTCAATTCCATAGGTATTATTGAATATATGATATATATATATATACACATACATATATATATGCACACATACATAGATATATACTTACAAAGGATAGAAAATGGAATAGACAGAAAAATAATTTAGATAGGACAATTTCTGCCCTAATGGAACTCTCAGTCTTAGTTAAGTCTCCTAGACCCATTTTGAATGCAAACACTCTCAGTATTTCCAAGTCACAGAAAATTTCCATGATAAGACAAATCCAAAATCACTTAGACAAAATTGTTAATTTTATAGAAAAAGAAGAAAGTAAAGCTCTGGGAATATTACACAAGGTTGCTAAATCATGATGCATTAGCTAATGTTTGTGTATTTAATTTTGATTTGTTTTCTTTATCTGTCAGGGTATACTGGAAACTAAAGCAGTCCACAGAGGAAAAAAAAATTATGCATTAAGAAAACAGAAAAAGAGAGGATTATAAATTGAATGTGTGACTAAAAAAATTAGAAAACCAACAGATGAGTAAATGACAAAATAAAATAAGTTTTAAAAAGAGTAAATCTTAAAAAGTAGAAGAGAAATAAATTGGAAACTGGAATTAATAAGCAAAACTTAAACATTGGTTCTTTGAAAACAATAATAAGATTGATAAAGCCATTAATCAATAAAAGAAGAAAGAGGAAAACCAGAGGAACAAAACTTTACAAAAATAAACAAGGTAAAATCACCTTACAGAAGAAACTGAAAGGATTTATAAATACCTATTATATATGTAGTTATGTGCCAGAAAATCTGAGAATTTAAAAAGAAATATGGATTATGTACATAAAAATATAAACTACCCCAACCAAAAGCACATGAAAATAGAGAGTTTTTTAAAAATTTAAAAATTTAAAATTAAACAGGAAATTGAACTAACTCTAAAGGAAATATCAAAAGTGAGAGTGGATGAAGAGAAACCAATGGACCAGAAGGATCTAAAGCAGTGTTCTATCAAACTTTTAACAAACTAATTAGGCATTATATTATAGACATTAACAGTTAATATCTATAATGTATAAATAACTATCAAATTTGAGAAAGAAAACACCCTGCCAAACTTTTTGTGATATAAATAATCTTAATATCTAAACCATGGAAGAATAAAGCAGAGAAACTATAACTCAATATCCGTTTCTTCCTTTATTTCCAGTAAACTATTTAAAGCAAAATTATGACAAAAAAATACTATACCAGTTGATACCAAAAATCCTGCATCTAGTTGGTCTTATAACAGGAATATAAGGATGGTTTAACATTAGGAAGACACGACATAATTTCTCATGTTAAAAAAATGGGATAGTATATAGGGACTAGAGCTGTGATTTCATAGGGAAATTCATGTGAGGAAGCTCCAGCTACCAATGCAGATCTTCACATTCCATGTAACTTAAGAGTCTAGAGTTTCCTAGAGCCCTAAAAAGTTCAATGACTTACCCAGAATCACATAACTATTATAGATCAAAGATATGATTTGAATCTAGGTCTTTGTGGCTCTGAGCCCAGTCTATACCATGCTTCCACTAGTCTGTGCTTCCAGAAGTTAGCATCATGTGTAATAGGAAGGCCTAGAAGTTGCCCAAGTAAATGTAGGAATAAAGCAAACCTGTTTCCTTTCCCTACTGTTATTTGATGTCATTTTAGAAATACTAGCAATACAATAAGAGAGGAAAAAGAAATTAAAGATATAAAGATAGTCAAGGAGGACAGAAAATTATCCTTATTTTCTTACATAATGATTTACTTATAAAAGCCTAGAAAATGGTTCAAGAAACTAATTGAAACAATTAATAGGGATGGGACAGAGATCTGATCTGTATTTCACTAATATAAAGAGCTCCAGAATGAGGGAACTGTCTTTACCAGCACAGATGGATACCTTTTCTGCATAAATAGTCATAATTTGCTAGGATAACATGATGAGTTTCCAAAATAGCCACCCCTTTTTTCTCCCCCAAATCAGTATCAATAACAAAATCTAGTTGAGAAAAATAGAAATGGAAGTCCCACTTTAAAAAAACTACGGAATTCAGAAAAAATTGGGAAGTGAATCTACCAAAGCATATTTATTACTGGGTAAATAATACATATTTATTACTGGTACAATCACCATATGCTCCTTAAAAAAAAGAATTTATTAAATAACTATAGGGATATTCAATGCTTGTGGTTAGGTTATACAATATAATCAAATGATATTGCCTAAATTAATTTACTGACTTACTACTTTTATACTAGTCAAACTATTTCATATGAATAGACAAAATAATAACAGAACTCTTTTGGAGGAAGAAGAGATCTAGAATACCAGAGAAAATAATGAAAAATGTGAAATGAAGGGAAAATAGCATTTCCAGATATCAAACTATGCTATAGGACAGTAATCATCAAAATTGTTTGATACTGGTTAAAACAAACAAACAAAAAACCAAAAGCTTATCAATGGAACAGGGAAAACAAAAGAAGAATTGGAAATAATTTAACTCAATAACCTAGTGTTCCATAAACCTCAAAACATGAAGTATGTAGGAAAGAACTCTCTTTGACAAAAACTGATGGGAAGACTAAAAAGTAATCTGTTAAAAATTAGATCAACATCTTATACCATAAACCACAGTAATCAATAAATGGATTCATAATCAGGTCGTTAAACATCATGGCATAAAAAAAATTAGAAGAGCATAAGATCACATACTTTTTGAATGTATGTCAAGCAGCTGGATTCTTAACCAAATAAGGGTACAATAGAGGTAATTTTGATTATATGAAATTAACAACTTTTGCATGAACAAAATTAATGCCATCTTGGTATCAAATATTTCTGCTATCGGTAACCAAGATATATAAGTAATTACCAGAAATATCTATGACCAAAATCCATTCCCTAATTGATAAGTGGTCAAGAATGTGAACAGTTCTCAAAGGAAGGATTTTTGTTGTTGTTTGGTCCTTCAATCATGTTGAACTCTTTATGACCCCATGGACCAAGCCCTTCTGTCCTCTACTATCTCCCAAAGCCTGTCCAAGTTCATATTCATCACTTCCATGACACTCTCTATCCATCTCCTTCTCTGCTACTCCCTTCTCCTTTTGCCTTCAATCTTTCCCAATATCAGTATCTTTTCCAATGAGTTGCTGGAATTTTTTGTTACCTAACTATTTAATTGTAGTATCTTGTAGTTACTGAGGCCCTCTATGGACAGTTAGGTGGCACAGTGGATAGAGTGCCAGGCCTGAAGTCAAGAAGGCTCATTTTCCTGTGTTCAAATCCAGCCTCAGATTCTCACTAGCTGTATAACCCTGGACAAGTCATTTAGCCCTGTTTATTTCAGTTTATTCACCTGCAAAACAAGCTAGAGAAGGAAATGGCAAACCACTCTAGAGTCTTTGCCAAGAAAATCCCAAAATGCGGTCACAAAGCGCCGGGCATGACTGAAACGACTGGACAACAACATCAAAAGGCCAGATAAATACAAAATTTCTCACTAATGCTTCATAGAAGTATAATAAAATAGAGAAAACTGATACAATTATTTTCACAGCTAATTCCTGAATTACTTTGTTTCATTTGCCTGATGCTATCCCGAGTCAGAGCAATATACCCAAAAATGTGCAGTTGGCATTTAGCGCTGCCTTATGAGATTGGTATATCTAGAGGCCTCTATTTCTTGGACCTCAGCTATGGTGATCTGACCCTATGGCGTATGTGATCTGTCAATTAGAGGGTAGGAATTTGAATCATGTTCCACCCTCTTCAAAATAGTCAGTCTTGGGTCTTTCCTCCAACACCACCACACCTACCCTCATACCATATAACTCCCATACTCATCATTCTACTGTAGAATCTCCCAATTTCCACCTTTAACAGCTAGATACCAACCCTTTGTAATCTAACTGCAGTTGTAATCTAACTGCTACCAAGCACCTAGAGTGACAGCTTTGCCTATACATTGGGAAGATCCTAACCCTTTTTCTCCCCACCCCCAGCATAACCACTCCCTGCCACCCAGATCACCTTGTGGCTGCAATAGGAACTTCTTAAAGGGCAAAAGTCCTCAGAGGCAGAGGTAGTGCCTCTGCCACTGAATAAAAGTCTCATCTCCTCCATCTTTGTTTTGGGGTGTTTAACAGGTGGAACAGTAAATTCCATAGGATGGGCACACACGCTACAATTTATCTTCTTCTCATAGATCACATTATCTTTCCCACAAAGCCTCCTCTCTTCTAAACTTTGCTAGGTGTGATGAAGGACACAATCATCCTTCCAATCACCAAGGTTTCCTCTTTGACTCCTTACTGTCATTCTCCTCACTTCAGTTGCCCAATGTTGTCGTTTCTGTCCCATTACTTCTCACATCGGTCCTCTTCTCTCTAGGCACACATTAACACACAAGTTCAGATTTTCATAATCATCCATCTGGACTATTACAATACCCTCTTAATTGATCTCCCTACCTCAAGTCTCTTCCCTTTCCAATCCATTCTCCATAGAACTGCCAATCTGACCATGCCACTCCCCTACTCAATAAATTTCAGCAACTCCCTACTGACTCTATGAGCAACCACTAACTCATCTGAATCTCATCTTTTTAAAATATCTATTTTTGAATAAGTTTTACACTATACCTGGTTATTAGTATAGTAGCACACATTTAATTTATAGATAAGTAAATATACACTTATTAGGGATGCATGTTCAAACTTTTTATTGATAAGGATGCATGATCAAAACAGTGGGAGGTCACTGACTTAGAACAACATGCTCACAAAGCAAAGGTTTCCTCATATTCCCTGTCCACAGACTGTCTTTAGCTAATCCTACCTAGCCATTTAACAAATGAACTTCTCATTGGTTACAAAAAAGGAGGGGGAAGGCAATAAAGAGCAACAAGGGCAGTTGCAATCAATCCTCAGTAGTAGAAAAACAACTTGAATGTTGTGACAAATCCTATCCTGGTGCCCACTGTGAACATGACCTTATTACAGGAACTTGGATCCTCAAAGAAAACAAAGAAAACACACTATCTTAGGGGACACTCACTCTAAAAAAAAAAAAAAGAGCATGGATTCAGACATATTAAACAGAATAGCTGTAAGGGGATGAGCAATTAAAAGGCTGTGCATATAATACAGTATTTTTGCCAAGGGAAAATGGCAAAACATTTACATTTCCTTAAGACCTAACATATGTACATTTTATAAATGGCCATGTGCCAATTGGAAGAACTGTCTTTGATTGATATTTAACACATGGTATAGTTTGAAAAAGAAAACTCCAACTGTTTTTATAAACACAAGAAGTTTTTCAAATGTATACTGCTTGCTATAGGCATCTAATGTTATTGTAGTTCAATAAATCCTGGGTACATTAGAGAAGGAATGTTGTTGACATTTCCCTTTCCCCTTGGCCTACCACCAATTCTGATGTGTGTGTGTGTGTGTGTGTGTGTGTGTGTGTGTGTGTTTTAATAACTACATAATCTTCAGTGATACAAGCCTGACCTGGCTCCAGATGAATGAAGCAATAGAATGCTGGACATTTTGTACTCTGTCGTCATGGCTCAAACAATGAAACACTTTCTCTATTTTAACAGGCCATTTAGCAAAGTGTGTATCTTAAGTTATTTGTGTGCCTGTCTTGTCCTCTGATGATTATTAGATTTCCTTTGCAAGGAGTTCATTTCCTAGTCCATATGATTTTACCATCTCTTGGGGGATTCATCTGCTACTTAATTCCCTCTTTTTCATCTTTGCCATGGAAATACAACAGATACATTGCTTACCTCATGATAAGGGTTTCTTTTACTGTCTGAAACCACTTCAGTTTTTGCTCACAATTTCAAGTTGTAAATACAGTATCTCCATTGTCATTCCGTGCACCCATCCTCCACATTCAGCTGCAGAGAGTCCAAATCATGATAAACCTCAGCCTAGGCACTGGAGGGACTCCGGCTTTTCTGATAGTGTCTTAAATGGTCGTATTTACTAGTTTTTAATTACAGTGATTGCTAAGCATTTGAGTCTCCTAGTTAGCTATGGTTGCTGTTAACCTTCAGAACCTCCTGCTCGGAATGAAGATGGTTTATTTTTCTCTATTTCATTAGGAGCAAAAAAAGAAGGTACAAAAATAAACTACTTGCAGATTCTGGCTGGCAGTTTTCTTTTTTTTGTGGGTTCCCCCCAACCCCTCTGGGTTTAACAGAAGACACTGCATAACTGAGCACCCTCTCAATTCCTGTGCTGAGGCGTTTTGCTTTTAAAGCAACTGTTCCAATAGTTCAAGGACAGAAAATGAAATCAATATTTTCAGAAGGCAGAGAAGAATCCATATTCTACTCCTATGAAGAATGATTTTTATTATGGGACAGATGGGGTAAGTAAATCTTGCAAGCATACTATAAAATTCAGGGGGAAATTAACAAGAGAATTATACAATAGGTTTTCTTTGGAGCTTGTGACAGAGATAAGAAATTGTTGTGTTCTATTTGAATTTTAAGAAATATAGAAACTTCAACTATTGTCATAATCAGCTTTTAAAATGCCTTTTCATCAAACCTTCTTGAATTAAATACTATATGCACTGCTAATTCTTAGCAATTTCCTCCCTCTCCCCCCAAAAATGTGCACACTTTATTCTGGTTCTGTAAAATAAAAAAATACCAAATCAAAATTCTCAACAGCACTAATGTCCCTCAAATCCCCTCCTCATCCCTTTCCAAAAGATATTCTCTGCCTACAATAATCATGCCGGGGCACTTCATTAATGCTGTTGACAAAGAATTAATACTATTATTTTCACAATTAGCATATTTTTGTCTGAAAATTGTTTTGTCTGCTGTCAACTAGATGTGGGAATTTGACAAATCACATTACCTCTCTAGAACTTTGTCACTTCATTTTAAAATATGAGGAGAGCTAGATTCAGTGACTACTATGGCCCCTTTTAAATAACTATATAGTTCTTTAACTATGCTTCTCTCAATTGTCAGTGTTGTAAACATGAATGCAGCCTTTTAAGGCAACTCAACAACTCAGTTCCCCACTACAAAATGGAGACAATAATACTTGTACTCCTTACATCCAGGGTTTTTATGAGGCTCAGATTACTAGAGATAATGTCCCAAAAGTCTTAGTACAGTTTTAAGCTTTAAGTTTTACAAGTTTAAGATTGCACTAAGACTTCTGGGACACTTTGTGTGTAGAATGCTTTGTAATAATAAAGTGTTATCTGTCTATCTATATATCTAGCTAGCTATTTTCTATTTATCCATCTATACTATATAAGTTTTTATATTTAAATGTTTCATTAGTTTGTAGGCCATGACATAATTTCCTTTGGGAGAATGGAAGTGGCTATCCATGGGTTATGTTATCATACTTTAATTATATTTTCCTAGCATTGAGAAGATATTTTTTTAATGTTGAATTTATACTTAGTAGAAATACTGCCTGGATATGAAGTCAGGAATGTGTGTAGTGGAAAAAATAGGGAAATCGGGGATTAGGCTACCTCATTCCTATCAATAAGCAAATTGTATAACCCCGTGAATTGGTGATTTAAAAAGAAGAGTTTAAAGCTTCCATTACCACAAGTAATGCTCTTTTGACATAGTCTGAGGTATGAACCTCACCTAATACTTCCATCATATTGCAATACTTATACTTTTTAGATAAACAGGGTGACCCAAAAGTCTTAAAGCTATTTTAAAGATTAATGGCCATAAGTTATTAAATATTTAATAATATTTATTATAAATAAAAAATTAACGCTATTTCTTTTAAATAAAATGATATTTCTTTTAAACAAATATTTAATAATATATCCTTTCCATTAGACTATGTAATAATATGTTTTAAATAAAATATTTAGTAAAACAATATTTAATCAATTAAATTTATTAAAGCTTAAAACATATTTAAGACTTTTGGGTCATCCTTAATTATAATGCTATTAATTGACTAATTGTGTACTTTGGTAAGTACACAATTAGTACATAAGTACTACTGAGTACAAGTACTACACAAGTACATCTCACTAAACTTCTTAGTCTACAAAGAAGAATCTTTGACCTAGAGTCCAGAAAGAACTAAGTTCAAATCCTCCTTCTGCCAGGTACTAGTTAGGTTACTATGAATATGTAGCCTCTCTCTCAATCTCAGTTGGCTAATTTGTAAAATAAAATAACTATTATTCTTATTACCCCCCATAATATCTATCTTGTCAGGTTGTTACAAGACTCAAATGTGATAATGCACGTAAAGTACTACATGAATTTCAGCTATTATTCTGAGTATTACTTGCTTTGGATTGCTTGATGGCAGGGCACTTTAAAGACCACATAATCCCAATGACTAATGCTTTTGCATCTCTGTCATCGATTTGACTGTGGTGGGCTAGTTTTGTCCAAAGTTACAACTAGAAATCCTGGTTATTTGTAACCAACAATCTCAGTCTCAGAGCAAATAATGAAATACACTTACCTCCTCTAAAAAGAGAAGCAGAGAACTACCTCTGCAGAATGTTACTTACCCTGTTCATTGTGATCTCTGAATGCGCTGGTTATTAACTGTTTTTCTGGGATAGAAAATAAGATTCAATGTGTATTGCCGGGAAAGGGTGGGGAGAAGGAGGAAGAAAATCGTTCAGGAAAGATTTGCCCCCTTATCACCTGAGTTACTAGAATGACAGAACAATTCTAGGGTTTAAAGATCATTTTAAAATGTTTTTGAAAGGCAGCTAAGTAATTTGGCTATCTCTGCCCATTCAACAGCATAACAGTACAGACCACTCTGTGGTAACTTCCTGTCTAACTGCCTAATGTTTCCTTTATGACAGTGCCTTGGCTCTACCAACTGATTCTTTGCCTATCACACAGCCCATCCAAGACTAATAGGATTGACTCATACTTCCAGGCAACTTGGGCCTTGGATGGTTCTGCTAGAGCGTGTAGGCATGGCCTCATTCATGTGTCAATGTAGGATTTCAAAGAGGAAAAAATGAAAAGTCAAATTTTTTTTTCCCTACCACCTCTTTTCAATGAGGTAATGTTTGTACCTTCCATGACTGGATTTTGTGACCAACATGCTAACATTTAATCAGATTTCACTAAAGCACATATGATTGAAGTTAGTTTAAGGAGAGGAAATGGAAAATAATATTGAACTCAACATGAAAAACATCCAGGAGTTACAAAATGGAACGGACATTACTGAAACTATAACTGATGTTTTTGATTATACGCTCATATAGAACGAGACAAAGCTGGGATTGCTGCGGTTACCATTCAATGGGGAAATGCTAATGAAAAGCTTTCCCCTGTTCATTGAAGCCACTTTTGAGTATAAAGTTGAATGACCTACTCTAGTTTACATTAGAGTTTTCAGAGTTTCTTTTAAACCTTTATGTTTAATAGATTAACCTTGAAGTTAGTGTGGAAAAGTCTATGAGCAAAGTTGTTATTTAACTCATGCCTGTCATCCATAAGGAAAGTGAATTATGGAACCACCCTGAAGCTTTTGACCTAGAACAGTGAGAACACTAGACCTAGAATCAGGAAGACTTGAGTTCAAATGCAGGGTTGTTGTAAGGGTTAAATTAAATAATATTTGTAAACATTAAAGAACAACATAAATGTTATTTTTATTATTATGTCTAAAATAAAGATTACTGCCCAGCATTTAGATTTTCCTAGATTATAGCAGATAGTAGATTAGAAGCAATGGGCATGCCCTTCTTTCTCTCAGTAGAGAGGTGAGGGGCTGTGGTTTCGGAAAGGGGTATATGCTATCAGCACCGACTGACTTTGCTTAAATATTTTAATTTACTATAAGAAAGGGTTCAGTTGCAGGAAGCTATAAGGAGAAAGAGGATGGTTTAAAACGCAAACAACAAAAAAAAGCTAAAAAAAAAAAGACTTCTGGTGAATGGATAAATGAAGATGCGCTGGTTACTCACCTGATGTATGCCAGTAGACACTGACAACACAAAGATAAAAGTTAGACGTTCCTCTGCTCTCTGATAGGAGACAACGCAAATTGAGGGTGGCCAGAAGGGGAGTCTGAATCTCAGAAATCACAGTAGTAGTAAGTGGAGTCATAGATGACAATACTCACACCCTTTCCAGAAGCAATGGCAGTTTTGATTTGATATTATTATTATTTAGTGATTTCAACCATGTCTTACTCGCGATGACCCCATTTGGGGTTTCTTGGCAGAGATACTGGAGTAGTTTGCCATTTCCTCCACCGACTTGTTTCACAGATAAAAAATTGAGGAAAACAAAGTGACTTGCCCAGGGTCACACAGCTAGTCAGTGTCTGAGGCTGGATTTAAACTCAGGTGTTTCTGATGCCAATTCCAGTGCTCTATCTACTGTGCCACTTAGCTACCTATTGATTTGATAAACATTCTCAAAGAAAGAAGTAGAAAGTAAAACACCCTGGGCATCAGGCAAGACACATGGGTGACCCAGTGACTGGATGGGGAACATTGTCAGGGGCACAGCTAGGTCAGGTCAGTTAGACCAGTTTGCCTTCCCTCATTAACTAATCAGGGTTGCTCAACCACTAAGAAGGAGGGGCAAAGCACAGCAAATTACTCGCCCTAGGAAACAGAAGAGAATTGTGACCTGTATCAGTCTAGGTCAGGGGGATGCTGTTCCAGGTGGGGACAGGGGAAAAGCAAATGGCAAGATGCCTGAGATAGATAGATGTTTTAAAAACAAACACATAAATGAAATATCAAAATCTGTTGACTTTTAAGACAGGGACAAACAGCTCTATACATTCTAATAACCTATAAAGTATAAAGATTTAAGTTCAAAAGTTTGGACAACTTTGTGCTCTCTCCACCCATGTAGATCATGATCATGATCTTTCCATGACTTTTCTACGCATTTGAAAATTGCTTTTAAAAGCTGCTGTGACTGAAAAATTCATCCCTCTTTAGCTAATCTTGGGATAAGCTTTTCATATGTATCTTGGCCAGCCCTTGAGTGACTGACATATGGTCTATCAATGGGCTCATAATTAAAGCCTTTCCAGATTTGATAGTTTCTGCAAGGCTTATATGACCTCAAGAAGTCAGAATTATCACCATACATGATGTGGCTAGCATCAGAAAAGGCCATTGGTTTCAATTTCAGTAAACATTTATTAAGTTCCTGCTATGTGCCACACATTGTGCTAAGTGCCGGGGATACAAAAAAAGGTGAAATACTAGTTTTTGCCCTCTGAGGGAGACAAATGCAAATAGATATATACAAAGCAAGCTATAGACAGGATAAATAGGAAATAATTAAGAGAGGGAAAATGTTGGAATTAAGAGGTGTTGGGTATAGCTTCTTGTAGAGATAGGATTTTAATTGGGACTTAAAGGAAGTCAGGGAGGTCATTAGAGAGGAAGGAAAGTGTTACGGGCATGAGGGACAGCCTGAGAATGTCCATAGCAGAGTGATGGAGTGTGCATTTGGATGGAACAACTAGGAGGCCAGTGTCGCTGTTTCAAAGAGTATATGTTGGGGCGTAAGGTGTAAGAAGGGTGTATGGGGTGTTCAGGTAGGACTAACATCTCTGATGGGAGGGTTGCTGAACCCTCCTCAGGGCTTCTTTTCCACTGTTGGTGCTCACTTCTCACCCAACTCTCATCTGTGATACCACACCCTAGGGCATTTCTCTACAGACTTCCCTCCAAGTTGGCATAAAATTGTTAATGACAACACTTTGGATCCACCCAAACTAATTTCTCATTCACCTACACTACTCAACTTTTGCTATCAACTGGCTTATTCTATCTTTTGACCTTTTCCATAAGAATAGTATGAGTGACTTTGCCAATGTTTTGCTTCAATTTAAATACAATTTAAATACAATTTATATCTACACTAATTCCCAAATTTTCTAGCCCAAAATGTCAAGGAATGATGATTTTGACAGTAGGGGGATTCACCAAGATGAATGACTACCCATTTATAACTTAGAATTTTAAACAATTACTCAAGGCCCAAGGAGATTACATGATGTGCCCATTGTCATATAGCTATGAATGTCAGATTTTCCTAAAGTCAATGTTCAATATCTATCCATTGTGCTTCTTATATGGGTCTAATAACCTAATGAAAAGAGGAAATACTATTTGACAATGTTCTTGATGAAATCATATCAACTGTTTTTTTCTATATGTTCATTAAGAATCCCTTTAATAATTTTTCTCTTTTTTTTAATTGGGGCTGGAAGGGTTAGAAATCTGTGACTCCACTGATATAGGGAATGCCTTCCAAAAACGCAGATCTGCAACACTTCTACAATTCATAAACTTATAGAATTGCCGAGACTAGTGAGAAGTTAACTGACTAGGACTACAGTGGTGGCATATGTCAAAAGTGGGATTTTTAAGCACTAGCTGTCTACTCATTATGCCATGTCACTTCTCAGCTTTAATAATCCAGGCAAGAATTTTGCAAAGCCAACTTTATTGACATATACTTTACATATTCCATAATTCTCTGTATTGAAAAAAGTTGGGACATTTACTTTTCCTAGACCTTCTCCATTCTCCATGATCGTTTAGAAGTCATTGACCAAGTCTGTTCAGTCACCAACAGGAGTGAAGCATGAGTGGGCCTTGAAATCACCAGGGACAAGTTAAATAACCCCTTCTTAACTCTGTGTTGGACTTTAACTCCCCATTGGGCTATTTCACATATGAAAATTATTTTTTCTTTCAGAGAAAACGGAAGAAAAATTAGTAACTCTTCCCCCTCCTTCCCACCTTTTATCACTGTCCCAACCACCTTGAGTAATCGTGCTCGTCTTTCTTCGATTCTTCTTTTCTCCCTAATATTTATTAGTTTCTATGATTCTTCTGAATGTGGTCACTCTAGACCACATCATCCCATACTTCACACATTCTAATGGCTTTTTCCATCTTTTCCTTCTCCCACTAGCCCCTCAGAATCAACAAGTGTTCTTTCCCCTTCTTAGGACCCCCCTTCTCCCAATTATCTCCTCCCTGTGCTCCTTCTGATGACTCATTGCCCACTCCCAGTGATTCATCTCCACTGAGTTTGCTTCATTGGCTGTCTAATGCCTGTGCAGGAATCTTTTTAAAGTCCTGTGGGTCTCCAGAGACCCTGAGGAGGTGAACCCCTCCCATAAAGCCTCACTTCTCTGCTTCCAAAAATGGCTTATTTATGCTTCTAAATGCCTGGAGGCTAGAAAATAGCCTTGCTGCTGCCTCACCAGCTGCCAGGTGGATGGGTAGGCTGTCTTGCTTTTTGCACTGAGCTCTGCAGCAGCTAGACTCATCGTCAGCAGGAACAAGCTGGCTCAGGGTCACTTGCTAAGGTGCACAGGCTTCCCGACAATGCTTGGCTTCAACATCACACTGTGCACAGCTCATCAAGGAATGATATTATCTATTCAGCACAAAATGTATGAAAGATGACTGGCATCTTTTTCTTAGGGGGAGTATTATTTTTCTGACAATGACACTATGCTAGGTTTGCCTACTAAAAGGAAAGTAATTGCAAATTCGTCAGCCAGTCTTCATAGGCTTATAAGTTATCTCCTTCCATTTGCTTTAACAGTCACACAATAAAAAGTCACTGCAGAGAGGTAGAGAGGTCTGTATCTATCTGTTAAAAAGCTTAAATGGAGTAACCTAAAAATGAATGCACTGACAACTAATTTATTCTTTCTTCAGGTAAAACTTCTCAAATCAGTTAATTTTCCTGTCCTGAACTGAATGTGTAATTAGGATAGGAAGGGGGGAAGTGGGTATATGCCCCAAAGGATGGGCCAGTGTAGTTCGATAGGAAATAAGGACATCAAATCATATCAACAAGCATTTGTTAAGAGCTTACCCCCTGCCATGCATTGTACAAAACTTAGGAAATACAAATACAAGCAGAAAGAAAGGCAGTTCCTGAACTAGAAACTTTCATTCCAATAGGAAAAGACAACACATAAAAGGAAACTGAAAAAAGATGGAGTGGCTAGTACCTAGTTCAGGGGCACTGGTAAAGAAAGTCTAGGGGAAGAGTGAGGAGTTCAGCCTGGGAGGAATGAAGATATGATGACCTGGGCATCCTTCCTAAAATGGAGAGTCTGGTACAAACCAGCCAATTAGAGGGATAGAGTGAACATCCTTATTGGAGAGGCTTCTAGGGTATTGGAGAGAAAGTTGGGGAGGAAAGTCAGAAGTGAAGCTTGGAGAATAACAAAGACATAAGTGGCCTGGGCATCCTCCTTAGGAATGGAGGTCCTGGTTTGGAGCCTGATACTTTAAATAAGCACTAACACAACAATATTGGGGAGAAGGAAAAGAGGGAGTATGAATTTCTAATCTAACGGAAATGGTCCACATCAAAATTTGCATAGTCAAGGGACTGATCTGTAGACCAATGATAACAAAACTACAGGTAGTCAATAGGGACCATGAGCCAGAAACAAGCAGGGAGGAATTCCACAGTCATGACTGCCAGAACCGATGGTCTGATGGATTAGCCTTCATCTTCACTGCAAAGCTTATTTGTGCTGCTGTGTGTGATCATCCAACCACCCTTCTCTTCCTGGTTAACTGAACCTAAGTTGTGTTTTGAGATGTCTCTGACAAGCTTTCAAGTTATCAAATAAGAAACCTTTGAAATATATCCACAGCTTGCTAGGCCATAGGGTCATAGAACCAGAGATTTAGAATTAGAAGGGGTCTTAAAGAATATCTTGTCTTACTCCCTCAATTTGCAAATGGGGAAATTGAAGCCCAGAGAATTAAAATCACTTAGATAGGGGAATAATTTTGTTTACAGGCACTGGATATATGCTCTTTGAGGTCAAGGACTATGTCACTCATATACACCTCCTCCACACTTAGCATGGTGCTCAGTCTATGGTAGGTATTTAATCAATACTTGTTAATTGATGGATTGGGCTCCCAGCTTAGTGAGTTTCTGCTCTTGAAACTCCCCTCATCTCCCCAAACCCCACTCACTTCTCTCATTCATAAAACTGCAGCTGAGAGCAGTAATCAAGGAATACAGTAGTGGAAGTTGCCTAAAAAACCAATAAGTATTTTTAAAATTAAATTATTTTATTTGTTTTCTGTGTTCTACAATCACTTCCATATATCTTAGATTTTTTTATCCTCCCTCTCCCTCCTTCCCCACTCCCTCCCTGACATGGCATACAGTTTTATATAGGTTCCACACATACATTCCTATTAAATACATTTTCACCTTAGTCATGTTGCATAGAAGAATTAAAATGAATGGGAGAAATAATAAAACAAAACATAACACAAAAGAAAATGGTCTGCTTCATTCTGCCATCAAATTCCATAATTCTTTCTCAGGATGTGGAAGGCATTTTGCCTAGAATCCATTGGGAATTTTTTAAGTCCTTGCATTGCAATGAAGTACAAAGTCTACCAGAAAAATTCCTTGCACACTGTGGTTGTTGCTCTGTACAAAGTTCTTCTGGTTCTGCTCCTTTCACTCACATATAAGTCTTACCAATAAGCCTTTTAAGTGCCTACTGTGTTCCAGATCCTGTGACAGGCACTGGAAATACAAATATATTCACTTAAGGACATATTCTATAAGAACTAATAGAAGGGCTCCCATCTGTCTGGACTTAAGAGTTTCTTTGGATCATTCCTTCTTCTGTTTCCTGAAGTTAAAAAGGTACAAAATCTGGATTGTGACTATAGTATCATTGCATGACAAGATCACATAGCTTGAAGCACCCAGCTCCTGGAGATGAGGTGAGACTCCCTCTTTCTCTTGTCCTGTGATTCTCATGTGCCATCACCAGACTTCGTTCACTGGTTCAGTGAATCTTCCATATGTCCTGGAGGTGAAATCTTATTCATGGTGCCCTGTGGTTCTTTGTGAACCTTCAGGGTTTGGTGGCACGCCAATAGTGTGGTGTTAGAAAAAAGCAGTGGCAAGTCAGCAGCTTATGAGCTAGCTTAGATCTGAGACCACACCTTTACCAGTACAAAGGAGGAAAGTGGAGAACCAGCCAACTTTGACACATGCTGACATTCCATGGATATGGATATACCCTAATAAATTAATAATAAAAAAGACTTGTTGGGTCCCATGTATTTTCCATTTTTCTTAAAAATATTATATTAATTATTGAATAATAAAATGATTAATATGAATCTCACAAACAATATCCTGGTTCAATTCAAATTCTTGTATATCGCATATTTTTAAAAAATTCTCTACCTTGATGAAGGAGATTCAGCATGGCACAATGACTTTCCCCACTTTGCCTTTGGGTACATGAAAGCATGCCCCTAGCCTTAGAGCTGCCAATTTCCTAGCCAGAAATGTGATCCTAATCACATGGTGTCAAAACATTCTGGCTTTCATTTTCGTTTGAGAAGGAGGGCAAAGTTATTGACTGAATCATTGTTTTTACCTTCTTGATTCCTTCCTTTGTTGTCCAGGTCATAATATTAAATATGCAAATGCTACTAGAGACATCTAATTCAGCCCTTTTATTTTATATATAGATAAACTAACGCAAAGAGAGGCTAGTCAATTTTCAAGTTCACCCAGGAAGTAAGAAGAATTTAGATGCAAGTCCTCCAACTCCAAATCCAATGTTATTTCCATTGTAGTATCTGATTGTCTCCTCATCTATTTTCTCATTAGGTAGCTGGCTAACAGGCTGATGTTATAAAGGGTTCAGCTAATAGATTATCTTGGTACAGTGGGTACCAATGGGTACTGTGGGTAGTGTGTCTAAGGGGTTGGCAGACAGTGTGTGTACTATTGCAACAACTCATTATACACTTCTATGAAGCTAGGTGAAACACTGGATAGAATATTGGACCTGAAATCAGGAAGATTCATCTTATTAAGTTCAATAAGACACTTGCTATATGACCTTGGGCAAGTCCCTTAATGATGTCTGCCTCAGTTCCTCATCTGTAAAATGAGCTGGAGAAGGAAATGACAAACCATTCCAGTATCTGCCAAAAAAACTCCAAATGGGGTCCTGTAAAGTTGGACACAACTGAAACAAATGGACAACAATATGAAACTTAGTGCTTGTAGGTTATAAGGGACATAATTTACAATGATATATACTTTATGAAGTAAGGGTTCTATGATATACCAAATTGATTCCCTGACCATAGGTCCAATTGCTGACCTGTGAAAGGGATACCTTGATTAGAGGACATTTTAAGTAATTTTCCATGGGGAAATATAAATTCTGTTTAAGGCCCTCTGATGGAGGAAGAGTATGGCAAAACATAGCTGGTAAAAGTATCAGATGTATCCATTATGGGAGCTAATAGTTCACAGTAGACTCTAAGTAGGCTCTCTACCTTTTCACTCAAGATTTTCAGTAATTTAATAGGGATATAATTTAATAGGGATCTTGGTTTTATTAAGCATGTAACAGTATCTTCCACATGCACTTAATAAATTGAGTTGAGTTAAAATAGAATTGAATTTTCAAGAAAACCCTCAGGCTTCTGGAATGAAGGCACCTGTGATGATCTATGAACATCAATTCACCTACAGGAAGGAAATATTGCCATGACACACAAAAGAAGAGAGGGCATATGATGGCGGACTCAGCTAGTCACTGGAGGGCAAATGCTTTTGATCTTCTCCCATCACCAAGTGGTGGAACACTTGTCTGACGCTGGTGATCTTACTATTAGAAATCTTGGTTCAGGAGAAATCAGAAAAAACTTATAGAGCTATTAATTTAAGATCTTTATGCAGGTTACAAAACTGAGGAATCCCCACACTCAGATATTGGTAAAATACCTTGGGGTTTGGAACCTAAGGAATTGGGTCTGTTTGTTTTCCCAGGTAGAGCTGGGATCCCTAGTTGGGAATTGCTTTGTTTTGGCTATCTGTGGACAATTTATTCAAGCCAAGAGCAAATTTGGATTATTCAAGTTATAGGGGAATCAACCTGTTATGAGGTCTGTCCCAGGCTCTGATAACCTATGATAGAAGGGAGGAAAGAAGGAAGGAAGGAATCATTTATTAAATAACTGCTATGTGCCAGGCATTATGCCAAGTGCTTTACAAATATCTTATTTGCTCCTCACAACGATCTTGGGAGATAGGTGCTATCATGATTCCCATTTTACAGATGAGTGTAGAACTATCCATCTGAGGGTTTCCCCTCTGTGCCATGAAAGATAATATTGACACAATTAAATGTTGAGGATTTTTGGTAGAAATGTAAAAATAATCAGACATGTTCAACCCAAAATTCATTTACAAAAGTAAAAGCTTTCAGTGTGAATGATGACTCAGTAGTACTGACTTGCCAAGGAGATCAAGACACTCTAAGAACACAGCTTCCCCCACATAAGTTTATTCTTGAATAATATTCTGGGAGATACATTGATAACTTCCTGTTCCAATGCATAACTAAAGTAGGTACTAATCATTGTTGGTATGAATCAGTCCCTGTCCAAAGTACCTTTTTACCACCCAGAAGTTGGATGTAGAAATTTTCCCATGAAGAAAGAAACACATTTATAATATAACAACAAATATCAGCTGAGTGAATGTTATAATCTTGAAGGCCATATGAGGGTTTCTACAGCTTTGCAATGGCTTGGTAAAAAAGTTTTGTGTGATATTACATATATATGTATGTATATATCTTTAATGGCTATTGATACACTATAACCAGAGTTGGTTTCTGTCCTGTATTCCTAGTCATTTGTGAGAACATTTTAAAATATTCCGATGTTCTGAATTGACCATATGTATACAACACAACTCTCATACTTTGCCATTAATTACAGCTAAGTCCTGACTCACATTATCACACTGAATATTTCTAGTGGGCTGGAACCAATGACCATATTTTATGTAATTATAACTTTGAATAATGCAAATTGGAATACATGCAACCACTCCAAGGGATCTATTATTCATACTCATCCTAGACCTGGCTGTAATCCAGCTCACTCAGTGCCAGGGCATGTGACCTTCTTTGACAATGCTTGGTCTTCCCCTTTGATAGATGCTTCCCTCAAGATGACCTGTGTTGCAAAAATTCACTTTCTGCTTTCTGGAATCTTTAAGGAAAACAACAGTGTAATTCTCCCCAACCTGAGCAGGTATTGGCATGTTGCTACGCCTGAAATGGAGAAGATATTTCCTGTGTTCTGCCAACCTAGTTGGCAAGAATTTGATGGTACCTTTGTGACACCTAGTGATACAATCCTACTGGCCAGGAGCTAGTCTTAAAAGATTCTCAACATAAGATTTACTTTAGTCAAGAAGCTCCATTGAGGGCTTTTCACACCCTCCTGAGGCAGGGATATAATCTTCACCTGGGGCCGGAGAGTCAAAGCTGGGAGGAGCTGGGAGGAGAGCAGGTGTCACACAAAAACCTAGGCTGGGTCAATGATTGAAATGTCTGCAAAGTGCCAAGATCCACAGGTTTGAGACAAGTGGGTGAACTGGTTGTCAATGAGAGAATTCAGAGCTATGTAAATACATAAATTAGAATGCCAAGTTGCAGGGAGTTGGCAAGAGCTGGCACTCTGTACAACCCAAAGCTTAGGTTTTTAGTGCTATTGACCTGTATGCTCCACCCCAAGCTGGCACTGAATAGGCAGGTAGGTGAGGTTGGCTATGCTCACAGGCTGCTCCTGCCAAGCTGGGGCCTTTTATACCATGTAAGAAATTCCCCCAAAATGCTGTATCAAGACAACTGGAACGGCTTGTAGCGTATGTAGCAATGACCTCACTGGGTTATTGTTTTCACTGCGAAATTTAAATATCTATAATTACTAGAGGTTCTGTTGGGAAGTATGTTTTCAATAACCCCACAAGAACATCAACTAACAGGTGATTCAAGAGAAGGAAAGTATTTTTCTTATGGTATGTTTTTCTTTCCCACAGATTGTTAGTAGGAGAAAACATACAAATAACTAGGTACAAAATATACATATACAAACACACATATACATATATATGCACATACATACAAACATATACACACATATATACCTATATTGTTATTGTTGAGTCATTTCAGTCATGACCAATTCTTTGTGATCCTCCCTGGGATTTTCTTGGCAAAGGGAGTAGAGTGATTTGCCATTTCCTTCTCCAGCTCATTTTACAGATGAGAAAGCTGAGGCAAACAAGGTGACATGACTTGCCCAGGGTCACACAGTTAATAAGGGCCTGAGGAAGTGTACTCTATCAACTGTACCACCTAGTGGCCTCATACATGTGTAATGTATATCTTATGTGTGTATGTATACATACATACACACATGTGCATATACATGCATGTATCTATGTGTATATATACACATGTGTATCTGTATACACCAGATATATGCAGAGTAGATGGGAGGTAATCTGAAAGGGGAAGAAATTAGCATTATAGGGTGGCAGAGAAGCCCAAGAAAGGCTTTTCTGGAGAAGGTAGCATTTGAGCTCAGTCTTGAAGGAAGCCTAAAATTCTGAGATTGATTATTCCATTATGACAGCCAGCACAAAGGCATGTAGTATCACATTTGAAGAACTGGTAAGCAAGCCAGGGTAGCTGGATTAGAGACTACATGAAGGGAAGTAAAGTGTAAGATGGAAAAGGAAGAACTTTAAATGCCAAACAGGATTTTCGGCTAGACTTGGTACATAGTTAGAAGCTACTGCTGCTCATTGAGCATGGGGGGAGAGTGGGGGCGTGGGGAGGAAGGGGGTGATTTGGCCAGATCCGCACTTTAGAAAAAGCTGGATGTTAGGACAAGGATGAGATCATTTTGTCAATTCCTCTCAATTTTCATAAACTTTCCATAGACTCTTTTCATAGACTCATGAACTATTAGCCCTGTGAGAGACTTTGGTGATTATCTAGTCTACCTAACTCATTCCTCTAGGTAAGGAAATTAACACCCAAAGAAGGAAAAAACCATGGAGAAATAAATTATTTATTTTTGGTTTGTTTTTTTTTTTTCCATTACATCACACTATGGAAGTGCAGAATTTTGGAATGTTTTTACTTTGTCCTTAGAGACAAGAATTCCCGCCCTAGTGACCTGCTTCTTTGATCCAGCACCATTGAAGGTGCTGCTGAAGGTTAAAGTCTTTGTTGGTAGATGACAGGTTTCAACAAATGAGCCCCAAACAAGGAAGTAGCATGATGTTATGGAAAGAATGCTAGCTCTGTAACCTAATAGTCTTGATTCAAATCTCACCTCAAATATTTCCTGCCTGTGGAATTTTGCTCATGTCACTTACCTCCCTTGAGTTATTAATAAATTAAGGGGGGTTAGAATAAATGGTTTTTACTTCCTTTCATCTTTAACTCTATAATCCCATATCAGGATCTGTTGAGTTCTTTAATAAAATATCATATAAAAATTCTAAAATAGTTTTTGCCAAACAGTGTAACCCAGGTTTCCAACCAAGACTGGAACATTTTACATGAGATATTCCTAACTGATGGAGAAAATATTGACAAGAGGGAAATTCTTTTTTCCTATGAGAGAGGATGGGGTGATTTTAGATTCTCTGGAACCAATATCATATGACTGGAGGGAGAGAGAGAGAGAGAGAGAGAGAGAGAGAGAGAGAGAGAGAGAGAGAGAGAGAGAG
>CM053771.1:188669561-188772826 GCA_028658325.1 Potorous gilbertii | reverse complement strand
CTGCTATTTGTGATGGTCTTTTGTGCTAACATTTGGTGGGAAGGAATGAAATAAGTCAGAGTAATTTAAGGGCTATTTTCCCTCCTTCAAAGATAATGGAAAGGGAAGCAGTTTTATTCTGAACCTATTTACTCCTAGGCAAGCAATATTTAAATTGGCAGATAAATAATCCTAGTCCAATGTCCCCTCGCTGGGGACACTGGGGACATTGATGCCCGGCAGTGCCCTGAGATTCCCCTGTCTCTCCCCTCTTCCTAGTTCCCCAGCTATCATGCAGCTCTGTTCTCCTTTCCTCATGGGTAGTCCAGGCATATGTCTCTCCATTCCTCCTCACAAGCCACATTTAGACAACCAATGGGCACATGTATAATATATATGCATAAATAACACAGGCAACACACACCTTACAGTGCCACATGCTTATTAAAACATGTAATATTGAAAATAGTTTTATAGTCATGTAATAATGAGAATCTCAGTCTTTGAAAGTGGCTTTATAGTTGGAAACTATCCTTTGTGGTTGGCCTCTTACTCTCCAAATGCTTAAACTGTAGCATTTTTATTTTAAACTTGTTGATTAGCACCTTCTCTTTGACTATCTTGTTGCATATATCCTTTTATCCTTTTGTGTAGCTATATACATGTATAATCATATTAAACACATTTCCACATTAGTCATGTTGTGAAAGAAGAATCAGAACCAAAGGGGAAAACCATAAGATAGAAAAAAAAGAGAAAAATTTGATGTGCATTCAGACTGTATAGTTCTTTCTCTGAATATAGATAACATATTCCATCTTGAGTCTTTTGGAATTGTCTTAGATCTATATTGCGGAGAAGAGCTAAGTCTATCAGAGCTGGTCATTGGACAGTGTTGTTCTTACTGTATACAATGTTTCCTGGTTCTGCTCACTTCACTCAGCATCAGTTCATGTAAGTACTTCCAGGTTTTTCTGAAACCTGCCTGATCATCATTTCTTCTAGATATATTTCAATTTTTTTAATTTTCTATTTCTATATTTCTATTATATATAAATATATTTCTTATATTCCATTACATTCATATACCACAACTTGTTCAGCTATTCCCCAATTGATGGGCAACCTTTCAGTTTCCAATTCTTTTCCACCACAAAAAAGAGCTGCTATAAATATTTTTGTACATGTGGGTTCTTTTCTTTATTTATGATCTCTTTGAGATACAGACCTAGTAGTGTTTTTGCTGGATCAAAGGATACACACAGTTTTTATGGCTCTTTGGCATAGTTCCAAATTGCTCTCCAGAATGGTTGGAGAAGTTCACAATTCCACTACCAGTGCATCAGTATTCCAATTTTCCCACATCTCCAATATTTATCATTTTCTTTTTTTATCATATTAGCCAATCTGGTCAGGGGGAGGTGATACCTCAGAGCTGTTTTAATTTGCATTTCTCTAATCAATAATTATTTAGAGCATTTTTTTCATATGAATAAGGCTAGCTTCAATTTCTTCATCTAAAAACTGCCTGTTCATATCCCCAACCATTCATCAATTGGGAAATGACTTGAACTCTTATAAATTTGACTGACTTCTCTATCTATTCCAGAAATGAGGCCTTTTGGTTGCAAAAATTATTTCCCAGCTTTCTGCTTCCCCCCAAATCTTGACTACATTGGTTTTATCTGTGCAAAAACTCCATTTCTTAATATTCTCTATCCCCTGTTTGGTCATAAATTCTTCTTTTCTCCATAGATCTGACAAGTAAACTATTCCTTACTCTCCCAATTTGCTCATGGTATCTCCCTCCATGCCTAAATCATGCACACATTCTGACTTTATCTTGGTATATGGTACAAGATGTTGATCCGTGCCTAGTTTCCACCATACTATTTTCCAGCCCTCCAAGCAACCTTAGTGAAATAGTGAGTTCCTGTCCCAGAAGCTAGAGTCCTGTGTTCATCAAACAGTAGATTACTACAGTCACTGACTACTGTGTCTTGTGTACCCAACCCACTCCATTTCTTTGACAGTACCAAATAGTTTTGATGACGGCTACCTTATAATGCAGCTCTAGATCTGGTATGACTAGGCTACCTTTGGTTGTGCTTCCTTTCATTAATTCCCTTGATACTCGTTTGAAACCAAACTTAAAACATTTACTATTGGTAACTTTTTGGTGAATTTTGTCATCCTGAAAAACTTCCTCTCCCATCATTCTCTTACTCTCTTTCTCAGGGTTTTGACATACTGTGTCATGAGTTTCCAGTCATTCCATTTCCTTGAAATTGAAATTACATTATTACAATATGATTACAATATAGAAATAAACTTAGTTGATATTCTCACTGCTTATGCTTGCTGAGAGGGGAGAGGGAAACTGAAGCACAAAAACTGAGGCTCAGGTAGCTCTATGATCTCATAAATGTGGCTGTGCCCTCCCTCATTAATTCAATCAATCAATAATTACTTATTAAGTTCCTATAATGTGCTAAACATTAGGGTATGAAGACAAAAACGAAACTGTCACTTCCATCAATACACTGATGTCCAATCAAAGAAAATAACATGCAGATCATATTTTTCCATATGTTTGAATATCACCTCTTTGGCAAGTTTAGATTGTAAATCCCTGAGGCAAAGACACTCTTTAAATGGGTAATGTGCCTATTAGTAGCTACATATGTCTAGAGAACAGAAATTTAATCATTTAAATTTGCTTCTTTTTTATAGTGTAACATTGAAGAAAGGTATAAAAATAAATGACTGATGATGATAACTATAGTTGATATACAAAAGGATTAATTGCAGGAGTTTTGTTCCCACTGAAATAAATGGTTAGCACAAGAGCATATCCTTGGCCAATGAAGAAATTATTAAACAAAGAAATTTAAATTTTTAAAAACTCCTAGTATTTACTTCTATAGAACTGGACTGATTTAAGGAAAACAGGACTTTTTTTTAAAGTATTACCGATGAAATATGAATATAATGCCTAGAAAACATCTCCACTAGGATAAATCTCCACTTTTATTCATCTTTTAGGCTGTGGTATTAAGTAAGACTGAGTTCCTTTCAGCAAGACACAGAACGGGAATCCCTCAGCTGGATTTCCAGTTTCATCACACAAAACACAATAATAATTGTTTCATTTATGTAGGACCAACTTGTACCTCAGATTTTATTTTTACAAATCTCTAAAATTCAAACAAGCTACTGCATTTCCATTTGAAAAAATCTGATTTAACTGAAGTTCTGGATTTATAGGGTCAGAGTTCAAACTCTACAGAATCTTTTTCTGATTCATACCCTTATACATAAGAACCCTAAAAATTGGCTATCTCAAAAAAGGACCTCAATCATCATAAAGTACTCAGATTAGTTATAGACAAGGCTTTATTTAACCTCCAAAAAATTCATAAGACCTATACACAAGCCTATAAACTATCAAAACAGCTCTCCTCACTGATAAGACCAGGTATCTGTACAATCTTCCAGATTTGTTTTTCTAACATCGATTCCCCACCTCCACCCTTCAGACGGGGTGAAGGAAGGTTTGCTAGGGAGTGAATCAATACTACCCTATGGTAGGTCCTTTTCCTTCAGCAGACACACTTTCCATATAATTCACAATGCCAACTAACAGAAAGATTTGGGCAGCTCCTTCACTTTGTGGCTCATCTTCGCTTCTGAGTCTCTCATCTGGCGTTGGCACCCAGCTATACATGGTTCCCTTTATGGGCCACGTATCTACTCAAGTCTCTCTTAAGTTCCATTTCCATCTTAATGTGTCTCTGTGTTATTTCTATATCTATCCTCTCTCTCAAAAGAAACTTTCTTCCTCACCGGGCACTGGTTTGTTGATGTATAAAGCAAGGAACTAAGTCCCTCCTGTATTCTCTTTCTCTCTCTCTCTCTGTCTCTCTGTCTGTCTCTCTCTCTCTCTGTCTCTGTCTGTCTGTCTGTCTCTCTCTGTCTCCCTCTGTCTGTCTCTCTCTGTCTATCTCTCTCTCTGTCTCTCTCTCTCTCTGTCTCTATTTTTGCCAGATATAAATGATATCTGCTTCTGACTTGGCATTTAAAAGCAAATGAAATAATTACTCAGCCCTAAGGCATTCAGGCGTATTACCTAGCCAAGAATTTCAGACGTTTATTCGGGTCCTGAATCATCATTCCTGTAATAAGACTCTGGGCAATGGAAATTCTCACCTAGTCTAAGGAATTTATAATAATCAAGGAAACACAAGAAATAAGGACTTACAGGGTTCCTCCTTGGGCATGTCACTACATTATATACCCACTACATTATGTAACTGTTAACATTGCATATTACTGTCAATTATTTCTTTGTCACTATCTACAGCATGCAAACTTTTCTTACCCAGAACACACAAACATCTTGTATGGATGTAAAGCATGGGGTAATTAAGGTGAGAACTTACTCTAGAGTCTCTTGAGTAAACTGAACAGACTCTCATCTAGAAGTAGATTGTAGGCTTTGACCTACATTCTCCAAAGCTCATAAAATTGTTCATTATTTTTGGCTTCAAGGAGTTGTAAATCACTTTGTATGACTCAGCAAGGTTACCTTTCTTAGTAGGAAATGCAAACTCCTTTTGCAAGGAAGCTTCAGTTGTACACTTGGTCCATACCGATTACTACATATGAAACTAAAGTGGATAAGTATCTTGGTTCAATTCCAACTTGGGTACTGTTGAAATTAGTTTGGTTTAGTTCCAAATAAATCCAAGTGAAATAACTGGTTCTATTCATTTCGTAGTTCAGCTTCATTCAGAGCGTAACGCTTATCTGTGAGATTGACCTGCACTAATACAAAGAGAAAGATAGAAACCAATAAAGGCAGAAACTGTGAAAAATCATTGTCCACACCTAAGAAATGATCACTGGTATAAGCAAACAAAATATTATTCAAGAAAGGAGAAAGGAAAAATATGACTACTTATATTTAGTCATCAGTTACACAGTAAAATTAAAGTTTATATTATAACTTATGGCACTCTTTAGGAATAGCTTTCTACTCAGATTAAACATATATAGGAAATATTAATACTATCATTCACTGGAACATCCTTGTTTCCTGCTTCTATTCTTAAAGGTTTTTTAAAATGAAGGTAGAAACTGCTTTGGAGTTGTTTCTGGACTCAAAAAATTGGTTAGTAGTCATTTTTTTCTCTTATTGCAGTGATTCACAACCTTTTCTATAAGTTCTATCGTTTACTATCTATCTAATATCTATCGTATTTAACCAAGTCTCTTTAGGTAGGTCACCAAATACCGTTACAAATTCAGACTCTCAGTAGACTCATGAACAGATTTACAAAAAGACCTTAGATCCCATAAAAAATAAGAATACTTTCTTTCCTCCAAAAATTTTTATAGTCTCAATCACTTACAGTAAGGGATCCAAAGTAAGGGATCACCAAGAGATGCTCTTTACCATTAAGCTGCATTAGGATTTTCCTTTGCCATGGTCTTGTCACTCCTGCTAAGCCTCTAGTCCATGCCTCTTGAAGCTTTCTTCAGCTCCCAACAGATGTCAGTTAGATAGTCAAGCAAAACAAAACAAATAAACAAACGCCTGTGAGGCTCTTGAAAATCTATAATATACAATTTTCACTTGCAGGAAGCTGCCTCTGGTCTAGACTCTCCCTCTCTTCCTATTCTTTACCAGAAATCTATGCTTGGATTCTTCATTTCTGGGCTATTATTCTTATTTACATTAGACAACACCTAGTATTTCCTTGCTTGTGACATCAGAGATAAGAAAATAAGCAGATGAACCTGAGTATAAATCCACCATTCCTTATAAAATCTATGACCTTTGGTATTTTCAGTATTCTATCCTGTTGCATAGAAGACAGAACTGTCATATATCTCACACATAGATTAGGAGTAGTGATGATGAGCTTTGTGGAAACTAGATGTCCCAAGGACACCTGGAAGGACCGCCAGGGATGTGGGTTCCTCCTTCCTTTGACAGAAATCCCAATTCATCCAGCATCGCAGCAACACTATAGTGACTGGGACCTGTTGGAGACATTTTTACTCTTTCTTTCCTGGTCCGTGTTCCCTTATGTCCTAGATGTTACATTCTGTCTTATTCTTTTGGGAAAAACCCTCTCAGTTTCATAATCGTTATAAAGAACTGTGCTTGTTCAGTGCTCGCCATCAAAGACCCCTTTGGATATCCTTTTCCTGCAGTTTCTCATAATTCAGTCCTCATAAGCCTATAGAAAATAGTGGTCATTCTCTAGTTACCAAATCTCCTCTAAGTTCTCTAGTAGTCAACATGACTACTCAAAAAAAAAAAAAACAAAAAACCCACAACTAAGTAGTCCTTGATTTCTAATGTTTTCCCTTAAGTCAGTCAGATCAGGTGGTTTTTGGCATAATTTGGCAAAATAAATGTATCCCAAGGGCTAGCAAGCGTTCTCAATCTGGGGTCCACGAGCTTGTTTTAAAAAGTATTTGACAACTATATTCCAATATAATTGGTTTCTTTTTAATAGAATTTTGTGCATTTAAAAAATGCAAAATCTAAGAAAGAGTCCATAGGTTTCATGAGACTGCAAAAAGCACCCATGAAATACAAAAATGTTCAGAATCTCTGACTAAAGAAATCATCTTCCTTTGTGGATTGCAAACAGATGTCTGTCCCTGGATAGAGATCTACATTCTGTCTCACATGACTGGTCCCAGTTTGAGTCTTATTTTCCCCATTGTTTATCAGGAGTGGGGAGTCTGTGGCCTCCAATCAAAGGGCCTCACTTAGGACCTAGAGGGTCACTTGTGACCTGGAGGCCACAGGTTCCCCACCCCTGGGCCTCTAGCTTTTGAATCATTAGTTCTTCAGGACATAGATATTCTAGAGAAGCAATCTATTATCTCTCCAGTTGTCTCTCTGATCCACTAGAATTCCCCTTGGGCAGGTAGGCAGGGTTATTCAAATTGTTCAGGGTTTCTTCTTGAAACTGGTAAGAGAAGGAAAGTCACTGTGACGTGTGGGTGTGTGTATACACACATACACATGTATGTATATGTATGTATATTAATTGAAATTATGTAAAATAAAACATTTAAGGGATTTTTTGTCATAGTGATATTTAGTAGTTGTTACTATGAAAATTTCCTTATCTGAAATTAGAATAAAAGACAAACTAAATTAAGCCAAGTTTATGACCAGGTAAAGACATTTTTCAGTCAAAGAAATTCATGAAGCTAAGTTATATGTAACATGGTTGTTCTGGACCCACTCACTTAGAGCCAGGCCTGTTATTTACTCTCCTATCCCCAGATTTCTCCGGCACTAAGGTATTTGAGGTGACTCTCTTCTCTGACACCAGCTTGAGATCCTCTACTGACTTTTTCCTCCCCATTTTAGGGTCTCAGTGACTATTACCCCAGTTCTGCTTAACTTCAGATTTGTTGCTGATTTGTTGTTTTAGTCATGTCCAACTCTTTCTGATCCTGTTTGCAGTTTTCTTGGCAAAGATACTGGAATGGTTTGCCTTTTCCTTCTCCAGTTCAATTTACATATGAGGAAACTGAGGTTTAAGGTAAAGTGATTTATTTGCTCAGGATGACACAGCAAATAAGTATCTGAAGACAGATTTGAACTCAGGAAGAGGAGTCTTCCTGATTCCAGGCCAAGGGCTCTATGTACTAAGTCACCTAGCTGCCAATTTACTTCAAATTAGCTTTTATAAAAAGGATATAGCAAGACCCATATTGGGGACATAAATCCCTCCTCTCCCCCTTACTACTTTAGCCTTTGGAGATGGGCCAAGGGGATTAGGCTCAGTTTGTATATAGAGTTTATATATACAGTGAGTCATACCTAGTTGAAGTCCAAAGCCAGCCTTCCCTGGGCTGGAGTCCTCAGACCCTCAGGGCCTCCCTGCTGGGCAGGTTGCAATACCTAGTCTGGATTCCAGGACATTCCCTGTAGTTTAAATTCCTGGACCAGGTTGGAGATTTCATTCAGAGATATGGCTCTTTCTTCAGATTCAAATGCAAGAAAAGCTAAGGCTGGGTGCTGAATCAGACAATTTTGAAGATGATGGCAGTTCTGACTACGTAGACAGAGGGAAAAGTCCCTTCCCAACCACGTAGTTGGCCAGTGCTGAATGTCTATGCGTTCTCCAGGCTTCATTGGATTATCATGGGAGCATCTCCATGTGAAATGATGCCATTTCAGGTACTTTTGACATTCACTAGACCTCTATTTCATATTAAGTATTTACATCGAAGAAACTGCAAATGCACAAATAAATGAAATAAGTAGGCAAATTTTACACTCCTTCAGGTAGCTGGAAATGCCCTCCTTATCATTGAAGTGGGGTTAGGAAACCTTTTTTCCCAATCATGAATACATATAAGTTATAGTCAGTAGTATCAAGGTTGTTTGTTATTTATTGTCCAACTATCAATAAATTCTTCGTTAAGGGATTGATCAAAAATAGTTTTTCTGGCTCTCTACTTTCCAGATTGTAATGTTCTCTTCTACATAATTTAAAAAGCTCTTTGGCTGAGTCTATAATTTATTTATATATTAGATTTTATAAAACTGTACCCATTGTGATTAAATTTGTCCCAGAGTACAAGTACAAAAAAAGCAAAGAATGCAGGAATTAAATTCAATAAAAGCATAAATGCAGAAAACAGTCATTGGCATGTTTTTAAGATCAGTAAAACACTCTTTTTAAAAGGTATAGTATTGCCCCATATCCTAAAGGCCAACAGACATCTGCCAAACAAAGGTACGCAAGGAATTACACAATCGAAAGCTCAGAAAACCTCTAGCTTTCAATTCTTGGAAAACAGTTTGCCATAGTGACGCAGAGAAAGGTGATCTTTGAGGCATTTTTAGACCAACACTGAATTGCTCTCAGAAAAGAATGAGAAAGATTCTATCTCAGTTCTACAATAACTAATACCCTCTCCTGGGCTCAATAACCTTATCTATGAAACTGGAAGGGTATGGCTCAGGGTCTCTAAGGCCTCTTCTAGCACTAACATGTTATGATTTGGTAAATATAGACCACCTACCATATTTTGTTTGGCTGTAGTTAGTACCACTTAGTGCTTCTAGGGCAGGCGTTCTTAACCTTTTTGAATCATAGATCCCATTGGCATCTGGTGAAGTATATGGACCCTTGTTCAGAATAGTTTTTAAATGTATAAAATAAAATATATATTGTTACAAAGGAAAATAAAGGTTAGTGAAAATAAAAGTGTATTTTTCCTATCCAAGTTCATAAGCCCCTTGAAATCTATGTACAGGCTCCTCTAGGGTCCATTGTTCATATATCCCAAATTAAGAATGTCTGTTTCATTTATTCATGCTTTCTCCCATTCATTTTAATTCTTCCATGCAACATGACTAATGTTAAAATGTGTTTAATAAGAATGTATGTGTATAGTCCATATAAGATTGCTTGCCATCTTGGGAAGTAGGGAGAGGGAGGGGGAGAAAACTTAAAACTTATGGAAGTGATTGTTCAACATTGAAAACAAATAAATTTTAGAGGAAAAAAATAGAATGTCTGTTCTAGGGAGATTTTCCAGGTTGGCCTATGAAGGATGAACTAGGAAAATCCACATTAGAGGTTATGAAGGAGCTGATGGTGGCAAGGTTGACATCTTAGAAGAAAAAAATGATGTTCATATTTTATGAAGATGGAGAAAGACAGTCAATAGCAAGTATTTATATAGCACTTTGCGGTATGCAAAGAGAGGAAAGAATGCTAGTCATATGTCACAAAGGAGATCAATTAGAAATTTCTAACATATACAAAAATATTTATAGCTGTACTTTTTGTAATTGCAAAGAACGAGAAACAAAGTAAATGATTGATTGGGGAATAACTAAACTAACTGTGGTATGTGGGTGTGATGAAATATTACTATTCCATAAGAAAGTACAGAGAGCTGAGAAGACTTATGTGAACTGATGCAAAGTGAAGTAAATAGAACCCGAAAAAACCAAACATAATGACTCTAACAATAGAAATATAAATAGGAAAATCAAAACTGAATGCCAATTATTAAGGACCAAATTTGGCTGTGAAGGAGAGATATGAGAATAGATCTCCTTCACTTTAAAGAGCTAAAGAGCCATGAATGCGGGCTCTTTAGAAAATTAGTTGTATACATGAAGAGGAGCATGGTATAGTGGTCAGAAGGAAAGAAGCAGACATCTATTAAGCACCTACTGTGTGACAAGAACTATGTTAAGCACCGTAAAAGTATTATCTCATTTGATCACAACAGCCCTGGAAGGTGGATGTTAGTACTATCTCCTTTTTACAGTTGAGGAAACTGAGGCAGGCAAAGATTAAGTGACTTACCCAGGATCATACAGCTCATAAATGTCTGAGGTTGGAATTTGAACTCTGGTCTATCTGCCTCTAGGACCAATGCTCTATTCACTGAACTTCCTTAGGAACAGAAGGAGCTGAGTTCAAATTTTGCCTCTGCCACATGCTAGTTATGAGACCATGAGCAAGTCACTACTTTTAAAGCTATAAATTACAGATGGTTTGCTGATGCACATCAGGGCCTTCCAAAGCCAACAATAAAATTAGAAGTATGGATCCTTCCATAAAAACCCTTTCCAAAAAAAACAAAACTATAGATAGTTTCCTTTTCTATCTAAATATATCCTTCATTTTCCCTTCTCAGGAAGCACACAGAGGGTATGCCATATATATAGAGGGAAGAGCTTAGAACCTGGAGTCAAAAGATCTGAGTTCAAATATTAGTTCTAAAATAAGCTGTGCGACCGTATATGCAAGCCATTTAAATTGAAGCCTGCTTCAATTTCCTCAACTCTAAAACGGGGATGATAGTACTTATACTACCCAC
Source organism: Potorous gilbertii (assembly GCA_028658325.1). Classification (NCBI taxonomy): domain Eukaryota; kingdom Metazoa; phylum Chordata; class Mammalia; order Diprotodontia; family Potoroidae; genus Potorous; species Potorous gilbertii. The sequence continues at coordinate 188,761,960 of CM053771.1, read as the reverse complement.
TTCACAGGTTTGTTGTGGAAAATGTTTTTAAGGATCTATATAAATGTGCATTGTTATGATCAGTATAAGATTCAAACTGCCTAGGTTTCAAAGCACTCTACAATCTGGCCCCCTAGCTAATCTCCCCATACCCCTCTCCTTAATAAAAAGAGCTTTCATTCTAGCCAATTAATAACAATTCAAATTTATATAGTATTTAAAGGTTTATAACGCACTTTCAACTTATCCCCAGAATAATTTATGAACATCCTGACATCTGACACTTGTTAAATTACACCCCCTACTCCTCTTGACTTCTGAATCCCTATATAGCCAGCTCATACCCTGCACCTCCTGAGAAGCTTTCTTTGGCCCCTCTAAGTGACTTTTGGTATCTCAGATACTATACTCTATTTACCTCTCATGTGGCATGGAGTTCCATATTGCTATCTTTTAGATGTATGCCTCAACTCTTCAACTGACTTATCAGTTCTTTGAGGCCTTTCTACCCCTTTGAATCTCTTGTTTCTCCTAGCACAAACTTGTATAAAGGAAATACTCAACAAACGTTTGTTGGTTATTTGATTCTACTGAATCTCAGCCAGTTCTACTGAATCTCAGTTGACTGAGACCCAGACCTGGCAAGGCACCGACATTGTTGAGGAAAGACAGAACTGGGTATCATCAAAGCAGCTCCCAGTTTCTTTCCCACTAGGTGACCACAGTTAATGTTAGACAGACATACAAATGAAGCATTTATTCAGCACTTGGTATGTGCCAATCCCTGTGGTAAGCACTGGGGACACAAAAACAAGATGGTCCCAGATCTCAAGGAGCTTATGTTCTAAAGAGGAAAATAACACACAAAAGGGATATGGAAAGGGGAAAAGTAGGGAGGGAGGAGATTTGGCACAGGGGCTAGCCATCTGATGTGGAGGTGGAGTAGAGCAGGCTAGAGAATAAGCTGGAAATGAAAAAGCGTTAAAAGAAGTGAAAAGAGAGGCACTGGAAAGCAAAGGAGGCAGATTGAACAAACAGAAAGCTACAAATGAATCATATATTTTAAATTACCAGTGTCTACCATTCTCTCAGATGAGGCATCATGGCACAATACATAGAGTGCCAGCTTCAGAGTCTGGAAGATCTGGGTTCAGATCTTGCCTCTGGACACAAAATAGAAGTGTGATCCTTATCAAGTTACTTAACTTCTCAGAGAGGCAACTAAGTATATAACTTGCAGAACAACAGCCACTGTGCATTGGTGGAGGGAATTTTCCTCCTTAGAAATTTTCTGTATCAATGAAATCAAAGGTACAATCTCAGCCCATTCATTTCTCTGGAACCATATTTGTGACCCACTGAAACAATATTGGAACACAGACCCCTTTCCTCTTACTCCAGGCTGATACTTGCCTACCAGTCCAGGGCTGGGGCTTGGGGCTTGGGGGTGGAATTCCAACTTAACTTTTGTCATCAGCAATTCCTGATGTAGAAATGTTTGTGAGCCTGTAGTAAGGGAGATGACTAGAGCTGGACAAACACAAATATAGAATAGTCCTCTATCATTTCTCTACTTACAAATAATAATCCTGATAGGTTAGCCAGGTGCCATAGTGGATAGAGCACTGGACCTGAAGTCGGGAAGACATGAGTTCAAATCCAACCTCAGACACTTGCTCACTATGTAACCTTGGGTAAGTCACTTAACCTCTCTTTGCTTCAGTTTCCTTATCTGTAAAATGGATATAATGACAGCACCTACCTCCTAAGATCAAAGGTGATACAATTTTCAAGTGCTTAGCAGAGTGCCTAGCACATAGGAAGCACTATATAAATGTAAACTATCATTATCATCAACATCACAGTTATTATCAAGGTTGTTAGGAAATTCAAATGAGATATTTGCAAAATGCTTAGCACAGTGCCTGGTACAGAGTAAGTGTTGTATAAATGCATCATCATCATTATTAATAACAGCAGTAGTGGATGGCCAAGAGGAAAAAGCTCTCTGCCCTTCGCAATATAGCCAAAGCTTCTCATAGAAATGAAGGGACCACTGAAGTCAACAGTGTAATATGATGGATAGGAAAGCTCATGAGACTTTAGGCTGCAGAAAAGATGCTTGGAAAGCAGAACTAAGAAGGTAATGGTCCTTCTGTACACTCCCCTGGACACACCCTCTCTGGAACATTGTGTTCAGGGTTAGATGCCACATTTAGGTAAGATCTTAACAAGTTGGACAGTATCCAGAGGATTGAGTTAGAATTCCCAAGGAATAAAAGTTATTGTATTCTCCAAGAGTGCTATCCAGGGATCTGGGTTTATCCTTTTGTTCTTTCACATTTTTATCAATATTTAGATGCATAGAAGCCATCCTTATCAAATTGATAGACAATATAAATGTGGAAGGAGTAGCTAACAAACTGAAAGAGTCAAGATTTAAAAGAGATTCAGACAGGCTAGAACACTGAGCTGTTACATCAAATAAGATGAAATATAATAGGAATAAATGCGTACTCGAACATGGATACAAAAATTAAACTTCACCAAGTACAACTACATAGCAGTTCATCTAAAAAAGACTGAAATTTTTTAGTGGACTATCAGTTTAATCTGAGTCATCATTGTGATATGACATCCATAAAGATAAATACTAAGTTCGCACTTAGAAAGACTGTGCCTTGGAAATGGAGATTATAGCTCAATTTTACCCAACCCTGGAAAGGTAGCATTTAGAATATTATGTTTAAGTTCTAGGTATGAAATCTGAGGAAGGAGAAAATTCAGAGATGGTTCACAGAAGGGTAAAGGGTCTCAAGATCTGACCAAATAAGGATTGGTCAAAGGAATTGGAAATGTTTGACCTGGAGGAGAGAAGACTTAGAAGAGGCATCTTGGTAGTCTTCAGGTATATGAAGTATATGGAAGGGGGATTAGATTTGTTCTTCTTTCGCTGCAGAGAACAAAACTAGGAGCAATGGGTAATGGTTGCAAAGAGGCAATTTTCCAATCTAGATACCACAGAGAAGGCAAAGCCTCTTGGCAAACTACCCTATGACATCACACAGCTTTATTTCCTTGTTGCAACTCTAGGGAATTCTGAGTAAATTCAATTAGAGAATTATACTATCCTTTATAAGAGCTGACCCCAGGCTTCACTAAGAGTGAGGGGAGGGTAATACCATAGTTTCAAGTACAGGGATCAATATGGACCCTGTAAATGATTTCACTCTGGAAGTCCTAAAAGAGTAGTGCTAAGTTCCCAATGCTGAGTTCTCATCAAGTATGAGAAACTTTAAGGTGAAACACCTTAAGCAGTCATGAAATAAGAACCTGAATGAGCAATCATTGCTATTGCTATGGTTCAGTCCTTTTGAGTTGTTCCAACTCTTCTTGGTCCCATTTTGGGGAATTTTCTTGGTGAAGATATTGAAGTGGTTTGCCACTTCCTTCTTCAGCTCATTTTACAAATGAGGAATTGAGGCAACTAGTGTTAAGTGATTTGCCCAGGGTCACACAACCAGTAAATATGGAAGGCCAGATTTGAACTCAAGAAGATGAGTCTTCCTGACTCCAGGACCAGCAGCCTATCAACTGTTCTACCTAGCTGCCCCAAAGGAGCAATAAAGATTTGGAATTATAATGAGTCCTCATATTTAAGTGGAATATATGGCCAAGGACAGATGGGTACCCATACAAGTGCTTTAAGCACACAAGCTGAAACATTTGTTAGTGCTAAAGTAAATGTGAATAAACAATAAAATCATCCAGATTAATTTTGCATACCAAAGATTTGAACTTATTTTCCTACTAAGAGAAAAACGCTTGCTAGGGGAGTGTGGTGAGAGTTAAAGACAGACAACAATACACTGACATCTGTATTTAGTATGTGAGTAAAAGTCTTTAGGGTGAGTTTGGAAAAGGTCATTATGTCTTCTTTTTTTAGGGAGAAGGGGGGAGTAAAGGAGATATGATATTAAGTAAATCTAATCTTAGACTGGGATTACTGAAAATCAGAGCATTGACTTTATGCTTATCTGAGAATAAGCTGCCAGAGCAACTTTGTAGTTTGATATTAACCATGATAGGGCACCAGGGAAAGAGAGAAGCATCAGAATATTGAGTTCTAGGGAAAGTAGAGTATAGTTGTCACCATGGACCCATTCTCATACCCCAGTGGAGCAAATCCTACTCAGAAAAGAGAGATGCCCAGAGATACAATAATGAATCATTTCTTTATTCTTACTCTCTCCTTTCCTGGCTTTTCTATCTTCTCTAATATCTTCTCCCTTCACCCACAACTTATACCCCCTTCTCTTCCCTTCTCAATGTTTCTTCTCCCCATCACCCCTTGCTACTTCTCTCTGATCCAGTCTCCATCTTTCAATTTATTCAAGTCTATAATAAGGAAGTTGAGAAATGAAAAGCACCTAAATAAGAGTAGGGAAGTTACTAAAACAATTTAAATAGTAAATATTCACTTGCTATGTACAAGGTACTATGCTAGGAACTACTGAGGAAACTAAGAAGTATGAATCACAGAATCTGATAATTGGAAAAGATCTCAACTCAAAAGCAAAAGGAATACCAACTATGACATCCAACAAGAAGTCATCTAGCTTCTGCTTGAAGACCTCCAAGGAGGAAGAATCTTCTATCTCACTCTGCAGCCTGTTCCACTTTTGCACAGCTCTAATGGTTTAGGGCAGCTAGGTGACACATTGGATAGGGTGTTGAGTCTCAAATACTTGCTAGCTATATGACCCTGGGTAAGTCACTTAACTTTGCTTGCCTCAGTTTCCTCATCTGCAAATCATCTAGAGAAAGAAATGGCCAAACCATTTCAGCATCTTTGTCAAGGAAACCCCAAATTGGGTCACAAATGCCTGAAATGATTGAACAACAATAAAGAATAGCAATGAGTAGGGAAATTTTTCCTGACAATCAGCCTCTTTGCAACTGCACAGATTGTTGCTTCTGGTTTTACCTTCTGGGGTTACACGGAAACAGCCTAATCCTTCCTCCACACAATAGCCTTTCATACAGTTTAAGACAGCTCTCATATCTTCTTGAGTCTTCCCTTTGCTAGGCTACAAATTCTCAGATCCTCCAGCTGATCTTCACATGGCATATGCTCCACGCCTCTGGACATTCTCTAGTTTATCAACATCCTTCTTAAACTGTGGAACCCAGAAGAGAACACATCACTCCACATGAGGTCTGATTAGTACAGAACAGTGGGAAATCATCTCCCTGTTCCCAGAATCTAGGTTGCTTTTAATGGAACCTGAGATTGAATTAGCTTTTTTTTTTTCCATTTTCTATTGCTGCCACATTCCACTGCTGACTCATATTGAACTTACAATTCACTAAAGTCCCTTGACAACTGCTGCCTGATCACCCCTACCCCCATTTGTACTTGTGAAGTTGATTTTTTATAACAGTGGAATACTTTATGTCTATTCCTATTAAATTTAATTGATTCAGCACAATACACCAGTCTTCCAAGATCCTTTTAGATCGTGCTCTGTAATTCAGAATGTTAGCTCTCCTTCCCAGCTTTTTGTGAATTTGATGAACATGCCATCTATACCTTTATTCAAATGTGATAGGAGCAATATTTCCTAGGCCCTGTACATGTAGAGTGGATTAGTTTTTCCTACGGCCCTAACCCACACAGATTAGAGGAATTCTTACCTTGGAAGATTCCTGTGCCATGCTGGCCCCTTTCTCTTACTAAAGAGGCCTTCTAGTCCCTCCATTTGGAGGAGGTCCATAAGCCAAAGAACCTTCATTCTTCTACTTTTTGTTAGAGGTGATATAATATTACAAGGTTCTTGCCCTTGGAAAGTATGCTAATAGAAGCCATCAGGTGTGTACAGAAATAAATATAACATAAATTAGAATATGTGTATAAGAATAATATTAATTGAACAAGGGAAAATTCATTTCCAGCTCGGAGAATCAAGAAAGGTACTGTTTGAGCTAAGCCTTGAAGAAAGGGTAGGATATCAAAAGTTGAAAATATAAGGAAAAGGCATTCCTGTTATAGAAAATAATAAGTAAAGACAGAGTGTAAAAAATGGACAAGACAGTAAATGCTATAGTTTGGCTGAGATATAGACTACTTAAGATTTTTTTTTTGTATTTTTAATACTACCAAAATGGTAGGCATGAAACAGACAAATATTTATTGATTTGTCCTTGTTTTTTGAAATTGTATTTAGTTTTATAACATTAAAAGAATAAGCCAACTACCCTTTAAGTCCCCAAAACATTAATTACAAGTTTAAATGCTATAAGACATCAAAAAAAAAAATTCCGGTCATGTTGAAAAGCTGTCAACCTTTCACATGGTCTTAGAAAGCAATAGCAGTATGACAGGAATGCCACTCACATGCCCTGATAAGGTGGGTGCTTTTGCCTCTGAGACTATTATCTCTTGGATGGGCCTCCGCTGGGAGTCCTGCACTGCCATTTCTGGATGCTAGGCAATTAGGTGGTATGGTATGTCAATGAAGTCAGTAAGTATATATTAAGCACCTACTATGTGCCAGGCACTGTGCTAAGCACTAGATCTATGAAGAAAAGAAAATAGTTGTCACTATTCTCCAGGAGTTCACAGTCTAATGAGAGAGACAATGTGCAAACTACTACGCACAGAACAAACAGGGGGTAGTCTCAAACAGAAGGCACTAGTATTAAGTAGGTCCAGGAAAGGATTCTTGCAGAAGTTGGGATTTTAGCTGAGAATTGAAGATAACCAGAGAAGCCAGGAGACTTTGATCATAGCAGTAGACTCAGGGAGAAGCTAGTGCCCAAGGATGGTCAGGGGACTAAACAACTGGTCTGAAAGAGATCCCATGAATCACTGTACTAGCACTGGGTACAGAATCGAGTGCCATTTGTCAGCTCTGTTACTTATTATCCAAGTCTGGGTTATAGTTCCAGGGCAGAGAGGAGTGATTTTGGTCACAAGGGCACACAAGCCCTGTCTCTGGAAGGAGAAGAAAACAGACTGGGGGAAGGGAGGTGCACTACAGAGAACTCTCTGAGGATCACATCGTACGGGGAGCACTAAAAACTTATAGGCCCCCCTAGTGAGGAGTGAAAGCAGCAGAAGTACATGAAAGACAGAAGCTTAGGTCAGACATTTTCACCCTGCTTCCAGGGCAGAGCCTAACTTTAGCAAAAAGTCCAAAGTCAAGAAGTAGTCTGAGAAAATGAGCAACCAACAACACCAAGAACCTAAACATTAAAAAGCTGTTATGGTGACAAGGAAGGTCAAGAAACAAGCTCGAAAGAAGACAATGACTTGGAAAATATCTACAAGCAAAGCCTCAAAGAAATATGCAGACTGGACATAAGCCCCAAAAGTATTCTTAAAAGAGATAGGAAAAGATATTTTTAAAAGAGTAAAAAAAAAATTTATTTTTAAAATCAAAGTGGTAGAGGAAAAATGTGGGGGAAGGGAATGAGAGCTATGAAAGAAAATTTTGAAAATAGAATTAAAAGATTGGTAAAAGATAAACAAAAAGGAGCAGAACCAGGAGAACTTTGTGCACAGCAACAACCACAGTGTGTGAGTTTTTTCTGGTAGACTTTGAACTTCGTAATAACACAAGAACTTATTTTAAAAAAATCCCAATGGTGGTTTTTCTAAGGCAAAATGCCTTCCACACTCAGAGAAAGAAATATGGAAGTCATTCACAGAATGTAGCAGATCATGTTTGTGTATATGTGTGCTTTAGTGTATTATGTTTTGATTTGTTATATGATTTTTTCCATTTATTTTAGTTCAACTACATAGCATGACTATAATGAAAACGTACTCCATAGGAAAGTATATGTAGAACCTATACAGAATTGTATGCTGTCAGGGGGTGGGGGGTGGGGGTGGGTAGTGGGGGATAAAATCTTAATTTTAAGGTAGAACATTAAAATAATAATAATAATTAAATTAAATCAAATTTAAAAAAAAAAGAAAGAGAAAACCTCCTTGCCAAATGGTAAAAGAAGTGCAAAAAAAAAAAAACCAATATTGAAGAAAATAGTCCCTTAAAAATCAGAATTAGCCAAATAGTAAAGGAGGACAAAGATGCATTGAAGTAAATGATAGCTTAAAAATTAAAACTGGACAGGTGGAATCTAGTGCTGATTCCATGAGATATTAAGAAACAATAAAACTAAGTGAAAACTGAAAAAATAGAAGAAAATGTGGAATAATCTCATAAGATAAACAAGGGGTCCAAAAGAAAAGATAATTTAAGAAGTATTGGATTACCTGAAAATGATGCTCTTTCTCCACAAAAAAAGAACTTAGACATAATATTTCAAGAAACTATAAAAGAAAATAGCCTAATTATTTTATATCCAGAGGGTAAAATATAAATTGAAAGGATCCACCAGTCACCAACCAAAAGAAATGCCCAAGCAAAAACTCCCAGGAATATTATAACAATAATGAAGAACTCCCAGGCTAAGGAGAATATACGACAAGAAGCCAGAAAGATATAATTCAAATACTGTGGAGTCACAGTCAGGATCACCCAAGATTTAGCAACTACCACGTTAAAAGAACAGAAGGCTTGGACAATGATATTCCAGAATGCAAAGGCGTTAGAATTAGAGGTAAGAATAACATAGCCAGCAAAACTGATCATAATCTTATAGAAGGGAAATGGATAGTTAATGAAATAGGGGACTTCCTGATGAAAAGACCAGAGTTGAATAGAAACTTTGACATTCAAACACAAGACTCAAGAAAAGCATAAAAAGGTAAACATAAGAGACAAATTATAAGGAATTTAAGATTATTTTCTTTTCATACCTATGTGAGAAGATTATTCATGTAATTCCTAAGAATTTTATCATTATTAGGGCAGTTAAAAAGTCTACTTCAAGGACATGATTGTGAGTCTAATCTCAGAAAAAAAGAATGGAAAGGCTAAAAAAGTATAGTACACTGGGAAAAGCAAGAAAGGAGAGGAGGAATAGGGGAAATTATCTCATGAAAATGAGGCACTCAAGGAAGAGTTTATATAATGAAAGGGCAAATTGGGTGGCAGAGTGTGCCATGCTTGAACTTCACTCTCATCTGAACTGGTTTAAGAATGGAAGACTATAAATAACATGCAGTTAGGGATGGAAATTCATCCTACCTAACAGGAAGTAGGAAGAGAAAGAGGTTAAGAGAAAGGGGGAAAGAGAGAGGAGGCAGATTAAGAGTGGTGGTGGTCGAAAGTAAAACAGACATAAAGAAAATATTTAAGAGAATGAAACAGAAGGAAATACACACTGATGCAATCATAACTGTGATATGGGATAAATTTATCTATAAAAAGGAAGAGGAGAGAAGCAAGAATTAGAAACCAGAATCCAATATGCTGTTTAAAAGAAACAGATTTGAAACAAAAAGATACACATAGAGTTAAAATAAGGGATTGGAGCAAAATCTACTGGGCTTCAGCTGAAATTTAAAAAAAAATTAGCAGGGATAGCAATCATTATCTTAAACAAAGCAAAAGGAGATAATCAGGGGAAGTATTTTGCTAAAAGTTGTCATAGACAATTAAGCAATAGCAATAGCATTATTGAACATATATGCACCAAATACCATACCATCCAAATTCTTGAAGAAGTTAAATGAAAACTAGAAGTAGGAGGAAATAGATAATAAAATAATACTAGTGGGGAATCTTAATTTACCCTTCTCAGAAAAAGATAAATCCAATCATAAAATAAACAAGAAAGAGGTTAAGAAGATGAATAGAATTTTAGAAAGGTTAGATATAATAAGTCTCTGGAGAATACTGAATAGGAGTAAATGAAGTATAGCTTTTTTCAGTTATATATGGCATGTTCCCCAAAACTGAAAAAAGTATTAAGCCATAAAATCCTCACAGGCAAACACAGAAAAGCAGAAGTGTTTAAAGGCAGCCTTTTTGGACTATTAGCACAAAATAAATATTTTATTTTATAAAAGACCTTTGATGCAAATGTTGAAAATTAATTGGAAATTGAATGATCTAATTCTAAAGAATAAGAATAATAGAAACAATCAATAATTTTTATTAAAGGTAGTGGCAACATTAAGACAACATACAAAAATTTGTGGACTACATTCAAAGCAGTGTTCAGGGGAAATTTTCTATGTAGAAATGTTTACATCAATAGAAGAAATAAAGAGCAGTAAATCAATGAATTGGTCATGCAACTAAAACAATTTAGAAAAACAACAAATTAAACCTCCCCCAACTAAACATCAAATAAAAATCCTGAAAATCAAAGGAGAGATTAATAAAATTTAAGAGGGAAAAAAACTATTGAACTAATAAATGAAACTAGAAACTAGTTTTATTTAAAAAAAACAATAAAATAGATAAACCATTAACTAATTTGATTCTAAAAAACAAAGAAAAAATAAATTATTATTATAAAAATGAAAAGGGTGAATGTACAACCAATGAAAATGAAATTAAAGCAATTATTAGGAGCTATCTTACCCAACAATAGGCCAATAAAACACAGTCCAAATTAAATGAATGAATATTTACAAAAATGTAAATTGCCAAATTTACAGGAGACAAAGTAGAATATTTAAATAACCATTATTTTAGAAAAAGAAATTGAACAAGCTATAACTGAACTTCCTAAAGAGGAAAATAAAACAAACAAACCCAGGACCAGATGTATAGTACAAAGCTGTAATCACCAAAAAATTTGGTTCTAGATAAAAAAATTGAGTGGTTGATCAGTGGAGCAGATGAGATATGTAACATACAGAAGCAAATGATCACAATAATCTAGTATTTGGTAAATCCAAAGATCCTAGCTAATGGGGACAAATTTTCTATTTGATAAAAATTGCTGGAAAAACTATAAAGCAGTCTCACAGTAACTAGATTTATACCAACATCTCACACCATGTATCAAGATAACCACAAAATGGGCACATGATTTAGACATAAAGAATAATATCATAAGAGAATTAGGGAACCATGGAAGAAATTATCTATCAGATCTATGGTAGAAGCATTTATGATGAGAGAGACAGAGAGAGAGACAGAGAAAGAGAGAGGGCAAAGGAGGGAGGGAGGGGGAGAAAGGGAGGGGAGGTGCATGGGAAGAAAAATGAATAACTTTGATTATATAAAATTTTAAAGGTTTTGAAAATCAAGGGAAAAATTGTTTCAAGTTTCTCTGATAAAGATTTCATTTCTCAAATATATAGGGAACTGAGCCAAATTTGTAAGACTAAGAGCCATTCCCCAATCAATCAGTAGTCCTGGAATATGATGAGACATTTTTCAGAGGAAGTGATCAAAGCAAATTGTTCCCCAATTGATCAGGAGTCCCTGAATATGATAAAACATATTTCAGAGGAAGAAATCGAAGCTATCAATAATCATACTTCAGAAAATCATTAATAATTTGAGAAACACAAATTAAAATGACTCTTAGGTACCATCTCACATCCATCATATCAGCAAAGATGACAGAAGAGGGAAATGACAAATTCTAGAGGGGATATGGTAGAATAGACACAATAATGCCCCAAAACAATAATACACCAATACAATTAATATTGTAATAATACAATACTCTAACAGTGAATCTGAATTAGTCCGACCATTCTGGAGAGCAAATAAAAACTATGTCCAGAAAGTGATTAAACTATGGATAATCCTTGACCCCAAACTACTACTTTAAGGGTTATATACCAAAGAAATAAAACAAAATGGAAAATGACCCACAAGGACAAAAATATTTATAGGTGCTTTTTTTTTGCAGTGAATTCAGGAGATGTTCATTAATTGGGAATGGTTGAACAGGTTATGGTATGTGAGTATGATAGAATTCTATTGTGCTATAAAAAATGATGAAGGAGATGGTTTCAGGAAGACCTGGGAGAACTTGTATGAACTGATACAAAGTGAGGTGAGCAGAACCAGGAGAAAAATTCACACAGTAACAGTAATGCTATAAAAATAATCAGCTGTGAAAGACTTAGTAATTCTTTTCAATACAATGATCCATCACAGTCATAATTCCACAGGACTCATGATGAAAAATTCTACCCACCTCCAAATAAAGGATTAATGAACTAAAAGTGTAGATCATACCACATTTTTTCTCCTTTCTTTTTCTTTCTTTTAACTTTACTAATACAGAAATATGTTTTACATGACTTCATGTGTATAGTAGATATTATAATTTTTGCCTTCTCAACAGGTGAGGAAAGGGTAGAGGAAGGGAGAGAATTAATAAGAGAAAATAAAAATAAAATTGAATAATAAAGAGAAAAAACAAATAAGCATAATCAAAACAAATTTGCATATTAGCTAAATGTGATCTTTTTAGCACCTTTTTACTGAGAAACCCTAGCCAATCAGCTAAGTGAACTTCCAATGCTAGTCAGCGGCCAAACTGAGAAAATATTTCAGTGGGATTCCTCCAGGGGCAAAATTGAATATTTGATATTAAAACAACCATTAGAAGAATGTATGTGCTAAGTGTGAACATCACAAGCAAGTGTATCATCAACCCAATAGTTTATATTCTTCTCCAAGTTCTGTCAAGCATTTCATTCATCAACACAAATTACACTGATGGATATGTAATCTTCCTGGTGTGAATATTTCTTCCACCAGTATAGAACATAACCCATCCTTACTTCTCACTATATGATTTTTGTTCATGTCTTTCCATTAATCTCCCATTGAAGATCTACTTAATACAATAGAGTTTTTCCTCTAGGTCTTTGAATATTTCATAGATATTGGTGCTTGTTGGTACCTGATGATAATGAATTAATCTACCACCTAGCTTGCAATGATAAAAATGTACATAGCATGAAAAAGGAACTAAGTACTTGTCTTCAAAGAACTTTTTTTCTAATTTAAGTTGTAACTGAAACATATGAAGGAATAAACAATAATGCCACAATCTTATTAATGCTCTTATGGGCTAACTTCAGGACAAGGCACAGGGCAAATGTTATTGGTATGGATACTGAGCAAAGGGAAGCTTTCTGTTAGAGTTCTTTTCATGAGAAGAGTATCAATCTTTCATTCAATCCAAGTAATAAGAAAACATTCACTTTGTTAGAGAATAGAATACAGAACAGCTGTCTGTGCTATTGCATAAAAAGAAAACACTGTGGGTTGCAGTTTAAAATGTTCCCAAAGTGGATGTGTTGAGGAGTATGCATAATAGAAATTGCCATAAATTCAATTATGCAATAGATTTTTTAAAATTCTTAAAATTTAGATATTAGTAATGATAGGAGAAAGAGGGAGTTCCTATATAAGTTCTTTTCAAATCAAAAATGGAGCTAGATACATAAAATAATCCAATGCTATTAAAAATAAAATTTTAACACTTTTTCATGATGAATATTAATAATGTTATAAATAACCACTGCAATATCAACTGCTTCTATACATGTGAATATCATATTGATGATTCATCCTCAGGGTAATTAAGCATTAATGACCTGAGAAACCATAGCACCAAAGGTCTGAGTTTGCATTTCCATTTTCATTGATGTTTATTCATTTAATTTTCATTTCATTGGAAGGTAGTTTGAAATCTTTTAGGCCTTCTTTGTCAGAACATCAAACTCCAGACTCATGCTAACTATGGAGGCAAAGGGGAAGAGAACTCAATTTAGAGCCAAAAAATGGGAACTGAATCTCAGCTTTTCAACTTACTATGAAGTTGTAGGTCACTTAATCTTTCTCTGGACCTCAGTTTCCTCAGCTGTGAAAGTAAAAGGTTAGATGACCTCAGTGGTATCTTTCAAGCTATAAACTGATGATCCTGAGAACACATTTAAAGTCCTTGCATTTATTATAAACTACCAAGAATAATTTACATGTAAACCCATCCTTCAGCTGTCTGTCACATTCATGATATCTCAAAGTTTTAATTCTACAAATCCATAAAATACTTTAAAACATAATGTTTCCATCATTCAAAATTTCATGCTAAAAGGATATTTATGATTGCAGTTAAAACTCTGTTTAATCTTTCCTCATGACATCCTTTCTTGAATGGCTCTACTACAATTGGTTTTCTTGTTTAAGGAACATGTTATTTTCCAAGTCACAGAATATCACCTTCCTTTAGTGTACTCAGAGACATTTAGATCAATGTCAAATTAGAATAAAGTCATTCCTTGAAAATGTGGCCTTGTTTACTTGGCCACAGGTGCAGTTTGAATTTTCCCACTAACTTATGGGGTAAAGAGATCAGTCGTTCATTGGTCCTAAGGATTCAGAAGATGTTTCCCCAGAGCTCTGATTTGGGAAAGCATATGGTACCTGACAAATGGCAACTTGGCAATTAAAAAAAAATAGAAAGGTTATTTTGATGACTGGAGTAAAATTTAATGAAGAGTATATAAATCAATTCACCATTACATATTCGGTGAATTTAATTTAGTGTAATGACATTTTATTTGTTTGATGTGACAAAGTAAAAACTAATCTTATAGGCCATAAACTTTCACAGAATCACATAGTATTATTAATGATCCAAACAAATATTTTAGTTGCTTAGGCTATGTAGGGTCTCAAGCGTATACTTCGCCAAACCAGATTATGCACTACTAAGGACAGGGACTATTACATGCCTTTGTATTGCCCCACTATACCTAACCCAGAGTATAGCTGAAAGGTCTCTGACTTCCACCCAATCAAAATTATTCCGTATTTACTTTGTATATAGTTTGTGTTTTTTCACCATAAACTGACCGGACACTGTTTCATTTTTATTTTTGCATGCCCAGCATTTGGCAGAGTATACCTGGTATACTTCAGGCACTTGTTAGATGATCATTAATCAATTGATGCTTGGCACTGAATACAGATTTATGGAATGAATCCTTAGCTACAAAATATAGTAAAGTTGTGGAGTTCTAGATTTCTGTTTCAAAACAATTAACTGTCAACTAGTTGTGTGCCTAAGGTGGCATCAGACTATAAGATGGCATTGTAGAAAGAGGATCACATAATGAGCCAGTATCTGAATGGATGTATTTCAACATTTTATTTTGAATTTATAAGCTTCCTGGCTATGTAATTTTTCTTCCTGTGTTGATAGTTGGGGATCAATATCATCCACTAAGAGTTGGGTTCAATAAGTAGTATATAAGCATAATATATATTTTTATTTTGGCTAAAAATCATTATAAGAATACACTTAGCTATGGCTAATAATCCAGAGTAGGGTTTAGAACAGTTCTCCTGACCAGAACAATGTTGACACAATTATCCTTTTTCATTCAAGCAAAAAGAAATCACAATTCTAAATGACCTGATTAATTCTCTAAAGTCTCCACTTGACTTGTTACCACTGGTCTGTACAGTGACCTATTTTTTTTTCTGACTAATATTCTCTCTCTCTCTGTGTATACATGTGTGTGTGTGTGTGTGTATACGTGTGTGTGTCTGTCTGTCTGTCTCTGTCTCTCCCTTTCTCTCCTCTAAGTCTTTCCTGGCAGGTCTGGCCCTTAACAATGAAATTACATTTTCCAGTGAATGTTATATGGGTCTTCAATGCACTCTGGGCCTCCCCAAAGCATGCTTTTCTATTCCAGATTAAACTTCCTCAGTGTTCTAAATTTTACCACATTGTGGAGTTTGCTACAGTTCCATACACTTAGCTAAGCTGAGTTGATAGATACTTGCTAAGGTCAATAAAAACTGAGCTCCTTTTCTTGTTCTCAAGTAGGTTTCTGAGTGCTTTTCCTCCTCATGATTATATCAGTGACTCACTTGGAGCCCTCCCACCCTAAAAATCCCACACAAGTCACAACCATCATATTAACACATTTTCACCCTCCACCCAATAATTGGACAGGATCAAATCTCCACAGACTGCCTAGCTTTCTGTTCTTTGAAGACATTTAGGTGGGGCTTTGAAGATTGCTTGTGCATGCCCAATAAGCTAAGCTCGAATAATCACAACTCACGATTGTGGGAAGAGCACCACCCAAGAAACATGGTGCACGATGCTCATGATGTCTCTTTGATTTTAATTTCGGACTTTTTGAAGTTCTTGTAACATTAAGGAGTTTTTAGTAGAGGGGATGTTTACATAAAAAAGCCAAAAAAGAAAAAAAATGCCTTTTGGTATTTTGCAAAACGTTCCTGTTAGGGTACAACACATTTTTATAGGCCAGCACTGATTAAAGAAACCTTATTAGATATAAATGAGAAGCATGTGCTTCTGGTGGTATTTTACCGAATGGATCCCAGTGAAGTGTAGTCTGAACTTTTAGAGTACATTAAACACACCCAGTTGAGCTGTTAAGGAACTCTCTCCAACTTAAAGGGGGGAATTGTTTTAAAAGATCAAATGCCCCCACAGAACATTTATAGGAGGAAGACATGGCGAAGGTTTTTTCAGTATTCCCCTTCTGATGATTTTCAGTAGATGGATCTGAAGAAATGCTGCTCTGTCTCATCTTTGAGACCACTGTGTAACTCTATAATTATTTTGAATGTCACAAGGCAACCTTTTACCTTCATTAATAGTACCAAAGAACAAAATCTGGAAATGGAGTGCTTCAATCTTAGCAATGCTAAAAATGAAAGCCAGTAGAGTAATGAAAGGCAAGTGAAAAGTAAATACATTTGAATTTTCCATCTGTGAATACCAAATTCAAACATTCCTCCCAATTTTTTCACTAATTGTTTGTTTCCCAGCAACAAATGGCAAAAATCAACCGAATCTTTCTTGATTCTTTGAGAAAACTGCTATACTGCAATTTAGATTTTGAAAATCTGTAAACCATTAAATATCCTCATTCACAAGCAAGGAATACAACACATACAGTCCCTCCCTACTGCAGGGTAACCTCTGTGACTGTTTTCTATTCTTTGTTCTCCACGCTACCTAAAACAGTTCTTTGAATGTAGAAAGTATTTGATTGATTGAATGAATGAAAGTACTCTAATGAATAAATGTAATTCAACCCCTGAAAACTGGGACTTCTAGCTCTGGATTCCCATGCTACTTTCTCCAAGTATGATGTGATATGTTTGGGATAATCTTTTGATTTTTTTAAATTACAGCCAAACCCTTAATTATGCAGTATTTTCCTTTAACAGATTATACAAAATATAACTCCAATAACAAAAAAAGCACTTAACTAAATCATAAAAATTTAATATCAATGTTACTAATGAAAGAAAAGCATGTGGTAATCATCCTCTGCCTCCATACACAAGTGGACAGTCCTTTACAGACTCTAGGACCATTTGCATTTAATCCTTCTCAGTGTATAAAGCAGTCAACATAGCTACTTCAGAACTCACAGCTCGGAGGTAAAAGTTTCTGATTCAATACCATATACTTCATGGTGTTCTATGGAAGTCTCAAAGCAGGCTGGAATCTAATAAAACCTAACTGACTTGCACTTGACTTTGTTTTGAGGGAGGGAGGGCTGTGCAGGTCACCAGCCTCACTTCTTCAGAGCCATCTGAATCCAGTGACCAGATATTCATCAGGATAACTGGAGATGACTCAGGATGAGGCATTTGGGGTTAAGTGACTTGCCCAAAGTCACACAGCTAGTGAGTGTCCAGAGTCTGAGGTGAGATTTGAACTCAGGTCCTCCTGACTCCTGAACTGGTCCTCAATCTACTGCACCACCTAGCTGCAACAAAGGATACATGTACATACATACACACGCACATACCCCACACAGTCTAACTTTAGGGAATGGCTGAATGTCAGAATTCTATTAGGACTCCTGAATTCAGGGATGCCACAGCTCTACTACTTCGTAATTCCAACTCCAACCACAGACTGAGTTGACTCTCTGGTTATGCTCTTTCCTGTTGCTCTAGGAGCCCATTAAAACATTGCCTTTCCATGCTCTCTCTCTCTCTCTCTCTCTCACTCTCTCTCTCTCTCTCTCTCTCTCTCTCTCTCTCTCTCTCTCTCTCTCTCTCTCATTCTTGTATGTATCTCCTGAAGTATTTACTTCCTGAAACAATTTTTTTATTTGAACTTATCTCCCAGGATTCTGATACCTTGGAGCTCCATCCAATGAAGAGCTGCTCCCTTGCCTCACCATTGTGGATAAAAATACAAGATGCCAAAATATTCATAGCATAACTTTTTGTGGTAGCAAAGTACCAAAGTGGTAACAAAGTGGGTGCCCACTGATTGGGGAATGGTTGAGAAAATTGTGGCATCTGAATGTAATGAAATATTTTCATATACTAAGATGTGAGGAATTTAGAGAAACTGGAGAGATTTGTAAAAATTGATGCAGCATGAAAGAAGCAGAGCCTAAAAAACAACATGCAATGACTATAGCAATGTGAATGAAAAGATTACTAAAAGGAAGTGAAAATCTGAGTAATTAAAAAACCAGCAATAGAATCAAACAACATCTAATTAAACACACACCCCCTTCGCAGTGAAACACAGAGCTAAAAGGCAATATACTGTGTTCAACATGAGACATAGTAACTGTGGTAAGTGTTTTGGTCTGTTACAAAGGGGTTCAATATTGGAAAAGCCACTTCCAGAAATGACATGATGTAAAACAAAAGGCATCAAAAACTGTATTTTTATGAAAAGACAAATTTTCCTTTCTAAAATTATAATTTAGTTGCTCTTCATAGTTGAGATAACCTTATTGTATAATTAATACAGTAACATCAATTTAAGAAAACATAAATGATGTCATTTAAATGTTCCCACTCTTTGCAGTAACAATTAAACACACACACACACACACACACACAAATAACTCTACTGATTTTTAAGAGTGGTATCAGACAATGTTATTGTAGAAAGTGAAATTCTCAATTTATGGTGCCTTGTCCTTGAAGAACAATGCTCTTTGGCTTGGGGCCTCCAGACACATCAGTGTTGAACCGAAGTAAATTGAATTGAAATAGGATTAAGTTTTCTTACTCTGAATTATCCAGAGAATTCCACTAATTCTCTTCTTTTCTTTGGATATGGAGAGAGTTCAATTTTCACATTAAAATATTTCCACTATCTACTTCACAAGGTTGTCGTGAGGAACAGGTGAAAAAAAATATGCAATTACTTTGTAGATTATAAAGCACTATTTTTAACATGTTTTCATGTATTTGTATATAGGAGAAAATTTATATATGTGAATGATTATATTATACATCATTTGACTGAATATTTGAGAACAAGAATGTCACAGGAGCATAGGTTTAGAATTGTAAGGGATCTTAAATGTCACCTAGTATCTGGTATGGGATAGCCTTTATTTCCCCATCATAGAAGATGCATGGAACATAAAAGATTTACAGAAGCTCATGAAAAAATACATAAAACAGCCCCATAGCCCATGACATTTTCTACAAAGGTAGAGAACAAAAATAATAACCCTTTAGAAGGTTGCTAGACAAATACTCCCCACTCATCTGGATTTGCCTCTTCAGAACAGCTGCTTGAAATCATAGAGTTGACAAGATTCAATTTTCTTGTCCCCACCCCTAAAGAGAATGATCCCCAAATCCTAAAGGGTGGCTGGGTGGTGCAGTATATAGCATACTGGGCCTGCAATCAGGAAAACTCATCTTCCTGAGTTCAAATCTGTCCTCAGACACTTAATAGCTATGTGACCCTGGCTGAGTCACTTTAACACTTAATAGCTATGTGACCCTGGCTGAGTCACTTTAACCCTATTTGCTTCATTTTCCTCATCTGTAAAATCAGTTGAAGAAGGAAATGGCAAATCACTGCAGTATATTTGCAAAGAAAACTCCAAAGAGTCGGACAAAACTGAAAACAACTGAACAATACAAAATCCGTCCTAAAGCTGTAGAGCAAGCCTCTGTTGCATATTCCTCTTCCAAGAAAACATCTGACTTTCCAACTCAGAAATTGTCTAGAATTCCTGGATAGAGCCTTGTATGTGGACTTATGAATTCCACTTGATACATAATTAGCTGAGCAAGTCTTTAAAATCACTAGCTAAGTTACTTAACCTTTCTAGGTACCAGTTTCCTCATCTGTAATACAAGAGGATGGGACTCGAGTTCTAAGGTCCCTTCAAGCTCTCAATCTATGATCATACAGGGGTAGGGAACCTGCTGCCTTAAGGCTACATGTGGCTTTCTAGGTCCTTGGGTGTGGCCTTTTGACTGAGTCCACATTTTACAGAACAAATCCTTTTATTAAGGGGATTTTTTTCAGGGAAGTTTGGATTTAGTCAAAGGACAGCACTTGCAGACCAAGAGGGTCACATGTGGCCTCGAGAATGCAGGTTCCCCACCCCTGCCTATGATCTCAAAAACTTGCACAGAAAGATCATTTTCAGGAAGTCTGGAATCAAATTCAGGAATTTGACCTATGCTTAGAAAAAGCAAACAGTAAGATAAAAGAAGGCTGCCAGGATCTCCCTCGCAGGCTTCCACAGAAAAGCATAGGTTATTTACCTTGTCCTTCTTTTACAATGACCATTTATTGCTTCTATTTGGGTGGAGGGAGGAGAAAACCTCTCACACATGCATCTGTATGTTGTGTGTATGTATACACATATATATGCATGTATATATTTGTTTAGTTGTTTTCAGTCATGTCCAACTCTTCATGACCCATTTGTGGCATGTGTATGTATGTGCATATGTATGTATGCGTACATACATACATAATTATATATTATATATAATCACCTAGGCGGCAATATATGTGTATATTATATATGTGTGTAAATAATAAAATTGATCAGGGCTTTCCCAATCAACCTCATTTTACATGCAAATGAAGAAAGTGAGGTCTAGAGAGATTAATAAAGTAAAAAGTAATGAAGGCGTACAAGATGTGATGACTCCAACGTCTTCACTCTTTTCCAATGCGCCACATTTCAGTATCAGGGATTCGTTTGCTTTACAAGGATAATTTACAAGTGAAAAGAAAAGTAATTCAGGAGAAGTGATTTGGTGTGAAACTTGGGAGCAGCGTATAGGGAGTGACTGAATGTAAAAAGAGGATGTGTGAATGGTCCAGGAAAGAAAAAAGTCTGTCTCTTAGACCCTAGCCCCATCATCCCAACACAAGGAGACATGCTCAGAGGCTTCTAATCAGATTTGGTCTCTTAGGACTTAGCTAAATCTGGTTATGGTCATAAGCTATTGAAATACAAGGATGACTGAAGGCTAGGTTTGTGACAATAGTACCAGAATTACCATTTTCCCGTAATAACTGCCATTTACTTCTGGTAAGGATAATAGAGGCTGGTCTTTTTGTGAGGGTGGGGCACTGTTCGGGGGTTTGTTTGTTTTGTCTCAGAGTGAGACCATCTGTCTCTGGACAGTAGCTTACCCTCTCACTTCCCCAGGCCACTCCACAAGCATAGAAGCTGCAGAATAAATATGGATCAGTCTTCATAGAGGGAGTTTTCATCAGAAATTCCCTGCACTGATGAAATCATAGGGCCTATTCAAAAAAATGAAAGGAGAAAATATTCAGGTCCTGAAATGGATGAGACCTCCTCCATGTGGATGTTGCCTCCACTGATTCAGATTGTGATCCATCCAGGCTTGCCCATTCTGTGAGACTCTTTTCCATGCCACAGGAGGTCTCCTCATTCTCTCTTAACATCACCTGGATTCACACTGACCACTAAGGCTGTCCACCTGTTACCCTTGCCTTTGTCACATGATCAGTCCTAATGGCATTCAATATTCTAATTCTTCTTAAAAATTCCTTAATTTGTTTACAAGTTACACCTTCCTCACACTAAACATGCCCCTCTCTCCATTGCCTTATGAGTGAAACTCATTTTTAATTCAAGGGAGAATGTTATTTTCCATGACTTCCAGCCATACAACATTGGAAGAATGACACTAGAGGCAGGCCTGATGTAGCGTTCTCTTAATTCAGGTTCTACTCTAGGATGAATTGAGGCACTTGTAAATCTCTGAACAGTTATCAAAAAGGAAGTTTACTTTGGCCTAACACAGCAAGGATACGCAACATGGATAAAGTGATACTTATCTTCACCACTTCCTTATAGAAACTACTCTGGAGAGCTAGACATTAGGGCAAGATACCGTGACTCCCATAGTCTAAGAGGCCCAGACTTTGTGTGGCTGGGACTTTTTGTACTTTTAGGTGACCAAAAAGCTAAATCAAGGATGCTGATCCAATCAGGTTCTGGGGACAACTTTGTTTCACTTATGGAAAACATCTGTGTCAAGGTAAAATGTGGTCTACTATGGAATATCTCTTACAAAAGTTGGGCTGTTCCTTACTAATGACCTCATCAAAGTGCCTCTAATGGGTATGTAGACGACTCTCATAAAAATTTTTCACATAGAAAGAAGGCACGTAGGTTGGTAGTTGCTGGCGTTTGTCACGTTTTTTCTCAGTATTACTAAAATCTGACATCCTTTTCATAGCTCTGATAGCTTCCTTTCTTTCCTTGTGAATCAATCCTACAAAGCCTTCATGATTGTGGTTACTCCATCACAGATCTACTATATGTATACTTTGTCCAATTTAACTGTTTTGCCATTTTTGCTCTCTTTAGTGCCATTCCTACATATTCAATTTGAGCTCATATTGGTCTCACCAGCCACAGTTGGACACACTGAAACTTCCCTTTATCATGGTGATGTCATTTTGGTCCTCTTCAAAAATGAAGGACAACAACCAATCGTATGTTCAATAAAAATATGTAGGCCATGATGTTAAATTCCAATGTGGTGGCTTTACTGTACTTGATGATTAAAAAGAAAGTTCATTATGAAAATATTTCATATCTTTTCCATTTTTCTTTTGTTCTTTCATCCTTACATGCCTTCAGGATAATTTGGCTTAGTTGGGTTTCTCTCCACTGCATCTTTTTGTTTTGTAAGGTGATACTGCTCATATTCTTTCATCATCCTCCATAAAATTTTACAAATGAATTTAGATTTTACATTGGTTGACATTTCTTCTTATCAAACAAGTCAGGTATTTTCTCGTTAAGGTACTTTGTAGGAAGTTTTTGTCTACTTTTTGAAATTTATTTACATAAGTAAAGAATCAGTAAGAAATAACTGTAGTCTGTGTCCATGTCTTCTTACATCCATATCCCATTTTTCATCACTAATAACTTATTTTAATAGAGATGGAAAGAGCTTTGTTTGTTTGTCAGCAGTAACTCAAAACATTTCCTCATTTTTTATTCCAATTTTGCACTATTTTTTTATCTTTTCTCTAAAGTCACCAATCTGACGACATGCAGTTGATTTAAGAATGACTCTCATATTAGTAATAAGTTATCTCCTATCTGTTAAAATATATAATGAAAATATTATTTTTATGATGTTAGTGCTCACCATGTTCAGTACCTATTATTTCTTTTCTCCAAGTTTTCAAGATTTAGAGGCAGGAACCTTCTGGTCTCTCTCATCCCTTATCTGTAACTCTTGTTTTTCAATATATATAATCTCATCATTGTCATTTAGTTCCACCTTTTCACTGAAGTCACCAAGTATAAACATGTATGTTAATTTACTTTGGAAGATCTGATAAGTTCCTCACAGAATCTACCTTTCTACCCTCTGCAGGTAGAGGATTTTTTTTTAAATGGTTGTGTTTTACCAGCAAGGTAGTTCATTTTTATGCTACAATTATTTCATGTTTGCTTTTTAAAAAAATTTTTTATTATGAACACTGCCATATAATATCATCGAAATATCCCAGAAATCCTTTTTGTTGCCTTTGGGCATTCAAGAAAACCATCACACTGACTACTTGCTGCTTCAAAGAGAAATGTTGGGCCCTTCTTCCATTTAGTTTAAAATTCCTTCTTCTGGTTTCACATAGCATTAGAATGTCCAGATTGATATGATTCAGTCCCTCTGTAGTATGTCCACTTATAGGTCATTGAGAAAAGAATCTCACACAGAGTACCACGAGCTAAGTTACAGTTTACAGATGTTCTGACAACTATGTGAATCTGAGTATTCTGCCACTGCTGTGGTCATACTGGACTGAGGGTCATTTTTTTTTCCTTCATGGTTTGAATTAGCAAAGAATTAGACATCAAGTGACTAGCCTACTGTTAAAGAGCTTCTCCATTCTTAGGTAGGTTGGTCCTTGGAAAGCAAACTCAACCTCTTGCTGGAGTCATATTTGAAATCTTTCCAGCATGGTAGAACCTTTCAGAGCATGGACTTCTCTGGTCTTGCCTTTGAAAGCCCAAGATCATCTATAAGTCATGATGAGGCATCAGAGTAGGACTTCATGGAGGAGAGAGAAAATAGTAGGTGCCTAAAGATGAATTGAAAGTATAAAGACTGGGAAGAAGAGGGGAAGTAACTTAATTCTGGCTGATTTTTAATTTTACTGCAATAAAATTCAACTACATTGGCCCTCAGTCCTAACATTTTTCATCTTAGCAACATTCCCAGCACTTATCTCATCTCTTTACGCCACAATCTACTCTTCAATCCTGAACCCCTGCCCTTTATATTTCCTGAGATATAATTTCTAAAGTAGCTTGAGGGAAGTTTTCTTCTGAACTCCTGATACTTTTCTTTAGTCTGGTACTTACTTTGTGACCTAAAACAAGTCACTTCATTGCTCTGTAAAATGAGAGATTTGGAATAGATGGCTTCCAGGCTCTAGTATCCATGATTCTATGATCCTTTTGTGCAAACTACTACTATAGAGAATTTGCTTGTGACTTTCAGTAACCTAATTTTTTTTTTAAAAGAAGGTTGAACTAAGAGACTCAAATGAATGAATAACAAAAAATACCCTTGGAAAATCCCAGCAAGGTTGAAAAAGGCTAATTTCAGCTCTGCAGAAAACCAGGGAGGGTGCAAAGGGAAGCCCTCAAAAGAAAAGAAGAAGGTAGGATAGGGAAAACTGCAGAGACCAAGAAGATAGTGGGGTAAACACTGGTGAAAGGTCCTGGCCACCTGACTTTCCTCTCCAACTATACCTTCCCAAGTCTCCATCATCCTAGAGTTTGTTTTTCCAATGATGGGAATAAATAGCAGCAGTTTGGGTCTAGGGGAATCTGTTTAAATTGTAGGTGAAGAAACAGGGGGTGGTTGCCAACAAGGGAAGCAATATTGCTGGTCTTGGGCAGAATGGTAAACTTCAGAGTGGGAGGGGACTTTAGGGATTATTGAGTCCAAGTCCCTCATTTTACTGGCTACAAAGCCAAGGTCCAAGATTACAGATAAATAGCGGAGATGGGATTTGACTCCAAAGACAATGCTCGTCCCCAGAAATTCAGAATTTATCATGAGTGGGTTCCGTATTTGTCAGTGTAAAATTTGATACACTAAAAGTTAAACAAACTTTTAAGAATTAGTCTGTGAAACTATTCACCATTTATAAAATAATTTGTGGTGAATAGTGGTGAATTTTTTTTTATTTCCAGGTAACTAATTTGTAAACTTTTAAAACAAAATCCATTTTTAATATAGGTATTGTTGTTTCTGCTCTACAAACAATGCAAAATTGTGGTAGCTCAAAAAAAACCCCAAAACATGAGATGCCTAAATTTGGAGATATCTCCCTCCCAAATGGTCAGACTATTGGTGCCTAACTTATACCATAGCCTTCCAAACTCATCTTGGTATGATCACCTACAGCCAGACACACTACACATTGACCCATTGTGATGTCATTTCGGTCTTTTTCAAGCACCAAACAACCACAACTGCTGCACTGGACTTCTTGCTAGTATATTCTTCATGATCTATTAACATTTTAGGTATATTCAAATGCCTTAATTCCTCAATTATTGTTGTTTGTCTATTTCTGAAGAGAATCAATGATGTTATCCGGAGATAACTATCACATGAATTGAATTTAAGTGAAGCAGAGTTGCACAAAGTTATCAGTGTCACTTCCTCTTTTGGTCATCTAAGTCCAGTAGCAAGACCAAAGTCAGCATGACTAGCAATGGCCTAGGATATAACGGATGAGGTTGGTGTCTTTGATATCTGACTAAGCGATGAGCCCCACAAGGTCACATCAGCTGCCTTCATGGTTGTGAACAATGTTCTTAACCATTCATTCTGCTGAGGAACGTCTTCACATGCTTGGGGTAGACATCCTACCCTAACTCACTAACAAGTTTGAGGTTTCTGGGTTATGCTAAACCTGGGGCCATCGACTGAGATGGTTTAACCTGCATATGGTGGCCATTGTGTAGGCTTCTTGGAGTCACAGTGAGAGTTGGGTGGAAGGTGGACACCCAAGGTGGATGAGCAGCCTTGAAAAGGACTCAGCAAGCCCTCACACCAGAGGTGCCAGTTCACCCTGAACACCCCATACAACAGGATCACATAGTTAGCAAAGTATCTGAAGCCAGACTTGTATGTACTGAGACAGAGTGAAGTGAGCAGAACCAGAACAATCTATTTTATAACAACAGCAAGGTAGTTTTGATTCCAGGTGGCACAGTGGATAGAGAGCTGGGCGTCTGTGTTCTTTTCCTGGGAATAAGGAAGATTCATATCCCTAAGTTCACATTCAGCTTCAGACACTTACAAGCTGTAACGCTGGACAAGTCACTTAACCCTGTCTGCCTCCATTTCCTCATCTGTAAAATGAGCTGGAGAAGGAAAGAGAGAATCACTCCAGTATCTCTGCCAAGAAAACCCCAAATGAGGTCACAAAGAGTCAGACAGGACTAAACCATAATAAAAGAATCTAGGTGTAGGTACATGCCGGTATAAGCAGCCAGCAAAGTTGTTATTATTCCTAGATTACAAATAAATTGTAGGCTAATAAAAAGTAAAGGATATTTAGATTTCTCCTCTAATCTTTGCAGTAAACAAAATAGAAAACCACTGCTACATTTTCAGTAAAATATCCTCAGGTGCCACTTATCTTGCAGTGAGAGACATATGTAGACTATTAGACTACTTCATTAAGACTTTTTTTAAATTATGCTAATCTTTTTTTAAATGAAATTGAAACTCTTCTCCAGTGAATCTTCTGAGTGCCTTCCAGATATTCTTTAGGGTAAAAAAAAAAAATTCTTACAAATGCCAACTTTTGTGTAAAACAAGTTATTCCCCCCCAAGTAGTTTCTGTATTGGATAGTTATTCCTGTCAACACTGCTATAAAGTTTGTAATGTTTTAAAACACTATCATGGTACACTGAACAGTTATTAAAAAGTACTCATATTTCTAACTCTTTGGTATGACATTAGCCTTTTTTTCTCTTTCGAGTCAATCTCCATTATAGTCTCATTTTTTTTTGGTAGAAATTGCTTCAATCTGTTCCATTTTTGAGCCAAATTTCTCAGCTTGTCTTTTGATATCCATTGTATTTATGGGAACTAAAGTAGAAATTCCCACAAATGCAATGTGGGAACTAAACTAGAAATTGCACTGTATAGCATTTTGTCATAAAGGCTTTTGCAGAATGGAATTGTGCATTAATGATTCTTAGATGTACATAATCACTATCCAGAGAAAGATAGAAATAGTTGAAGTTAGCTACAGTGATTTTGAACAATTATATGCATTTCATTATACATTACAATGAACTATTGTGAATTTTTCATTGGATCTCATTGGTTGGTCATTTACATTATTTTCCTTTCACTTTCTCCCTTTATCTTTCTAAAAGGAAAACTCACTAATATAACCAGTTCCTTTCTCATTAAGTCTTTCATATGCCTATAAAGACTCTTATTTGGAGTATTTTCAAAATTTCTTAAGAATGTAATGTTTTCACGGTTTAACTACTCTAGGCCTATAATCTACAGATGCTACTAAGCTAAGGATTTTTTAAATGGCATTTTATCACAACATTTTCTGTAATAGAGGACTGTTTTAAACCTGCTTTCCTATCTTATACTGGTGTCTCATACACTAAAATTGTTGCTACAGGGAATTCTTGGCTGGTTTTAATTATTTTCATAAAATCCTCTTAAGGGAGAAGATAAACAAAAAAATCACACAAAGATGCTGTACTCTGCATCTTTGAAGCAAATGTACAAATATCTAAATAAATGACATCAATGGTCTATGCGTACTTCTGTTCTTTCAACAGCACAAAGAGGGGATTATTGTTATGGATAGAAAACCCTCCTAGGCTCTCAGCTCCTCTAAATCTCTATATGCTTGCTCATCATCTTGCAAGTCTAAAATCTGTTAGAATCTGTGTGTTTATAAACTAAATATAAACTACCAAAATGTTACTATTTTGTTAAGAATAATTAAGGTGGTTTCATTTTTATGATTAAATATAAAGCAAAATCATGTCCTAACTTTTAACAGGATGAGAATTAAAATTAATCTAGCTAGTTAAATTTAGGATGTTGAAAAATCCTAATGTATGAATATTCTCTGGGGTTATATTTTTGTTTGTGAGTCAGATAAAGTTTTATTTTTAAAACTTTGCCTTTCAGAATTCAGTATTGGATTCAGTAACACAATTATCTCCTTTACTTAACTGATCTATTTTAATTGTATTTTTACCAATTAATTTTCAATGACCATCCTAGAAAAAAAATGTTGGTATGTCCCATACTCTTTTGTTTCTTTAAGCATCACCAGTCTGGTCTTCTTTATCCACTTCTCATCCCTTTTCAGTTTTTTTTCTTTCCCCAGGCTAGGGAGTTTAGCAGCAACCTCCTATTTCATTACATCCCCAGAAAACAACTACTTGAAAACAAAAATTTGAGAATTTTTTAAAAAAAGAAATGTTTTAGACTCAATTTTATTGATGGTACAGTACTCTGGAATCTAAAAACTTTTGTTTAGGTTATAGATAAGACTACATGGCAAAACAAGAGTGAAAAGTAATAGGAAAAATAATTTCCTTTTTAATAGATGACCCCACCAAAAACAAGAAATGGTGGCCAGTCTTTATTTTCTGCCATTTCTATTCATACTTCCATTTACTTTTAACATGGAACCACATATCTAAAGAAGTAGTAGATTTAACAGGAAGCTATAAAGGTCATTCTAAGCCCATCTTTAAGGTGTGGCGATGTTTAGCACACCACCCCAGGGGCAAAATAACAAAAAACCAAAAGAAATCCAGCTTAAAGCGCCAGTGTAAAATAGGAATGAAAAAAGCAAAAAATATATTTTGAAAATAAATGTCTTTAACATCTTCCCAGAGCGTGAGCTTCCTTCCACCTTTCAAATTAGATTTTAAGCTTCTACCCATGTCTAGATGAGACTTGTTTCACAAAATAAAGAGGAAACCACAGGTTCCCTTTCAACAACGAGAGGTAATCTCTTCCTAACTGCGCTCTCTGAACCTGGCATTCTTTTCCCTTTGGGACTGCAACCCGGGACAAGGAAGTCTGGGCTACACTGTAAGGAACTTCTCCCCACCTCCCAAGTCTCAGTGGTCCTTCCTCCCACATGTTCCTTTTGGAGAGACTTTTGGGGGAGGTAAAGCATCCCTACCGCAGGGTGCTGAGACAGCCGGCAGCAGCGGAAACCACTAGCTGCACTGCGTTTGAGTCAAGTGATCAAAAAAAAAAAAAAGAGAGAGAGAAGGAGAGGGAGGGGGGGGGAAGAGAGAGAGAGAGAGAGAGAGAGAGAGAGAGAGAGAGAGAGAGAGAGAGCAGAGAGAGAGAGAGAGAGAGAGAGAGAGAGCTGGCAGGTCCCCTCAGTAGATGATGAACTGAATTTGCGGCAGTAGCCTCTCTGGTTATCCAAATTCATCTCACATTTGTGGCTGATAAAGGGACTCCCGAAACCACAGAACTCCCCATCCCGCCCCCTCCGAACTACTCTACTTCGCGAGAAGAGTCGCAGAGTAAACCGGGAGCCAGGACCTCCGCGGACCGCGGGCCCGCCGCTGTCTCGGTTCCCAGGGTGACTAGTGCCGCCAGGTCTGGACAAGTTTCTCGGTGGCGGCGGGTGGAAGGGGAGAACCGCCCCCGCGGGGGTGGAGAAAGAGAAGGGCGGCGGCGGCGGAGGAGGAGGAGAGGCTCGGAACTACGGGTGGAGGTTACCGGCGCGGATCTCCCTTCCCTTCCCAGGCCCCCTCCTCTTTTCGCACCTGGGCTACTCAGGTAAGAACCAGGGCGGGGCAGGTGGCTGGCGCGCAGGCGCAGCACGGGAGAGAGAGGGGGCGGGGGGTGCTGGCCCCTGCCGACGTTGCAGGCTGGAGCTCACCTGGGAGCCGCCCGGAAGAAGCGGAACCCCGGCCCGGCCTCTCCTGGCAACGCAGCCGGCCGGGAGGGAAAGGAGAAGGAAGAGGAGGAGGAGCCGGAGCTCGGTCCGGAGCTGTAACAGTAGCAACCGAAGCCGCGGCGGCCGCCGCCGCCACCTGCACCTGGCGCCTGAAGCACGTCCAGCGCACCTCCGCGCTGCCTCTTCCAGCTACCCGCCCAGGTGAGCTGGCGGGGACTGCGCGGCTGGGGACAGGGCTGGGGAAGCAGCTCGGCGGGCAGCGGGGTGCCCTGAAATGCTGAGAGGAGCGGTGGGTAGCGGGCAAGGAGGTCGTGCCTGGAGGCGCCTTGGGGTCGGTGCCAGCTTTTTTCCTCCATCCCCTCTCTCACCGTGAGGAGAAGGGGAAGGTGGCTGAATGATGTCCGAAGTGCTCGGCACATCCCACTCCTGCCCCTGCTCTCAGCGCCTGCCCCCAGGTGACTCCCCTTAAGTCTGCCCTACGTCGAGGGGGAGCGTCGCGGTCAGGACAACTTCACAAGTTTTGAACCGTTGGGCTGTACCCCTAGACCTTTGAGACCCACTCACACATACACCGGTCTCTAATAGAAAGGCTTTGGGTTCAGGCTTTTTCT
This sequence comes from Potorous gilbertii, assembly GCA_028658325.1. Classification (NCBI taxonomy): domain Eukaryota; kingdom Metazoa; phylum Chordata; class Mammalia; order Diprotodontia; family Potoroidae; genus Potorous; species Potorous gilbertii. The sequence goes on along the minus strand of CM053771.1, from coordinate 188,731,234 downwards.
TGATGGGAGGTAGTGCAACAGTAGGGTATTGCCTTCCACCTGGAGGACAGGTGAGTCATCTCCCACCCCAGTTTTTCCTATGTCCGAGTCCCCTAATGCCTAGTAAAGGATAGCTCGGCTGCTCAACTTTCCTAACTGGACCCCAGATGACTCGTGGGCATGAAATCTTGGCTGCTCTAAGAGTTTAAATGGTTTCTTGAGTGATTTGGAAAAACCTTTGCGGTCTGGATGCTGACAATCCACCCCTCATCCCCACACTACTCTTCTGGGTGGGCTCCCCAAACTCAAACCGCCCCCACTCTCGGGTTTTATCGGGATAGACTTATTTTCTTCTTGGCAGGAGGAAGGAAATCCAACTGCCACGCACTAACCACACACCATCTCATTAAAGAACCTGTTGACTTAAGGGTAGTGCGTATTGTTGCTCTTGTTTGCATGTGGTATTCTCATGACTCAAAAGTTCAGAAAAACTTCAGGATACTGCCACGTCTGATGCTGGGTGTGCCGTGCCCAAATACCTCCCCCACCCTAAAACTCCAAGTGCTGATCCGTGAGATTTCAGGGTGAATCTGTGGCACTTAATTAACAATGTCCGTGGCTGCTGTTAAGTTCATTGATTTCTACAGAAAATTTGTTTCCATTTTCTATTCTATTGACTTGCCAAATCTCAATGGTCTTTAGAAGACCTTCTCAAAGTAACTTGTTTATAAAAATTTGTAAAGGGTAACAGAAGTAGTATCTTAAGGCCCAAATAAATTTATTTTTTTTAAATCACTGTCATTTATATCTAAGAGGAAACGCCTAATTCTAAGAAGCCTGATTCAGTATGTTGGTATTTGAATATTAGTTTTTTTTAAAAAAGCATTTAATGCTTATATTTTGTGCTGTAACAGTAGCACTATGATATACATCTTAGTTTAACAGTTACCAGGATTGTCCATTTTATAGTGTGTATATCCTTAGACTATTCTTTCAGTTTTGCATGGAAATCCCTAATTATGCTTTTTTCAGTACTTTATATTGAATTTATTTCATTTTACTACCATTTCACTTTGTTATACTCCTTAACATAAAGCACCTCGGGGCACAAATACAGTTTCAAAACTGCAATTAAATATTTTACAACTAACCACAGCATTGTACCATGATATAATTATGTAGAATGCCCTCATCATGCTTTTCCTACTTTACCCAAATAAGCCACTCTTCTGGTCCCTTAAATTTCTCTCATTAGCTGTTGAGAAAGGAATTTTTTAAAAAGTAAAAAGTTTCATTGGGTTAAAATCGAAGTCTTATTGCACCTGGGAGCTGAGCCAGATGTTGTGCTGTCTCTACTCATGTATAGGAGAAAGGTAATAAGTCTTTATTAGCTAGGGTATGAGTGAGCAGTACCACCTGTGTCTCCTTTCATCCGAAAGATAGCACTACTGCTACCTACTTTCTATTGATTATGATAATTGTGCCTTGAAAAAACTGACATGGATTTATAGAGTTTGGAGCTAGATGAAGATTTCAAAGGCAATCTAGTCCTGCTCATTTTTCAAATGAAAATACTGTAAGCCAGGGAAAGTAAATTGTCTTAGCCAAACAGACAGAAGCTAGGAAGGGGTAGAGCAGGGACTAGAACTCAGTTCTCCTGGTTGTTGCCCTCCCACTCTTTGCATTATATTTTACTGTGGTCTTACTTTAAATATCAGTATATATGAAATACCCATTTTATGTCCCAACTACTTGTATATTTACTTCTCTCAAAGTATTTAACTCATATTTAATACTTTGGTTTATTATTTTGCTTTCTAGACTTTTCTTCACACACTAGCATCTTCTGTTGTTCCTTTCGTTTGTATCCAACTCTTTGTGACTGACTTCATATGGGATTTTCTTGGCGAAGATATCCAGAACAGTTTCCATTTCCTTCTTCAACTCATTTTATAGTTGAGGAAAATGAGAGGAATGAGGTTAAGTGACTTACACAAGGTCACATAGTTATTAAATGTCTGAAGTCAGATTTGAATTCAGGAATATTAATCTTCTTGATTTCAAGCTGGGGCCCTCTATCCACTACTCCAAATAGCATCTTATTGTGACCTCTCCCTCCCCCACAGTGGTTATAGGAAATTCACCGATGTAAGTCTGTAACTGTTCTGCAAATCATAATTTTTGAGAGTTTCCTGGGATGGCAGAGAACATAAGTGATTTGAGAAGGCCCTATAACTAGTATGTATCACAGGTGAGACTTGAATATCTTGTTGACTTGAAAGTCAGCTCTTTAGCTTTCTATTTATTTCATCTTCCTGTCTTACACATAGGTGTTCAACAGATGTTTTCTGAGTGAATAAAATAACGTATGCTTGTGTAGGTTTAGAAATAATCATTTAACACAAAGTATGTATAGCTTATCTTTTTTATACAATTTATAGGGCCTAAATTACAATTTTTCTCCCTCTAATTCAATTTATTTTCCATTTGAATGATGCCAGTGGTCCCAGAGAAACTCAGTGATGCAGATATCCTCTTTGCCCTTCACCCATGGACCAAACCTCTGCTTTAAGATCTCATTTTGATGAATGAGATTATATTTTATTCCTTTTGAGGTTTCCCTTTTCATGGGTGATTTTCATGAATCAACATCCAAGACTTTTAGTCTTCTCATCTTCTACTACTGTAGTTTTAATTATGCTCTCTAAAACAAAACTTTCCCTGATTATCCTTCCAGATTTGAAACACACTTTAGATTAATGGTACAATCAACTAGCCACTTCTGCCTTTTTTATGGTAACCCCACTGAATTACCAGGTTTGGAATCTGTCTTTTTTTACTTATCCACTGTGGTGGAAAACAATGTAAACAAAAATGGATTTTTTTCATATAAAGTATGTAAAAATAAAGGTTCAAAAGATCCTTTTGTAGAGCATGTTGAGGAGAGGATTCATGTTTTCATGTAGGGTTATCCTAGATAGATGACTGACTTTCAAGATTCTATCTAATGCTAAGATTCAATGATTCTCAGGACCTCAAATAATTCCTTTTTTGGAGGACTTGTCTAGTTTCTTCAGTTATATTTATTAATGTCAATAATCATAAAGGTTTGACTTTATTTTAATTTGGTCTTACCCAAGTATCATATATTTTAGTCAGCTGAAATTAAAAAGTCCTTTTCCCCTCTACTGAAATGGAATGCAATGTTTTACATGAAACTTTTGGGGGGAAAAACAGAATTCTAATCAGTTCATGTTTCCATTCAGGAGTAAACATCAAGTACACATTTATTTAAGTATCTTCTGTATAACACATTGCTCTAGATGTGCTCTAGGTGGGAGAGTGGATGAAGCACTGTGCCTGAAGTCAGGTAGACAAGACCTGAATTAAAATCTGGCCTCAGACACTTAACTGGCTCTGTAATCCTGGGCAAGTCACTTATCTCCTGTCTGCCTTAATTTCTTCTATAAAATGAGGATAATATTAGTACCTATCACCTAGGGTTTTTATGAGGATAAATGAGATAATCATTAATATTTGTAAAGTATTTTGCCAACCTTAAAATGCTATATAAAGTTAACTTTGATATCATTTTATCTTAACAACCTTAGGAGATAGCTGCTATTAGTATCCCTATTTTACAGATAAAGAAGCTAGATAGACAAAGGTTAAATGACATGACTAGAATTACACTACTAAGTGTCTGCCAGATTTAAACTTACATTTTCTTGACTTCAGGTCCAGCTATCCTCCTCCTTTTCATCAAAAAGATAAGGCAGTATGGAGTAATGGGAAAGGAAAAAAAAATCAGTGGACTTTGGAGATCCAAAATTTGGGTTTGAGTCTCAGATCCAGTTATTAATTGTGTGTGACTTTAGATAATGTTTGTTTTAAAATGATTTTTGAGTCTCAGGTCGCTTACTGGGGTGGAGAGGGAGTTCGTATTAGGGTTATGTTGCATGCAAAGAGCTTAACTAAATGCTATGTAAATGAACTACTATGAAGGAATTCGTGATCCTAGAAAATGTGTACATAGCTAAGCTATAAAATATGCAAAAGAAAAGAATGTTATGAGAGTTCAGCAGAGGGAGGTTATCACTTCTAGTTAAGGGAATCTTGGACTAATTGGCATTTGAGTTGGGTATTGAAGGAAGGGTAAGATTAAACGTGATAAAACAGATAAACATGAAGAGGGCTTCATATATATCATATTTTGTCAGACTTCTTTTGTGGTCGGCAGAAAAATATAATGTAACCATGAATGGTTCTAATTTATTACTCCTCTTTAAGAATTCGGTTAACATGTTTCATTTTACTTTTTGACTATGATATACATGAAAAAGAAATAATAGGTAAAATCCTACAAGTCAGAGTGAAGATGAGAGGACTACAACTGGGAAGCATATGTGGAGTGGCTTTTATTGAAAACACACATTGAGAAACAGACTAGTAGCATGGCATAGTGCATAGAGTCCTGAATCAAGGAAACTGGGTTTAATTCTGTCTCGGGCACTTAATACCTGTGTGACTGTGAGCAAATTCCCTTAGAGATCTCATTTGTTCATCTGCGAAATAGGGATACTAATACTTTTAGACTTGGCAGGGTTGTTGAGAAAGTGTTCTATCCTTGTGAGTAGTTGTTTATATTCAGCTTTTACTAAAGTACTTTGTAAATATTAAAGTGAGTTGTATATGTGGCTATGTTTCAGGGAACTTGAAATGAGCCATCATGTACCTGAAAAAGAATAACAGGACATTTTGTGAGGGTGAGAAATCGCCTTTGATTTTATTTGCCCAAAGTTTCCTTGGCTTAGGAATCCTATCGGGCAAGGTGTGTATGAGGACTTTCCTTCTGAAAATGATACTGCTATGTCAAAGAGCTAAAGGCACTGGTTTAAGTCTGGCTTCCAACTCTAGTTTTTAGTGTGCAGGTATATTAGAAATGGCATTTTTTTTAAAATAGAAATACCTTACAGCCTTGAAAATAGTTCCTCTCCTACATATCTAGGGCAAAAAACTGTCTGGGCTAGGAAATTTTTGTTTTTAAAGTCCAATACATGCACATGCACACACACACATGCACACACACTCAGCAGAAATATATTTTATATTTTCTCGCTTGGTAAATTTATCCGTTTTCGCCATCTTCTACTATCATTTATGTGATAAAATTCTAAATTTATAACTCTAGACCCAAACTTTCCCAGATTTCCAGCCAGTATTTTCATTATTTGGCAGATATAATTAATAGTTATAAAAATTTCATTAGTTCATCACAACAATCCTAAGGAAAGTACTACATTTATTATCACTCCCATCTCATAGATAAGGAAACTGAGGCACTGAAGGAAAGTGAGCTTAAATGATTTGCTTATGGTCAGAAAACTAGCAGACATGACCCAGGTCTTTCCTGTTCCAAGGCTATAGCTCTTTCTGTTATGCCATGCAGCCTCATGAAAGTCATATGCAACTGTAAGTTCAACATCTTCAAAACAAAACTAAACTTCGCATCCTTCTAATTCCCTTTCTGCTAATGGTTAGCAGTTACCAAAGACTAGAAGGAATGGAATATAAGAGTAACTCACAGGACCAATCTGTGTCAATTGAGGTAATATTTTTTAAAAAATCCTTATGGCAAGGACAATAGAGATGAGATCAAAACTTATTTAAAAATAAAATTATATTAATTTCTTTTCTGTCAATACCTTGTTTTCTTTTAGTATTAGGTTAGAAACCTTAGTCATCTTTGATTCATCTCTTATTTGACATCTGGTCCATCATTTAGCAGCAGTTGTGCGCTTGCCATTCCCACTTCTACTTTGTTTCAGGCCCTTATTATATCTTAATTAGGCTATCACTTCTAAATCTTTCTTGCTTCTAGTCTATTCAGTTTCCAGTTCATCTCATGTGCTTTGCTAGATTAATCTTCCTGATGTGTAGCTGTGATCACATTGCTGTTCTCCATCTTGAATGGTGCTGTTGTTTAAAGAATGAAGTATAAATTCCTTTAGTTAACACTCATGTCTTCTTATAATCTGGTCCCACTTTTGTGGCTTTAATTCATAGTATTCCCCCACATATACCCTGTGTCTATCAACATTGGACTTTTCATTTTTGCCTGTTATCTCAAGTTTCCCTGCCTTAACCGTTGTTCAGTCCTTTCAGTGGTGGCTCACTCTTCATGATCCCATTTGGGGTTTTCTTGGCAAAGATACTAGAGTGGTTTGCCATTTCCTTCTCCATCTCATTTTACAGATGACAAAAGTGAGTAAACAAGATTAAGTGACTTGCCCAGGGCCACACAGGAGATAAGTATCTGAGGCCAGATTTGAACTCAGGAAGATTAGTCTTGGTGACTCCAGGTCTTTGGCACTCCATCCACTGTGCCATCCAACTGTGCCTTCCCCACCTTAATATCTTTTCTTATCTTTAATTCCCCATGCCTAAAATGACCTCTCCATATGAATACCTGTCCATCCTACCCATTCTTTAATTTTATATTCAGAAACTTTTACTGACCCTGTGCTCCTGGTTTAACTGCCTCACTTTCCTCAACTATAAAATGGATATAATAATAGCACCTACCTCACCAGGTTGTTGTAATGATCCAATGAAATATTTACAAAGGACTTAGTAATACGTGTTTGGTAATGATGACTAATAGTAACTAACATTTATATAGCACTATGTACCTGGCACTGTGCTGAGCACGGTAACAGTACAAATATTATTTCATTTAAACCTCACTACAACTCTGGGAGGTGCTGTTTTACAGATGTGGAAACTAAAGCAAATAGGTTTCATTTGAATTTGCTCAGGGTCACACAGCTAGTAAGTAGGTGAAGCTGGATTTAAACTCAGGACTCCTTGACTCCAGGTCTAGTGTTTCTTTAACTGTGACACCTATCTGCCCCACATGATAGGCACTTAATAATAAATGCTTATTCCCTTTCTCTTTCCCTCCTCCCAGTGTTTTCTCTAAACTCATAGCATCTCTCTCCCATAGTCTTTAGAACTCCTATAGCACATTGCAGTCATCACACATAGTTTTGTAGCTTTATGTACTTTATACTCCTGACAACTTTTTAAGATCCTTGATTCAGGGACTGTTTTGTTTGGTATACATCTCCTTTAACATGTATCATAGTACCTCATGCATAGTCAGGACTCGAATTGTTAAATTTGAAAAAGAAAAGTTAAATATAATGTAGTTTATGAACGAAGTACATTAGAGAAAATATTTTAAAAAGAAGCAAATGTGATTCAGGGCAGGAGTTACTTTAGAGGATGATGTGATAGTACCAAAACTTGTTTTCTTCCCTAAATGAAGAGTATTTTGGATTATAGTAGTTCTTAAGTATGCTAAATACCTGAGTTTAGACACTGACAGAGAGAAGTAATGTCTTAGAAAATAGATGTCCCTTAGAAAGTGATCTCCCTTAGAAAATATGAGGAATTAATCTGATCCAAGGAAGAATTAGGAGAACTGTGCCCTGATGAACAACAGAGGGGTCAGCTGTGACACTGGGTTGTCATCCCGCACAGCTTCTTTATTGTGGGAACTCAAGGTTGTTTTGAATAAGTTCTTTAATACTGCTGTTTGTTTCCTAAAACAGCTGTTCAATAGCATAATTACTAGGAGAGGGCTCAAAGGACACTGCTACTGGTTGATCTCTAGTATCCATGAACTTGTTTTTTTAAAAATATTTTGATATCTGTATTTCAATGTTATTGATTTCCTTTGTGTTCCAAAGTCCAGGGGATTCCCAGATGTTAGGATAGGTTAAAGGAATCAAAGGATGGATTGTTGACCTAGAGAAGGCCTTCTTACTAGAAGTCCCCAAATCCCTCTTCTCTTTCAGCCTCCCCAGAATTACTGTGGAGGGAAAGGTATTCATGAATCTTTTGAGGGAAAAATAGAGATGTTGCTTCTCCTAGTGAAATATTTAATACTATTTTATCAGGTACCTTGTTATTATTGGAATCTCAGAATACTTGGGAACTGGAACTAGGACCTCAGATTCTTGATGTCAGGTGTGGATCAAGAAAAGGGTCATTCAAAGAATAACCTTAGCATGTTCGGATGGTAACATATTTTGTACGTCTTTACTTCCTAGACTAATCTGTGACATGTCTTTGATCTTTGAAATTTGAGACATGGTATCCATTGAAAAATGATCAAGTATAAAACTTTTTCAGAGTAAGATCTTATGGTCCATAAATCTTATGGGGAAAGAAGTGTTTTCATATACCACCCCAAATATAAATCATCTGGTTAGTATGAATGTAATGCACTTGATCTAATTTGTCTAACCTTAACACAGTTCACATACTGCAGATGGCAATGTTTGATTTGACTTAATGTCAGTGTGGCAAGAGACTAAGATACATTAACTTACAACAAGGCAATGGCTGATAGAATAATCAGCCATAGTGACAGGAGGGTGAGAACTCTTTCTTTATGAGTTAGCCATTCTTTAAGCCTGACCCATGGTTTTTGCTAATCTGCTTCAGACCGAAGTATCTACTCATATACACTTTCCTACTGATTTTTTAAAAAATGTTTAAGAAAGCTCGTCTTGAGAGAAAAAAGGAAGTAGGATAGATTGTATCATTTCAGTTGAAAAAAGAAACTAGAATAGTTTATGAAAATGAAACAGTCATATTAGCAGATTCCTGAAAAGGAGCAAATATATGTCAGAATTTCCTTTAAAAGCATATTAATGAGTTGGTAACTCATACTTCTATAGACACACACACACTCTCACACACTCTCTCTCTCTCTCTCTCTCTCTCTCTCTCTTTCACACACACACACACACACACACACACACACACACACTCACACACTCACACTCACACTGCCCTACTCTCTCTTCCCTTTCTGAATTCTGTTAACAGGGTATACGTTTAACATCCAGAAGGTCTCCTAATAGAACCACCCCAAAATGTGGTGACTTGAAATTTTTCTTCCCTATGCAGAATTATTAGACATAAACACAACTGTAAATTATTCCTAACTGGAATATGAGAGAACATGGACACCTAACTTTTATGCCAAGTGCTTCTAACTATCAAGTATGGTCAAATTTCTCAACTCCTACAAATAACTCCAATAAAAGCTGAACAAATCAGAAGTCTTGCGAAGTTTCATTTTAAATCATACTCTTATCTCAAGCTTTAGAATACGCTAAATGTTTCTTAGAAGTAGAGAACTAGTTTTCTTTATAAGTGATCTAAAAGCTTTTGGTCTATACAGAATGCCTATCAATCAGTACAATTTATTTAATATGAGCATAGGCTAGTATTATACTTTTATGTGATTTTACAAGGAAGTAGACAAATTCTTGCATTGCTTTATTCGCTCTGTACCTGAGTTACAGATCTGAATTATTAACCAGTGAATTCAGAACATAGATTGGCAGTTATGTTCAGCAAACTAGCAGGCAAATCTTCCTCTGATTTCCCTGTCTTCAGTATCTTCACTACTGTATTCATGCAGAGCCAGTGCTACATGTAAAATGTTTACACTCCTAGTTTTGTAATTATTGGCAGTTTGTTAAAGGCATTATGAAAAAGTATCATTTGTGATTTTGCATACGCAATTTAAAAAAAAAATCAAGATTTTGGTATAGATTTGCTTATTGAAAAAAAACAAAAAACTAGTAGACGATTAAGTAGAGGATTCTTTTGCGAGAGCAAGCAAAGGGCAAAGAGAAGAATACCTAAAATGGAAGCTGGGGACAGTTATACCACCCCGTCTTGTCTCTTCTCTCTATCACAATCTCCTCATCACAGACCTGTGGTCTGTACTTCTGTATGTACTATTGGTGGTGATTGATGCCTTTATGCAACCTCCATGCTGAGAAGTAACTCAACAAGTGATCTCTAACTTGTTGCTACTCTTATCTTCTCTTAAATCAAAAGTCTTTTTGTCTTAAATCTGAAACTTGAAAGTACCTTCAAAGTACAAAAAGAATACCTATTTTTTCTCCTAAATCCTACCTCTTATGGAGTGAAGTCTAGTAATATATTTTTAGTAATATATTTAGTAAACATAATGTGTCTGATTATCTCTCGTAAATGTAATGTATCTGTTAATATATCTGGTAAATATATTTTCTTGAAAATTTCCTCCATAAAACTAGGTAGCAGGAAACACATTCTGTGATATTTTATTTTGTTGTGATCACTGCTTTTACTGTTTAACTCCTGGACTGAAATAAATGTCTGACATTTGATATTTGGAGATCTTAGCATAAGAAAAGCAACTGCTTAGTCCTGGGGTTGAGGACAGAAACGAAATTTGTGAAATTGTATCTTTGATCTCAATAATCAGGATCTGAGTAGTGGCAAACTACTCTACCAATCTTTCAAACCCTTATTTGGGGTTTGGGGTTTTTTTTGGTTTTTCTTCCTTTTTATTAAACCAAAGTTCTGTACTATTTGCTTGAGAACACTTAGGCACTTGTATAATCTATGACCTTCCTTCCATACACAGCTCTAGTGCTATTTCCTAGACTAGATTTTCTGAAGCCCAGTTGTTTGTGCTTTGTTCCTCTTGCAGTTACATTGTGTCACTGTGTGTGTATGCTTTATTTATCTATGTATCTGATGTATCACCTTTGTAGAATATAAGATCCTTGAGGGAAATCTATTTTCATTTTTGGTTTGGTATCCCATCTCCTGAGTGCCTTGCAGATAGTAGGCACTTAAATATATGTTGTTGAATTGAGTTACATCTGAACCCCCAGGATATGCCAGCTCATTCTGACATGAGTTGAAGATAGATAAAAGTTTTAAAAATGCTGGTGTAAGTTGACAAAATAATTCAGCAAGTATTAAGAGCTGTATAAATGCTTGAAAAAAAATCACATCTTGCTGAAGCTCTTCTAGTTGAAACCTAATGGAAAAATTGATAGACTATCAAAACCATCTTAACACTAAGAATAAATAATAATTCTGCTTTATCATCCTCTGCCCTAAACCCAAAGATCTTTCTATCAGTTTGCAACTGCTGCATAAAAATCAGTTTGGGAGTGAGCCTTAGCTTAGTGCTCAAGCATTTCCTTAAAGTACTAATTACAATTTCATTCTGTCAGGTGATGACACCAGGTGATCCAAAAGGATAAATCCTAAAGGAACACAAACTGGTATAAAACTAAATGTGATCATTGTTTCCCTAACAGGGTGAAAAGTGAACAACTGAAAATTACCATGACCAACAACTAAATTACTGGCCCCTACCCTGTGGGACAAATAAATGGTCAGTTGGGAGAATTCTTTGTTTGGCTTCATAAAAACATTTTGTGACAAATAATGAACTAGGCAAGCTTATCTCCAGCTTTTCCATTCCCATTTTAGTACCTTCCTTCTCTGGAGACCCTGTGTTCTCACATTGTTTCTTGGCTGCTTGAGGCATCCCATTGCAAAGAACACAGGGAACCCAAAACACTTGGTCCCTCAGAATGTAATTTTTAAAAATTTGGCAGGCATGCTGTTCTTAGGTCCCTGTTAAATGACAAATTGTAAGTTGAGGATGAAAATCGTTTGTGTAGCTCTCCAAGATAACATTTGCATTTATGAAAGGGTTAAAAATTCTTAATGAAAGGAATGAATAATGTAATTAGGGCCCATATCCGTTCAAATCACTGACCTAGTGAACCTGTGTTGAACCTTTTCCAGGCCTGTCCAACTCTGTGAGTACTTCTGCGGTTTTCTTGGTGTGGTTTTCCATTTCCTTCTCCAGCCCATTTCACAGATGAGGAACTGAGACAAACAGGGTTAAGTGAGTAATAGCATTATACATTTAGAATTGAGAGAGACCTTTTTGGTGATCTAATCCAACGCCTTCATTTTATAAATTAAAAGACAACTGAGATCAAGAAAGGTTATAAATATTATAAAAGGTTATGAATGACTTACTTGAGGCCACATTGGTAGCATTTGAACCCAGGTCTTCTCACCACCAGATCCATCATTATTGTTTTCTTGTGGTTGTCTTCCTCTCCCCCACCCCCAAACTTGGTAAGTTACTTTGCCTTTGCACCTTCTTCTCAGTCACTTTAACTGTGAAGGTTTTCACAAACACTAAACTTACGGTAATTTTCATTGTGATAGTTATAGTTGGAGATGGGCAGGCTAACTCAAGGTTCAGAGGAAAAGTGCCCATTTTAAATTCTTTCCCCCCACCCCCTTTTCCTGAGGAAATTTGGGTAGAGATGGAGTTGTTGTGCCGGTAGCTTTACTGTTATTTGTAGACTAAAGCTGCCTGTAGCAAGATGGAAATGGCAAACCCTTCCAATATGTTTGCCAAGAAAACCCCAGATGGGGTCACAAAGATTGTACAGGACTCCTTAACACTGAAGCAAGATAATTGTTGCAATATATGGGGATTGTTCAAGCTGCTACTTTCTGAGGGCTAGACTTGGAATTTTATTTTTTCTCATTCTCTCTCTCTCCATCAATTGATACCTCTCTAGATGACTAAGGATGAGTGAAGAGAATGCAAACAAAAACCGTGCCCACTAAGGTGTCTGAGTAAATCCTTTCTAGGAGAACAGCTGCAAATATTTACAAATTCCCTCAGTTATATTTACTAAGTCATCAGAGCTGAAGGAATGAATGGCCTTGGCTGGATCTCCAATAGAGTGACTTCTTCACAAGTGTATCATGATTCCTAAGATGTCAGTTATAATTGCTGTTCATGCTCCTGATAACATAGATGGTTTGAAGATACTTTACCTTTTAGAACAATACTGTTCTTCATAAGAGTATCCTTTTGCATATGTATCTTTATATGAAATATTTTCTATATCCAGCACTGGTGGTAATATGGTACCCATGGGTATAATTGAAAATTGTGCGACAGGTAATAAAATACTTAAGCTGGCAGAAATGCATGTTACTGTATTCAAGACTGACTTGCCCTTAGGGTTTGTCCTAGTTTAAATCTGGATCTTGATGATATGTGCCACTGAAATATTGGAGGTTTGGCCATCTGTACTGAATGGTGTTGTCTTTATGGTTGATGGGGTTTGGGTGCTTTTATAAAATTATTGCTATAATATATATATAGATATAGATATAGATATAGATATATATAAAATATAAAATTGCTACAGAGAACACTGTATTCTGCGCACGTGCTCTCTCTCTCCATACACACACACACACACACACACACACACACACACACACATACATACACACACACATAATTGCTACAGAGAACACCGTGCCCTGCCTCTGTTTTGTAAACAGGAGACCTTTGTACAAAAAGTCACCCTCTTTTTGATAGCTAAATGCATGCAGATTCAGTTTGCTTCTGTCCATCTTTTCTAGTTGTTTATAGAAGTACTGAATTGTTGAAAACTGGACTAGGAATGCCTTTTGTAACATTTCTGCCTCTCTTCTCCTTCCTTCTGACTCCAGTGTGCAGTGCAGTGATATATTTCTTCCATAGAATGTGACATCCTTAAACCATTTTCTTCTTGGGGTTGAAGGTGGTGATCCAAATGCAGAGGCACAGATGTAATCAAAACTAACAAATCACATGGCCAAGTTACCATGAAATTTGACCGCAGCGCAAGGAGAAATTACTTCCTGTCACTCCCCCAAACACTTTCAGAGGGAGAGATTTGGGACACTTAATAAAATTTCTGCCCACACATTTAAGAGTTTATTAGCAGGTCAAGCCTTTTAAATTAAATTAAGAAATCCAGATGATAATGCTATGAGAGTCTGGCAAAGTGCCGATGAAATATTATCCATAATACTTTATTTTTCTTAATCTGCAGTCTTATTTTCATTTGTATTTGACTGCCTCTTGCCTAGAACAGTTGTCTAGATGATTTGCAAGCCACTTTTTAACTAGGTAGCCAGTGTAAACTAAGCTTGTGTGCATATCCCCTGTGCTAATTAAATTTAAACTGAAGCCATGTATTTGGTCCATTGAACTTTGAATTTTGTTTTTATATTCCAGTCATTTCGGGTTATTCCCCACTCCAGGCCGCTTGAACCTTACCTTCTAACAAAATAGCTAAGCCAAAACAATGTAAGTAGTAACTGGGTCTGACAATAGTACTGCCCCCTTCCCTCCCTTTGCTTGGAGGAAAAAGATATGCTTACTTCATTATCTGTTCTTTAGGATCACTACTGCATTTTCAGTTTCTCAGAGTACAACTTTACCTTTTGATAGACTCTCTCATGCTCAGAGGAACTATTTAAAACTAAGGACAACTTATTGTTGCAGACCACAGCAGCAATAACAAATTCCCAAGCCTGAAACGCAGCATTTTAGAAAGGAGTCACTGAATTTGGAGCAAGGGGACCTGGATTTAAATCCCAGCTATCCCATGTGTGAGCTGTGTGAAACATTACTTTTCTTTGACACAGATGAGGAGTTTGGAATAGAACAGAAGAGCTTACTTAGCCTTTTCTCTTTGTATCGTGGACCTCTTTGGCCATTTCAAAATGGTTTTAAATACATAAAAATAAAATACATAGGATTGCAAAGGAAACCAATTATATTGAAATACAATATCAAAACATTTTTTTTAAAGTTCAGGAAGTTAAGACCTCTGGGCTTTGCTATTCTATTATAAAAGTGGGAATGTAAGATACTGCTTTTAAATAAGTTTATCAAAATTGCCATAGTAATGCAGTAGGACTAGCAAGGCTTGTTATGCTTTACTCGTGGTTTGTCTTGCTAACATGTAGTTTAAAAAAAAAATCAAGATACAAATTAATATCTCCTTAAGATAGTCTTTTTTTTTTAACATGATCTAGTTTAACCATATATGCATTAAAAATATGAGGAATACCTGTCATCCTTTTCATATATAACCTTTTTCAGTTGTCAAGTTTCTATGGATTTGTAGAAAATCTTTTTTGAGGAAATGCTTAGAATCATTCAGCTATCAGTCATCTCTAATATACAAAAATAACATTGCAGCTTTGAGATGATCCTATTGTTTGGTGTTACATTTTTTTTTTTGCTTTTTATTTTATTTGTTTTCAGTTTTCAACAGTTACTTCCATAAGTCTTAAATTTTCTTTCCCTCCCTCCCTAAGATGACATACAATCTTATATGGGTTCTACACATACATTCTTATTAAACACATTTTCACATTAGTCATGTTGCATAGAAGAATTAAAATGAATGGGAGAAACTATAAGAAAAAACAAAGCATAACACAAGAGAAAATAATGTGCTTCATTCTGCAATCGAATTCCATAGTTCTTTCTCTGAATGTGGATGGCATTTTGCCTCAAGAGTCCTTTGGGAGTATGTTAGGTTCTGTGAAGGGCTAAGTCTATCAGAAACAATCTTCACACACTGTGACTGTTACTCTGTATAATGTTCTCCTGGTTCTGCTCATTTCAGTCAGCATCAGTTCATATAAGTCTTTCCAGGCCTCTCTGAAATCCTCCTGTTCGTCACTTCTTATAGTACAATGGTATTCCATTACATTCATATACCACAACTTGTTCAGCCTTTCCTCAATTGATGGGTATCCCCTCAATTTCCAGTTCTTGGCCACCACAAAGAGAGCTGCTATAAATATTTTTGTACATGTGGGACCTTATCCATTTTTAAGATCTCTTTGGGATACAGTCCTAGAAGTGGTATTGCTGGGTCAAAGGGTATGTGCATTTTTGTAGTCCCTTGGGCATAGTTCCAAATTGCTCTCCAGAATGATTGGATCAGTTCACAGCTACACCAGCAATGAGTTAGTGTTCCAACTCTCCCACATCTTCTCCAACATTTATTATCTTCCTGGTTTGTCATATTAGCCAATCTGATAGGTATGATGTGTACCTCAGAGTTGTTTTGGTTTCCATTTCTCTAGTCAATAGTGATTTAGAGCATTTTTTCATATGATTATAGATAGGTTTAATTTCTTCCACTGAAAACTGCCTGTTCATATCCTTTGACCATTTATCAATTGGGTGATGGCTTGTATTCTTGTAAATTTGACTCAGTTCTTTATATATTTTAGAAATGAGGCCTTTGTCACAGGCCTTTATAGTTGCAAAAATTCTTTCCCAGTTTCTGCTTCCCTCCTAATCTTGGTTGCTTTGGAATTGTTTTTGGTGTTACATTCTTCCAATAAGCTTCTAAGTCTGTCTGGAAGCTGTCCTTTTTGGAAATCCTGGTTTCAAGGACCCTCTTCATATTCTTTTAGCATTGCCTAGGGGACAGCAGAATGCATTTCCTAAATCCATACTTAACAATGAATCTCTAACCTGGATAGAGTCCAGGCTTAGAGCTCTCATGTTGCTTTTCCTTTCCCTTAAGAATAGGACCTCTGCTGGGGCAGCCTCTTAGAGTCTTTTGCTCATTTCCCAATGAATATGTCCCCCTTCATCTGAAATCTCTCTTGTTGTTTCATTCTTTGGTTCGACCAGGCTCATAACTCATTCTGTTACAGCCACCTTCTTCCTGAATTCCATCTGATAAGACCTCTGTTTTTAATGTGCTAGTGGGAGAAAGCCATAGAGAGTTCTCTGGGCTCTCTTAGTTTCTAGGCCATATTATAACAAAACAAGAGATTTAGAGACAGTAGATTTGATCTTTATCATATTATATTATATTAACATATAAAGTAAATGAAAATCAACCAAGCACTTCTTAAAAGCTTACTTATTAGGAACCAAGGTAGTATGCTAGCTACTGAAAACCACAAAGGCAGAAATGAAACTATCCCTGTCTTGGGGAACACATTCTTTCAGGAGAAATAATATGCGCTTGTATACATATGTGCACACACACACACACACATATATATATATATATATATATATATATATATATATATATATACCTAAGTGTGAGTTTATATCTGTAGATCTATATATACACAAACACAAAACAAATAGAAAGTAGATTTGTGGAGGAAAGCAATCACAGCTGGAGTTTTTATTGTGTGCATTCCATTTTCAGTCATGCCTAACTCTTTGAGAGAGTTTGGGGTTTTCTTGGCAAAGATGCTAGAGTGGTTTGCCATTTCCTTCTCCAGCTCATTTTACAGATGAGGAAACTGAGGCAAACAGGCATAAGTGACTTGCCCAGTGTCACACAGGTAGTAAGTGTCTGAGGCCAGATTTGAACTCAAGAAGATGAGTCTTCCTGACTCCAGGTCCAGCTCTATCCACTGTGCACCTAGCTGCCCTCGTAGCTGGAGAACTGTTAATTTGTATTGGTGGAGATTCTGCACTGATGACATTATGAGTTCAGAAAAGATCTAATATACAAGGTGGCACTTGAACTGAGTTTTGAAGAAGACTAGGGATTCTAAGAGGTGAAGGAAAGAAGGGAGTGCATTCCAGGTATGGCGGAAAGTTAGTGCAAAAGCATGAAGATGGAGTATCATGTATGAGAAACAGCACGTGGGCTAGTATAGCTTGAGCCTATGATTTGGGAAGGGGAGTAATATATAATAAGGTTAGAAAGGTAGGTTGGAGCCAGATCATGAAAGGATTGTCAAACAAGAACTTGTATTTGAGCCTAGTGATAACAGCAAATGCTAGAGTCAGCTTGCGATAAGATTAGACTTTATATAGTAAACAGATGATATAGTCATCTATAAACTTTGGAAAAAATCACTGTGGAAGATGGATTAGAGAGGAGAGAAACTGAAATCAGGGAAATGAATGAAGAATCCAGCAAGGAACAGGAGCAATTAATGAGCATTCATTAAGTGCCTAATATGTACTAAGTGCTAGGAACACAAATACAATAAATAAAACAATCTCTGTTTACAAGAAGTTTACATGAAAGTGGTGACCATGTGAGTGATGAGAAGGGAATGGATGTGAGGGGTGTTATGGAAGTAAAATCGACTGAGGTATCAAGGATGTCAATGAGGTTATGAACCTGTTATTTGAAGGATGATGATGCCCTTGATAAAAATAGCAAAATTGCAGACAGGTTGTTTTAGGGGATAGATCATTTTGGTTATGATGAGTTTGAGATGCCTACAGAACATTGAGTGCAGTGTCAAATAAATACTTGGAGACAGATGACAGGAGCTAGGTAATAACCGAGTGCTAGACTGGGAGAGTAAGAAAGAATTAAATTCAAATCCAACCTCAGCTACTAACTAGCTCTATGATCATGAGCAAGTCACTTAACCTCTGCCTGCCTCAGTTTCCTCATCAGTAAAATGAAGATAACATCGACTTTTCATAGTTGTTGTGGGGATAAAATGAGATAATAGTTGTAAGGTGCTTTGCAAATCTTAAAGCACTATATAAATGCTAGCTACTATAGCTAAGAGAGAATGAACTTTGATATTGATCTGGGAGTCATCTGAATGCAAATGATAATTAAGTAAAAACAAATATAATAGGCTATATAAATATGTAAAAACTGCTATCCATAAAACTGATACAAAATGTCTTTTGTATTAATTGAGGAAAAGAGTATAACTTCATATGAGAGGAAGTGTGGTACAATGGATAGTCAGCCTTGGAATGAGGAAGACCTGAATTCAGGTCCATATCTGATGGACACTAGTTGTGTCATTAATGGTAACTTGCTTAACCTTTCAGTGCTCCTGGCAAATCTTTAAAACTTTAAGTTGCAATAGAGTTACTAATTTACATTGATGGAGAGAGTATCTGCACTGATGAAATTATAGGTTTAGAGGACCAAATTGCCTCTTATCATCCTTACTCTCTCAAATCTTTTATCTCTCTCCATCTGCTGTCTCTTTCCTGTCTACCTGAAGTTATGCTCATGTATTTTGTACTAAAAAAAAAAAAAATCACTTGATTCTACTGTACTCATTAGTTGTCATCCTATATCTCTCCTTCCTTTCTCACTTAGTCAGCTAATATTTACTAAGCCCTTACTATGTGCCAGGCAGTGTGCTGAGCTCTTCAGATACAAAGAGGCAAAACAAACAAAGAGCTCATAGTCTAATAGAAGAGAAAACATGAAAACAACTATGTTAAAACAGGTTATATACAGAATAAACTGGCGAGAAGGGTAGTCTCAGAAGGAAAGTACTAAGATTAAGGAGTATTGAGAAAGCTTTCTTGTGGAACGTGACACTTAAGGAGAATCTTGAAGGACACCAGGGAAGTTGGAGGTGGAAATGAGGAAAAGCCTTGCAGTCTTGGAGGACAGCCAATGAAAATGTTCAGTTGGTAAATGGAGTGTTGTGGGCAAAAAACAGTAGAGACCAGTGTCACTGGATTGCAAAGTATATGGAGGGGGACTGGGGAGTAAGGGATAAGAGGACTAGAAAGGTGGAGAGGGACCAAATTATGAAGAACTTTAAAAGTCAAATTGAGGAAATTTAGTTGATCCTGGAGGTGATAGGGAGCCACTGGAATTTATTGATTAGCCAGGGGTGACTTGAGCAGATTTGTGCTTTAGGAAGATCACATCAACAAGTGGAAAATGGAGAGGGAGTGAGGAGGGCTTTTTGGGAGGGAGATCAACCAGCCGAATGTTGCAATAGTCCAGGTATGAGGTGATGAATGTCTGAAGTAGTGCAGGCATGAAGTGATGAGGATAAAATACGCAGGATTTAGCAACAGATTGGATATGGGGTTGGGGGAGAGGTCTGTAAGAGCAAGGAGTTGAGGGTGACACTTAGGTGCAAACCTGGTGAACTAAGAGGACGATGGTATGCTTGAATATTTGAGAAAGTAGGTAGAGGGAGAAGGTTTTGGAGAAAAGATAATCAGTTAAAAGTTTAGAGGAGCAAATTGCCACAGAGATCATCAATTCCTCTATCTGGGGGAGAATGACATTTTAACATCCATCGTGAGTCCTTCGGAGTTGTGGTGGTTTACTATATTGATCATTTACCAAGTTGATTATCTTTACAATATGCGGTAGCAGTTTTACTAAAGCACAGATCTGACCTTGTCCCACCCCATTCCACCCTCCCATCTCTCTCCAGTAACTATTACCTCCGGGATCAAATAGAAATGCTTTGTTTAGTATTTAAAGCCTTTCAAAATCTGGACCGTTCCTGCCTTTCTCCTCTTCTTGCTCTGTGATCCAGCTGTACTGGGCTGCTTGCCCCACACATGATACTCCATCTCTGTCTCCTTACCACTTCACAAGTTGTACCCCATCCCAGGCATGCATTCCCTCCTGACTTCAACCTCCTGGCTTCTTTGGCCTGTTTCAAGACTCCACTCAAGTTCCACCTTTCTCTGGGAGCCTTTAAAGGTGCCCATCTTCCCCACCTCACTCTAGACCATGTCCTCAGGATGACTTCCCATTTCCTAGCTTTCCTCTGTCTGTCTATCTTATCATCTATCGTGTATGTACTTGCTGGTTGCTCTCCTTCTACCCCATTAGAATGTGAATGCCTTGAAAGAGAATAAAGAAGAGGGAACAGACCCATACATACAATAGTATTTATAGCAGCTCTTTTTGTGGTGACAAAGAACTGAAAACCAAAAGGGCAGTCATCAATTGGGGAAGTTACTCAACAAATTATGATATATAGATGGTTATGATATACTATTGTGCCATAAGAAATGATAAATTGGGGTGATTTCAGAGAAGTTTGGGATGACTCATTTGAACTGATACATAGTGACATGAACAATAATAGAACAACTTATACAGTAATGGACATATATAAAGACAAACAATTTTTAAAGAAGTGGGAGCTCATGATAATAGAAAACTGAAACCGAGATACCTCTTGTCAGAGATCGTGGAATCCGGAATCAAAATTGCAATGGATACTTTTAGTTCCTACCCACGTAGGAACTTACTTTGCTTCGTTATGTATATTTGTCAGTTATTTTCTTTTTTTTCCCCCATGGAAGGAGAGATGAGAAGGAGTTGAGAGAAAATAAATGCTTTTTAATTGAAATATATAGGTTAAAATTATTAAAAAAAGAAAGTGAGTTCTTTGGGAGCAGAGGACCACGTTTTTGCCTTTCTTTGTGATCGCTGAATTTGGCACGGTGCCTGACACATAGTAGGCTTTTACATGGTTGTTAATGGGATGATACACATATTTATAAATGTGTATGTCAGTTTAAAGAAACGTGAAACACAATACAGCTCTTCAAAAAAAATACTATTCTGAGAACATTAAAAATGACCTACTTTGGACCTACGTGTAGGAGTGAGAAAGCATAGGATTGTGAGAAGGACAAATGGATCAATCCTCTCCTTTGCAGGTAAGAAAGTTGAGAATCGGCAAGATTGGTGCTTGTCCAAACTCACACAGGTCGTAAAACAGAACCAGAACTTGAATATAGGTCCTTTTTGTCACTCATTTACTGTGTGATCTTGGCTGAGTTGCTGGATTGCTCTTTGACTTGGCTTCACCATCATATAGATGAAACAGGAGTAAGAGTTGGCTGCAAAACGTTTTTCTTTTCTTTTTTTTTAATGGTATTACAGAATTGTAATAGCCTAATGCCTCGTTTGCATTACTTTCCGTCTCTGGCCTTTCTCTGTGAGTTAAATCCTTTTAGGATATTATTCTTGTGCCAACTCATCTGGCTTTCATTTTCAGCTGCCCTGGGTTTTCACTGGTGGATAGTTTTTTAATGTCCAAACTCAAATGGGCCTACTTTTTTAAATAATCAGTCTACTGGGTGTTAAGAAATCAGCAGGTTCGGACACTAGCCAAGGACCAGAGACTGCCAACCTTTTCCTAATAAGAAATGCCTAACCTTTTGATTTATCTTAAATTTTACAGTATATCAATAGAAAAATCTAAATTTTTAACATCCTTAATGTAAGTGTAACTTACCATTAATGGGTTCCCTGATATTACATGTTGTCAGTGTTTGGGGGAAACAGCTCTAGAAAGTCTGTGTTTAAACTTTACTCTGCACCAGATTGAGTATTTTAGTAAAATCATCAAAAGGCCAGTGACTGCTGCAACATTTAGGGAGCTATTCAGAAAATAATCTGTGGAGAACCAAACACCATGCTTTCCAAGTTCTAGAATCCTTGCTAATGAGGAGTCAGACTTATCAATGTCCATATACTAGTAGTATTTCACTATTATATTTTCACTTTCAGCATTCAAGACCTCAGCTTCTTCCCTATGTAAAACCCTCAATCTCCATCTCTTTTTCAGCTTCTCTCCCCTCTTCTACCTCCCTCCCTCTTTCCCTCCTCCCCTCCTCTCCTCACCACATGGACAGGACAAAATTCTGGTCATGTCCCTCTTCCATTCAGAAACCTTCACTGACTTTTTATTTCCTGCATGATAAAATATAAACCTATTAGCCTGGTATAATTTAGAACCTATATAATCTGGCCAGAGTTTTGCCTGAGATGGAGTGGCTATTCTATAGTGGAGAGAGAGCACTGGGTCTGGAGTAAGGAAGAATTAAGTTTAAATCTGACCTCAGACACTTTAACTAGCTGTGCGACCCTATCTGCCTTGGGTTCTTCAACTGTAAAATGGGGATCCTAATAACTCCTACCTTTTGAGAATCAAATGAGATGATATTTATAAAGTACTTAGCGTGGTGTCTGACACATAGTAGGCATTTAATAAACATTTCTTTCTTTTCCCTAAAGGGAGCCCATTGTATTACTTATGGAAAGTAGAAGATAATTACTTCATTTGGAAAAAGCTATTTAACAAAACTTAAAACTGTCCTGCCAGTCTCAGGGTGGTGTACAACTTGGTTCCTCTATCTAAATGCACTAACAGTTAGAAATCTCCATAAACATTCAGTTCTCACAGCTAGAAAAAATGCTTCCCTCAGGCCTCTCTTAGAACTGTGTTTCTCTGGCTTATGCAAACTTACTTTTTTTGTATAATGCTTATTTGTATGCTTGTCTTCTCTTTTCTACTAAACTGAAATTCTTGGTGTCATAGATAATGTTTTATTCATATGTTTATCATCTTGTGCCATGCACTGTGCTAAACCTTGGGCATACAAAAAGAAAAGATCCAAAAGAACCTCGATCCTAGACATCAAAGAGGTCACAGTCTAAGGAGGGAAACAACTTGAAAACAACTAACTATAAATTGGATACTGACAGCGAAAAATGGAGACAATTAACAAGAGGAAGATACTAGAATTAAGGAGGATGGGGAAAGGTTTGTTGTAATAGAAGATGGGCCTTTAACTGGGATTTGAGGAAGCCAGGAGGCAGAGAAGAGAGAATTTCAGGTGTGAGGAAAACTAAGTGAAAATGCCTGTGGTTAGGAGGTGCAAAGTTCTTAATGTTTATTGAATTGAAATTTTATAATAATATTTCCCTAAAAGTTAATGTAAGAGGTGAGCAAAAGGAAGGTAGATTTTCATCTCTTCCTGTCAGTTGGAGTTTTGTTTTGTTGTGGCGGAATTTTTTGGTATTTATGATAGTCTTTATGCAGAGGTGTGCTGCTTAATGTTTAACAACTATCTTTTTTGGGAGAAAATACACATAAGACATTTTTAAGGTTACACTGCACTGTTAACATTTTCTCCATCATTTTTTAAGTCTATATAATCAACAAAATAATAAATCAAGGCCTAATTTATAGTACCCCAATTTCCAAGCTATAAAGTTTTTTTACATTGAAAAATTGTAAATCAGCCAGAGCTGGTTAGATCTGGCTCCAGACCTCTCCTGGCTTTAACTCTCCCTTGTCATGAACTGTCTTAAGCAACTTTGACAGAATCTGTCTCTAGTTTTACTGCCTAGGTGGCCCAGAACAGGCTTGTCATTGACTTTCTTCCTTCCCAGGGTTGCTACCTGGTGGATGCAGCCCTCCCTCACTCACTCAAAACAAAGTCAAGTGCAAGTGCATCAAGTGCATCATTTCTCTGATGGCATGGTCTTCTTTGGCAACGAAGTGGCAACCTGGTGGATGATGATCATTAGCTATGTTCTATAAACATCTACTGCTGCAATCAGGAATTCATCATATTCATCTTGACAGGTGGTAATAGACCTGTTTGACCCAAACCTGTTGTAGTACCACACCTGTTTGACCTAAACCTATTGCTGCTAATGTTTCCCCCAAAGCTCAACCCTACTTTTAAAAAAATGCTTTTCTAGATAGTGTTTACATCTGCTAAAAACAATTCTAAAAACAAAAATTGAAACCCCTCAAGTATTTATTCATTGCCCATTTATTATGTGCCAGACACTATGAAAGGTACAAATACAAAGACTGCATCAATTTCTGTTTTCAAGGAGCTTACATTGTAGTGGGTGAAACAAGTACATAAGAGCATATAAAACCTAAATATAAAGTGAATAAATACAAATGTATACAGAGCAGTTAAATACAAGATAGTGGGAGGGAGGAGGGTACTAGCAGTTGGGAAGACTGAGAAAGAGGTCACCAAGAAGATGGTGCGTGAGCTGTGTCTTAAGGAAAGAGTATTCTTTAATGCAGAGGTAAGGAGGGCATGTGGGACAGTCACTGCAAAACTTTGGAGATGGCAGATGGAGTATTGCTTTACATATGAAGAGCAGAGAAAAGTCTAGTTTGATTGAATTGCAGAGTTTAGAAGAGAAAGTAATGCCCAGAGAGACTGAATTCTGGTCAGGACTAGAATGTTGTGATTGCTCAGTCATTTCAGTTGTGTATGATCCTTCCTTGACCCTATTTGGGGTTTTCTTGACAAAGTGACAGGAGTATTTTGTGATTTCCTTTGCCAGGCCATTTTACAGATGAGGAAATTGAGGCAGACAGTTAAGTGACTTGTCCAGGGTCACACAAACAAGTCAGTGTCTGAGGCCAGATTTGACCTCAGAAAGGTGCATCTTCCTAATACCAGGTTCAGTTGGCGTTGAAGGCTGTAAAAGCTACAGAGAAGAGATAACATTTTACTTTCAGAGCAATATAGAGCCATGGGAGTGAATTGAGTATAGGGAAGCCCCTTGATCAATGAATTTGTTTTTCTTATCTTTCTATATTGTCAAGCTTTGAAAGTGTTTCCAGATAAACATATCTTTATTACCATTTCAAAGAATAGTCTAGTTTATTTACTAGGAAGATTGAATCATCTTTTCTTGTTGAATTATTGCTAAAAGATAGCATTGAATGTGCCAAGTTTAAGACAGTCTTGGTCATGGTGAGGTGAGCGTTGGGATGCAGATTTATTTTTATTATGTAGAAAGTATTTTGGTTACTATTACTATTCCTTCCAGTTCTAATAACCTATGAGCAAACTAGACTTAGAATTTAGTCTCTTAGTTTATAGGCCATATGTCCCTGACTTTTCCCAAAAGCCTGTGAGTGAATGACCTGGAGTTAGGAAAACCTAAGTTCAAATCCATCCTTACAAGACAATTACTAGCTGTGTGACCTTGGACAAGTCACTTAACTTCTGTCGCTGGTGGTGGTGGTGTGTCCTCACCTGTCTTTAGCCTCTTCATGTACTAATGATGTCTATTGTTCTTTTTAGGTATTACTATTCCAAGAAATCTTCTGGCAAGCCAATCTATGATAAAGAACACAAGTAAGAGAGGAAGTTATAACTGTTGTTTTTCAAGTGACAAACTGTTAATGTCAGAATGGCTCACGTAAGACTACTGATAAAATTATTTTGTAAAAAACTTTTTCACCACAAAAAGCTCTGGAAGTTTGGTGCAGTGATTTTTTTCTTTATGGTGTTTTTGATTTTAATGCAAAGAGAAGTAAGCATTCAAGATTCCAAAGATGTATCAGGGATTGAGAAAAACAAAAACAAGATGTTTGATCTCATGATAGAAGCTGTGAACAATATTAAAGATGTGATGCCCAAATTGCAAATAAAAGCCCCTGTTAGACAAGATAACAATGCTGGGGACAGACCGTGTTTGCAAGGATATTACACAGCAGCAGAGCTGAAGCCTTTTCTAGATCGCCCACCTCAGGACTCCAATGCTCCCGGTGCTTCTGGTAAACCATTCAAGCCTGAAAATTTAAGTCCTGAAGAACAGAAGGAAAAAGAGAATGGAGAAGCCAAACACTGCTTTAATGCTTATGTTAGTGACCGAATTTCGTTGCACCGAGACCTTGGACCAGACACTCGACCTCCTGAGTATGTGGAAGACTCTCTACCTACCTGTGGTTTTATTGTTCACAACAGTGTTAATGTGTTGAGATCAATACCTAGGTGTCTTAGCTGAAGTCTGAAGGCAACCTTTTGAAAATAATTTTAAGCTTGATAGATCAGTAATCTTTTTTTCCTGCTGTTACTACAAATGGTGATATTTCATAAGATTTAGAGCTTAAGAAATACTAGACTTACAGGTTTTTGGGTCCAAACCTCGTCTCCCCTTTTCCGTTTTACTGATAAAGAGATTGGGGCCCAGAAAACAGCAAACCATTTGCTCAAGATTGCACAGTTATCAAGTGTCTTAGGTGAAATTCAAAACTGGGTTTCCCTGACTTCAAGTCGATGATAATAGTTAGTGTTTATAAAGTGTTTTAAGGTTTTCAGAGCACTTTAAAAATGCCATCTCATTTTATCTTGATAACTCTGAGAGGGAGGAACTTTTATTATTCCTGTTTTATAGTTGAGGAAACTGAGGTGGGTGGTAGAGGTTAAGTGACTTGCCCTGGGTCACACAGCTAGCAAGTGTCTAATAAGGATGAATTTGAACTCTGGGTTACTCACTTATGGGCTTTTGGGGAAAGTCAGGTACATATGAAACTAAGACTAAATTCTAGGTGTGAATTGCTCAAAGATTTAGAACTGGGAGAAATAATAATAAATAACTATGTATTGAGTATGAATTAATGTGCATAAATACTTCACAAACCTGAATATACTACATATATACACACGGCATAAACTCAGTTAGAAGGAACTCTACAGTCTAAGTGTATGAGTGTAGAAATATGTTATATATGCATATATTCTATGTTTGTATATAAACATACATACAGATATACACTTAACACACTGTATATAGTGTTCTTACTAGCTCTAACATGAGCATGTATATGTAGTGCTTGTGTATGTGTAGATTTCACAGTATTTGTGAAATATTTTATGCACATTATTTCAGACTTTGTAATATGTACAGGGGAGATGGTCTGACACATACCTTTCTATCTCAGAGGGATATTGACAATAAAGATGTTAAGTATAACTGAGTTATTGTTAGACATTTTTTAAAAAAATTCCACAGGAATAATGCTAGTATACTTTGTAGTTTAATAAAATGCCCAGTGTTTTGCTGGTTGCCTTTTTTGAAGGCATGCTAATAGTTATTTCTGCCTCTATCTGCCCACTAGGAATTAATAGTCTTTATGCAGTTTCTTGAAATTCTTTTTGTACCAACGAATATTTAGGACTTATGAGTTATTTTCCTATCTTTTCTGCCCAGTAAGATTTATTAAAAATAATTGTATATAGTTTATCTTATATTCAGTAGTTTGGGGTGCATAGCCTTTGTCATTCTTTCCAGTTACAAGTTAATTATGATTCTTCACATCAGAGAGGGGCCCTTAAAGGCTGTGAGGTAAAACTAAAGAACTGTTAGAATAAATACCGCTGTTATCAGTATACCTGTTGAGTGTAAGGGTACAAGATAAGTATAAGTAAATAACATACACACCCTTGCCTTTCCTTTTTGAACAGTATTTAGTTTTGGCAACTAAACAGGTTGCAGTTGAGTGGGGGGATGGGAGAAGCCTAACTACCCTAGACTTATCTGCCAAGATGATTAGATTTCCCCAACTAAATCAGATTACACTGCAACGAAAGTTGTAAGGATGAGTTTCTTTCCTTTTTGAATCTGTGTCTCTTCCATGTGATCTTAGGTAAGTTAGTCTAATTCTTACAGGAGTAATAAGATGAAAGAACATCTTTAGAATGTTTTAGTTCTGATGAGGGGCTGTGTAAGTAGAGTTAACTTTTCCCAATAGTAAAGCAATGGAAATGTGCCTCTCAAAGTATGTAGTTTCTCTAGGTGTCTCTCAGCCTTCTTTCTCTACACACACACACACACACACACACACACACACTCATGCATTTACACACATGTATTCATGTATGTTTATGTAATACAGTATATAGAATGCAGAATTTCTTCTTGCAGGCCAGTAGGAAGGCATTCATTATTTCATTATGTTGATTTGATATCAGTGCTTAAAAGAAAAATTATTCCACAAATCCATCATTATGAATTCTTACTTTTCATCATGATTTGGTTTTTGTTCAAGATGGACGTATTTCCAGCACAGGTTTGAGAAATCACATTTTCCAATTACCTAAACTCTCTTCCTACTTTTCTTCCTCTATATGTAACATTAGCTTTCATTGCTATTCATCATTAAGTAACTTAAGAATTACTGATTACTAAAAAATACCCAGATATCCAAAAGCTGCAGGTTGCTCAGGACTAACTTGATGAAAATTTAATTTAATTTTTTTTTTTTACTTTGAAGTCAACACAAGTTAAAAATGACATTGTGCCTGCTGATGTCCATTTGAAAATTTGGTTGTCTTATTCCACACACTAGTCAATCACAAAAATAAATGTGTTCAGATCATATAAAAGTTAGACTTAAAAGGTCCCATCCCAGTTTCAGGGGTAAAATTTTTAAATGTATGCTATGACAGATTTCATTATTTTAGCTTTACTACTTTAAATGATTTATGTAAGTTTAAAAAAAATATCATTTAAAAAGAAGTAGGTAGTGCTAGTTGAATAGAAATTGTGCGAGTTGAAAGGAGATTCTGCAGTGAAACTTTATGAAAATATTGGCTTTGATGCTTGCGTATTTACTTTTTTCTACCTTGAATTTAGAAGCTGCAGGCTTAATACGCCATTCTAGCTAAAACTTGACAAAAAGAGGAAATGGTAAGATATTTAAAGAAAAACAAGTTTAAATGTTCATATTTATGTTAATTTCTCCGTATCTTTGTTTAGAGTTGTTTGAATGAGTTATATATAAGAGATACTAGCATTAAAAAAAAAACAAAACTTCTGTCATCACTGCCTCCCTTTTCTAGATGCTTATTTGAACAGAAAATACTTGTAAGACAAAAAAAATGCCAAACCAACATTTTTTCCTGAAAACCTATGTTATGGAACTTTAGATAGATTTCACATATTATTTCTTCGGGTTTTCCATGTGTTATACTTAACAACCAGGTTTGCATTTGTTAATTTTATTTTTAATTAACATAGTCATGTAGTCTTCATTTAAATAGGTTGTATCCTTGATTTAGGAGAGACTATTACTTTTAAATTAGACTTCGAATAAGAGAGAGAAGAGAAACGTTCATTTTGAGCAGCATTCTTCTACCTAGAATCCAGAATACGAATTGGGAGGATTCTCAGCCAGCTATTCCAACCCATACCTGAATTAGAATATCTCATACAACAAACCTGCAAATGGTCATTGAGTTTTTGCTTGAAGATTTTGGCTTGGGGACTCACAGACTTCTGCGGCATCTTCTTCCACTTATAGATACCTCTACTTTTTGGGAAGTTTTTTCCAAGTTTAACATTCCCTCATTTCTACTTCCAAGCATTGCTCCTAATTCTGCCATCTAGGTCCAAGAAGCAGAAGTTTAATCCCTCTTCCATATGTCAACCTTTTAGATAACTCAAAAATTGCTATTGTGTCCCACCTAAATATATCCTTTAGACTAAAGAACTCCAGTTTCTTCAGTTCTTATAAAGTATGAATTCGAGGTCTTTTACTGTTCTGGTTGCCTTCCACCTCTTCAACATCCTTCCAAAATATTCTCCGTCTACATTCTGCAGTAGGTCCAGACATGGTCTTACTGAGTCTGAATGTAGAACAGGATTATTTCTTCCCTGGTCCTTAGGAATAGTCATTTTCAGTCATGCCTAACTCATCGTGACTTCATTTGGGGTTTTCTTGGCAAAGATACTGGAGTGGTTTACCATTTCCTTCTTCAGCTCATTTTACAGATAAGGAAACTGAGGCAGAGTTAAGTGACTTGCCCAGGGTCACATAGTAAGTGTCTGAGACCAGATTGGAATTCGGAAAGAGGAGTCTTCCTGACTCCAGGCCCAGCCCTCTCTATCCACTGGGCCACCCAACTACCCCATTGTCCCACTGTTAACTCATACTGACGTTATAATCCTTTTAAACGCTTAGATCTTCAGACTGCTGTCTATTCATATGTCCTCCTTTTATACTTTTAGGGTAGATTTTTTTTTTTAATTCAAGTATAAGCTTTTACATTTATCCCCATTAAGTTTCATCACCACAGATCTGGTAATGATTCTCATCCAATGGTTTTAGCTATACTTGCCAGCTTTATGACTCTAAATTGGATAAGCATTTAATTTGAGCATGTTTAATCTCTTTCAGTGCATTAGATCTTCAGATCTACACACCTCACCTCCCAGTGATGCTTCAGCTCCAACTTCTTCCCTCCAACCCTTCCCCCCATTCCAGCTTTCCCAACATCATTGTTATTTCTCTGTATCAGAGGCAGCCTAAAGTAGTGGGTGAAGAACGGGCATCAGAGCCATGGAAATGTGGTCCTACCTATTGTACATGGAACCTATGGATATGTAAATGCTTGTCTGACTGATAGCATCACCCTGCATCAGTCACTTACCTTGGTGCCACTGGTATTTCCCTAGGTTGATAAGTGGCTGAGAAGGAGCCACCATACACTAGTAATATAACTGCTAAAAATCACAGTCTAGTAAAAAGATTATATAGACTACATAGATATAGTCTATCTTCCTATAAAAATTTGCCATCATGAATTGATCTGATATAGCTTGAAAGTCAAAAGTGTGTTTCCAGTGCCTCAGGCACTTTAGAATTTAGGGCCAGGCCTAGGCTACTCTAAGATGGTCTGGATTAGCTCATTCTGAGGAACCAGGAAAGAACTTTTTCAAGTTAGTTATAAACTGAGTTATACTTATCTCATACTGAGGTGTAAACCAAACAAGGATCTTGCTAGACTTTTATATAACTTGGACTTCAGAGAGGATCTAGTTGCAAAGAAAAAATGGCAGGACTTACGTAATCTTATAACATGCCTTTGAAGGCAGGAAAATATGTGAAAGGGGTTAGACTAAAAAAATGTTACTAAGAGGTGAAAACAGAAAAGTCCATAAAGGTTTATCTTGGATGTTATTATGACTTTTTGTTTTTTAACAAAAATCAGTGATTGATTATAGCCCCAGTCCTCACTGATTGATTCCTGAAAGAGGAAAATTTAAACCAAAACTTCTTGTGACATATATATTCTGAAAATATATATAAATATTCTGTTTTAGCATTCCTTTAGCTTAAGAGGAAAGACATATATTTTTAGTTTCTTTTGTCCAGGACTTTAACTGACTTACACTGTTGTAGTCATTGCATATTTCTCTTGGTTCTATTTAATTTTTCTTTGCATTCATTTATACAATTGTCCCTAATTTGTTTGAATTCCTCATTTTTCTAATTTATTACTACATAATAATAGTCCTGTGCTATCACATAGTAGAGTTCACTTTTTAGCTGTTCCCCAGTTAATGGCCACCCACTTGGTTTCCATGTCTTTGCTTTTATGAAGACTATTGCAACGATTGTTTTGGCATACCTTTAGCAATTATCTTAAGATTCTTGGTTTCCTTCAAGATTCACTTAAAGATTCACATTGTGGATGAGACCTTTCCTGTTATCCACAGCTTTCAGGAGTTCTTTCCTTCTTCCACCTCCCACCTACCCCTATTTCTTTTGTTTCTTTTAATTTTTAAATTTGCGTTTTTATTTTTTCCAATTACATGTAAAAACTATTTTTAACAACCATTTTTTAAAAAATTTTGAGCTCAAATTCTCTCTCTCCTTTCCCTCCCTCCTCAAATGAGAAGGCAAACACTTTGATAAAGGTTCTGATTTGCAGTACAGTCATATATAACATATTTCCATATTAGTTATGTTGTGAAAGAGAACACAGATTGCCCCATGTCCCCAAGTAAAGCAAAAAAATATTAGTATGCTTTGCTCTACATTCATTGATTCCATCAGTTCTTTCTCTGGAAGTGGCTAGCATTCTTTTCATCTTAAATCCTTAAGGATTGTCTGGGATCATTGTATTGCCAAAAACAGCTAAGTCTTTCACAGTTGATCATCATACAGTATTTCTGTTACAGTTACTGTGTACAATGTTCTGGTTCTACTCCCTTCACATTGTATCAATTCATGTAAGTCTAGGTTTTTCTGAAATTATCCTGTTTGCTATTTCTTATAGCATAATAGTATTCCATCGTAATTGTATACCACATCTTGTTTAGCTAATTGACGGGCATCCCCTCAATTTCCAATTCTTTACCACCACAAAAAGATTGACTATAAATACCTTTGTACATATAGGTCTTTTTCCTTTTTTTTTTTTTTTTTCAATCTCTTGAGACGCAGTCCTAGTAGTGCTATTACTGGGTCAAAGTTTCCCTACCCCCCACCTTCTATTTCTAATGTACTATTGAAACTTTCTGAGCAGGAAGTAGTATGGTCAGACTTTAACTTTAGAAATAAGTTTGGCAACAATACGTATGTGTCACGGGAGTGACTGGGCGTATGAAGAGCAGTTAGGCTCTTTCTGGACAAAAGGAGTGAAAGAGAGTGAGCGTGGGTGTGGGTGTGTGAGAATTTTGGTGGAGGGACCCAGAAAACAGATGTGAGAGATATTGATAACGGGGTACTTGACTAATTTGACATTTGATTGGATAAAGAAAGTGAGGGTTACTGAATAGTTTTTTGAGGATGACTCCTAGATTGCCTGAGTAGTTAGAAGGATTTTGATGCCACCAAATGAATGGCAAAATTAGGAAGAGAATGGGATAGGGAAGAAGAGAGGAGTTTTGTTTTGGATATGGTGAATTTGATATGCCTATGAAACTTCCAAGTAGAGATGTCCTGTAGGTATGTGGAGATGGAGAACTGGAGCTTGGAGAGAAGTGAAAGCTGGATATGCAGATTTGGGAATCATGGATAGAATTTATTGTGGGCCATTTATCAGATGTGTTATAGAGGGGATCTGTGTTTTAGTTCAGTGGTTAGATAATTCCTTTCTGAGGTCACTCCAATCTCTGAAGTACACTGCAGTGATCTGATCTGTTGATTTTTTTGTTTTGGAATAGTGTTATTTGAGATGATAAGAACATTTTGAGAAAATCAATTTTTTTTCTCTCTTTTACTAGAGCATAAGGTGAGTAACTTTATAAGTGTCAATTTAGTTTACAAAATAAAATTTTAACAACTTTTGCATGAATACTCTGAGAATTTAATTGAATAGAATGTTTAACAATATATTATATATTCTCAGGTTAAATGGAAGGAGAAAATCAGGTTATTTTGAGGGAAATGATTAATATTATTCAGATTATAGAGAGATTGTTTCTAATATAAGAAATATTTATAATAGATGTGTAATTGTTATGCACTACAGTACTACTGTGCGATGTTACTTTGTACATACCTCGTACATTGATGATAGTTGCCCTTCCATGAATTTGATGTCTTCTTGAGCAGAGTTCTTTCTGAAAGAATATTTATTGATCTGTTTACATTATAGTAAATATAAAATAACACCTATAACTGCAGTCCTCAGAGAGTATATAAAAGAGAAAAAAAACTAATGTTGATGTAAGTAATGTTAGATCTGAGTAAAATGTGAAATCTGTGACTTAGACTATTTTTTAACTTCCAGATGTATTGAGCAAAAATTTAAACGCTGTCCTCCCTTGCCTACCACAAGTGTCATCATAATTTTTCACAATGAAGCATGGTCTACTCTGCTTAGGACAGTCCACAGTGTACTCTATTCTTCACCAGCTGTCCTGCTGAAAGAAATCATTTTGGTAGATGATGCCAGTGAGGATGGTAAGGAAAAAATGCAATTAGATAATCCTCTATAAGATTGTATGGGGTTCGCTAAAATCTATTTAGGAACAGTTATCCACTTATCAACCTACCTTCTCAAAGACGTACTATCCTCCTTTGGGTGACCTGTGTTGAAGGAAAGTCGAGATCAGTGGGAGTGAACATTTGAGTATTTTTGAAGGCTGAAGAAAAATTGTAAAGTGTGCCTTTTTCCTTACAGCTTCAAGATTATTTAAATAAAATGAATTATTTTGAAAAATCAATTTGGAGATTATTACATTGTCTCCAGGCTTCTAAATGGTCCTTGTGGGAGTAAATAGTTTTGGAGGGTAGCCTAACCTTTTGTCTAAATTATAGGCCAGTGGACCTTACTTTACGCAGTCAGTCCACCTTTGCGACCTTGGGCACCTTTAGGTCTCTGCCTTTCACAGATTCTTCAAATGTTTAAAAAATTTTTTACCAAATTAAATGATCCCTGAAATCCTTTCAAACTCCAAAAATCTGACAAGCCTAAATTACCTATTGAAGCCGTGTTCAGTAAAGTAACTGCTGGGCACTGGGGGAGAAGTACTGTCCCTACTCTCTGCTTGATTACATAATCTAGTTGGGGAGATGAAATAGGAACATGTTAAAATGGAAGAACAATAGACGAATTTAATAGCAATATATGACACAGAATACGTTATAAATAACCAAAGGAATGTTGTTGACTTTGGATTTAGAGGAGATTTAGATTCCCATGAACTGAGGTGTTGCACTAAAATATAAATTTTTTAATTTGGATTAAAAATAAACATTGGAGAGGGATGTTTTTGTGAAAGGAAACTTGCAATGTTTCCTTTAAAAAAAATAACAAATCAGACTGATACTGTTAGATCACTCAAATTAGGGAGTTCTGAGCTGCACTGGCAAGGCTAAGCTGCTGGATATCTGCAACAAGTCCAGCATCACATCGGAAGCCCCTGGAGAGGGGCAGAGGAAGCAGCGCAGGGCCGAGATTGGACTGCCTAAGGAGGGGGAACCAGCCAATGTCAGAAACATAGCAAGTCAAAGCTCCTGGTGCCGTTGAATGGTGGGATCAGGCCTGTAAGTGGCTATTACACTTCCAGCCTGAGTGAGATAGGGAATCCCAGCCTCTCCCAAAATAAATAAATGAATAGAAGAATTATAGACCTTTAAACACATGTAATCTATTTGTAAATTATTATTTTGTTAAAGGATAACACATCTATAATTGTGTTTTCTTGACAATTTTTATTTCCATTTATATTTCTGGGAACTAGTTCTAATATATTTAGGGAACAGTTTACATAGGCTTACTTTTCTACTCAGTTGATTCTATAATCCTGCCTCCTTCATGTTTTAGCAGTCAACTTTGTTATTCTTTCTAATGAGTGATGGAATAAAAAATAAATTTGAGGCACACATATTTGAATATGCATTTGCCTTCTCCATATTCCCATATTTCATTGAGGCAATTATGAAAACTGAGAACCGGTATAGGAGGAAGGTCACATGTAGCATTTGTAAGTAGCCAAGAGTTAACTATATTTGAGGACATAGGCAAATGTTTATAAATAGTGACCCTATTTGATTTGCTTATTGGTTTTTTTCCCATTACTTGCTTGTCCCAGTTTTTATCCAATAGACATTGAGTTTGGAATTACAGGTTTCTACAGTAAGCACATAATCTATTTCCTTAGTCTTCATTAACATGTTTTCATGCTAGTTATATCTTGGAAACTTTTAATTTTGTAAAGCTCTAAGACTCAGTCACAGGTAGTTCAGTATTAATACATCTTCTGACAACACATTTAGATAGTTACTTTCTGGGAGGCCGTATTCCCAGAAGCATCTGATTCTTTCATCAGGTTGGGAAAGTTCCAAGGTTATTCCAAATTCTATATTCATCCTTTTTCTTCTCAGAGTCCTGTTTTCACCTCAGTTTTTAAAAAGATATATTAGAATTCACTTTTTTAAATCCAAATGTGTTTCATTTGATACTTAGTAAAATCCCTTGACCTCCAAATACTTTCTTCTGGCCCTACTTCACAGCCATTCATCCAATTCCCAGCCCCTCTCCTTTTTTTTCAAAAACCTTTCAAGTCATTAGTCTATATGAAAGAAAAGTGTTTTGTGTGATGCAAGTCATAGCTTAAAATATTTGAGAAAGTTGATTTTTATTCAGCTATAAAGAGTTAAATTGGAGATTAAAACATTAATTTTTCTTGATTTGAAGGACTACGTACAACTGTTTACTAAAGCAATGTCTCAGCACCGTTTTTGTTTTTATTTGGTATATTGTTTGTATATTTTAAATTGTATTTGTATTTTATATATTTTACTTCTAGGTGTTAAATATGAAAACAGATTCTTACAATTAAACTAGAATGTTTTTCTTACAGAATATCTGCGTGATAAACTAGATGAATATGTCAAGCAATTTCAAATAGTAAAAGTGGTCCGACAAAAAGAAAGACAAGGTCTGATTAATGCCCGATTGCTAGGAGCATCAGTAGCAACTGCTGAAACACTGACCTTTTTAGATTCCCACTGTAAGTATCTTTAATTAAGTTGTTTAACATTACACATTTTAAAGAAATTCTACTTTTTCTTCATATCATTTTTCCAAAAATTGCTTAACATTTGGCTTTTCAGGGACATTGACTGGTCTTGTTGACCTTTCCTTCAGGATCAGCTCTTCCACAATGAAGGTGACCAACTTGACAACTTGCACCCATTACTAGCTAAGGATGTGAGCTATCACTCTGTCACATGAAGCTCTGTTCCATGTAGTGTTTGAACCTGCTGCTATCCAACAATAGCTAGTCTTAATCTTTCTCCTAATGAGCTTTCCTTTTTTAGGTGTACATTCTTCAGAAGATAAGTCCTACATCTACATTATTTTTTAAGCTTTCTTTACAAAGCCTTCAAAGAAATTTTTCTTTGAAATGCCTTTACATGATGATAGATTTGTGTCGTGAATTTCTACCCTTAATCTATCAGTGCTGTGGAAAATATAAACTAACTAGTTTCTGGATTTTTATAATAGTCATCATCAACAATCTTTGGGACAAATTGCTTTTGCCCCAAAGCTTTATTTTCTATTATCTCTTCTGTCTTTACTCTTTTAAAATGTTATCAGCCATTACTATGGATGTTTGAGTGCATGTCTTCCTCCCTACCCAGCTTTTTAGATACTCATTTTATCTCCTGGGTTTAGGAATTCAGTGCATTTTGAATGTCAATAACAATAACTCAGAGCATTTCCATTAAGGCTTTTTATCTTTGAAAGAGCTTATTAGTCAAAACCAAAAAAAAAATGGCAAACCATTTTAAGTTTAAAGTAACATCCAAAATGTAAATAACTTTATAGTATATTTATTTTTCTGTTAAATAAAAAACTCATATCTTTTGTGAAGTAATTAAAATTTTGTTCCCCCCAGGTGAGTGCTTTTATGGTTGGTTAGAGCCTTTGTTGTCAAGAATAGCTGAGAACTACACAGCAGTTGTAAGTCCAGATATTGCATCAATAGATCTTAATACTTTTGAATTCAACAAACCGTCTCCTTATGGACATAACCACAACCGTGGAAATTTTGACTGGAGTTTATCATTTGGCTGGGAATCTCTTCCTGATCATGAAAAGCAAAGAAGAAAAGATGAAACCTATCCAATTAGGTGATTAACCAAATCTTATGTCAATAAATGTACATCAACATGATTGATTTACTCCACAAAAAATTTTTTTGCACTTGTTATACTTGGGTTAGTCCTGACATACCGGGTCATAGGATGATAGATTTAGAACAAGTAGAGTTATATAATCCTGGTTACATGCTTATGTAGTCATTTTACAAATGAAGAAATCTATGCCCCAAAAGGTGAAGTGGATTGCTGAAGGTTACATCTCTGACAAATGGCATATTGGGGCTCAAATCCAGGTTTCCTGACTCCCAAATGCATAGCATTGCTGAGCTAACTCATGCTAGTATCAGGTAATTAAAGTTAACATCAAATATTGAGGAAATAGAAAAATCATGTTTCTTTTTCCTTATGTTTCATGTTACTGAAAATGACTTGGCTGGTGAAGGGCTTAGGACATGTAAGGATCTTTGACTATTTTCTTCAAAAGTTGATTTTGAAGTAGCATTTACAAAATGTTCTCTTTACCCTTTATTTGGTTCCACCAGCTCATAAAAGAAAAACTTTTTTTTTTAGTTTTTTTGGTTTTGTTTTTAAGTTTCCCTATGAATTTTGTTTTGCAGAACACCCACTTTTGCGGGAGGTCTTTTTTCTATATCAAAAGAATATTTTGAATATATTGGAACTTACGATGAAGAAATGAAAATATGGGGAGGAGAAAATATAGAAATGTCTTTCAGAGTAAGTTTATTGGGGATTAATTTTATTAAGCATTTGGATTACTTTGTGCAAATCAATTGATATGGATTATGAAGTATATATTATGCACTTTAAATCCTAAGTGCCAGAAAATTTGGAAGAAGATCCTTCCTTTAAAAAACATAATTTGATATATTTAATGCTGCAGAAATACAAGAGAATATAGAGTTAAGCCCATGTGATTGAGCAAATATACCTATTAGTGCACTAATATGTAAGATAAATATAGTCAAATCATGCTTCAGGAAATAATTTGATTGCCAAAGGAATCAGAATGGAAAAATGATTATAAAGATTTTAAAGGTCATAGGACTTAGTTGTTTGAACAGAGTGAGCAATTTTCTGTGTAGAATGTGGTGTGGAATGCTAACTCTAATAGAAGAAAAAAGCAGTAGCTTTGGATGCTTACCCACATGTGACTTATATTTATTTTACCCAGTGCCTGGTACATAGGAAGCACTTAATGCTTTTGGTTGAAAAATTTTCTTCTTATGAGGTTTTTTTTTGTTTTGCTTTTTAGTGTTATGATTTGTTTACACCCCTTAGGCTGGTATGCTTTAGAGCAGTAGAAGCCCTGGGCTCAAGTCTCCATTATGATGCTTCATAAGCAGAGGACCTTTGACAGATATTTTACAGATTATGAAGCTTTGACTTCCTGTAAAGGTGTGATAATGATATTTGCCCCACCTACCTCACAAGCTTCTTATGGGAATCAAATAAGAAATATAAATGCTCTTCATAAATGACAAAGCATTATACAATGTCATAGTAATAGTAAATCTTTTTGAAGTTCCTTATTATTGATGTGTTTTTAAAGATTGAAGATATTCCTGTGAGTAACGTTGAGTCAATATTTCATCTGGATTTAATCTGTCAGATTATAATAAAATTTTACAATATTCAGTTAAGTATTTGTAACCTGAAGAAAAGGGAAGAGAATAAGCATTTATATAATGCCTGCTATGTACAAGGCACTGTTCTAAGTACTTAATAAAAATACCATTTTATCCCCACAAAACCCTGGGAAATAGATACTATTATTAGCCCCATTTTACAGTTGAGGAAACTGAGGGAAATAATGACTTGCCCAGAGTCATAGAGCTAGTAAGCATCCGAGGCTGCATTTGAATCCAAAGGTTCAGACGCCAGACCCAGCACACTATCCCACTGTACTTATCAGTTACTTTAGAAGTATAACATCGGATTGAAAAACTATAGTTTAAAGGCTTGAAAAACAACAACATTTTACTCATGCTATGAAATTTTAGAACTGCCTTTTAGATTACCAGAGCTATAATTCATGTGTTTATACTGAGTGAACTAACATCAGTGTGAATATCTAACAATCTACGGAGCTATATGTATGCCAGTAACTGTACATTACAGTAGAATTCGGTGATTTAAATACACTTGAAAATATTTATGATTAACCAGATTTCAAGATCCTTTTTATTTACGCCTTTTAATTGAAGAAGACAAAATTAGTTAGAAAAAAAGTATTTAAGGAAATAAATTTTTGATATAATCACACTTGAATCATTTGTTAATGGAAGAAGGATATATTAAGAATTTTCATCTTAAAGATATAAGTATTTGTTTTTACCTGACTCCTCTTCCTCCTGGTAATAAATAACAATTTAACATTGCTGTGAAATTTTTAAAAATATATAAAACTTACATCTTGCTAGGGCAGAGTAGTGGAACCTGGGTCTTCTTACCCTTAGGTTACTGATTTATGCTTCCATTTGCCCCCATCATTTATGCATAATAACCAATGGGAGAGTTGTGTCAGTGACTGGGTATATAATACAAAGGAGATGTTTGTATTGATATACTTATTGAATATAAGTAGATCTGCAACTTGCTGCTAAATATGCATTGTAGCATAATGTTTAGGGTGTTGAATTTATCACTAGCTGTGTGACCATGGACAAGTCAACTTACTCTCTCTGAAGTTGAGTTTCTTCAACTGTAAAATGTGGATTATACCTGTAGAATCCACCCCAGGCATTGTTGGTGAGGTTCAAGTAAGAGCATAAATGTAATGCACTTTCCAGACTTAAAATACTATACAAATGTTACCTGTTGACTTGACGAAGGAAAATGCATAAATGACTGCATAACAGAATAATGGAGAAGTTAAATATTCTGAGGTTCTATATGAAACATCCAAAATAGTCAGAATTTTCGATCCAACATACTGCAATATTTGGTTACTGGCATATGGCTTTGTAGGTTGTTAGATGTTCATATTGATGCTAATTCATTCAATGTAAACATGTGATTTGTAGTTCTATGAGTTCAACATGTATTATATATAATGCACTAAGTTAGATTCTGGGGAAAGGTGGACAAAAATGTAATAATTCTTGCCCTCAGAAAACTTGCTTATATTCTACTGGAGGCACTCAGTATAAATGGACAAAATATAATGCAAGGTGGGCAGTGAAGGAGGCAAAAGAGAACTCTGAAAAAGGACTCTGGGAAAATTTGAAGTGAGAGAGTACACTAACTTGGAACACATTAGAAAAGACTTGATGGAAAAGATTGCAACTCACCTGATCTTTAGGTGAAAATGAACAATAAATTGCAGTCATAGGGAAATTACCGTGGGAATACACAGATACAGGTGATAGAATGTTAAGTTCAGGAAACAGCTGGTAGGTTAGTTTGACAGGAATATGGATTTCATGAAGAGGAGAGTAATGTGAAATACAGCTGTGTGTGTGGATAGCAGCTAGATTATAAAGGGTCTTAAATGCTCATCGAGACCATAGGAAACTACTGAAAGTTTTTGATCAGGCAAAGTGACACTTGCAAGCTTGTGTTTTAGGAAGATTCCTTTTAGCAATTATGTGAAGTAATAACTGAAAGGGGAGAGATTGAGACCATGTTATGATAGCAGATGATGGAGGGATCAGGATGGAAGTATATAGGAAGGAAAGACGAGCAGCAACTAGATATGGAGTTGAGGGAGAGGAGAAAGTCAGGGGTAACTGGGAAGATGATGTTACCCATCAGAGAGAAAAGGAATTTGGAGGAGAGAGAGGTTTAAGAAGGACCAGGTACATCAATTAACACAAAAATAATAATTTGGTTTAAAATAAAAGTCATCCTACTATATCTGTTTTCTTTGCCTTGTGTATTTAAAAAAAATGTACCATTGATGCAGCTTAGTCCTATTCTTAAATTCAAGTCCTTATTAGTGATAAAATGATGCCTTCATTTTTAGATTGTTTGAGTTTTGATGTTCTGAAATTTCCAATGATTGTCCAATGTCCTGGAGTCTAGGGGAGAGGTTAAGCCTGGATGCAAAGATTTGGTGGCCATCTGTGAATCCTAGGAATTGAATGAGATCACCAAATAAGAGAGTGTGGAGAAAGAGGGAAAAAGGTCCCAGGACAGAGTCTCAGGGGACAGTTATGCTTACAAGCTAGAAAAGATCAAGTATAATGTAGCAAAAATTGCTGAAGATATTTTGCATGGGTAAAAGAACCAGCCAGGTCATGTAATATAAGGTAGAGGAGAGAATCCAGAAAAAAGGGAGCGTCCATCAGAATCCATCCGAAGGGTGATTGGCTTTCCAATGCAGAAGTATAATTAGTTGCCACTAGAGGACAGACTATTGTGTAAAAAAGTGATATAAATGAATTTAAGAAAGTGATATTAAATTTCAGAAGAACCACCCTATTTGTGAAGTTGGGATTTCTTTTTCTCCCATCTGTCTTTTTGGCAAGATGCTTAAAGACAAAGTTGAAAACCACTTTGAATTGTGATTTTACATTTAAAATCTTCCAAATACTGTGAATTTATACAAAAATATCATTAATTATCAGGTATGGCAATGTGGTGGGCAGTTGGAGATTATGCCTTGCTCTGTTGTTGGACATGTTTTTCGCAGCAAAAGCCCTCATACGTTTCCAAAAGGCACTCAGGTGATTGCTCGTAACCAGGTTCGGCTTGCAGAAGTCTGGATGGATGAATTTAAAGATATCTTTTATCGAAGAAACACAGAAGCAGCAAAAATTTTTAAACAGGTAGGTTATAAATAAAAAATTGAAGTTGCACATATCAGATTTCTTATTGAAATCTTCTTAACCTGAAACCATAAAATAAGGACTTTAAAAAAAGCAAATGCATTGTTGTTTCAATTGTAGAAAGATAATTTTAAGAGAAACTTTTCATTTTAATAGATTGCTACATTTTTTGACTTTTTAAATGCACAATGACTAGGGTCATTATTTCAGTGTTAGTGTAACATGGCAAGCACAGAGCGCATTTGTATTACTATACTAGGTTACCGTCTTTTCTCTTAGGTCAGGCACATTCACCCTGTTACTCAAACTGCAGAGAGCAGACACATACTGATAGGCCTACATGGTGAATCACACATATCTAAGTAACCACTTCCTGGTGAGAAATCAGCATATTTTCACTTTAGAAGTCTCTCATATTTTGTGGCTAGGCTTTCATATGTTGAATTTGACACCATAGTTTCAATTTATTTCATCAGAGAGTTATGCATTTACTACATACACAGCACACACAGTTCTAGGTACTGGTAGATATATGAAAATGTATGACAGTGGGCCCTTGCCTCATGGAGCTTAGGGAGCTGTAGACAGATATCAGCAAGATATCCTTAGCTATATTGCTACACTTAGATACTTCACTCTTAAATAAAATTAAATTAATAAGATTGAATGCTTAGCAAACTACGTTACTGTTCTTGGCTTTGCTTGGAGATATCTTTGTAATGTACTGTTTCTTGTTTTTTTATTTGATTTTTTTTTTTGGTGGGGAGGGAGATCATGGCTGTTAGACAAATACTTTGAGTAATGAGCTTAATCTAATTTCTTTCCTCTATCATTATTTGAAATAAGGAAACAGAGCTCTCTAAATGAGATTACCCTCCGACCCTACTGTTTTGCCATTCTTCATTGTAAATGGTAGAGGGTCACAATCTATAAATGCTGTTTTTATTTAAATCTAATGATGTGAGTTTCATTTATTTTACTCAAAAATGATTTCACAGATAAAATCTGTGTAAATTA
Source organism: Potorous gilbertii (assembly GCA_028658325.1). Taxonomy (NCBI): domain Eukaryota; kingdom Metazoa; phylum Chordata; class Mammalia; order Diprotodontia; family Potoroidae; genus Potorous; species Potorous gilbertii. The sequence continues at coordinate 188,688,035 of CM053771.1, read as the reverse complement.
TGGTTACTCCAAGTTCAAGTTCCAACATTGTCACTTATCTATCATTTGATTTGGGTCAGTTTATTTCCATAGACTGTTAAATAGAGAGGATTGGAGCAGTTGATCTAGAAAAATCTCTTCTGCTTCATATTCTAAAAGGTTAAGTGAATACCTTTGGGTGGGAGAAGTTCTGTCACTTATGAGGCCTGTATCAGAAACAGGGCACCTGTTTCTGTTTTGGCTACAAATTTCAAAGGTCTTCCCCTCCCAGATTGATTTATTTTGGGGTTTTTTTTTAATAGGTAAAAGGCCATTCTTTGCCTCATTTCTTATCTAACCTTAATCACTGAATGGGCATTGCCTCAGTCAAACTGGGACCTGGGAGAGACCTTAGCTTTAAGGCCAAGGTCTCCTGGCATCTCCAATCAGTTGGCTCCAGAGGAGTCTTCCTGATGTCATGGTCTTCTTCAAGAATGAAGGACCAAGAGCAACATCCAAAGTAGTAGAGAAAGTACCGTCATGACTTCTACTCACTACAATAGCATTGATGATACCTTCTATAAAAACAGAAATCATCATTTAGATACCAGTTGATGGAATGAAGCAGAAACTGATTGGTGGCTCAGAATTTTTGAGAAATCTGAATTTAAATGCATACCCTTTCTTCTCCCCTAATAAAGATTTGAAATTGTAAAATTAGTTCTGGGTTTATATGAGATATCCTATAGCTTCCGATTGTTTCTGTTCTCTTTCTTCAGAAAACCTTTGGCGACATTTCAAAAAGACTTGAAATAAAACATCGTCTCCAATGCAAAAATTTTACTTGGTATTTAAACAATGTTTATCCAGAAATATATGTGCCAGATCTTAACCCTGTAATATCTGGATATGTAAGTATCTTATAATTTTTTCCTCATTGGTTATTCATTGTGCCTAAACACCCTTTCAAGCCTGAGATTCTATTTTTTTTTTGACTGATTCTATTTTTCAGGTAAAAAAAATATTTGTTGACCCCATAGACACTCAAGAATGTTGAGTTTGTTGATAGGTTAGTTATGAGATTTTTCTAAATTAATACTCCTGTATTTTATTCATTCACATTGATTTTTATCTTACTTGAGTATAAATAATAATTTCTTGAATTTTAAATATAACTAACTTGAAAAAAATTTCCTTCAGATACAAAATAAAGGCCGCCATTCATGCTTGGATGTTGGAGAAAACAACCAAGGAGGCAAACCACTAATTATGTATACATGTCATGGTCTTGGGGGAAACCAGGTAAAGTACCACATTGAATGATGTAGTCTCCATATTAGCATGTATAGATTAATGTAAATTATATATGCTACTTTTTCTACAGTCTAATATTTTATGCTCAGGATCACATTTTGCTTTAAACACTATCTACTTTGTGGATATATGAATTTTAGATAAAATTAGATCATTTGTATTTAAGGTACAAGAAGTATACTGTTTTACACATTTATTCTTTGACCACCATAGCAACTTGTACCTATATAACTTGCTTTCACATCCATCCAGCAGAAATGAGAAAATAACTGAGTTTTAATTCATACCATTTTTATTAAAATTATAATTCACTTTATTAAATACCTTACTATTAATGGCTTATTAAAAGTTATTCTTGTTGGCATTAAACTAGGAGAAAATTACACACAAAGACCATGTGTTGAAGTAGATGACCCCATGCTATTATATAATATTTATGGTTAATCCCTAAGTGGTACAATTATAAATTATTCCTGTGAAAAACATTATTATTATGTGAAAGCTTATTCCAGCAGGAAACATCCCATTCACATTTCCACTCTGAGTCATCTATGCCCTATCAATTAGTGAAAAAACTGGCTCTCAAATTCATTATCCTTGATGCTCTGTGATTAGCATCAGCATTGTTACTAACTCCTCCTTTCCTGCCCTCCTACCAATTAGAACTAAAATGTCAGATGCAGATATTTGGTCCACTTCTGTTTATTGAGGAAAATTAAGACAGAAAAAAACATATGAAAATGCAGCTTCTAGTTCTTTTCTCCTTGACCTTTATGAAGCAGCTGTTGGCAGGCTTGTGTTATCTCTTTGAGCATGCAAGGAAAATGTTTGTGACGTCTGGTGTTAAAAGCAGGAAGCCTCGAAAATGTGACACTTAAGAAGATAAGAGTTCTTTCTTTTTCCCTCAGCACTGCCCAGTTTTCCTCTCCTTCTACTTTCCTTAATCTTAAATTACCTTAGGCCCCATCTCTTAATACCAATATCATTGAAACTGGGTGTTTCAATTATGAGACTAAGGAAAAGGATTAGAAATCATGGGTTGGACCCAAGAATGGAAAACCAAGAACTGATTATCTCTCTTTACATTGCCTTCTCACCTTACATTTCCCACCTCATGATGTTAATGCTGCTGTTTAGTCATTTCATTTGGAGTTTTCTTGGCAGACATATGGAATAGTCTGTCATTTCCTTCTCCAGCTCATTTTATAGATGAGGAAACTGAAACAGAAAGGGCTCAGTGACTTGCTCAAGGTCAAACAGCTAATAAGTGTCAGAGGTCAGATTTGAACTCAAGAAGATCCTCTCTCTCTCATTTTAGAAACTATAAATAGTTAACATATTTAAAAACTAAGCTTTTATGTGAACGAAAAATGAACTGCACTGCTAAAAATCATCCTTTTTAGAATGTTTTTGCAGCCTCTTTATTATATAATGTCCATCTCTTTTCTTTGTGGTTAAGTTCTGTTTTTCAGGGCGTATCCAATGGGTGTATCCTGAACTCCTTTATTCTTCAGAATAATTTGTTCCATTCATTCCTGGGTGGGGATGGGGAGTTGCAGAGAAATTTTTTATTCAATTTTCTTTCCTTTGTATTTGAAAATCTTTTTCTTCATAGCTGGTAGAATTTGTTGTTTCTTAATGGAATTGTTAAGGTGAGGCACTCTGTCTTTAGTTTGCAGCCTTGTGTGTTTTTTTTTTTTTTCTGGAGGATATCTACGGATGCTTTCAATTGGCAGTTTCACTTCTATGGAGTTCTGGGCAGTTTTCCCGCATTACTTCTTGCATTACAGTGTTCAGGCTTTCTGACTTATGTTCTTTTGGGAGGCACATTTCTTAGGTTGTCTCTATGAATCCTATCTTCAACATCAATGTGTTTTGCGTGGATAGAGAGCATGCTTCCTTTTAAAGTTACCGGTGTTTGCTTATTGTCCTTTAGTTTTGTGTACTTGCCTTCCTGATCAGTCATTCTCTTCATTTCTTTGGTGAGGCTTAACATCACAATTTTAAGTTTTTTTATTCTACCCATTGTTTTTGCTGTGCAGGCCATAAATTCTGCTGTCACAAGTCATAGTTCTCTTTTAAATCCACATTCTCCTCAAAATCCACCGAGTCCTCTAACGTTATCAAGTATTGAATCTTTTCCTTTGTTTTATAACATTTATTCTTTGATGTCTGAACTTGTTTACTAGATCTGGAGGTCATATTTCCTTCTGCTGTTAAAGTTTTCCCTTTTGACTTATCTGTTTATACTCAAGGTCTTTGAATTTTCTTATTTGTGAGATCTTTGAGAATTTCAGGGTTTTCCCCCTTATTTTTCTCTGGTTCCCTCACTTCTAATAGTGATTTACTTGGTGACTAGATCTCAGAGGTATCTCAGCCTCCCCTTGCACTGGGCAATTCATGATTCACCAGCCTAGGTCTTTGTGATTTTTTTGAGGGAAAGAACTGAGCCAGCTTGATTCTGGGCCCTTTTATCTCAGGATTAGTAGAGTACCACACAGCCCTCAACATGGTATCCTGTCCAGTTCCTTCTGTTCCTCAGTTCTGTAGCCTAACAATTCAGAGCTTGGCCATATTGATAATATTGCAGCTTGGGGCAATTTCTGTCATTTGGAATTTGTCTCTCTGGGGTCAGGGCTTGTTGGAGAGTGGGGTTGAGCTTCTATTTCAAGCCCAGACATGTGTTTTGCCTCTTTCTCTTCCATTCTCCTATAGAGATCTTTTATGGGACAGAACACTGCCATGGTGATCTTGGGGCCTCAGCAAATATCTATAGTTTGAAACTTAGAGCTCCATGGCATTGGAAAGAGGGAGGAGGTGGAAAGACGGGTATAAGATTGTGTTTTGTTGTAAGCCCACGAGTCTGGTTGGCTGGGGTAGCCTTGCTGCCGTGGAAGGGTTGCATTTAAAAAGATTATGTTAGGCATTAATTTAATGCATTTTTTTTAAACTTTCTTTTGGGTTTCTGATGCCCTGGACCATAGAGACATCTGAAGCTGCTTTGCCTTTGATACATAGTTTCTGATTTTGAGTAGTTTGAAAGATCATGAGGTTCAGAGAAAATGTCTGGTTCTCTATCTCATTGATCATGTGATTCCAAAGTTCTCTAAAAACTATTCTTTTTTATAAAATATCAGACATTTTTTCCACAATTCCCTTAGCTTTAATTTGTTAGCCACTCCAGTCTGATTATTTACTTTTTGCCAGAACATGATCCCTGCTTTCCTGCCTCTGTGGTTTTGACTCGTACTTTTTTCCACCTGGAATGTCATTTGTTTCATCCTACTTTCTCTCCTAAACTAATTCAGATGCAAGACTCTTCAAGACACCTTCCCTAATCCTTTTTTTTCTCACCCAGAATAAATTTTGCCTTCCTCTGAACTCCCAAAGAGAGGCCTTTTATTTGTTTCCTTAAGTCATGAAAGATGTCCCATTATCTTTTTTTCTTTTAAGTGATCATGATGGTCCAGACCTGTGACTTTTATTTTTGAAGTGCAGTTAGAGTAAAACTCCCCTTTACCGGTGCAGCTCAACAATTCATCTGTAAGTTATGATGTTCGAACTGACTTATGTTTATAATTTTGTTTGTTTTCAGTGTTCTACAAACACTTCCGTATATCTTAGATCTTTTCCCCTCCCTCTATTGGTCCCCAGTCCCTCCCCAAGACGGCGTGCCATCTTATATAGCTTCTACACATATGTTCCTATTAAATACATTTTCACATTAGTCTTATTGAATAGAAAAATTAAAACATAAAACAGAACAAAACATAATACAAAAATAAATGGACTGTTTATTCTGTGATCCAGTTCCATAGTTCTTTCTCTGAATGTGGAAGGTGTTTTGCTTCAAAAGTCCATTGGGAATTTTTTAGGTCCTTGCATTGCTGTGAAGGGCTAAGTCTACCAGAAAAATTCCTCACATACGTATACAGAGTTCTGGTTTTCTGCTCTTTTCACTCAGCATCAGTTCATATGTCTTTCCAGGCCTCTCTGAAGTCTTCTTGTTCGTCATTTCTTATAGCACAATAGTATTCCATTACATTCATATACCACAACTTGTTCAGCCATTCCCCAATTGATGGGCATCCCCTTGATTTCCAGTTTGGGGCCACCACAAAAAGAGCTACTGTAAATATTTTTGTACATGTGGGACCCTTTCCCATTTTTATGATCTCTTTGGGATACAGTCCTAGAAGCAGTATTGCTGGGTCAAAGGGTATGCACTGGGCCTAGTTCCAAATTGCTCTCCAGAATGGTTACATCAGCTCACAGTAGAGCTTGCTTTCTTAACCTTTTTTATATCATGGGCCCTCTGGCAGTCTGATGAAGCTTATGGACTCTTCAGAGTAGTGTTTTTAAATGCGTAAAATAAAACACAAAATTTGAAGTCAATTATAGTGAAATACATTTCTCAGTATTAAAAACAAAATTCACAGACCCTTGGTTAAGAAAAATTCCTATAGGTAGTTGCTTAGGTCATTAAAATGACATCTGCAGTCACAGAGCTAATAAGTGTAAGAGTCAGGGCTTGAGACCATGTCTTTCTGGCTTTGGAGTTGGATCAGGGTTGATTCTGCATCTACCCATGTCATGCTACCTCTCACCATATGTGACCCCCCCCAAAAAAAACCCCAAAATCCCTATTTCAGAAGCATAACCAAAGTATTTTAAGCATTTCAGAGGCAGCATGATATAGTAGATAAGAATGTGGACTGAGAATCAGGAAGGGATTAAATCCTAGCACAGATGCTTACTAACTTTGTGACCCTGGCCAAGTCACTGTAGCATCAATGCAATATTCACAGCACCCACAGTGGCTATGAATATGCCAGCATAATTCTGAATCACAAAATACAACAGACTGTCCATATGAAAGACAGAACCAAAACCTTCCAACACCCAAAAGCCAAATCCATCATGGCAACAAAGAAAGAAATCTATACACAATAAAAATTCAGGGGTCACCACTATCCCCAAGCCTTCCCCCTGCTAGGACCTTTCCACAAAGGAACACTTATAGCTCACTGTCTGCTTTCTTTGTCTCCCTCAGCTCTACTATGACCAACTTCCTCTCAGCTCTGCTCCACCCATTGGGCAAGGTTCTCCCACCACAGACTCATGTGACTCATGCTTCCATGAGACACAAGCAGGTCACATGGGCCTATTAATGGATAAGAAAGATCTTCCCATTATGCAAAAATATATTACAATACAGTTACCTCATCTTTATTCTCCTCATCTTTGAAATGAGGGCTTTGGACTCAGTGGTCACTAAGGCCCCTTCTACCTCAAGATTTTGTGCTCCTGGTTTTACCTCAGTATAAGGAAACCTCTTTCCTGATCAGTTGACACAATTAATATGTAAAAATTTTTCATGAAATAAGTGGAAGCTGAGGGAAAATTAAATAGACAAAAACTACTTGAAAAAGCATTTTTAAAAATAGATTTTTGATATGTGTATTTCCCTCTCTACCCTTCACCCTCCCAGAAATGCTTCATTTATATTATATAATAAATAATATATTAAGATAAACATTTCTTACAGTGAGAATGATAAAAAGGAAGAAAAAAATATCTGCAAAACTGATGACTACATCAGAAACCTGCTTCATATGGTATTTTCCACAGCCATAGGATACCATCCTCCCCCCAAGTTCTGCAAAAGAGTAGCAGGAAGGTGTCTATTCCTATCTATTCTTGGGAGGCCAAAATTATTCTTTGTCATTTTGCAATATGCAGTTTTTTAAATTTTGTAGTTCTGTTTACATGTTTGTAGTCAATGTGTATTTTACTTCCTTGGCTGTTTATTTCACTTTCTGTGTTTTTCTGGATTCATCATTGTTACAATACAGCAGTATTCTATTATATTACCATATCATATTTTTAGCCATTTCCTAAATGGTGGGCATCAACTTTTGCAAGTTTTCTGCTACCACAAAAAGTGCAGATCGCATGTTTTTAACATACAATGTGTGTGCTTCTTGCAACCTATCCAGTAGTTTTGTGGGTATTAGGGTGAGAATAGTGGGGTCCTTGTGTTTTCAAAGTTCTGATCCCTATCTTTATCTTTCAGTATTTTAATATTGAAAGAATATGAACCAGATATTTAGATCCCTTACTAGGGACCCAGGTTAGCTATAGACTGATATAGATCATATTCTCTTTTGTCATATAATTAAGATATCATGTAAATATTCTTATAAATTGTATGTGTTCTCAATTACATATTTTATTGGAGTATTTATGTAGTTGAAAAATAAAAGAAGTCATAGAATCTTAGAAATGGAAGGGATGTCAGAAGTCACATAATACAGCTCCCTTGTTTTACAGATAAGGAAATTTCATTTGGCTGGTAAAGGAACTAGATAAACTAGAACCCAGGTCCCCTGGCATCTTACTGGGTCATAAGATAAGCTAATGATAAGATAAACTTCTATCAGTGTATTTTTATTTAACGTACTTTATTGTACAACTGAACCATCATTCTTATGTGGCTTCTTGCCATCTAATTGAATTCTTTTCTTTGTAGTATTTTGAATACTCTGCACAGCATGAAATTAGACATAGCATTCAGCAGGAGTTATGTCTTCATGCTATTCAAGGTCCGGTTCAGTTGAAGACATGTAGCTACAAAGGTCAGAAAACACTTACCATTGATGAACAGAAATGGGAGATTCGAAAGGTACTTGTTAGTTTATATCTTTGTGGAATTATTTTTCCTAGGCTGCAAACATTTGCACACTTAATAAGGGAATATGTGAAATGTCGCTTCATTTATAGTATCCATCGGAAATTTTCTGCCATGTCAACTATGATGGTGTGTAACTACTCAAATTTTGTTGTTATTACAGTGATAATACAAAATTTTTCTACCCATCTATTTCACTGTACTTCCTGTGAATATCTACATAAATTATTACTTATGAGACTTCACAATTTCATGGTGTATTTGGGTAAATACTTTCTGTTATTAATCCCTTTAACCTTATTCCACCTCAAAGCAATGTTTTGATACATGGGACACTTTATGTATCCTTTTGTTTCTCTCTTAGATAAGAGAAAAGAAATTTTTCATTTTTGCTTTCATTATTTGAATTACTTAACATTTTCTCATTTTTCTGGATGAGACCTTTTAAATTATTAATATTCTGGGTTAGAGTGCAGTGAGACACTTTTGTCTCACTGCAAATAAAATAAAAGCAAATTTACTTAGAATGATTAGAAGGATTCAGTTCTTAAAGTTAGAAAGGTTATGTTCTTCACCATAGAAGTCAGCCACATTGGTCAGAAAGGCATTCTCAAGGACAAATTATGCTAACTGTTCTAATACCAATTCCTTGAGCCTTCTAGGCCCTACATTGGATCTGGATCTATTAGATCTCAAAATACAAGAAAACCAGACCAATGACAGTTCTGAGAATGACCCTTCCTGCCTCTTAAAAGAGAAACAAATGTAGCTTACATAAAACAAGTTCCATTCCTCCTACACTCAAGAACCTGGTGATACATGCCATTTCTCCTTTATTACTGAATGTGCCTTTTTAAAGCTGTCTGTAAAATTAGAGTCTATCTTTAAAGTCTAGATCATATAATCTGGTGTAAAAATCATTTCAGGCATAGTGTAAGAAGACTTCTTTTTTTTAAATTCAAGCTTTAAGTATACATTATTTAATTGATGTTATTTTTCTTTTCAGGTACATTTCCTTGATTATTTGTTTCTAGAGTTGCTAAGATTTTTTTTTAATTCCTTAATCTTGTATCTTCCTGTAAGTTTTAGGATATTGTAGTGATCAAAGTGGTATAGCTATAAAATAGCTGAGGAGCTGTTTGTAAAAATTTTTGGCATCATAAAGAGCAAATTAAGTGACAATATCTAGAAGTGATATGAAGTTCATTGTTTTGTCATAATAAGAATTTGCAATTTGTTTGATATTTGATGAGTATGAAACTGAGTATCTCTTTTCTTATCTTTACTCCAGGATCAACTACTATACAATCCATCAATAAACATGTGTCTTACAGGAAATGGAGAGCATCCAAGCTTGATGCCATGCAATCCATCAGATGTATTCCAGCAGTGGGATTTTGTCCATCAGAATTAAGTGTTACTTAGAATTAGGGAATTTGAAAAGGAGATATACTTTCTTATAAAACTGTGACTAGGCATACACTGTAGTTTTGGAAAATTATGCAAAAGCAGCTAATTGTAACTTATTCCAAGTGCATTTTTCCTTATTTATATCTTTAAATGTGCAAGTGGCATCACTTCTTCAGAAATCCCTTAAGGTTCTGTTTAAAGCACAATAATAACTAGTAATACCAAAGACTATTTTTTGAAATGTCCAGGTTTAGGGAAAAGATGTTTACAGTATGCTGAAAGTTAATTTGCAGAATAAGGTGGTGTTTGTGTGTCATATCTTTAAACAAAGATGGATACAGATATATGCACACTCACAACTTAAAGATATTATATTTCCCCAAGTTTCTGGGGAGGTAGTATAGATTTGATACTGTATTTTTTTAATGACTAGAAATTGATCAATGAAGGTCAAGTATTGACCTTTATATATGGTGTGCAAACCAGAAAATTTTATAGATCTAGGATTTATATTTTTATTTAAAAACACAGGTAATTGATTTTTGCCTTTGGTACACTTGCCTGGCAAGTGTTTCTTTAAATATAATATTAAATGAATAAGGTGGTAGAGGAATATTTTTAGCATTTCAATCTTGGCAGATTTTTAACACTACCATTTTGAAGAACAGTTTCCATTCCTCTTGAAGCACTTATCTTCCTTAAATGACCTTTCTAAATAACCTTACTTTGTGTTTTCCTTAAGCAACATTTTAAAAAACTTTTCATAAATGACTTTCTATGGAAAAGGTGCTTTCTAATGTTGATGTCTTCTTTTTCTACTATAGTTCAGTAATCTTATATGTTTGTGAAATTTAAATTCAAATGCAAAATCCACAAGTCTTTTGAACACTAAATTTATTTGCTACTGGTTCAATTACAAAAACGTCCTTTATACGGCCTCTTCTTTTTTCTTATCAGAAAAGCTTTTTTCTTTTTGTCTAGTGGAAAACACAATAAAGAAATCCTTGATACAACTCCTTTCATTTTGTGACTTTTCTTGTCTGGTTTAAACAGGAAGAGGGAGGAAAAAAATGTGATTAAAAATGTTTGCTAAGCTTTTGTAGTTTAAATATTTATTTTGATAAATTCAGAATTTGTTGGTGGGGGTGGGTCATCATCCCACAATCTCATTCAGATGTAGGGAGAGATAAATATAGCAAAAAAAAATAAAGAGAATATAAATTCAATCATAGATTCTAGAAGAGCTGGTTTCTATACTATTTTCTGAAATTTTCCCTCTGGTTTAATTTCTTTATTAGTTTAAAGTGGGGAGAGAAATATAAAAATGGTGATGACTATTGCTGCCCACAGCATTTCTGAGGAGATAGATATATACACAGATATATGTATATTTATTTATTTGTTTGAAAAAAAGTAAGATGCTCACTTTCCTTAAAGCACTTTGTGTTCCTTAAACAGCTTTACTTAAGTAAGTTACTGTGTATGTTCCTTAGGCAACAGTTTAAAATGCTTCAAAATGTCAGCGGATCTGTGATCTCCTTAATGTCCTCTCTCTCACATGCTGTGGGTTACAACCCATCCTTACCTCATTTTATGTGGCTTTTGTCCATGTCCTCCTATAAATCCTTCATGCATGTCCGCTTAATACAATATCATTGCTTAGCACAATGCCTGGCGCGTAGGTAAATCATAAAATGTTTATTTACATTTAAAGAAGATGTTTCTTGAGGTTTTTTGAAAACATTTTTAAACATTTCCATTATCCTTGATTTGTTCATTTATGTATTACTCTTGCTACATGTTCAGCCTATTTTAAACATTTATCGAAAATGACTTGAAAAATGTGCTTCCCAATGTAAGTCTGTTACTATTGATTACTCATACTTCTTGAAGTGTGAATTCACAGACAAAATCTTTTGAATGCTAGTTGTTATTTGTCACTGATTAAGTTAATGTGGAGTTATGGTCAAGCTATTATTTTAATATAAAATACACTAGAACTCCCCAATTTTGTCTTTTAATATTATTCATATACTTGGTTTTTATATTTCCTTCATTTCTAAATATATCCTTCACCCTCTCCTACCCAGAGAGCCATCTCTTTCAACAGTTGTTTTGTTTTGTTTAGACTGGATCTCATTTTTTTTCTCTCTCGAGTTGGAAATTCAGCAAATACTCAGGCCTGGTCATAATATTTTTCTTTGTAAGAGTTGTCATCTGCTCTTTTTTTTCTGATGTGAGGCAGTTTGTCTCTCCTTAGGTAGCCTTGTGGCCCTCTATTCCTTGGGCTGTAAGAGTGCTGTACTTGGTACAGACCCCCCAGTCAGCTGTATAACAGCTCAGAACTCCCACTCTCAGGAGATCGGCTCTACCTCAGCTTCTCCAGCACCAGAGACTTCAAGCATGTGCCACCATACCTGCCTTCACAAAGATTTAAGAGGCAAAAAAAAAAGTTCCACAAAACCAAACACATCAGCCATGTCTGGCAGTATATACAATATTCCAAACCCTCAATTCACCAGTTCTGGGCACCCAGGGATTTATTTTTTTTAATATGAGGAAGCTGAAACTTTTTTTTTTAAACAGATGAGGAACTAAGGGGCAAGGAAGTTGTCCAGCTAGTAAATATCTAAATCCAGCTTTGAACTCAGGTTCTCCTGAGTCATCCTGACCATCGAGCTGCCCCAACAAGGTATATACAGAGATACAATTGTCAGTGCCAATAATCAATAAGTCAAGGAGGAGTGAAATAAAGTTACTCCTTTCACCTCTTTTGTATCAGTCATCCCAATAATATTAGTATGAGTGAATTTTTTTCCCCTCACAAGGGAATCAATGTTCTCTACATGCATTTTTGCACTGCTACTAAAACTGAAAATATGTTGGGCTATTCTCATAGCAAAAGAGTTACATCACCTTTTTACCCTCTCTTATTGCAGCAGGTCAGTTAAAATCCACAACTTTCAGAACCTCATTTTTATCACTACTTGAAGACTAGGATACATTTTGTGAAAGGCAAAGTTGATCTTCCATTAATTTAGTTCATCTTTCAGTCTCCTGACTTATTTCAGCATCAACAAGGCGAGTTGTTTTGGCAACCTTTTCTAATGAGACTGTTAATGTGGGGTGTGCAATTCATATTCTTATCTAGTTCAGGAACCTTCTTGTCATTTTCCCGTTTTTCACACAAATTATTTTCTTAGAGAGTGGCATCTTTGGAATGGGAAGAATTTCCTTAAATTCTGACCCTTAGTACAGTGGTTAATAGAAAGTCATTCACTTGGAACCAGGCAGCATTCACCTGAGAATTTGTAGTATGATTCAGCAAAATGAGATTCATTACAAATGGCCATCATAGATGTTGACTGGCAGCCTGCTGATGTGATCCCCATTCATAAGAAGGATTTCAGAGATTATGAGCCACACTTCTATGATGGGTGGATTGGTAGGATCAGGGGAGAACCGAACAGGGTGAGAATTACAATTCTTGTAACAGAAAAGTCTCCGTTCACAAACACGGCTCTCTATTCAGAGGTTCATAGACTTAGATCTGTGAGACCATCTAAAGGTGACCTAGTCTACCCTGCTCATTTTACGAATGAGGAAACTGAGGTCCAGATAATTTAATGTTCAATGTCAGCAAATGGCAGAACCAGAATGTGTCCCAACTGCCCTCTCTTCCCCACCATCCAAAACCTATTCTGCTGCTCTTCAGAGAATGGGAGATGCTTCCTTCTTAACAAATAAAATATCACAGAAATCTCTCCGTGAAGCCATAGTCATGACCCCAGGGCCCCAGCCATAGTCAACACCCCACCCCCACCCCTACAGGAGGCAAATCTCCTACCTCTACCCGGAACACGTGCTAAAGTTGATTGTTCCTTGTGCTCATATGTGTGTTTGAAGAGAGAGTTGTGTACCACATGTGGAATAGTGAATTCTTGACTTCAGTGGGGGTGGGGAAGAAGGAAGAAAAATGTTCCTGAACTTGGAACATATCTTTCCAAAGAAATAATGGCAGCTAAGGTTTATAGTATGAGGGTTTTAATAATATTATTAAACAGAATTTTTGTTGGCTGACTTAAAACCTAATAATTTAGAAAATTATTTCTTTAAGAAAATGTTTCCACATTCCTATTTGGGATAATACGTTCCTAAACTTTTGGAATGTCACAGTACAAGGGACTGCCTACTTGTAATAGTGTATGATGATGGAATAAATATTCACTTGGATAGAGGGGAGCCGATAGATGCAATATAATTACATTCCAAAAGTCCTTGATGGTTTCACACATCATCAACGTGTTTTAAGGTTACTGTTTGTTTTCACAAATAAAAAAAGTCTGATGTATCTGACTAGTCCAAACCTACTCTATATTTCCATTTTTTTTTTAAAGAATAGACATGATCAGACAAGGTACTTTGACTTGTCCAACCACATCATCTCAGAGCAGATCCAGAATGTTGAATGTCTGAATCACTAGACTTGCCACTTGCTGTCATTCATAATGATGATCATGACAGCCAGCATTTGTGTTACATTTTAAAGCTTAGAAATTCTTCACTCACCGCAAACTCAGAAAATAATAGGTTTCTCCTCTTTTGAAGGTTTTTCAAATGGATTCTGGGTGACCAATTAGGGAGATGGTTCTTGTTTTAGGTACAGTGACCTAGGCATGTGAAAAGTAACAGAATTAGGCTTGTAAGAGAACTCAGGGGCTCTTTGATCCAGTCTATACCAGACTAGAATCTATTTTGCAACATATCTGACTAAAGTTCAGCCTTTGCTTAAATACCTTTCTTAAGAGAAATCCCCCTAACCCCTGATACATCCCATTCCACTTTGGAATAGTTTTTCCTTATTTCAAGTTTTTCTTTACTTCAAGCCTAAATTTGCCTCATTTCAATTTCAATCCATTATTCCTATTTATCATCTAGAAGCAATATCAGAACAATTCCTCTTCTAGGGGTGATCTTAACATACTTAGAGAGCTATTATGCGTAACCCCAAACACATTTCTTCTCAGACTAAGTACCCCCAGTTCCTTCTGTGAATCTCCATATGGCATAACTTAGAGACCCTTCACCATACAAATCATCTTTTCACATGGCCAGTCATCATCTAGTCAGGTTTTCCACATACTTCCTAAAATGTGACATCCACAAATGAGCATAATACTCCACTTATCTTAACTAAGGACAGAATAAAGCAGGACTATTACCTCTCTAGTTGTAGATTATAACTCTTAGCATTTGCCTTTGGAATTGTATTGTTGGATTGTTGTACTTTCAGACTACTAAAATCCCCATTCATTTTTCAGACTGCTGTTAGATACATCTTTCCCTTATGAATTAATCCTTTTTAACCTAGGTGTAAGACTTTACATTTATCCCTATTCAATTTTATCATCTTAGATAAAATTTAAATCACGGTGCTTGGGGACCTGATCTTGAAGAAAAAAGGGGACTACCTTTTTTTCTCCAATGAAGCCACTTCTCTTATGCCAGTAAACAAGCAATCAGTTCAGTTAGTGGTCTCTATTTGGCTTTTGGCTCCTCTGCTTTTGGGGGCTGCCTTCCTTCCTGTTTCTATGCTTTTCAGTAACAACACATTTCTCAAGTGTTTTAAAAGGTAATGTATTATAGATCACTACAGAAGAAATGGGGAAAAAGCAAAAAACCAATTCTGAAAATGTCAGTTCCAACTGGCTACTTTACTCCTTAGTCCCTGGAAGAAAGGCTGCATAATTGAAAAGATTAAAGAAAATTTATATTGCTATATGCCCATACTTTCCCCTCTTTATAATTATCATACCAACATATAGTCCCCCAGTTCTATCTCCAAGAGGAAGAGCCTCAGACTCGAATAAAGATTTAACACCATAAGTAGGGATAGGGACTAAGAATAATGTGGTACAGCTCATAGAATTGTGAGGATCAAGCTGCAAAGCCTCATATAGATGTTTGTTATCAAATATCAATAATGTTCCAACAATGGCAGGGAGGTTGTCCTTTGTTCCCAAAGAGGACCATGACATGACATCAGGAAGATGATAGAAGAAAGGCATGATGGCTAAGTGGCTAATGTTAATGACTGGAAAATAATGAAGTAAGTATGTCTGGGACCTTCCTGAAATAGGCTGGGCAAGACAGTAATCAGGATAGTGGGGGCCCAGGACAGAGGTACAGGATATTAAGGGTTAAATTCTTCAGGTCATTGTCCCTGGTTTGCCCCCAACACCCACCCTCCCCAAACCCTACATAGCACTGTAACTTTTGAAACTATCAAGAAAATACTTCTTTTGTGGTCTCTCAGCTACAGCCTTTTTTTTATAGGATTCCTTATCTTACCTAGCTTCTGACCCAGAGAACTAGAGAAGCAGGTCTCGCTCAGTGAGAGAGACTTTCTTACCCTATTTATATAAAGCTATTTTCCTACTCTCAGCTTTGACTTCCTTGCCATTTCTCCCTTTACTGGAATTCTTTGTTTTAGCACTGGTTCTATGGAGCTTTTAAGTCAAGCAAAAGTGCTTTTTTTAGGGGGGAGATCATCTAATCCAACCCCTTGCTTAAAAGATGAGAAAGTCCACATCTGCAGCTGTTACTTCCCACACAAAAGAGGGAATGCTTTCCAGAATCTGGGCTACACAGGTTTGTTTGTAGGGAGGCAGTATTTTTCAAGAGAATTGCTCTTCTTCCTGTAGGTAAAACTATAGAACGTCAAAGTGGCACAGCCAAAACAACCAGGGAGGAAAGAATATAGAGATGGACCAAAAATATTAAAACTAGAATATGAGGTCTATCGATGGAATGTGACCTAAGTTCATAAAACTATTTATGGACATGATAAACATGAACTTGTTACTCAAATTTCAGAGTACTAAACTAAGGGAGTAATCCTGAAGTTTTAAGAGGTAAATTTAGGACAAATAAAAGTACTATTACAAGAGCAAGTAATGTACATGTGGAATTTATTACCTTCACAACACGGAATATGTGAATAGATTAAACTATGCTTAGATGAATCCATAATGAATTGCTAAAGGAAGCAAGCATATTTGGCTCCCCTTTTTAATTTAATTCAACATTTTTATTATCTTTCTACTTTTATTAGGCATTATTTCACATTATTCTCCTTTCTACTCTGTGTTCCATTTAAACTGAATTATTAGTTCTCACTAGTTGTGCATTTGTGCAGGCCATCCATCCATACTCCCTCCTGTCTCTACCTTTCAATATCCCTTATCTTTCTTTCAGGCTCAGGTCAAGTACCATATCCTCCATGAAAGTGATTCTGGTCCCTCTGAACTTAACTTCTTCCAATTTTCCTAAAGCACTATATCTATGTATGTAACCTTTGCCCCCTAGAACCTACCTTTATTATGTTTACCCATATTCATCAAATCAAATGAGATAACACATGGAAAGCACTTTGCAGATGTTTAAGCATCATATAAGTGTTAGCGATTCATATAATATCCATGCCAGTAGAATATAAGCAGGGACTGTCATTTTTTATCTTTGTATCATCTGGGCCCTACAGATACTAGACATAATTAAATCACTATAAACAGAAAACTATTTTAGGAGAGATATAAAATTTAGATAAGATATGGTCCTTGCCTTCATGGAACTTAGTTTTATATGAGGAAATAACTAATACAAAATAATGTACCAGTGCTTAAGAGGAATGCAAACTGCTAGGTGAAATGTGAAGCTAGGAAAGACTTTGTGTAGGAAGTAGCTTTTCAGGTTGGCCTTCGAAAGGACAGATATTTGAAATTAATAGGTAACAAGAGGTGTATAGGGTATGTCAAGTGTAAAGAATATAGAATGAAGGCACAAAAGTGGCAAATTAAAAGGTATTTATGATGGATGATGAATAGTTCAGAGATAAACAACCAGGGCATACAGCCTGGGCACAAGAAGCCTGAGAGAATACCCCTTCCAAACCAGGAGCAGAACTCAACTTGAAACGAAAAAAATAAATGCCAAAAATCATGAGCAAAAAAAATTGGATCACAGAAAGTTATGGTGACAGGGAAGATTAAGACACAAACTGAGAAGAGTCTAAAACCCCAAATAAAAACATGAAGTGGTCTTAAACCCAGAAAGAACTCATGGAAGAGCTCAAAAAGGAGCTTAAAAATCTTAGAAGAGAGGAAGAAGAAAAATTGGAAAAAGAAATGAGAGTGAGCAAGAGAATAAAAAGAAAATTCCTCAAAAGGTAGAATTACCCAAATGGAAAAAGAGGTATAAAAGCTGAGGAAAATAGCTCCTTAAAAGTCAGAATTGAGCAAGTGGAAACTAGTGACTCTGAGACATCAGGAATCAATCACACAAATTCAAAAGAATTAAAAAATATAAGAAAATGTAGCATATCTCATTGGAAAAATAATTGACCTGAAAAAAATAGATCCAGGAGACACAATGTAAGAATCATTGGACTACCTGAAAGCCATAATCAACAGGAAAATCTGGACAGCATGTTTCAAGAAATTATCAAGGAAAACTTCCATGGTGTCCTGGGAACCAGAGGGCAAGGGCAAAATAGACATTTAAAGAATCTACAAATTACCTCAGGAAAGAGATTCCACAATAAAAACTGCAAGGGAGGAGGAGGAGCCAAGATGGTGGAGTAGAAAGACTCACCTATGCTAGCTCCCAACCCACAGCCCATGGATTTCCTCTAAAAAGAACTCCCAAGAAATTCTGGAACAGTGGAAGCTACACAGCAACACAGTGAAGGGGATTTCTGTTCCAGAGAGCCCTGAAAAACTGATCCCAAAGGTCCATAGCGCACTAGATGGGAGCGGAGCCCAGCCCTTCCCTGGCCACGCGACACAGAGAGGAACAAGCAAATCCAAGCAGGATTCAGGGATGGAATCTCTGGTGGCCACAAAGGTCCCTCCACCCACAGGCGCACAGGTCAGTGAGAGACACTTCTGGGCTGGCCTAGAGGGGAGCAGGGTGTCTCCATAACTCAGGCCCCCTCAGGAGGCAGCTGCAGAGGCAGCAGGTGGCCAGAGGCTCCCAGAGCAGGCAGGAGCTCTGCAGGAGCTCCATTACAGAAGGTCTCTGCATAAACCCCCTGAGGGAAC
>CM053771.1:188648332-188669061 GCA_028658325.1 Potorous gilbertii | reverse complement strand
CTAATTTTTAAAGAACTATTTTCTTCACTGAGCTTTTGAACCTCCTTTTCCATTTGGCTAATTCTGCTTTTGAAAGCATTCTTTTCCTCATTGGCTTTTTGAACCTCTTTTGCCAATTGAGTTAGCCTATTTTTCAAGGTGTTATTTTCTTCAGCATTTTTTTGGGTCTCCTTTAGTAAGGTGTTGACCCGTTTTTCATGCTTTTCTTGCATCTCTCTCATTTCTCTTCCCAGCTTTTCCTCCACCTCTCTAACTTGATTTTCAAAATCTTTTTTGAGCTCTTCCATGGCCTGAGCCCATTGAATATCTATTTTGGATGTTTGGGATACAAAAACCTTGACTTCTATGTCTTTCCCTGATGGTAAGCATTGTTCTTCCTCATCAGAAAGGAAAGAAAGAAATATCTGTTCACCAAAAAGTAACCTTCTAAGGTCTTATTTTTTTCCCCTTTTCTGGGCATTTTCCCAGCCAGTTACTTGACTTCTGAGATTCCTTTCCAACCCCACCTCGCCTCCAGATCCACCCAGCTAGTGCTTGGGGTCTGAGATTCAAATGCTGCTCCCCAGCCTCAGGGCTTTCAGCAGGGGTGGGGCTGCTATTCTATGTGAGATTAAGTTCAACTGCTCGGGTTGGGGCAGGGCCACCTCACAAGGTTCAGTTCCCTCAGGGGGTTTATGCATAGACCTTCAACAATGCACCCGAGCTCCTGTCTGCTTTGAGAGCCCCTGTCCGCTGCTTCCCGAGAGGGCCTGGGTTATGGAGACACCCCCCTCCCCTCTCGGCCAGCCAAAAAGAGTCTCTCACTGACCTTCGGTATCTGTGGGCAGAGGGATCTTTGTGACCACTGGAGATTCCATCCCAGAAGCGTGCTCAGATCTGTTCTTTTTGGTGCTGCAGCCAAAGCAGGGCTGGGCTCTGCTCCGGGTCCGGTGCGTGATGGACCTTTGGTATGGTTTTTCAGGTCTCTCTGGGACAGAAATCTCATCAACTCCATTGCTGTGTGGCTTCCACTGCTCCACAATTTGTTGGGAGTTCTTATTTACCAATATTTTATGGGCTGTGTGTTTGGAGCTAGCATATGTGAATTTTTCTACTCTGCCATCTTGGCTCCTCCCTCATCTAACTGGAGAAATATTAATTGCTCATGAGTAGGCTGAACCAGTGTAATAAAAATAATACTATCCAAATTTATTTATTCAATACCATTACAACTAAACTTAAAATTAAATAATTGCTTTATAGAACTAGAAAAAATAAATATAATTTATATGAGAACAAAGAAAGTTAAGAATATCAAGTTTTAAAAAATAAAAAAATGTGGGAAGGAAGGGCCTAGCAGTGTCAGATATCAAACTAGTCTATGAAAACAATAATTCTCAAGCCAATTTGGTGCCAGTTAAGAAACTTGAGAAATCAGTGGGACAAATTAAGCATACAAAATACAGAAGCAAATAAATCCCCAAGTTCAGTGTTCAATAAATACAAAGACCCTAGCTACTGAGAAAATGACCTATTTGATAAAAATTGCTGAGAAAATTGGAAAGTAGTATGGAAGAAATTAGATTTAGAGCAACACCTCGCATCATATGCCAATTGAACCAGGGTTTCAAGTATATTTCCATAAAACTCTTCTCCTTGAGGGAGATAAGTAATTGGATGCACTATGCTTGCACAAGGGCAGAATTGATGAGAGCTTAGAAAAGGAGAACCATTGCTTCTGCTTTCCAACTTTTTACATTTCAAAACAAGATTTCTGTAGAGAAAGAAAGATTCTGGGGAAAACCCATTTGTATGCCCAGCTTACTACACTAGAGACTTCAAGACTTTTTTCTTTGAGTGATACTTGTGACTCTCTCTTGGTTGGACTGAGATATCTAGTTCTCAGCTTATTCACTCCAGGTACCATTTTGTATATAATCATCCAAGTAACTTCTCTGACTTGTGATTGGTATCACTTCAGATAAATGGATTTATTAGGTGTTCTTTATGTGTGATCTTTGTGTAACTGGCATTTGGTAGGAAGGGAGTCAAGCTTTGGATTTATGGCTTGAAATATTCATCCCCTGTAAGAACAGTGATCAGGAGTACATTTTAATGAAAAATTATTCCTCCTAAATTAACAATATTTAGGGAGCAAATTGATATTCTAGCTCATTACCTCTATCTCCAAGGAAAACAGAACGATCCATAGTCCAATCTACCACTCTTCTCATGACAGGAATCAAAGTCTCCCTTGGAGAAGAACAGGGGGAGGAAAATCCTGAGAGCCAATAAGAGAGATAATTATGGACTCTCATAACCTCCACGGGCAAAACACACACACACATACACACACACACACACACACACACACACACACACACACACACACCTTATATGAATAGGTCCAAATAGATATGAGACCTAGACTTAAACAGTCACATAATACATAAATTACAGAGACAAGGAAAAAAATTACCTGCCATATCTATAGATAGAAGAAAACTTCATGACCAAAAAAAGGAATTGAGAGGGTAAAACATGAAAGGAATAATTTTTATTCCATAAAATTAAAAAGGTTTTGCAGAAACAAATCCAATAATGCTAAAATTAAAAGAGAAACTATTAGAAAAAATCTTTCATTTATACTGTGCTTTAGATTTCCAAAATGTTTTATATGTTATGTCATTTGATTCCCCTTGTGAGGTAAATGATATCATGCCCATTTTATAGATTAAGAAACTGAGGCAGAGAAGTAAAGTGCTTTAGCCAGAGTCATACTGCTACTATGTTTTTGAGATAGGGTTGAAACCCAGGTGTTACTGATTCCAAGCTAAACTTTCTCTCTCCTGTATCCCGTCACTACCACAAGGCATGTAAGAAACTGGTTCAAATTTATAAGAATAAGAGTCATTCTGCCAACTGACAAACGATTTAAGGATGTAAATGGGCAGTTCTTAAGGGAAGACAACTTAGCTACCCTACAGCTATACAGATAGAAAACAATACTCCAAATCACCATTAGAGAAATGAAAATTAAATTAATTCTAAGACTCTCCCTGATAGCAATCAGACTGGCAAGACAGAAAAAAAAGAAAAATGATAAGTGGTGGAGAGGCTGTGAGAAAACAGGCTCACTGATATGCTTGTTGGTGGACCTGTCAATGGGTACAGCCATTATGGAAAACAGTTTGGAAATATATACAAAATGTTACCGACTTTTGCATGCCCTTTGAACCAGATAACCACTGCTAGACCTATATACCAAAAAGATCAAAGAAAACGTCCTTCATGTATTTGCTTATATCAGATCTTTTTGTGGTGGCAAAAAAGTGGAAGCCAAAGGGATGCCCATCAGCTGGGGAAGGACTAGACAAATTGTGGCATATGAATGTGATAGAATCACTGTTGTGCTATAACAAATGAGAAATAGATGATTTCTGAGAGACATGAGACAACTTTTATGAACTAAGGCCAAGTGAAGTGATCTAAACCTGAGGAACAATTTATATTATAATATCAATATTAAAAATGAACAATTTGGGGGAGTTTTATACAATGATGAAAAATGAAGTGAGCAGAACTGGAAGAATTTTTATGAAACTCTACTATACAGGCAATTTTTGAAGCTGTAAGAACTATGATCCCTGTAATGACCATTCATGATTGCAAAGGACTAATGATGAAGTATGAAATCCACCTGACAGGTGATAAATTCGAATTTCAGCTCAAATATTTTCGAACATGTTCAGGGAAATAATTTGCTTTGCTTGACTGTATTTTTTTTCTTTTCTTTCTATTTTTTTCTTTTGGATGTGAGGTGAGAAGAGACAAAATAGATTTGTATTTATTTTTCTTATTTTTATTTTCTTAAAAAAAGAATGAATAGTCATTTTGTGTACCCACATGTACAAAAATATTTATAGCAGCTCTTTTTGTAGTGTTCAAGAACTGGAAATCGAGGGAATAAACTTTAATTTTCTAAAAAAAAAGAGAGAGAGAGAAGGAGAGAGAGAGAGAGAGAGAGAGAGAGAGAGAGAGAGAGAGAGAGAGAGAGAGAATGAGTCACCATTTAGTTCATGAAAGTCAGGGCAAAAGAAATTATTAAGCATGATTCATTAGTTAATCTTAAATGCTTCAGCTAGTTCAAAGAATAGAAATATAAAAGACAAAATTTGGTAAGTAGAGGTTTACTTGTGTCAATTGACAGACTAAATTTAGGTGAGTGATAAAAAAAAAGTTAACAAGTTGTTGTGAAAAAAGTTGAATGACCTAGAAGAAAAGACAATGAGTGCAGTCCACCTCAAATTTTTAAAAAAATAAATATTGTTTTAATTACCAAGTGTTTATTTTTTCCTTCCCACTTGCCTTACTGACTGAAAAAAAGAAAAAAAAAAGGAAACATAGACCCCTTGTATCATAAAAATGTAGTCAACCAAAACAAATTCCTTCATTGACCACATACAAAAAAACAAAAACAAGAACGGTTTCTAACTGCATATTTGTCCATCATCTCTCCGTCTTGAAGTGGGGCAGGTTTCTTCATGAGATTTCTGGAATCACTGAGTATTTCATTGATCAGACTTGTTAAATCTTTCAGAAGTATTCATTTTTAAAATATTGAGGCTATAGTATAAATTCTTGTCCTGTTCCTACTCACTTCTCTCTTCAGCAGTTCTTTCAAAATATTTCCAGGTCTCCTTCCTCATTTATTACAGCATGATAGTATTCTGTTACATTTATATACTATAATTGGTTCAAGCATTTGCCAATTAATGGCTACTCCCTTAGATTCCAGTTCTCTGTCACAACAAAAATAACTAGAATAAAAATGTTTGTACAGATAGACCTGTTTTTCTTTCTTTAATTCCTTTCGGGTATAAGTGGTATTACTAGGTCAAAAAGCAAACACGGTTTTAATAACTTTGGGGGCATAATTCACAGCTCCACCAACAGTGAACTATATGCTTATTTTCCCATGATTCCTTCAGTATTCAGAGCCTTTTTTTTCTTTTTTACAATTTCATACATATCTTGAAGATAAGACTTTTATTTGAGAAATTTGTTATATAGATTTATTCTCCAAAATTAGTCTTTCTTTTCTATTTTATTTATATTTTGCTTTTGTAAAAAAAATTTTTAATTTCATGTAAACAAAATTTTCTACTTTATCTTCTATGAGTATCTCTCCCTTGTTTGATCATAAATTCTTCCCTATCCATAATTCTGAAAGATAATTTCTTCCTTGTTCCTTTAATTAGTTTATGAGGTAAACTTTTACATCTACATCATATATCCATTTGGAGCTTATCTTGATATGAGGTATTAGGTTTCTGCCATATCGTTGTCCAATTTTCCCAGAAAGAGGAGATAGTAAGAGAAATTCCACTGAAAATAACTACAGGTGTAGTTGCCAAAAACTGGAAATCAAGGAGATGCCCATCAATTGGGGAATGGCTGAATAAATGGTATATAAATGTAATGGAGCACTATTGCACCATAAGAAATGATGAACAAGAAGACTTCAGAGAGGCCTGGAAAGACTTACATGATCTGATGCTGAGTGAAAGGAACAGAACCAGGAGAACTTTGTGCACCGCAACAACCACAGGGTGCAAGAGTTTTTTCTGGTAGACTTGGAACTTTGTAACAACACAAGAACTTAAAAAAAAAATTTCCCAATGGTCTTCTAAGGCAAAATGCCTTCCACACTCAGAGAAAGAAATATGGAATTCATTCATAGAACGCAGCAGATCATTTCTGGGTGTGTGTGTATTATGTTTTGATTTGTTATATGATTTCTTCCATTTATTTTAGTTCGTCTACACAGCATGACTATAGTGAAAACATATTCAATAGGAAAGTATGTGTAGATCCTATATAGAATTTTATGCCATCTTGGGGAGGGAGGGGGTTGGGGGGTAGATAGGGAGGAAAAAAAATCTAAATTTTATGGTAGTGATTGTAGAACATTAAAAAGAAAAAAAGAAAATAACTACAGAATGAGATACTTGAAAATCTGCCTGGCAAGACATGCATAAAAACTCTATCAATACAACTAAAAAGCACTGTTTGTGTGGAAATAAAGATAGACCTAAATCACTGCAGAAATATTAATTGTCCATAATTAGACTGAACCAATAAATTAAACTGACATAGTCATCTTATGTCTTAAAATGACATAATCACATAATTTATGTATTCATTCCCAACTGATCAGATTACCAAAGGGTTATTTTATAGAACTAGAAAAAATAACAAGAGAAATTTGTCTAGAGACATACAAAAGGTCAAGTTTAAGAAGCTCAAAGGAAATGGGGGTGGGTGGGAAGAAAGATAGCACTATCAGATCTCAAACTCAAAAACTACAAAGCCATAATTATTAAACCAATTTGGTGCTGGTTAAAAAAGTAGAGCAGTTTAGAAGTGGAATCGATCACATCTTCATCATACAAAAGTAAATGAATCTAGTGTCCTGGTGTGCAATAAACCCAGAGACCTCAGTTGACAGAGTAAGTACTTGCTATTTCGTATGGACTATTTTTTCAAGAAGTTTTAAAGTAAAATGGGAAGAAAGTAATAGTTTCATGGGGTTTCTTGTTGCAAGGTGAAGGCTGGCTCTTTATTGTTGTTCATTTGTTTTTTCTTTGATTTAGGATCGGAGAGATGAGTATTATATCTAGTCAAGGAGTCAGAGTCAGAGTGATGGAGAGACTGAAGATCAAAGCAGGAGATAGAAAGAGGAGAGAGAGAGAGAATATGATTGATGTATCAGGACCCCTGAAGAAGGAGAAGGGGAAGGGAATGAGAATAAGAGCACAGATAGAAGAGCTGATTCTGGAAAAGAAGTCTTCAGGGAAAGTCTTAGGGAATAGAAATGAAATGAGGGCAGGCAAAATTACAACACATTCTCAACTGGTAGAGAAAAATGAAGGGATTTTTATCAGATGGTCCCTAAGGATACTTTAATTGGTTCCAAGTGTTTCCAGAGTAAGTAGTGAAGGGAACTGCCTTCAAAGTGCCATAATCTAGTTTCTGCCCACTACAGATTCTTTAAGAGTTCAGAAAACTAGAGTACCAGTCAGGTATCTAGGGAATAAACATCTATCAAACCTAGAGAACCACTCTTGGTCATAATTACCTGACCTTTTTTATTTGGGGGCACTTTATTATCTCCAGACTCAGCTTAGAGCAAACCCATAGAAGTTAGTGTTTATTTCTAGCACAGTCAGGACAGACACAGAAACTGGCAGTTTCCATGGAGATTGGATGCAAGTAAGAACCAAAAAATACTGTTAGCTAGATTAAAATTTTAGTGTATCGGTATATTAGCTATAGAACTTGATTCTCATTAGATGAACACAGATAGAACAAAGCTGGTTGGGAACCAGGTTCTTTCTCCTCTTGTCTCTTTTCTTTTCATCCCTTCTCTTTTCATCACCTTTCCTCTTTTCCTTTTATATATTCTCCCCTCAGCAATTTCTAGCTATCACCTTCAAGCAGATGGCTGCAGTCAGAACCTCTTTTCAGACTCTAGACCTTCATCTCCACCTACCTTCAAGACCCACCTCCCACCTGAATGTCCTTCTGATACCTCAAATTCAACATGTTTTAACATGTATTTCCTTTTCACCAAAATTTGCTTCGTCTTATGAATTTATTATTTTTTTCCAGTGACACCTCCATTTATCCAATCTTTCCTTTACAAGAACTTGGTATTATCTGTTATTCTTCTCACTCCTCTAGCCACGTATTCGAATTTGCTGCCTTGTCCTATTGATTCTATCTCTAGTATCTCTGGCATCTGTTTCTTCCTGTGTTTCCATGCCACCCCTCTGATACACATTGCTATCTATCTGGTCTATTGGCGATAGTCTTTCTACAGGTCTTCTGTCTTCTGGTCTGTCCTATCTCCTTCCATAAACCACTTTTTACAGATAATTTTCCTCATGTACAAATTTGAAAGAACAGGGGGATAGTCCAGGTGTAGCACATTGTTATTCAGTTGTTTTAGTCGTGTCTGACTCTTTGTGGCCCCATAATGGGATCCTTTTGGCAAAGATACCAGAGTGGTTTTCCATTTTCTTCTCCAGATCATTTTGCAGATGAGAAATTTAGGGTTAAGTTACTTGCCCAGCATCACACAGCTAATAAGTGTCTGAGGCCAGGTTTGAACTCAGGAAGATGAGTCTTCTTGACTTCACATCCAACACTAGCCACTATGCCACCTAGCTGCCCCACAGATATGGTAGACCTGAATTTTAGTAAGGTAGTTTAGAAAATTAGTTGTGTATAAGAGGGAAATGTGTATACTGATGAACTGTAATAGTAGAACTCTTGACACGAAGGAGTAATGATGTCAGTGTGGTAGAAGGGCAGTGTGGACTGCCCTAAGAAACTGTCCCTGGTTCAGCAATGTTCAACATCTTTATTGATTAACTGGATGGAAGCAAAGATGGTATGCCTATTAACTTTGGAGGTGATAGACAGCTGTGAGGCAATTAACATGTTGAGCAAGAGTCAGGATCCAAAAAAATCTCATCAGGCTAAAATGATGGGCCAGTTCTAGTAATCTGAATATTAATAGGGAGGAACATAATGTATTACATTTGTGTTTAAGATATCAACTCACACAAGTAATGAATGTAGAGACCAGATGGTCACAGAATTTCAGACCTGGGAGAGACCTCAACTGGTCATTTAGTCCAATTCATCTGGAGTCAAGAATCTCCTCTCTACCATCCCACCAGATGATCATCCAGTCTTTTTCTGACATCCTCCAGTGAGAGATAATCTACTCCTTCCTGAAGTAGCCAAAACGATTTTGGGATAGCTCCAATCACTAGAAAATGTGACCTTATGCAAAGCTATTTGCATAAGGCTGTCCTCATTGGTCAAGACTGATTGCTCAACGTTGCATGCCTGAATGAGGGGGAGAATTGGCTAGAATTTGGGAAAGGAAAGAGATCTTGGTCTTTTGTCTTCCACTTTTGTGAAAGAAGAGGCTATACTAGCCTCTCTTCAAGAAGAGGTCTTTAGAGAGAAAGGTTCTAGGAATACACTAATATGTAGAGAGGTTGGCACTTTCATCGCATCCCTATCACCAGCTTAGCACAACAGAAACAACATGGAATTTCCCACTCGGTGAGATCTGGGACACTCTCTTTAGCTGAGCTGAGATGTCCAGCTCTCAATGGGACAGGTCATTTACTCTGTGTTTTATTTGGTATACTCTCATCTATATAACTTTTCTGATTTCTGATCCCTCTCAGCTTGGATAAATGGGTTTATAGGATATTCAGTATGTGTGAACTTTGTGTAACTTGCATTTGGTAAGAAAGGAGTTAAGCCTTGGATATATAGCTTGGGATAATCTACCTCCATACAGGGACAGTGATCAAGAGCACAGCTTAACGTAACATTTATTTTCCTTGAACCAGCAGTTCTAAAACTTTTTAGTGTCAGGTTTCCATGATACTATTAATAATTATTGATTATATCTTCCAAAGCTTTTGTTTATGTTGTATAAATGTTTGCCATATTAAAAATTAATTCTTATTAATTAAATTCTTAGTATTTTTATAAAAATAGTTTTGACCTCATGGACCCTTTGAAAGCCTTTCAAGGACCCCCAGAAGCCAATGACCACCCTTTGAGAACTACTACTCTAACAATATTGAAGAATTCTAACCCAGTAACATCTCTCCTTGAAGAGTGGCCTTATGGCCTTATGATCATATCACACTCTCCTTTTAGAAGGAATCAGTCTCCCTTGGCAAGGGATGGGTGGATGCTCTAGAGATTCACACCTCTCTTTGAGCCATATCTATATAACCCATGTGGACATGTAAACTAGAGTTACATACTTGTACACACATTTTACAAATCACAACTAATTCAGTCTCTCTTGTATCCATTATTCTGTCTTCTAGGGCTGATGTAAAATGTCTAATCCCTCTTATTTATAGCAATTCTTCAAACTCTTGTGCCCCAAAGTCTCCTTTTCCCTAAGATATACACATGGAACCCTAGTTCTTTCAACTGATATTCATATGACATAATATCTAGGTTTTTTTTTCATGTCCTTCCTAAAATGCAGCACTCAAAACCAAACACAATAATACTGATATAGTTCAACCAGGTCAGAGTATAATAGAAATAACACCTCTCTCATTCTGGACACTAAGACTCTATGGCTGCCTAATTCTCATCAGTCTTCTTTTTTTTCCTTGCCATATTGCATAATTAATTTATATTTAGTTGATCCAATAGAACCCCTTGACCTTTACAAATTAATTTCTCTCTAGCCACATTTACCCCATCTTGTATTTATGAAAGTGAATATTTTAAGTTAAATATTGGACCCCTTGTGAGAGGAGATATTGCAGAAGGAATTTCTGTTTGAGTATGGGTTGACCTCAGAGACCTTGCCAACTTTGAGACTCTGGTTTTATGCTATGCCTCTGCTGGGATCATTTTAATGGCTCCCTTTTGTGTAGCAAATAAAAGTCAGTTTCATTTGCATGGGACTCAAGGCCCTCTACAATTAAGTACTAACAAATTTCCAGCCTTATCTCATCCTGTTCCGCTCCTTATAGTCTATGCTTTAGGCAAACAGGACTATTTGTCATCTTCAGGAACATATGCTGTGTTTTCCATTTATGCACCTTTACTTAAGTTGTTGACTATTGGCTAGAATATTCCTTCCTGTGTGTTGAAATTCCATTCATCCTTTAAATCTCTATTCAAATTCTACCTTGTCAATAAATCTTGCCATCATCCCCACCCCGGGAAGGAATTATTTTTCTTCCCTGGAATCTTGTTAAACCCTCTGCGTGTACCGATCTTACGTTCTTATTATGCACACTCTTCATTTTTGTGCTATTATGATTTGTGCATGTGTCGTATCCACCTGTTAAACTACAATCTCCAAGCAACTAAAAGACTGTGCAAAGGCCTCTCCTCTGAGAGAGAGAATAAGTAATTGGTTACAGAGTGCGGGAGTCTATCGGATGGAATTTGGATGGTTTAGTTCATATGAATGTTTACAATCTTTGTGGATGGAAATATCACACCTAAATAATGAATTAATGAGGCCAGAGCTGTACTGATTAAGCCAATAAGAATAATCTGGAAACATTAAGCAAAATTGTGGGAGCTGTAAAATTAGGCTAAGTAGTCAGAGGATTTCAGTATGGTGTAGGAAGAATGCTTGAGGGTGGTGAGAATATAGATAAATGACTACTCTGAGAACAAGTTATTTTAGAATCTATAATGACATGTGTCATGGAACTTTGCCACGGATAAAGACCAAGTACTTAAATAAAATAAAAATACTTCATGGATAAATGACAGAATGAAAGGGTAGAATATTAAGTCCTGGAGGGCAAGAATTTTGACATTTTTTACTTTGTAGCCCTAGAACCTGGCACAATAACTTATACATGGTAGATATTCAATAAATATCTGTTAAAATGAATTTTCAAAAAGGCCTTCATGAGGAAAAAGGCATTAAAATGCCAGAGATAACTGCCCAAATGAGAAGAATAGGTCAGATGCAAACTAGGAATTTTAAAGATCAAAGAGCATTTGAACACTACCCTTAAGCAAGGAACTCAAACACCGCTAGTCAGAAACCATTTTAAATAGATAAAAAAAAAAACATTTTAAATAGATAAAAATCCCTAAAAGAAGCAATGGGAACTTATTTGATGGTGATATTTCATTGCACGCTGAGAGATGAAATGATAGTACAGAGAATAAATTAATGTACTGCTAATTAAATAATTAATTCCTTGCTTCATCATTTACTGAGGAAGACAGCAAGATTGTCTATTTATATTCTATTCTTTTGCTTTTAAATGAATTTTTGAAGCAGGTGGTCAGAAATGTCATGTGTATCAAGAATATCAGAAGCCTGTGTTAAGAGAACATTGTGGTGAAGGGTTCGTGAAAAACTGGTTGGAAATGTTGGAATAAGCATTGTGGTGAACCACAGAACAGGCAAACATTTTTCCCCAGTCCTTTGAACATTTATAATCCCATATACTCTAGGGATATTTTCCTTCACTTTTGGATACCCTGAGTATATCTCTAATGCATTCAAGAACCCTTCTCTCATGACAAAATATTATGTAGTGCCACTAAGTGATGCCTTTAACCAAAACCACAAGAAAAATCACCAATAAACTGAGGAAATATAGTAGAAGCATGCTTACCTCCTTTTATTGCACTTCACAGATATTACTTTTTTTTTTAACAAATTGACTATTTGTCACCACCTTGAAGCAAGCAAGTCTATAGGTACCCTTTTTTTCAATAGCACGTGCTCATGTAGTGTTTCTGTGTCAGAGTTTGATAATTCTCACAATGCTTCAAGCTTTTTCATTGTTATTCTATCTGTTCTGTAGACTTGTGATCAATGATCTTTGATGTTCCTACTCATATTATTTTGGGGTACCATGAACTGCACTCATCTCAGGTGGCAAACTTAACCAGTAAATATTCTGTATGTTTTAACTGCTCCATAAACCAGCAGAAGAGTCAATTAATGCAGCAAACTTCATTGTTGTCTTATTTTAAGAAACTGCCACAGTCACCCCAAACTTTAACAAGTACCACCATGATCAATCAATTGTCATGGATATCAACCCTCCACCAGCAAATAGCTTACGATTCACTAAAGGCTTAGATGATGGTTAGTATTTTTTAACAATAAAGTATTTTTAAATTAAGGTATGTACATTTTTTTACATATAATTCTATTGCACACTTAATAAACAACAATATAATGTAAATATAACTTGTATAAGTAGTGGAAAATCAAAACCTCATGTAACTTGACTTATTGTGATATTTGCTTTATTGCAGTGGTCTAGAAGCAAACCTGCAATATCTCCAGTGTATGCCTATGTGGGCAGAACTGTTATTAGTAGTAAGAGATTATAATATAACAATTTGATATCATTTAGTATGATATGATATGATATAATATAATATGTAGTATAATATAGTGTCAATTATATAATATATAACACATGAGATGCTACAATATATAGTGCATTATATATTACATACTACAATAATAATAGTTTTGCCTACTTATACATATTTTCTTAATTCATTCTTTAATCTTTTTTATCTCAGTTATCTAATACATAACAGGTACTAATAAATGCCTTAACAATAAATTAATATTTTTATTTTTATTAATAATGATGATGACAACTAGGTTTTATATACAATTTTAAGATTTGCAAAGGGCTCTACAAATATAATCTCATTTATTCCCACAACTCTGGGAGGCTGGTGCTATTATAAGCCCCATTTTATAAAGGAGTAAACTGAGGCAAGCAGTAGTAAAGTGACTTACCCAGGGTCACACTGCACAGGATTTTAACTCAGATTTTCCTCTCTCCAAGTCCAGCACTCTATACGATGTGCCATTTAGCTTCATTTTAGGAGGTTAGAATATTAGGATCATTGATCTGGAATTGAAAGGGACTTTCTTAGTCCTTCTAAGTCAATCTCTGACATTCTACAGTTCAGGAAATGAGGGCCTGAGAGGTTTATATGAATTGTTCAAGTCTGAATTAACAGCAGTTAAGATTCAAACCTAGGTCTTCTCATTCTAAATCCAATACCCTTTCCATGGCAGCATGAGAAATCATCAGGGACAACACATAAACTGCATAGATTTAGCTAAGAGAATGGGAAAGTAACAAGGACCTGACAGAAGTCACTCAGCTCAGAATCCAGCGGCGTCTACAACTTCATCAATAATCAATAATGGATTAAGTCCTTGGATAAACTTGTGGATGATACCAGGATGAGTGACCAGCCCCTCAGGAAATACTGGCAACAGTGAAAAATACTATTTTTTCTCAATGATCTCAAAAGAAGGTGTTGCAATGATGAGGTAAAAAAAACCCAAATGACACAAATGTAAGATACGGAACAAAAATTATTGGCTATTGACTTATTGAATGCAATGTTGTATTTCTTCTTATTATTATTAACTTTAAAATAAGACAGCTGAAGCTATTGTGTATCTTCTTTCTGGAGACCTGTGGATTCTCTTGATTGGCACTTTGTTTTCTGTGTTCAGAAATTATGGGCAGAGAGATTGTATTATTTCTTGCTTATTCTGTCCAGGTTTTCTTTTACTCGTTGTGATTATCAATAAATGAATAATCAATACACAAAACATTAATGAGTCTCCATGTCCTATGAAATAATACAAAAGTTCTGACTTTCAAGATTCACTATATAATCTGTCTCTAGTCAACCAATCTAACTTTATCCTACAGAAAACCTTCCTTAAATACAATGAATGCTTACTGAATTTTGTTCTTTTGCTCATTACTGGACTCCTCCCATCCCCATCCCCCTTCTTTTTCTCACCAAACGTTCCCCAGTCTTCAAGTCTCAGGTTCAGTTGTGTATTGCTTGTAATACCTTCTCTGATGCCCTCAGAGAGGAGTGAATCTTCTGTCTTTTGAACAATCAGAACTTTTTTTGAACTCAGCATCTTTGAGCTGCATCTGGTCATACAGATAATTATAATGGTGTACATATATGTATCAATTTGAGATTTGTAATTAATTAATCAATAAAAATTTATTAAGTACTTATTCTGTGCCAAGCACTGTCATAGGCATCGAAGATACAAAGAACATAACAAAAATAGCTCCTGCTCTTATAGAACTTAAATTCTAATGGAGGAGACAACATATGCTTTATATATATATATATGTGTGTGTGTGTGTGTGTGTGTATGTATATATGTGTGCATACATATTCTGTATGTGTGTATACACACACATATATGACATACTAACTAAATATAGGGTAGAGAGACATTAACTTTGGGAGGCATGCTAGAGGAATCAAGAAATGCTTCCTGGAGGAGGTGGTATTTGAACTGTGTTGTAAAGCAAGCCAGACATTTTAAAATTTGGATGTTGGGAGGGAAAGGATTCCAGGCTATTCATTTGGGCTATAGGTTTACGAGGAACCGTCACCTGTTCTCTCTGACCTTTGAAATTCCCATCAGCTTATTCATAGCTCTTCAAATACTCATATCCTGCCCCAGTTTTCTCACCCAAAAATGGATATAATAATATCACCTATTTCCCGGGTTGTTGTGAGGATAAAATTAGACAATACTTGTAAAGTGCTTTCCAACTTTAAAACTCTTTACACATTATCAATATATTCAGAAATTTTTCTCTGTCTGTGATAACTATAGAACAGTGAGGTGGTTTAATGGATAGAATACTGGGCCTGAAGTCAGTAAGATTCATCTATCTGAGTTCAAATCTGACCTCAGACACTTACTAGCCTCAGTTTCCTTATCTGTAAAGTATGTTAAAGGAAATAGCAAACTGCTCTAGTATTCTTGCCAAGGAAACTCCAAAGGGTATCACAAAGAATCAGAATCAACTGAACATGAACATAATAGCTGCAGAAGCCCACCAGGAAGAAATATTTATTAAGAAATTAATTTTTTATTAAGAAATATTCCCTCCTCTCTACCCCCCAGAAATATTACCTTTTAAGATTCTCACTCTAGACTGGATCAAATCTGTGGTATGATTTTCCCCACATCTGATTGAGAGGATATCTCAAGTCAATTTCTGTTCTATAAATCCATGACAGTATTATGCTTCTAATAAAAAATAACCATTGATTTTTTTTTTTACCTTAAAAGAGGTGTGAATAACACCTTTGTGAAAAATTTTACAATGTGGTCCAAGTTTCAGTTAGCTACTGGAGAATAAGGATCGGAAACATAAGCCACTCATTCATAAATATGATGGTTATGCACAAAGATTTACCGACATGCAAAAATAAATGAAAGAATAAACGTGGCCTCAAGGAAATGATCTGAGACAATGGCTTTACTTGGGTTTTCTGCTTATTGGAACTAGTGATTATAAGCCCAGAATATCCTGATGTAATAAAAGAAGAAAGAATGCCAAACTCCTTATTGGAAAACAATTTGGCAGATGACGGTGACAGAGAGAGAACCCCACTCATACTGAAGGACACAAAGCTACACCAGGATCCACGCTGTTTTCCTGGTCTGATATCAGAGCCAGGAAGTTGAAAGGACGCATGCATTTAATGTGTGGTGAAAACTACAGAGACAGCCTCTCCTAAAGTGGAATTTGGCTTTTCCCCAAACATTACATTACCCTTGAATGGAAAATTGATCAGATGACATATGGTGATAACATCTGCCACCCATGGATAAAGCCATCATGCCATGTGGGTGGTAATGGAAGCTGTAATAGTGAGGGTGGAGGATTTAATGGCAGCCTATAACACGGAGGAAAGTAATAGCAATCTGAAGGAACAATTTGAGTAAATCTTCAGGATGGGTATTATCAAGCATGTATGTACATCCTGAATTTCTGTAGTCATTCCTTGGTGGATGGGAGAGTTGAAGAATGCTTTGTCACTTTATTACCCTCTAGTTAATCCCAACAAGCAGCCCTTGGGAGTCATTTCTCCCTAGACACCATTAAGGATGTATGGTACTGCCCTGCCAGAATAGAGACACTGAGCTCTAATTTGGAACAATCACACTGAAGAGTTGTCTCAACTACTCTTTAGTTATATTATACACAGAAGTGAAGCTAGCCAGGTTATTGTTACATCTACAATTTGGAGAAATTCCATTTAACTCTGAAGAACTGGTACATAAATGGAAACAATTAACAAAAAATTATGTTTTTATTTCATTTTTGCATCACTCCTAGAGGGAAGGGGAGGGGAGTAGTCTGTATCACACGGTGAATTAAAAAGTAGACCTTTCTCAGTAGACTATAAGTTCCTCAAGGGCGGGGCCCTTCCCTGATTCTATCTGTATGTCCTCAGCACCTAACAGAGGGCCTGACACATGGTAGGTGCTTAATAAATGTTTGTTTAATGGACTGATTGAATTTTTTCTAAAAACAACAATAAAATAAGAACAAGGAAAGTATATAATATCTGTGAATTATTGTGAAGCTAAGCCAAGACACAAGTCTCTTGCTTTCTTGTAGAATTTCAGCCTTTAAGATGATACAAAAGGAAGGCTTGTGCAAGAGATGAACAAGCGAAGTTCAGAGTTTTCTTAAAACGACAGGGAGCTACTAATATAACTTGTTGACTTGAAAGATGCTTTCTTTTTTATTTCTTTTTCATTAAAACAGGAATGCCCTTTAACTTTCCTCTCTGTGGAAACAAAAGAAAATAGCTACCTTAACGCACAGTACAGCCTTTAATGGACTAATCACAGTCATCCACAGGTGGATAATTGGGAGAGTGATTTTTCACCCCTTTTCTTGCCTCTACTTAGACAAGACTCTCATTTTTAAACGTCTTTCTTACATCTTTCCTCTCCAAACCTCCCTCTTTTCCCCTTTTTGCAGTCCTCTTTTCTTCCACCCTCCTCCTTTTAAAACACACACACACATACACACACACACTTAAAATTTTCAGTTCTTGACGCAGGTCAAATCTAGATTAACTAGAGACCCTCAAATACAGCAGGTGCTATGAGGTATTACCTTTGTTTTGTTTTTTTAATAGTACTTGCAAATAACCCTAAAATGCCTCTAACACCAGAAAGGCTTGTTTTCAGTTATAAACTTAGTTAATACAACATAAAAAAGGAAAAAAGGAAAGAAAAAAGAAAACCTCTTAAATGTACATAGGGAAAAGAAGAGTAGTCTACAAAATGAATTTCTTTTGCCAATGAGTTTTAGGAGCAAAAAAGTGATTGTTGAGGGGCTTAAAATATCTCAACTCATTATTGTTTTGTGGATTTCAATCACTGAAGTAAATACCTTTTTTTTTTTAATCTTTTAAGACAAGACATAGCTACCTACATCCCCTTGTAGTTATACAAAATGTAATCAATCTCAGCCATCATCATTAGGTATACAGGTGACTTATGTGGAAACTGTATTTCTTTCTGCAATTTTTTTTTCAGCTGCACTTTTGTCCTTTATAGATTTCTATAATTTTTATGAATTTGAATGTGTGCTGGAGTTTTACAGCCAAAGTACAGCTTTAAATATTCATAAAAAGCCACACACTTTTTATAAGCACATCCAAAAAAGAAAAAGTCAAATGTATCTTTCTCATTCAACCTAAATAATTTTTTGTCCTACTGAGTTCCTCAATTCAGAAGAAGTAGAAAGGGTTATAATTAAGTCAAAAAATTTCTTAGCATGCAGGTCACTGCCAAGGCAATACAATCCAGTCTAGTTGGAAAATAGGCACAAGAAATAATTCAAGAACATTTACTAAGTAAAATATGAGAAATATCATGGTATACTCTATTAATCAATCAACAAGCATTACTGTATGCCTGGCTCTGCACTAAACCCTAGAGATTTAAAGACAAAGGGAAACAGTTCCTACCCTCAAGGAGCTTAGATTATATACATTAAAATGTGTGCATATACATGTTTGTAGATATAGGTAGGGATGAATGCATACACATAGGTATACATTCTGTTGGGGACACAAGCTAAACATGTGTAAATACACATAAATATATGTGTGTGATGAATATATACCTGCATGTGTATACAAATATATATGTACATATATCTATAATTCCATGTTTATAAACATTATTTCTTGTGCAAACTTTCTAACTAGAATATATCAAGCCTATTTTCCTAAGTTTGGTTACAACTAGTTGTTAGAATTCTCAAATGTTCATATATTTAATTAGTGGAGGAAAAAAAAGACAACTTTGGAAACACCAAATAAAAGCCATTCCTTAGAGAAATTAAAGTTTTCTTTTTTAAAAAAAATTCTGAGAAATGTACATGTATGTGTATATACTTATATATATATATTATATACACATATGTGTATTTATGTATATACATACACACATGTATGTGTGTATATATACATAAATACACATAAATACACATACATGTATTTATTTCCTGCTTTGTACTTGGGAGTACTTGGGACACTTCTTGCTTTTATTAATGTGCATTTGCCCTCTTGAAAAACACACAGATAAAGGTGAACAGAAGGAAATTAAAGATGGGTTTCATGATAATGGGACCAGTGCTAATAGGCACCTCTTCAAATCTATAAGGTCTAAGTATACATATATACGTATGTTATATACATATGTATATGTCCATATATACACACATATCTGTATGCACATGTATGTATCTTAAAAGGTAATGCACACTTCTCCCTCTTTCTCATTCATTGTGATCCAGTCAAATGCCCTTATGAGATTGTCTACATATAATATGCCTAAAGATTCTTCTAATTATGCTAAAAGGACCAAAGGAAATTTACACCCCCTCTCTCTTTCTTTCCTTCTCTCTCTCCTTTCCTTTTCATTATATACCTACCTTTCTCCCAATTCTAAAATGCACCTCTATATTAAGTATTTTAGTCCACTCATTTATTGTTTCAATACTTATTCCCCTGTTCTTTACATGTGCTAGGCATATCTGTCCATGCCCATTTTCTCTGTGTTATAGTCTTTATTTCAGTGGAGCAGCATCCTTCCAATCACCCAGATTCACAGCCTCAGATTCATCCTTGACCCTTCCCTCTTACTCACAACACCCTCCCCCCATCATAGCAAATTAGATGTTGTGTCTCATCCATTCTTCCTTTCCAACGTCTGTTGCATCCATCTTCTCTCTCTCGGCTCATACACTGTAGGTTTTCATTGCTTCTCACTCACTTCCTAACTGGTCTCCCTTATTCTAGGTTCTCCCCTCCCAAAACCATCCTCCACCCAACCTGACCATGTCAGTGCCTTACTCAAAGGAGCATCCAGGATAAAATACAGACTTCTCTGCTTGCCATTTAAAATCCTTCCCAGTCTGACTCCAATTTTCATTTTCAGACTGACTGCCTATTGCATTTCTTCAAATGTTATCTTTCCCAGTCAAATATGTTTCCATATCCTGTCTCTATGCCTTTGCACAGGCACTGCCCTGTGCCTAGAACATGCTCCTTCCTCTCCTCTACCTCCAACAATCCCCGGCTTCCTCCAAGGCTCCAGTCAGGTTCCACTTTCCACAGGATAAATTGTCAATTTGCCTTCCACGTACAGAAATTACTTTGTATTGATTTTATATACATCTTATACCTAATTATCTGTGGTCTGATAATTTTTATATTTGCATTTACTTTATATAAATTGTATATACATATATATATATACATATATATAAAATATTTATATTTTATGTCCAGCATTGGTTGTTCCCTTCCTCAAAAGGAAGCTCTTTGAGGGGAAGGGCTGTGTTATTGATATTTTTTGTTCAATACACAATAGATATTTAATAGATGCTTGTTGGATTATAAGAGTTTGGAGACTGGGATCTTATTTAAATGGCACCTAGCACAGTTTATCATGAAGACAAAGGCCACTATACATTTTAAAACTCCCAATTATATGTTAAAACAATTTTAACTGTTTTTTTTTAATATAAATTTATTTATTTGACTTTTTACATTCATTTTCACAAAATTTTGGGTTCCAAATTTTCTCCGCATTTGTCCCCTCCCCCCACCCCAATACACCAAATCCTCTAATTTCCCCTATCACCAATCTGCCCTCTCTTCTATCATCCCTCCCTTCTCTTGTCCCCATCTTCTCTTTTGTCCTGTAGGGTCAGATAACTTTCTACTTCCCAATACCTGTATTTCTTATTTCCTAGTAGCAAGAACAATGCTCGACAGTTGTTCCTAAAACT
>CM053771.1:188439225-188647832 GCA_028658325.1 Potorous gilbertii | reverse complement strand
AAATTTGACTTTCAAACACAAGAATGAAAAGAAACATGAAAAGGAAAACAGCAAAGAGAAGTCATAAGGCACTTACTAAAGTTGAATTGTTTACATTCCTACAGGGAAAGACAATATTTATAACTCTTGAAACTTTTCAGTATCTGGGTTGGTGGGATTACACACACACACACACACACACACACACACACACACACACACACACACACATACACGTGCGCGCACACACAGAGACAGAGAGCACAGAGTGAATTGAATAGGATGGGATTATATCTTAAAAGAAATCAAGGTAAATGGTGAGAGAGAAATGTAGTGGGAGGAGAGAGGGAAAAATGGAATGGGGCAAAGTATCTTTCATAGAAGAGGCAGGCAGGAGACGTTTTAGTGGAGGGAGAAAGAGGGGAGCTGAGAGAAAAACATGAAGTTTACTCTCATCACATTTGACTAAAGGAAGGAATAAAATGCATATTCATTTAGGTATGAAAACCTATCTTACAATACAGGAAAGAGGGCGAGAAGGGGATAAGTAGGGTAGGGGGGATGATGGAAGGGAGGGCAATGGGAAGAGGGAGTAATTTGAAATCAACACTCTTGGGGAGGGACAGGATCAAAAGAGAGAATAGAGGCAATGGGGGGCAGGATAGGATGGAGGGAAATATAGTTAGTCTTATACAACACGACTATTATGGAAGTCATTTGCAAAACTACACAGATATGGCCTATATTGAATTGCCTGCCTTCCCAAAGGGAATGGGTGGGGGAGGGAGGAATGGGGAGAACCTGGAACTCAAAGTTTTAGGAACAACTGTTTAGTATTGTTCTTGCTACTAGGAAATAAGAAATACAGGTAATGGGGAATAGAACGTTATCTGGCCCTATAGGACAAAAGAGAAGATGGGGACAAGAGAAGGGAGGGATGATAGAAGAGAGGGCAGATTGGTGGTGGGGGCAATTGGAATGCTCAGTGTATTGGGGTGGGGAGAGGGGAGAAATGGGGAGAAAATTTGGAACCCAAAATTTTGTGAAAATAAATGTAAAAAGTTAAATAAATAAATTAATTAAAATTAAAAATATATATATTTCTCCAATTATTTATATCTGTTTCTACTTCTGCAAAGAATGTTCTGTAGCTGTATTCATAGGCATATTTGCCCTGTGTCTATTGTGTGCAAGCCAGTAAGCTTTGATGCCTCATGGTGGTGTGAAAGTAATCCTGCAGAAGCCTAAGCCAGAAGAACTTGAATTGTGACAGGAAG
Organism: Potorous gilbertii; assembly: GCA_028658325.1. NCBI lineage: Eukaryota > Metazoa > Chordata > Mammalia > Diprotodontia > Potoroidae > Potorous > Potorous gilbertii. Next base: position 188,646,576 of record CM053771.1, on the reverse strand, counting down.
GCAGTGTGGCACATTGGTAAAACTTCTTGCCTTAGAGTCAGAGAAAGTCTCACTTCTGATGCTAACTACTCGTGTGATACTGAACCAAGTCACTTATCTGAACTAGGCCTCAGTTTTACCATTTGTAAAATGATCGGGTTGAACTTTTGTGGTCCTTTCTAGATCTAAATGTATGAAAGGCTTCCAATACAGGCTTCAAGAGATAAACTGAGTCTGCTGTCTGAGGTCTAGCCTAGCCAAGTTCTATGAAACATCACCAAGACATTGACCACTAGGAGTGTGTGAGTGAGTGTGTGTGTGTGTGTGTGTGTGTGTGTGTGTGTGTGTGTGTGTGTAACCTTCTTCCATTTCTACAAATAACAATAGCAACAACAACTATTAAAAAAAAACAGTGAAGAAGGTTATTAGACCACATCCCCAAGAGAGAAGGATTCATATGATATCAGAAATAGTGGAGACTGAAGGAGCTACAGAATTTCAAGCCAGCCTCAGTAGGAAGACAATAATAGATTCAATGAGTTCTTGTGTAAGTGGAAAAATTCTTGGCCTAAGCTTCCTGGGCACTGAGGAGGAATTCTTGGATAGCCCTGAATTCCTAAACCAAGCACGCTAGGCAAAAAAGAATTTCCTGGATATTGCAAATTCATGAACCAAATAGAGGAGATCTAGAACTAAGCTGCTGGGGCATCTAGGTGCTGCAGTGGATAAGAGTGATGTAAGTTCAAGTCCAGCTTCAGAAACTTTCAAGTTATGTAAGTTTTGGCAAGTCATTTAGCATCTATGTACAACTGAAGAAGGGGATGGAAAACCATCTTAGTATCTCTGCCAAGAAAACTCCATGGACAAAGGTATATGGGGTCATGAAGAATTGGACATAACTGAAACAACTGAACAACAACAAGACAAAAAGAATCAAGTAGGATGTAGAGCTGAGGTTCCTTAAATAATAGGATAGGGACCAGACATGCCATTTCATTGGGAACTCTGGTTGCCAATAAACTCTCCTTGAATTTCCAAGGAACTTTCAGGTAAAGAAAATTCTCTTTACTGATATGCATGGGTCAGCAATGATCAAATAGATTAAACCATTAGCTAATTTGATTTTTTTTTTACAGTAAAGAGGATATTCAGATTACTAGTGTCAAATAAGAAAAGGAAAATTACAACAAATGAAAAAGACACCAAGAAAACTTTTATGAACATTTTGTCCCATCTGTCAATAAAACTGACAATCTAAATGAAATGGATAATCTTTACAAAAATATAAGATATACAGATTGACAATGGAAGAGGTAACTTAATCCAGTCTAAGAAAAAGAAACTGAACACAAAAATAAATAATCCAAAGAAGAGAGCAAAAGGAGAGCAACAGCAGAAGTGAGAGCGAATGAGAGAGAGCAAGAGAGAGAGAAAGAAAGAGAGAGAGAAGAGAGAAAGAGTGAGAGCAAGAGAGAGACAGAGACAGAGAGAGAGTGAGCAAGAGACACAGAGAGAAAGCAAGAGAGAGAGTGAGCAAGAGAGAGAGAGGGAAAGAGAGAGAGAGAGAGAGAGAGAGAGAGAGAGAGAGAGAGAGAGAGCGAGAGCAGATGCCTTTACAAATGAATTCTATCAAAATTCAAAGAACAGGGGGCAGAGACAAGATGGCAGAGTGAAATTAGCATTTTTTTCTGAGCTCTTCACACTCACAAGCTCCTTCCAACAACAACCACCAAAAAACTTCCAAAACTAAAAAAAAAAAGTCCAAACTGAATTTGGGCAGAAAAGTCAATTAAAAGTCATAGTGAGTCATTTTTGCACCCCAGAGAACTGCTGACATTGGGATAGGAATTAGTGACATGTGTAGTGCACTGGAAATGGCACCAGTGGTGATGGTGGTACCAGACTGACAGCAACATCAGGAAGCAGCCCAGTGCCTAGGAATGGTACAGGGAAAGAACACCTGGTCAGAGAGACTCAGGGGACCCTGTACTAACACTGGGCTCAGGAATGGGGGATATGTGGCAGCTCTGTTGTCCGTTACTCAGTTTTGGGTCACAGTTCCAGGTAGAGAGGAAGGGTCTCAGTTGCAAGGGAACAAGGATCTTGGCTGCACAAAGAACAAACCAGGAGGGCAGTGAAGAGACCTCTCGGCCGATCACAGCACATTGAAAACACTGAAAACTTACAGGCCCTCAAACGAAGCTGTGAAAGCAACAGGAGGTTGTAAGCTTCAGGAACTCAGGCCAGACATCCTCTTCATGCCCAGAGGTAAGCAAATCCTAGTTCTAAGTCCAAAGCCAAGAAATAAGTCAGGCCATTCTGGAGAATAATTTGAACCCATGCCCAACCTTTTGACCCAAAAATATTACTACTAGGTGTGTACCCTGACGAGATCAAAGGAAAAGGATGTGTATACAAAAATATTTAGATCACCTCTTTTTGTGGTGGCAAAGACTTGGAAACTGAGGGGATGCCTATCAATAGAGAAATGACTGAACAAAGGATGGGAAAGGATTGAGCTATAAGAAATGATGAAGGGGATGGTTTCAGAAAAATCTGGGAAGACATACGAATTAAGGAAAAGTATAGGGAGCAGAACCAGGAAAACCAAGGTACACATAAACAATATTGTAAAGATATCTAACTGTGACAGACTTAGTGACTCTGATCAATAAAGTGATCCACCACAGTTGCAAAGGACTCATGATGAAAAATGCTATGCACTTTCAGAGAGAGAGAACTGATGCCTTCAGTGCAGACTGAGGTACATATTTTCTTTTTTTTTTGAAACATTATTCCAATATTACATGAATTGTTTGAAAAATGAAAAAAAAAGAAAGTGCCATAACAAATTTCTTCTGTGATACAAATATGGTGTTGTAGCTAAATCAGAGAGGGTTTAAACAGAGAAAGAAAATTATAGACTAATAACCCTAATGAATATTGATGCAAAAGAGTATGAATAAAATATTAGCAAGGAGACTACAGCAACATATTACAAAAATTATACACTATGACCAGGTTGGATATCTACCAGGAATGCAAGATTGGTTTAATAGTAGGAAAACTATCAAGATAATAGACTACATCAATAACAAGAAGAAAAATAATGTGATTAAGTCAGTGAATGCAGAAAACTTTTGAGAAGATACAGTATCATTTTTTTTAAAATACTGAAGGCACAAGAATAAACATCCTCTTTAAGTGGTATTTATCTAAAAATCTCTTTGTGGCTCATTTTGGTGTTTTCTTGGCAAAGATACTGGAGTCCTTTGCCATTTCCTTTTCCAGCTCATTTTACAGATGAAGAAACTGAGGCAAACAGGGCTAAATGACTTGCCCAGGTTCATGCAGCTAGTATCTGAGATCAGATTTGAACTCAGGTCTTCCTGACTCTAGGCCTGCCATTCTATTCCCTGCACCACCTAGATGTTTACAAAGTGGTATTCATCAAATGATTTGGTACTGGTTAAGAAACAGAGAGGTCAATCAATATAATATAACATTCAGAAGCAGATCAACACTGTAACCTAGTGCCTGATTAGCTAAAGACTCCACTAAATAGCGTAAGAACACGCAACTCAACAGAAACTGCCAGGAAAATTAGAACACAATCTAGCAGAAACTAGATATTGATCAATACCTGTTATATCAAGATAAATTCCAAATGGATACATTACATAGACATAAGTAAATGTGAGAAGTAAAGAAAAAAACTGCCTTTCAGATATATGGATTGGGGAAGAGTTTATAATCAATACTGCAGAAAATAAAGGGGGCAGTTTTGATTACATAAAAATTTGAAAAAAAAAAAAAGGTTTTGCAGTTAAAAAAGGGAAAGAAGTAACTGGGGAAAAATCCTGAAGGTTTCCAAGACTAAGATATTCCCCTATTGATAATGGTCAACTGGTATAAACATGTATAATAATCATATGAAAAAATACTTCAATCACTAATACAGAAATAAAAAACTTAAGCAATCTCTGAGGTTCTACTTCATAGCTATCATGCTGGCAAAATTGGTGAAAGGGGGTAAATGACAAATATCAGAGAAAGCATGGGAAAATAGTCACCTTAATTCACTATTGGTGGAGTTAGAAATCAGTTGGTAACTATAACCAAAAAGTTATTAAATTCTGACCCATATAATACCACTAGGAATCCTACACCAAGGAGATCAAAAAAAGAGGAATAAAGATCCACGTATACAAAAATACAGAAGAAATTTCTGCAAAAGAAGTCTAATTTCAAAAGCCTTCAGAAATCAGTTCATGTTGTCCAAAAGAGGGCCAGATTCCAAGAGCTTGAAAGAGACCAGACATAGGACTTTTACCTAAAATGCAGAATAAAATAAAGCACACGTCCTCTGAGAAGACAGCAGCTAAGGAACCATATTCTTGCATTTTCATTTTAAAAAAATGTTTATGAAAAAGGTTTATTCATGCATAAAAATTATCCTTGAAAATATGACAAAGGAAAGGAGGTTTTTCACACTTGATTTTCAATAGAAGACTACTTCTTTATAGTATACAACCAACTGAATGAAAGCTTATAAATAAAAGGGCCCTCTATGCCTATTTTTTGTTTAATTTCATTCAGTGACAACAAATATTTTTTGTGAATCTACCATGGGCAATGTACTGTGTGTGGTTCTAAGGATGCACAGACAAAAATGAAACATCTTCTGCCCCTCAAGGAGCTTATATTTGTCTGAGCCAGGGTATGCAATATTTCACCGTGTTAGGTAAATAAAGAGCAACTTAGAAGGGAACATAGCACTAACCATTGGCGGGAGTGGAGGGAATCTATAGACAGAAGCTCCAGCTTTAAAGTTTCTTATGAAACGAGAAGAGAAATACATGCACACATATTAAAAGAGAAATTCACATATTTTAAAACGCTACTGTAGTCTATGATGTATGTGACTACAGAGAATACTGTGTTCAGTGGTTCGTCAAGCTGGAAGTCAGGAAAACTCATATTCCTGAGTTCAAATATGTTCTCAGACATTTACTAGCTGTGCAACCCTGGGCAAGTCACTTAACCCTGTTTGCCTTTAGTTTCCTCATCTGTAAAATGAACCAGAGAGGGAATGGCAAACCATTCCAGCATCTCCACCAAGAAAACTCCAGATGGGATCATGAAGAATTGGACACAACCGAAACAAATGAATATATATATATACACATATATGTATAATATATAATACATATAATATACATATACATTATATAATACATATATGTAACATATTATACATATATATTTAATATGTATATATATGTATAATATATGTATGTATAGAAGGATCTCAGAGTTTGAAGGGACCTCAGAGCTACTAATCGAATCCATGCCTGAACAGAATATCCTTAATAGCACCCTCAACAAGTGGTTCCCCAGCTTTGGCTTAAAGACCTATAGAGAGAGAGTTTTTCCTCCTGAGACAATTTTCTATACTTTAATATAATTCTAATTGTTAGGAAAGTTTTCCTTCCAGTGATCCTAAATCTATCCCTCTGCAACTTTTATTTCTTAGTTCTGTATATTGGAGCCAAAGAGAATAAATTCAGTTTCCTCCATGTGACAGCTTTTTAAGTCCTTGAAGATAACTATTATGTCTCCTCCTAAGTCTTCTCTTCTTTAGATGAAACATCTCTAATTCCTTTAACCAATCTTCACACATGATATTTTTTTAGTGAGGCAATCAGAGCTAAATGATGCCCAGAGTTACATAGCTAGTAAGTGTCTGAGGCCAGATTTGAACTCAGACCCTTCTAACTCCAGGGCTGGTGCTTTACCCACTGTACCTGCCCATCATCTACCTGCCCATAGATGATGATCTTAAGACCTTTCTCCATCCTGGTAACAGTGCTCTGAATTTTTCAGTTTGCCAATGTTTTTCCAGTGACTCCCACAACTGACCTTGATACACCAAACACATCCTAACTTTGGAATAGTATATTGGGATTCCCTCTTCCAGTGTTCTGGACACTAAGTCTCTCAATGCAAACTCATATCTCTATAGTTTTGAAGATTGCAGAATTATACTATTGACCAATATGGAGGATATGGTCCATGAAATCTAGATCCAAATCTAAATCCACTGGATCTAGAGAATGAGGTTAATCTGGCACTCTGTATTTTTGATGGAGTCATGTTAATGTGTTATGATCACGGCTTTCTTTTTTAGATGATAGTTTCTGAATTTTTCTAAAATCCAAATTCAAGCTCATTGGTCTCTTGTTTACTTATTCCACTTTATTTCCACTTTTGAATGTTAGTACTTTTGCCTTCTCTAGCCCAACAGCACCCATCCTATTCTCCACAGCCTTTCAAAAATCAGTGACAGTGACTTGGGAACAGGAATGGAGGGGTAAATATTTTACAACTGGTTCTGCAGGAGGAAAAGGAATGTATTATATCCTTTTAAGTTTACTCTGCATTATTAATGTTTTATTCATCACTTTCTTAAGTTTAGATAATTAAGAAAATAATAAATGAATTCCTTATTTGTAGCATTTTCTGATTCCAAAGGTTTAAATGTTTATGCTGAAAATTTAACTATTGGCTCTCTTGAGTCAATTTAAGCTGGCTTCAGGACATTCAAGTCCTAAGAATTGAAACTGAAGAGACCCAAGGAACAATGGGATGATATGGGGTACAAAAAAGAAAGCTGCCATCATGGTACTAATGATGACACATATGAGAAGTGACAAACACATCAACAAGGAAATGTCTTACTTGAAAAGGAAGTGGGTCAATTGTGTAGTAAAAATAAGATAATAAATTACCTATAAATTATATTGGCACTTTCCACATAATCCAAGTACAAGGAAAGATCACTACCCACCCAACTGATAGATCCTCAGTTGAGGGAGACAGTACTTCCTTCCTCAGTGGATAGAAGGAAGGTGAGAAAGGTTTAAAATTCTATCTATATAGGTTAAAGGGATTATGAACTTCTCAGTTACCCAGAATTTTCTCATTCCATCATCATCAAATGTATCTGTTTCTAGCTCTTAAAAATTCCTCTCATCAGTGTCTATCTTTCTGTCCCCATGCCACTAGTGTAGCCCACCCCTTATCACCTCCCATCTGGACCAGTACATCAGCTTCCTAGCCAGTATCACTACTTTTAGTATTTCACTTATAATTGTCTACTCCCACAATCAGATTTATCTTCCTAATATATTGATCTGAGTTTTCCTATTGCTTAGTAAATGAAAACCAAATTCCTTATTTTGACTTCATGTATCTCCCCAATATGACTTTAGCCTACCTTTCCAAATTAATCTTGTAATATGCCCATTCATATAATGTAAGTTCCAGTTACACTGGTGTAATTGCAATTTAAACGGGAAGATCTTTCCCATCTATTAATAGGCCTATGTAACCTGCCTGGGCCACATGGAAGTCTGAATTACATGGAGCCTGTAGTGGGAGGAGTTTGCTGAACAGGTAGAGCAGAAAGTGAGTCAGAAAAGTCAGAGCTGGGGAAAAGAGAGCTCACCTGAGTGGGATAACTTGTTTGTGATTTGTTTAAGGGAAACCTGACAGAGGGAAGATGGTAGTGCCCCCTGTGTTGTAATTGTGTATAGATTTCTTTCTTGCTATAATGGATTTGGCTTTCTGGTGTTGGGATTCAACTTTCTGGTGTTTGAATAAATGTTTTGGTTCTGTCTTTCATGTGGGGATTCTGTTGTATTTTGTGATTCAGAACTGTGCTGGCATATTTCTAGCTACTATAGGCAATGTGAATATCACATTTTCTCCACAACTGGGGAGCTTACAGTAATTTGAATGCATTCCATGTTGTCTTAACCCTTATTTTTGTCAATGCCATTCCATGATCCTAGAGTGTCTTGACTGCTTGAAATCTTAGCTATTTCTTCAAGGTTCAATACAAATGCAGTCTATTCCAGAAGGTATTCATTAATTCCTCCTATCTAGAAATAATTTCCTCTTCCAATAAAAATTCATATCACTGATATAAATATAATATTATATTTATTTGTGTACATGTCTTATCTCTCCTACTACATTATAAGAAGCTGAAAGTCAAAGATCATCTTGTATTCCTCTTTGTATCTGTCTCTGCACAGTGGCACAAACATGTTTGAAGAATTGAATTTTTTGTAGGAGTAGAACTAAAAAATAGTTGTTTGACAGATTTCTCTTCCAATTGAACCAATTTCCTTAAATGAATATTAAAAATATTTTAAAAAATCAAACCAGAGTTCTTAAGCTTTTCAATAAGCTTGCTAATGTTCCTAGGAAAGAAAATGGTCTCTCGCTTCTTTTGTATCTCCTCATGGAGTATTCTGCATATGATGTCTCACTGAAGACTTAAGAAAATATGGGCCATATTTTTATTTTTAAAAAACCCCATAAAATCTTATCTACAGTTTGATATTATTGAATTCCAGCCTAGCTTCCTATAAGTTATGAGCCAGTGGGCTTGTGTTAATTTGCCTTGTTGACTTACAATGCTCTAAATTGTAAGTCAACAAGGTAAATTACAACATTTGAGGTCTTTGTTAAATGTTTTTTCATCCTATTTGACAATTTCATTTGTAAAATTTTTCAAGTATATCAGCCTATAAAAATCAATTAAGTGCCTTCAATGTGTCAGGCATTGTGCTAGATGCTGAAGATACAAAGACAGAAAGAAAAAAGTCACTATGCTTACATTCTTTCAAGAGAGACAAAATGTAGATATGTAAGTGTAGGGGTGTTGGTTGTAGTTGACCAACCTCTTAGTCCAGAAAACCCACAAAACAATCACAAAGTTTTAATGAGGTGTTAAGGTAACTATAAAATGTGGTTACAATAAACAAAGAACCTTTGTTTTATTTGAATGCTTTCATGATTTAGCCAGAAGGAAATAATTGCATTGGTCATGAAAGCAAATTAGTTTCAAGCCTCAATTAAGGAATGAGGATGGACCAAGACTCTTGAGATGAAATCATTCTGGGGGCAATGAGGTGGGAGTGGAGAGAGAAAGATTTCTATTTCTTCCTTATTCCCTCATTAATAATGTTACTTTAGAGTTGAGTTATTTACTAAACTGTAAGCAGATATTTTGGTTAGGAGGTACAGAGTATACTCACTTGATAGAAGATGTGGTTATGAGGACTAGAGCCTGCTAGGAAGAATAAATGACCTGGAGCCCAGAGGAGCAACCCTAACACTATAGGCATTGAGGCTACCTTGATAGGTGTGAGAATTTCTATGGAGACTGAAAGGACTTCTCTAGTAGCAAGAGTTAGGAATTGCCTTTGTCACATGTATACCCTACATGCATTACTGTCAGTGTATTCTATAAGGTCACTGTTTCTATGTGTATTAGGAGGAGAGTGTGCCCAAGGTTTATGAGGGGAGGTGTTTTTACTGTTTTTAACTATGCCATCTTAGTAAATGCCTTTGCAAAGATCTAATCATGTCCACAGGCTAATTGTTAATAATGAACACACCAGTGGGGGTTCATGAGCTTTGTGCCAAGAGTACAGGCACACCAAGTTACCCCTAGGATCCAAGAATGGTCGCTATTCAGGGGCCCCATCTCCAAACCTGTGAGTGCCAAGTTGGGTAGTAGGCCAAAAGATGTTCTACATAATTATATATAAAATAAACACTTACAAAGAGCCAGGTAGTTTTAGGAGGACATACTAGCAATTGGAGGAGGATTAGGAAAGTGTTAAGTAGAAAAGTGGTGTCAAGTTCAAATAGAAATGAGGGAGACACCAATTCTTATATAAGGATCCCTGGGGGCTTCATATTGATTTATTTTAATAATACAATATTATTTGTATCCTATTGTATTTTATTTATTTTGCTGAGCATTTCCTAATAACATTCTAATCTAGTATGGGCAGCACTTGAGTGGTACGTACATATGACACCTCCAGTGTAGATGCACCTGAACAGAGTGTTGAAGGAAACAAGGGGTGGGAAGAGGAAGGGCATTCAAGGCACAGAGTATGTGCCTGTGACAGTCACAGAGACCAGAAACAGAACATTGGGTGTGAAGAATATCAAGAAGACCATGGAAGAACATAGAGTTCATGACAGATAGGAATGTATAAAAATGGAGAAAAGGGAGGTTGGAGCCATGTGAAAGGCTTGAAATGTCAAGTGAAGATTGTGCATTTGACCCTAGAGGTAATAAAGAACAATTGAAGTTCATTGGGGTGTTATATAGTCAGAACTGTACTTAAGAAAATTCATTTTAGAAACTATGCACATAATAGTTTGGAAGAGGAAGAAATTTGAGATAGAGAGACTTATTAAGAGGCTATGACAGTAGTCTCTATGAGAGGGATTGCAAGCTTGAACCAGTCCAGTTTTGTGAGTAGACAAAAGGAGACAGATGCTGCTATGTATTTGCATGTGAAAAACAAAAGCAGACTATTATCATGCAAAGAGGATGTGGAATCAGGAGGCCTGAGCTCCCACCCCACCTCAGTTTCTAGCTATGTGACCATAGGCATATCATGCAATTTCTCAAAGTCTTAGTTTCCTAATCTACAAAATGGACATAATAAAGCTTTCACTCGTTACCTCAGAGAGCTATGACAAGGAAAGCTTTTTTGGTAAATATTATATAAATTGAGCTACAACTATTATTACCTATCAATACAGACTTTTCAAACACTTACTACATGTCAGTTCCTACCTTCAATCTAATGGAGGAGAAGACATTCAAATATGATCCAGTATAATGGTTTTGCTCACCTTCTATGAGAATTAAATCACAGTTGAACTAGGTAACCAACCATTGGCTCTCAATTAAGGTTCCATCAGTCATGTCAGTAGATGTGGCATTCAAGAAATTCACAGTAAAGAAAAGATGCTAACCTAAGAAATGGCATTCTCACTAACTTTTGCATTGCCTTGACCTGAGTGATTTGCACATTCTTATATGAAAGATGCTCTCTGTTTGTCTGTCTCTCTGTCTCTGTCTCTCTCTCTTGCTTGCTTACTCTTTCCTAGTTCTGAAACTTATTTACAATAGAAGCATTGCTAAATGAATGTTGAAGGCAAATGATAAAAAAGATTCATTTAAAAGTATTTTGATTCATTTTAATGTTTAATCTCCAGGCAGATGGAATGAACCCACTCTAACACTGATGCCCAGACTTCAGCCAGCTTAGAGTGTACACTGAAAGACAATGAGAGCACATAGGAGGTTCCCAGAGAATGATCAGAAACTGGCATATGAGCACTTTGTCTCCTTCAGAATGGGTGCTTTCGTTTGTATTTCAGGTGGTCAGTGCTTTAGAATCATGGATCATTAGGATAGTGTGGATAACAAACAAAGGGGGACCTTTTCCCTCTGAATTGATCTGCAACAGAGTGAGGCTCTGAAATTTGGGGCTACTCTGTGACTCTAATTTCTCATCCTTCTCCTTTTCTTCTTAGCTTTCTTCTCAGAATTTTTTTTTCTTCTGCCACTCCCTTTCCCCCTCCCAACTCCATGGATTTGTCCTCTAAATGAGCCACGGGTGGGAGGGACCACTGGATGGAAGTAAAGCAGCGAGCATGAGCCAGAGAATGCCAGAATCAGCTCTTTGTTATTGGTTGGTTGCTGTCTGATGGATGGATGAGGGAGGAGTAAGTTCATCAGTCGGCTCTGACAGAACTGAAGTACAGAAACCAAATATACAGGTAAGGGGTGGGGGAGGGGTAGAATCCTTTACACAAGGGATCTTCTGAGTTGTTATGGGACAAATTTTATAATGTGAAAATTATTCTGATTTTAGTCATACAATGTGGACTGCATGCACGCCATGAGGCAGCCTTTCTAATGAGCTGCTCTTTCTCCCCCTAAGAAATCTCAGCTGGTAACGATGCCAGTGCCAGGTCTAGCACAGGATAACTTTCTCTACAAGTATCACTGAGGTAAAATCCATAGATAATGATGCTAAGGGTATTCCTTGGTCTTTAAAAATTGAGCATGTAGCATTGGGGAATCAAATAAAGCACAAGGAGAGCTGCCTGCATTCCAGTGGTTCAGAGAAAATGGAGCCATCAGTGAACATGCAATGTATTCTAAGTGACACGCAGTGTCCTTTTATAATGGCACCAACAAGGTGGATGAGTGCGAACAGCTTTCCCATCTCTGCAAATTGTTGAGGCCTTGCCTACACTAATATGGTATGATTATGTGTGTTTCCTTAAGCCATTTGTTGTAACTAACCGCTTTGGGAGAGTTTCATGCAGTTGAAGGCTGGGAATCCTTTCACTGAATAAATTCAACTGTGCTAAATCAGTGAAGAATTGTAAGAATGTGCTTGTCAATAGCTATGCACATATTTTCATCCCGAAATGCTGGGCAACATAATTTTTGAGTGGTTACCTTATGGAAATAAATGGTGGATTAACTGATCTACTACTGCAATAGCCACTTCATCCAGGAAGCAAATATGTTTTAGGAATAATTGCAAGATAGCATTTATTTCATCAGTGATTTGAGTAATTAATTCTACTTTTGAAGACAGCTGAAGGATTAAGGTTTCACTTTTTAAATTAGGACATGGTAGAGCTTTAAAAGATGATTCCCTCCTTTATCCCCCTCAGGGTATGTAGGAAAAGTAAAAAAAATATAAATTTAATAAATTAAAAAGGGAAATGCATTAATCTTCTCTTTGGTCATAAACATACTTGCATATGTATTCAAATGATTTAATGAATTGTATATGCATTTTTTCAAATGGTGATATAAAATGAAAGGAAATGATTATCTACATCTATAGATTTCTGGGTGAAAATTTTACAAGACAACTTGTTTTTCTCTGGAAGACAATTACTCATCTGGTCACATAACACGTGGTCAAAAAATACTTGTTGAAGTGAATTTTAAAATGGAAAACTTTCAGTGGATTTTCATTTATTTTTTCAATATTTCTCCAACTGAAGAAACAAAAAGATAATTTGCCAGAACAACTATGATTTCTCCTTTGCAGTGCATAGTTTAACTTCAAGAAATTATTTTTTAAAACTAATAAAAACTTAAATAATTACCTAATTGAGTAGAAAAAATCTTGTCTTTTCAGTTTAGAAAATATAGGCACTGCATTTTACATACTTAAACAGTCATGTTGACCTACTTAAAGCTTATTTGATGTTACGTTATAAATCACATTTTATATTTCAAAAATAATCGTACAATGCATCAATTTTGAAAGTGTTTCCAATTAGTCATGGATACCTCTGAATTTGCCATTAACATAAAGTCATGGTCAAACAAAATAATTCCAAATATGGATCTATTAAAAAGTAATTAAAGTGACATATAACTCCAATTATATTTCTTCAGGAATGTGTTGGAGATATCTCTTGCCTGTGTAGTTATATCTTTTAAATTATGAATTCTGAATAAAGCTACCTTCAGGAATGAAGGGGAATTGATGAAAATTAGAGAGCAGAGTTCCACATGGTTTTAAATTATTCTGTCTCCTTGGAAACCAGCTGCTGCAGATGCGTTTTGCTTTCTTTGGCTAAAAATATCTTCCTTTTAATAATCACTATGGGAGAGATGCTGAATAAAAGCAGAGGATATTGTTACTGGTTTTTATAATTTCTTTAATGGCATACATATTTTGGATGAAGTATAGATATGCCATTGCTCATCCAGTATTTCCTATCAGCGGCTGGCAGACGTCTGTAAGCCTTGTGAAAATGAGATAACTATAGTAACTTTAACTGCATGGTCTACTGGGAAATGAGACTGTAAGTGTGTATGTTTTAGAGTAGAAGAGGATGAGAGTGAATAAATAGAGAGAACAACTAAAAGATTTCTGTCTGTAGGAGATTAAAACATAAGGAAAAAAATGCACACATGACTGTTTTGTGAAAGAAGTCTAGGTAAGATTCATTGTGTTTTCTATGAATTCATTATTTTGAATATGTTAGAATGGTTTTTTTATTTATATGGACAACATGATACCCAACTTCAAATTATCTTTGTATTTGCCTTTCTTTTCCCTTTTTTGAACTAGTTCGGTCCATACTGAATATAGGTTAAATCAAGAAACTTTGCTTCATGTGTTAAAATGTTTATTTCTATAGTTTAAAAAATTTAATATTTAACGTGTACTATCTGTAATTCCTTTTCAGGATAAGAATGATGTTAGTAATTGAAATTAAAGATTATTTGTGGACTGAAGTTTTAAAAAAATACATTCCCTTATCTTTAAAACTCTTTAAAATGTTGTAATTCACATATTGTCTCAAACTCCAAATATTTCTTGCTTTAAATAGTGAAGCAATGATGTATAAGTAACTCATCCAAGATCAAATGAAGATTCTTATCACCAATACAACAAGAAATACATTTTTAAAACTGAGAGCTTTATTTATTTAAAACTAATTAACAATATATTTTCCCTATAAAGGTTTTTTGACCTACTGTATATTTTAATTATATGTTTTTTATTTTAATCTTTGTGCATTTTAAGAGTAACTATGTCTTCCACAACCACACACATACAATTTTTTATCAGTCACTCACTGTAGAGAAAAATACCATTTTGTTAGTATGTTCGCTCTTTTATTTCTTTAGTCTTTTTAACTGTATTTTTCTTTTTCTAAGACTAGTTTTATTTCAGTCAGTTTTGATGAGAAAATAAATACTTTATTTTCATAATATTCTTCTTAGCCCATATTAGAATTCTTGTTAGCAATAAAGAAAGTCTAATACTAAACTATTATACATTGTTTCAAAATATTTAATTTCCAGTCAATACATAATTTAATAGCAAATTAATTTGGAATGTCAATATATTATCTTCCATGATAATTTAAGAGAGTAGTGAATATTTGGTTTTGATTAATTACCATATGCAAGGAGAGATGTTCTCAGTAGCTATTTCATTATAAACAGACAATATTAATGAGCATATTAACAATAAAGCAGATGGATTAGTAAATGGATTATGAGATTAATGTATGTAACCCCTATTTTAGAGACAATCAAAATTAATCAAGCGCACTTTTAGGTTTCTGAAAATAATCTGTTGCATAGCAATAGCTCTGAACTGTAGACAATTTAAAAATACACTTTAGCAACAGTATGTAATTATGGCTTCATGCTTCTTTATTTGCTAAAACTAGCCTGCCAGATTTGTAGGTAAGTTTATATGGGCCTCTTAAGTGTCACAAAATGTACTTAGGAAAATGAAACATTTAACAGCTTCCTCTCTAATATCAAAAGGCAGCTTTACATCTGTACTGGAATTGTGCCAGTTTGGCCCAGGGCCCTATTTGACTGGAAATGAAGAGCGAGTGTTACTACCACTGGAAATAAAGCTTGTGTTACATTGCATGATGTCTAGATTGTGTTATATGATCATGGTCACTTAGCCTAGTGAATAACTGTATTCACATTTGTGCCATGGTGAGATTTGACTTTCGAAAATGTTGGTCAAGAATTTTCCTTGTTGTACTTAATTGTTAGTTCCTGAGAGCAAAGACTTCAGTGGAATTGAGCAACAAGTGTAGAAGATACAAGCTTCATTCAGGGACAAGTGGCCTGTAGTGCAAGGCAACAGTTCTATTTCATGACTCTATCATTGCAATTGAAGAATGATGTGCAATGGATCATTTTACTGTTTTTTCATCCTATTTTTATTTTTTATTGTAATTCCCCAACTTAAGTAGTTTATTAGATACTTAAGCACTGCTTAGTGTTCTAATGTTATGACAGGTGAAAACAATCCATTTAACCCAAGAATTACGATTGTATGTAAATATATACCCACAATACGTTTCATCTGATGGAGTATAAGATAATGCTGGTCCCATTTATTAAAAGCGCTTAACACAACAACAAAGACAATGTTTTGGTGAGAGATTAGGTTGCCATCATTCCATATCACAGGGCCAAGAAGATTAATGGTTACAATAAAGAATCTTTTAAATGCTGCATTAAATTTAGTTGAACTGAGACCTAGGGTGGTTATCTTCCAGTATTAGCAGAGGCATTGGTACTGGGGAGACACCATGAGCTGCAGGAAAACTAATTTCTATACTATCTTTGAGTCACTTGAATGCTAATGAGTAAAAAAAATATCTTAAAACAATAACCACTAACAATGAGTGAGTCCCCTTCACTAATTTTTTTCCTCTGAAGTATCAAGACAACATAAAATGTATGTTAGAGAAGCTATAAGGCATATAGGAGAGGGGGGAGGCATGAGGCTACATTGACTTTGATATTGTATGGAAAGCATAGAATTATAGTACAGAAACAACTCTGATACTGTGGAACCACAAACTGCTTCCTACCTGTGTGATTTTGAGTAAATTTTTTAACTTACCTGAGCCTTATTTTCTGGAACATTAAAATGAGAGGATTGGACTAGATGGCCTCCCAAGTCCTTTCCAGCTCTGGATCTTTGATCCTATGACTTTTTGGAGCTTCTTTATGGTCCCATCCTCTGATTAAGACCACATGCTATAAAGAATTGGTACATATCATTGGCCCCTCATATCCTTGCAGTCCTGAAAAGCTGTGATTCATTATCACCTATGGTCTTTGTGACAACTTATGTATTTATTATTCAAAGCTAAAAGCAGATTTTATGTTTACTATTGAGTGTCTAAACCCTTTTTAGAAGCTGTTGTATTATGGGGCATATCACTGGTCAACCAGATAAATGAAATAAATTCCTAAATATGTCCCTGGAATGTATTTACAAAGATCTTAATTTTCTTTTGTATTTCCAGCTAGGTTAGCAGCTAAAAAACAGTGTTTGTCCTCTTTCATTTCCCAGGATTCTATTGGTTATGCTACTGACAGCAGAATAAGACAAAAAAGACAGTAGGCTGTGGAAAAGGCTTTTGGCAACTATAAAAAACTCCTTTTCCCCCTCAGTTTTTTTGTAGTACTGTTCCACTAGCTCATTGCTTTACTGTATAGTGCTGTGTTTACTTGTAATCACTACTAATACATTTTAATTTTAAATAATAGTATCAACCTGGCAAGGTGACCCATAAATGAAAACATTTAGGGGATGAGAAATAGATGTAAGATATTGGTGACAGAGAGAAGGTCTTAAAGTCACGGGGCTAAGAGAACCCCCAAATGGATCCACTGATAATACTGGTACAAGATGCTGCATGAATATATTAGAATAAAGGCCATATAGAAATCTGCTTCTGAGAGGTTGACTCCAGGTGATTATGGGACCATCAGGGCAAAGGACTTCCTGTTTCCTATAAACTATTTGTTTTCACCAGTAAGTCCAGGCTATTGAAATCATCTGGTCTACCAAGCCACCTGTCACATTTAAAAAATGAAATTGGTTTGGCATAGCTCCTTCTTAGTGAATCCAGTTGTCCTCCAATTCTTGTGATTACCTCATTGGGATAGGGATAGAGATAGGGGCTGGATTAATGATTACATTCTTCTAGGTAATTCCTAGATAAGGAACTTTATTTTTGCAGGTTGACACCTTCTCTGTAACTTGTAGTTTTAAAGAGTTTCCTTGGACACTGAGATGCTAAGTGACTTGCCCAGGGTAACACAGCCAGTACAGGTCTGAGAAAGGACTTCAACCCAAGTCTTCCTGATTCCAAGGCTAGCTCTCTATCCACTATGCCATTCTTCTAAGTATTATGATGACACAGGACATTTTTTTCCTGCTGGTATAGAAGGTTACAAGAGCCTAGATTTTATCTATCTTATCAGTAATAACTGAACAAAGTAATTATTTTCTCTTATTTTATGGGTCCAAAACCTCTTAAGATTTTGGCTGACTATTCACATAGGAAAGACCAAGTGGATGAGGAATTTCTATTGTCTGAATTTGACATGAATTGGAGAGACAACTTATAGATCTTGTCCATTAGTGTGTATATCATTAGTATGTATATATATATGTACATTAGTATGTATTATATGTATGTATGTATATGTAATGTATGTCCATTAGCATGTATTAGTATGTATATCTAGAATTAAACTAGAAAAAGAATGCAAGCTGAATTGCCTACAGAAAATTACAAAGGGCTTTTAAAAATACCAAATTACTCCTGGAAACAAAGGCCTTTTTTAATATCAATATTTTGCCATAATCATTTTGTGGCTGTTAGACCATAATTATTTTGTAGCTTTTAGAGAATTGAAAATATTTAACACACAGGGCAATGGAGAAGAATATGATGAGTGTGAACAGTCTACAAAATGAGCCAGTGAGGGCTTTCAAAAAATAATAGAAAAAGATGTCATCAGATGTTTGATGGGAAAAGAATAATGGGTTGACCATGTGGTGGGGGTAAGGAATGACAGGGAAACAGAATTTTCCATTGGTATCTTTGTGGTATCAAGGTGTAATGTTAATAGGGTATAAGATCTTCCCTGCCCATTAATAGGCCTCATGTGGAGTCCATTGCGGGAGGAACTTGCTTAAAGAGAAGCTTGTTTAGGGAATGCTTTCACACATTTTGGTACTAAGTTGATTAGGCACTGAGTCAGGAGAGTTGTGTTGCCTTCTGGCTCTGATAAGTGTATATATTCTCTGAGTTGGTATTTTGCTTTGGGGGCTCACTTATGAGAAGGACCTTGTGATTCCCTGGTTGAGACTCTGAGTGGCTGTATGTTCGGAGCTCCCCCCAACAGCTCAGATGTAAAGAATCTCTCAATTCAGGGATGTAGGAAAATTGTGTAGCAATATTGTTTTGATTCAGGCAATAGAGCCCTGTCTCTTGGTCTTTGTTCTCTGTTTATATTTTCTCTGTATTTTTTCTGAAATTCAGGGTGCTTATTCTTCCCCTGAATTGGTGAATGTAATTAAAGAAGATTGTTGACCCCTTAAACAACTCTCTTTCCTAGTAAAGCAGATCTAAGAACCTGTACAAGCAGTCATCCTGGGTATGCCAGTATAGTTGCCTTTACACAAAGGAAAATAAGAAAGCCCCCTAGCACATTGAATGGACCTCCCTGTAACCAAATTATGGAATGTTGTGGACAAAAGTCACTTAGAATCTGGAGGCAACAAGGGGTTGAAATTTGCATGATGGAAGGGAACATTCAGATTCAGGAGATCACAAATTCCTTTGCATATTTGAGTCCTTGATTTAGTTGTAATGTAAAGAGGTTTAGATGATGGGAATACTTTTATTTCCTGTGACCATATTGTTTATTTTATGTGCCAAAGAAAAAATAATCTTTACTCTCATAAGCCATTAATTATATGAGAATTCATCACACAAAGGACTTTCTAACCTTAAAATAACAATGTAGTTTTTGGAATCTCAGTTCCATTTAAATGATGGAGATTTGTCTAGGAATTCCAGATCTACAACCAATAAAATAGTAAGAAAGGAGATTGTTTCAGAATTATTTGAATGGCAGTGATTCTCCTACCTGAAACTTTTGACTTGTCTAGAAATCATACTAGTGTCAGAAAGAAGAAGCAAGAATTGTGTTCTTTTGTCTTCTGCTTAATGTAGGTGCCCAGAGAATACTGGCATTCCAGTTAACTGTTAACTAAGAAATGCCTTTCCAAACCAAAAAATATATTCTCTAATGACTCCAAAATATGCATAAACTTTGAATAACTTACATTTTCTGTAATTTATTGAATACCTAAAAGGCATAATTTATTGAGTATCCATGATGTCTATAGCATTCTACAGGGTACTGCTGGTACACACCTTTCATAGTCTCTAAATTCAAGAAGAGGCAGCTAGGTAACTCAGTGGATAGAGCTCTGGGCTTGGAGTCAGGAAGACCTGAGTTCAAATCTGGATTCAGACACTTACTGTTTGATATTGTGCAAGTCACTTAACTCTGTTTGCCTCAATTTCTTCATCTGTAAAAGAGCTGAAGAAGGAAATGGTAAACCACTCCAGTATCTTTGCCAACAAAACCCCATCCATGGGGTCACAGAGTCAGAGATGACTGAACTACTGAACAACAATGATTTAAGAAGTTTACAAGTAAGGTGAGGAAACAAAACTTAGGTGGATGATGTAAATAATTGCATAAGACCATTTATGATTCAGTGCCAAAATGTTGATGATGGTGTAGGAGCTGAGAAAGTATAGAACACCGTAGACTAGAATGATTGGAAATGAAAGAAGTGGGACTTGTGATAAGCCTCGAAGGATAGATAATATTTATGGTGAGAGCAGGGAATCCATGCAAGAACAAAGTATTAACTAATATGGAAAGACATAAATAACTTCAAAATTCAGGAAAGAAATAGGTGGATTGAGCCAAAGCATTGCTGCTGGTACATAGAAGGAGATAAGGTAGTAAAGGTAGATGAAGGATAGGATGTTGATTTCTTTGGCACCAAACAAGAGAACTGAGTGGTGATGGAGGAGCATAGAAACTTATAAAATGGGGAACAATATGATAGAAATAGTCTTTTATAAATAATAATCTGTTAAAAATATACAAAAAGAACTGGAGGTGGAGTGCAGATACAAAAATGAGGAGAGCAATTACAGTGTATTGAAATGTCCTGTGTAGTTTGATGAGGACCTAGAGAAGGATGATAGTGGAAATGGAAGAAATAGAAAGACTGCAGATGGACAATTAGGAGTTATAGGTTAAGCTGTGGCTTATTTTAGAAATTGAATAGGTCTTCCAGTGATCCCAAATTGCCTGATGCTACAAAAGCCCATCTTTTTAATGATAATATTCTTACAGTGATGATACATTTGAAAATCATGAAATAGGATGATGTAAGAATAACATTGTAAGTAAACTAAAGGGAAATCAAGATACTCATAGTGAGTGTAAGTAAGCTGCCACATATTACCTATATAACTTTACACTTACACTAAGTTGCTATAGTGATATCCCCTAATACTAACGATGACTGAGAGGCAAGAAAAAAATTTAACAAATGCATCTAAAAACAGTAAGACAGACGGTCATCAAATAAGAATGAGATGCAACTGGCATGTTTGGATTAAAGAGATAAAAAGCAGATAGGTGGTGTGGAAGATTGAGTGCTTGGCCTGAAGATCTGGCTTCAGATGCTTCCTTGGCAAGACACTTAATCTCTGCCTGCCTCAGTTTCCCCAACTGTAAAATTAAGATAATAATAGTACCTGTTGCAAGAATCAAATGAGATAATATTTTTAAAGCATTTAACACAGTGCCTGGCACTTAGTAGATACTGTATAAATACCTATTTCCAAGATCTAGAGCTCATTGGATGGATACTCTGTGGATGGTTTAAAGGAAAATATGGATGGGAATTTCACTGAATGAGATTATGTGGGAGGGTTTTAATCTGCAACAGATAAGGGATTGGTCACAGGAATGAAACTACAGGGATATCCCCCCAAGTATCAAAGCAAAGTGGTATTTTGGTTTTGCAAAAGCATCTTAAAGCCATGTTCAGATGATGTTTCTTTCTAGCTTCCTGTCTTCCTCTTTCATGAGGTGCTGTTCTTTAATTAACTCTTACATGCCTCCCAGACTGCATGAAGGCACTTAGTTATTAGGGTATGGATGAGGAGACTGTGGATTTGTTAACTTAATGAGCTACAATTCACCAAACTAACTGGCCCTTTTCTGAGTCTTGTGCTCTTTTCTATGTTGGTTGCACATTCATAATCATTCTCCGATAATTGAAATCTGTGTCTACTGTGTCTATATCCTGAAGCCTTCCCATTTCCTTCCTATTCCTCTCCAGGTGGGGGGAGTCTGGTAGAACTGAATCCTGACAATGAGAAGAACACTGGTACAGTCACAGGGTGAAAGGACTGTGGTTTGAGAACTTGAAGGGACATCAGAGGATATTGCACATAATCCCCTCATTTCATAGAAGAGAAAACAGACTAGCAGCAGATTTAATATTAATGTAAAGACTTAAAAGTTCTTCCCAGTTCTAATGACTATCTTTTTGGAATAAAGTTTATTCTTTCATCCTGCCCAAAGTACTATGATGATTTATAAAAGAAAATTATTTTGGAGATTTCTGCAAGGTCACACAGCTTGTCAAAGTAATGTCTAAGACCCATGTCTCCTGAGGTCAGTCGTCTTTCCACTACAACACTTGTCGAGTCATTTTTCCATCATACCTGTCATACTCTGTGACCCCATTTGGGGTTCTCTTGTCAAAGATACTGGAGTGGGTCAACATTTCCTTCTCCAACTCATTTTACAGATAAGGAAAACTGAGGCAAACAGGCTTAAGTGCCTTGCTGAGGGTCATACAGCTAGTAAATATCTGAGGTCATATTTGAACTCAGGAAGAAAAATCTTCCTGACTCCAGGCCTCGTGCTCTATCCACTGTGGGTCACTGCCACATGGGGTTGCCTAATATGAGTAATTACATCCTTTCATTGTGCTGAAAATAGATGAACCAGTTTGATAAGTTTAAGGGGTCTGATTTATAAAATAAAATTTAAAAAAAAAAACAATTTTAACAGTCCTTCCTGCAAACAGAAAGACAGGGTCCACATTTAGGTGAAGGAAGCTAAAACTTATTTTTCCTTGCTGCTATGCTGAGAGTTAGTAGTTACTTGGCATCTCTTAGATGCACAATAGATATGTAGTGAGCAAGGATACATGTGGTATGAATGAAGTAGAAAAAAAATCTGAGAACCCTTGAGTCATCAGTTAGATTGCCAGGTGGACTGGACCTGAAGAGTATGATTTATTTTCCCAATATCTCCTTGCCTCATCAAGCCCTTTCTCTTGCACCCACCAACCTGTTCATGATCTAACCAGAACATAACCAGAATGTCCCAAAAGTCTTAGTGCATTTTAAAATTCTTTAATAGCATAAAACTAAGCAGACTTTTGGAAAATCCTGAACTTGAAGCTTGTAGAATATATGAGTAATAGACTATAGCAACCAGCTTCTCTAACCTGTCGATCAGCTTTAAAGAACTCTTCCTTCCTATAGGGAATGGATCTTAACTAAATAAGCTTCTTACTAGCGAATGAAAAAGATGAATAGAGAACCTGCTCATGACTGTCAGGTGTGGGGGTTCTGATTTTTTTCTTCTTCCTGCCTTGTCGTGGCATTTTCCCTCTGTAGGAATAATTAAATTAACACTCTGATCTAATTGTCTTTTAGTCCTTCGCTGTGTAAAGGTGATATACAGCATGATACAGGAAAACAGGGAAATTCCTATATTTTATACAAAGAATCCTAAAATCAAGAGCTTATGGAATAATAGAAGGGAGCTCCCTTGGGAGATCTGGCTGCCGAATGCATCATTCCCTTGATTCTGGCCAGGTGATTATCGGTTATTTTCTTGATGAAATGCAGGGTCAAGGACTGTACAAGCTTATTATCACGGTCGTCATTAGCATTACTTTGAATGGTATTTTGTAAACATTTTCACCCACTAAATACCTACTCCAAAGATTCATGATGTCAGAGAGGTGACCTTGGATTCTCAAAGACTATGACAGAAGAGGACAAAATTCTTTTTTCATTTCTATCAGGCTGGAAAGGCTCAGAAAGGCTCATGATTAGAACATTGTCAGTCTGGTTAGAAATGTTTCCGGTCACAGGTATTCCAGAAGACTCTCTCTTGAAGGAAAGGTCTGGAAATTAAGATCCAAGTGCTAGTCCACCACCAGTTTGTATGACCAGTGAATTAAGAATAGTTTGCATATTTTAAGATAAAATTTATTGCATTTAAAAATCTAAAAAAACATTGTTGGCTCCCAGGCTGGGAGGGTAGGGGGAAGGGGGCAGCAGACCAGATTTGGCCCAAAGGCTATAGTTTACCAGTGCCTGTCTTTAAGGATGGATGGGTTGAAATCTGTCTTAGTGAATGGTGTATCCACACTGATGAAATGATAGATCTTGAGAATTTTGAAGTATATTTACACGTTTACAATTATTTTCATACTGCCAAAGAGATAACAGATCTTGCTGCTAACATTCAATGTCAAGTCTACTATATTGCATAGAATAAATGTTTGCTAAATGAATTATTCTGTTTGGTGCATTTTAAAGTACCTTTATTTAGCAGTTTGTACTTTGCAAATGTTTTCATTTTTTTACAGAGGGAAGCATAGTGTAATGGAAAGAGGTACTGAGCTTAAAGTTCTAGGACCTGAATTCTTGTTCTAGTCATGACACTTGGGAACTTGTGGGATGTCGATAAAGTCACCACTATCTTTCTTGGCCTCAGTTTCTTTATCAATAAAATGAAAGAGTGGATTAGGCAACCGCTCAGATCCCATCCAACTCTAGATCTAGAATTTCTCTGTCTCTGTCTCTATGTCTCCTTCACATATGTGTGTTCCTCAAAGAAGTACTATGAGATGAAGTCAGTAATACTTCCCCCATTCATAAAATAAAGGAAAATTGTGAGATTTCTTGCCCTAGAGTTTCAAAATAAGTCACTGGAAGAGTGAAAAGTAGAATTTTAAAACTTGACTTCTGACAAAGCTCTACTTATATTTTCCCTTCTTTTAAATGCTGAAAAAATTGGAACTGATCTTACTTTTCCCTTTTGTTAGCGCTTTATTTTAACCACATTCTTTTAAAGACAAGGTCTTCTGCTGTTCCACGGTTGCACATGATGATTGGAATTAGTTTTGCTCAAGTCTCTGTGCGACAGGATAAGTGCATTGAGGGTCATTGATGCTAAGTGTTTTCTTCCTTTCTCTGTCTGATTTTTCTTTCTGCCTATTATTAGAGACATATCAGTGGAAGTAGAATCTTATTTTCTCCCCCAACCAAGCTTCTTCTGCAGTCAAGTCACAATCTTTTGTTTATGATTTTGCAATCGGTTGCCATGGAAATAATTGCAACACTGCAATTTCTATGTTAGAACCACAGGGATTACAGTAGGAAAAGAGTGGCCGGCAGCAAAAGGGATTATTTTTACAAGGGTTTTCCATGCTTTAGGATCAATTAGTTATTCAACAAGTATTTATTAAACACATGCTATGTACCAAGAATTGTGCTGGGGGTACAAATACAGAAATGAAACAGCCTTTACCCTTAAGGCACTACCATTCTATTAAGTGATAGAGCACATATTAAGGCACAGTGACCAATGAAGGGAGATGTTTTTTTTTGGTAGTCATGGGTATTATGAGTGAAGTCATAAGAAAGTAGACTGTCCTGTACTTTCCAGAAGCAATGGTAATGTGGATTTAATTATTATTCCCTGAGCAAGAAATAGAAAAGAAGGGAAGAATGCTTGAGAGGAAAGAGAGCCAGATTACTGCACTAGTCTTGATGGGTGGACAGTTCAATGGATAGGATGAGGCATTGTCTGGGGCTAGTTGACATAAGGAGTTGAGGGGAGGATTGATTCAGCCCCCAATCTAGGTGAACTGACGGATTAACACATGGGAGGCCATGGGAGGGGAGAAGAAGATGGGTGAAGTAAACGAACCTATTCTGCTTCTTGGCTCTTTCTCCTCCACAGCCTTTGGTCTAATCTGTCTTACTATTTTGCATAAGACTATGCTTTCAAGTTACCAGAGACTAAAATGTATGTTGAAATAATGCTAATTACTTATAAATTATATATATCTACATATGTATGTATGATAAAAATTATACATCTCAAGGTATTGTCATAATAGTTTCTAAACAAAGCCCTCCGTTTCAGTATATCAATGAATCCATGATCCCATCCATGTGGATATTCCCTTCCAAACTCTAATAATGCAGATCACATCCCATCTATATCTGCCTGTCTTGTATGCTTCTTGAGCATATCAGAAGATATGCATTAGAGAGTGACTCAGGTTGCTAAAAAAAAAAGGGATCCTCATGTTTTTCTTGATATTGTGAGAATACGATTGAAACATATAGTATTCCTTACACTATGTAACCAGCCCATCATCTTTTTCAGTCCTACATTTCCTTGATGACACCTTTGCTCTTGAGTAGTTCTACTTTTGCAATGTGTTCTTGCTATTTCCTACCCACAGTTACTTCTTTATTGACCTCTGGGGGATGCTTAGCTTCAACTCTTCTGTGACTGTAGTATTTCATGACTCATAGCTATGTAACATCACTGAAAGAATAGTGGAATTTTAAAGAGAGAAACTTACAATTGTTAAAAAACAAACAAAAACAACTTTGCATTTCCCAAAGATGTTCCAACTTGCCTTTTTCCTTATGTTCAATTCTAGAAACTCCTGTAACTATAAATTAATATTTGAGAGCATGTAGCTCCCTCAACTAATAGGCACTCAATAAACATCTTAAAAACTCAGTTGAATTATTATTTTGGTATCCCATGAGTTTTCCTGAGAAAACTCCAACAGTTAAAACAGTCACTGAAATATATGGACTTAAGGGCTCCTGGTGGATGTCACCCCATCATTTAAACTTGAAATCAGGCCCAGTCTAAGATATATGGACCTGCTCTCCTTCTGAAATAGAAACCAGTGATGATCCTTTCACTTGGTTCTGTCCCACAGAGTAAATGCAACTGGAAATGTGGGATGAAAAAAAAATAAAAAGAAGTAAACAGTCAAATTAAGGGGGGAGTCACTTGATTATTGTGTGACTTTGATCAGAGAGACAAACAAGCTTTTGAAATAACATCATTCTCAGAATCAGAAGTTTATAATCACAGTTGTTAATTTTCTAAGAGATTTTTGACAAGGTGTTACATTACTATGTCTCCTTGTTTCTATAGAGTACGCATAAAAATTCTCATAATTCTTTACCACTAACATAGAAATTAGTTATTTCTTGAAAGTAATGTGGATATGTTTATGTGTAGCCATTACTGTGAACTTTTTCAGCTAAATTATCAGAAGGAGATCCATTTTTAGTAGAGTGTTAGATTTAGAATCAAGAAGATCTGTCTACCTCAGATATTTCCTACCTGTGTGACCTCCCACAATTTACTTATCCTCTCTAGATTTCAGTTTCCTAGTCAATAAAACAAAGATGTTAGACTCAATGACCTCTAAGGTCCACTCCAGCTCAAAATCTATAATCTATTTATTGCTCCCTGAAAGCAAATAGGCAAATTTTTACCATCTTCAAATATTAGTTAGATTTGAATGCAATTCAATTCAGTTCAGAAAAACTTGGAATTAGAGTCAGACTTACAAAATAAAATTGTCAAGTTGGAAAAAAATGTTTGGGCCACAGCACTTCACACCTATCCCCCACAGACTTCCCTTCTGTTGTTTACTATTTTCCTATCAGCACTTTGACTTCCTTGATGGGGATGATGCTAGACCTTGATTATCTAGGGCCTTCAAATTTGATATTTTTCATAATTAGATCTTTGTACCCTGGGAATCACCCCAGACCTTTCTACTCCCCCTATCAAAATGTATTTATTCTATGGCTTTGTTTTAGGCCCCTGAACTGTACTTTACAAGGCAATAGCTAACTAATCTGGCAGATTATCACATTGAGATTTTAATGGATGTAAATGGTTTAATATGTCACCCTTCCCAGGTGACAGACCTACCTTTTAAAGCGGCCTCCTATAAAAGAGTCCCTTTACCTGAGAGAGCAACTCTTTTGGGAAGAATTCTAAGCTTTATGGTGATTTTTTTGGATAAGTGGAATTTTCTGCACTCTTTAAGTCAAACACGTAAAGGGGTTTCTAACCTGCTCTATACAGGGTCAGCCTTGCTTGGGACATAATCTGAGTATCTCCCTTTCTTTAGGCCTCCTTTATAAACTCCAAAAAATAAGAAAAATAAGAAGAATGCAAATGAAATATAGAATATAATATTATGATGGATACTAAAGATAAACGATTATTTTTGTCAGTGCCTGTGGTAGTGCATCTAATTTTTAGGAAAGGCAAATTGTGAGAGAATCAATTTCTTCCATTTCTCACCTTATAACTTGACATGCTGTCTCTATCCAACACAATGGTAGTACTGTGCAGGTATGTGTTGTGGGAGGAAGGAGGTGGTTAGTGTCTGTGTATGTGTGTGTTGGGGGGTGTTTCTAAGAGCTTGTCTTCTTTAAAAGAAATTTTCTCTTGGTTCGATTGATATTTTAAAATGTGTATTTTAGGACCACATTCTTTTGGACTGCAATGACCATATTCAGAATGAAGCTGAAGAGAAATAAGTAAATATTTTATTCTGTAAAAGAGTTAAGAGGAGGTACACAGAGTCCAGGGACTTTCATTCACCTGATATATTCCCTGTTCAATCAACCTCCTTGGAGTTGGACCTAAGTAAGTGTTCCATGTAGTCATACTGAGTTGACTGATAGCATAAGGCATCTAAATTCTGTAGTTATATCCATCCCTAGCAACCCATTTTATTTCTGATGGAGAGAGAGGCCCAGGAAAGCATATGCCTCTGCACCTGAATAAAGAGTATGCCAGAAGCACTTCTTAATCTGTATGCCCTGGATGTACCGCTGCCTGCAAGTGAATGATCTACTTTGTTCTGGACTGAGAGGCTTTGTCATTGATAATACATGCTCTACCAGTACCAATCAAGTAAATATATTTGATTCTGAGTTTGATGTACCAAAACATTGGATTGTATATCCTTGTACAGTGTCTCTCATTCTACAGCCTTAATTTTTAAGAAGGGACTGATGTCGGAGCATAAATAAGAAAAACAATGCTGCGTGATGGGATGGGTCAGTTAAAAAAAATCACAGGAAGGATTTATTTGGGCACAGATGTGATCACTGAGTGTACATGGCTCTAAAAAAAAAATTAAAGTCCCCATTAAAAAAAAAATGCCTTCAGAGACCTTGGCTGCACAGTCAGCGGTCAAATATCTCAGTGCTATAATATTGCTCCTGTCCCTGTTACAGGTACATGTGACAGCGCTGCAGCGATGAGTGGAATTTTAAAGAGGAATTTGGAAGAATTTGAGGGCTCCTCATCCTGTTCCTCTGTGCGGGAATCAGATGATGAAGTTTTTAGCGGTGACAGTGCTGACAGTGGTGATAGTGTCAATCCATCCACTTCTAATCATTTTACCCGTAAGTACAAAAGCTGTATTTCAGTCTACCCTCTAAATCGCATTGTGTGGCTCAATCTCGGTGGCTTTAACTTTATCCGTGCGCTAATATCTGTCCCTAAGTCTTTCATCATAAAGGAATTATTTGCCAAATATGATATAGTTTCAGTCAATTAAGTCCTCAGGAGCATGGTCCCATCCTTTGCTGTACACTGAGAGGAGCAGAAAGGACGGGCAGAAAGGAGACTGATGGAAGGTTAACAAATTGCAGCTAGAAATGAGTTAAATAGATGACTCTAGCCTCCAGAAATAGATCCACAGGAGTAATCTGATCAGAGGGACTATACTGTCATCCCAACACTTAGCAGAGACTATTTGCAGTAGAACCAAGTATGATATGCATTCTTTCTCAAGGAAAGAGAATCACATTCCTTGGCAAAAAAAAAAAAAAAAAAAGACACAGATCGAACCATGTCGCTGGCAGCCCTGGACTTTCTAAAAGTGATTTGGGCTTACTTTATTTCCAGATTGGGGAAAGTATTTCCTATAATGGACCTCAGGCTTATTACATCCACTGATTCCAGGTTTTCCCAACCTGAGTCACTTAGCTCCCCGATATTGATCAAATCCCTGATTCCTTACAAATTCCTTTTTTCTTTGTAAATTTCACTGGTTTTTAAAATTAGCTTGATAGTTTTCATTCAGCGATTTATGAAACTTTAAAGGATTTCTTTCCAAAAATTCTGATAAGGATTTTGTAATTGTTCTTTCTTTTTTTTTTTTTTTAGTTTACCTCTTTCAATTCCAATTAACTATTTAAAAAAGAAGAATCAAAGCTATTATATTCTTGTTTAGAGGTGTGGCAAGAATGAGAAAGCAGTCTTATCTTTCCTTCAAAGAAAATTTTGTCATAACTATTTTCTTAAGAATTCTTGAAACAAATCAATCTTTTTGAAATCTGAGTAAGATTTTAGATATACTAAATCACAGAATATGAGGGCTAACAGCAACCATACGAATCGGTCCAACTTCTCTTTTTTCAAGGTGACAAAACTGATGCCCAGAATCACGAAATGACTTGTTCAGTCACACAGCTGATTAATGTCAGAACATCCCAACCTAGTGCTCTTTCCATTATTCTATGTGAGCATATATTAAGATTTTTTTTTTACCTTCATGTCTACTAGTATTTTTTCAAGAAGATATGGATCTAGGGTTAATTAAATTGACCAAAATTGTTGCTTGACTTTTGGTCCTGATGTAATTTCACGAGTAGGAGATGAGCAAACTCCTTCCATTAATGCAGATAGGTAACTGCTCTGCAATTTGTAGCCTGAGAGAGTTGCCTGGGGCACTGAGAGGCTTAAGTGACTTGCCTAGAGGTATCAGAAGTTGGACTTGAACCCAGTTCTCCTTACTCTAAGCAGCCAAGTTGAATATGCTAAACTATCTCGTTTAATAAATCAAGGGAAAAAAATGACAGAACATAGATAAACCAAAAAAGGACAGAAATTTTACTTGCTGCTTGTGACCTCTTTATTCAACCTCTAAGAAGAAAAATGGGTAAAGTTATTAGGGTTATGTTTTCGTTGTTTAGGATTTCTTCAACTTTCTAGTCTTTAAGGTACTCAAAGCAAAAGAATATAATTGTTTTCCATACATGTGCCAAGGGAAGGAGGGTACAAGGAAGAAAAGAATGTAGTTATTTTGAGGATAAGTAGTTAAAATTGGTGAATTCATATCAAGCCTTTTGTTTCTGAAATATTTCTAACCATGCTTAGCGTCTAGCTAGTGACACAGTGCATAGAGTGCTGGGCCTGGTGTCAAGAAGACTCAACTTCTTGAGTTGAAATCTGACCTCAGACACTTACTAGCTGTGTGATCTTGGGCAAGTCACTTAATTCTGTTTGTGTCAGTTTCCTCATCTGTAAAATCAAATGGAAAAGAAAATGACAAACCACTCCAGTATCTTTGCCAAGAAACTCCAAATGGGGTGACAGAAAGTCGGGACTGAAAAAATATTTAACATGTCTATTCAATGATTCTCCCAATGTCTCAATTAGTAGTCCAAAGCTTCCTACTACATTATAAATTAACTCCTTTTGTGCTAAAAAAATCAGTTGACCCTCCATTGATTTTTATACACCTACCTATTCACAAAATAACAATAAGGCTTATTAACGACATGGGAAAGGGTAGGATGGAGAGGAAGGAATCATGTAGTTCTTTTAAGGATGAGTGTCTGACTCAGTAA
Source organism: Potorous gilbertii (assembly GCA_028658325.1). Lineage (NCBI taxonomy): Eukaryota > Metazoa > Chordata > Mammalia > Diprotodontia > Potoroidae > Potorous > Potorous gilbertii. The sequence goes on along the minus strand of CM053771.1, from coordinate 188,615,478 downwards.
ACTCATCTCCAGGTCTGGGGTGTGTCATGAGAGGAAAGTCCACATTCACACAGTAGACATATTTATTCTTTGGGAGCTTGTGTCCAGGCCTTATCTAAACCTGTAAACTATAAGCTTCTTGAATGTAGAGACCATGCCCTGCTCTGAAAATTCCTTCAGAATCTAGCAAAGGACTTTGGATGAGTAGTACATTCCTGGATAATTATTTGTTTTAAGAATAAGTAAATTAATTTTTAAAAAGTCCTTACATATTAATGTCTCTGTCTCCGCTATACTCCTGGCCCCCTGCTGAGGTAGCAGGATATTCCTGTTCTCAAAGGGAAATTGCCCTATGTTTACATTTTGAGCCCTCAAAAAGCTGTATTAAATATCCTTGTAGGGAACCTCTTGGTGCGTTCTCCTTTCCTGAGACTCCTAAATACTACAGGGGCTACTTGAGCAGTAGATGCATCTACCCAGAAGGTTTTTCTTTTCCTACCCCTCTTATTTTCCCACTTTTCCCCATTCCTAAAAAGTTATTCAATTGAGGAGACCCTCTCAGGGAGAAATCACCCCATTTAAATACATCAAAAAGGAAATCAAGCCACTACAGTATTTTTCCCCGTCTCTGTGATATTTCTGGGCCCTTCGAATGCTTTCAGCTTGCGAGTGTCTATTCAATGACTCTTAATTTCTCAATTAGTAGTTCAAAGATGCTGGCTATGTTACAAATTGACTTCTTTGGCTAAAAATCAATTGCAGTCCTTCTGCATGCAAGACTCTCATTGATTTCTATAAAACAGCGCACTCACAAAATAACCGTAACGCTCATTTGATGACCAATAGGATTTACAGTCATGGTGAAAGTTGCTTTCTAGTTGAGACTGATAGTGGGAGCGAGGTCTTAGTGCAGCTGTGAATACTACAGGTCAGCAATTTCTTCTGATCAACCAAAAAAAATTCCCTGGATGAGTAAAATGTTAGATGTAGGGGGAATGATTTTATTGCTTTTTAAAATAACATTTTTGAAAAAAAATAACTTTTATGCTATCTGATGTGTAGCTAAATGGTGGACCTTCCCATCATAGTCAGCTCATTCTAAGGACTCACAATATATACATTACTACCATTTGTTTCCTATGGCCAGAGGGCATATAGCAAAGGCCATTAAAGGAACAGCCATGAAGCCACACATTCTAATGAGGTTTTTCCAACTTTGCTGCTAATGTACTTTTCTTTGCAAAATTTTGAGGTTTGTCATGCAACATTTGCTGATACTTACATAAAAAGGTACATTACTATGTGTCATTGAATTCCTTATAATTGAGTGTGCTGGGGAGCATGGCTTGGATAAAGGGAGGGTGGAAAGGGTTAGTGAAAACTGGGATCTGGGGGAGAATTTTTATGGGTCAGGAACTTTTTTGAATCAGTATCCCAGCTGAGTTGAGAAGTGTCAGGGGAGACTTTGCCTGACTTGATTAATTATTGTACAGCGTTGGGCAGGTTGGAACAGGATTTGGGAGAGGAAGAAAGCCTGTTACATTTTTTTTTTCTGAGCTGATTTAATATATCATACCGGAGGAGAACATTAGCAAAACACCAGAAACCTTGTTACTGAATCACAGAATGGAAGGGCTGGAAGGAGCCTTAGATGTCATCTAATTTAGCTTCCTCATTTTACAAATTCAGAAACTGAGACTTAGAGTTGTATCCGAAGGTCATCATGCTGTTGTCAAAGTAAGGTTGAAGAGTCATGTCTTTTAATTTCAGTGTTCTTTGCAATGGGAATTCCTAATATAAGTGATTATTTCCTTTCATTGTGCTGAGAACTGATGGTTCAGTTAATTATTAGTTTAAGGGGTCTGAATACTAAAAGCAGAAAATACAATTCAAATAGGCCTTCCTATAAATAGAAATACTGGGTCCACCTTTAAGGTCTACTTTTTTTTTTTTAATTTCTGTGTACCAGTAAAAGATTTAGGCACTCAGCCTCTCCTGGATGCGTGACAGGGCGGTTTACAGACAGAAACTCTGGGGGAAATGAAACTGCAGGAAGAGAATTCAATTTGGCTATGAAGGTGCAATCTTGACTGAGTCTCCTTTCTAACTATGAGAAACAGAGCAGGGCTTTACGGCTTCCTCGATATGTCACTGGCATTGATTGGAATTCCTTACAGTAAACATAGTCGTTTTACATTTTTATGAAAAAAAAAAGAGTTTGTTTTTGTCAACGTATAATGTTATTTGAAATAATGTGATAACACTTTGGTAACAAGAAGGTGAAGGGGTTTGTGTTGTGAATTCTATAGCACTGAACAAATAGGATTTTATTTTATCCACTTTACATGTAAAGCCCTTGTACTTTCCAGTTATGCCACAGGGGAAAAAGGTCAGCCAGCATACATGGGAGGAAATATGTCTCTTCTTCTTCTTCAGTCTTCTATCACTAGGATTCCAGGACTGTGCATCCTTTGTTGTGTACTTCAGAGTTGAATGCTCCCCCTTAACCCCACGCCTAGCAGAGATTTTGTTGCCCAAGTGGGGCTCTCTCAGTTACTGATACTGACTGAAAGCAAAAATTACATTTTGAAGAGTTGGATCTGTAAAGAGGCTTGTTCCTGTCAACTAGCATTTTATGCACTTTTTCTTTAAAATGCTGTGAATTTGGATTTAGCTTTAGGTTTAAAAGTATCCTTTGAAAGACTGTCAAGTCAAATTTAAATGAAGTCTTTATCACATTGTATCAGATTATAATGCCTATAACTAATATTTTGATAAGTCTACTGAGCACCTACCGTGAGAAAATAGCTATAAAGATGTTAGAGGTTATATTAACACTATTGTTTCTCACATGGATTTTAGAGACTTGGCTCCTATTAGCACAGCCTACTAATACATCATCAAAGCTCCAGTTTTCCACATATATTATTTACTCAGAGTTCCTGTAGGTGGAATTTATATTAAGACTGTATTTCATCAAGTGTCCATGACTTAAAATTGTTATTAAATATTAATCTTAAAATTTTTGCATTAGTGATTCTGAGTATTTTCATGTGACAGCTTAATCTATTTAGAAATAAACCTTAGAGATTTTTCATCTTGTAAATTCCTGATGCAGAATCAAATGGCTATTTTCAGTTAGACTGGTGTTGATTATAGGCAAAAAGTGCCCCTCTCATCTGCGAGATGTTATAGTTGAGTTGGTTAATAAGTAATTATTAAACACCAACTATATATATCAGGGATTATGCTATGCATTTGGGATAAGACAAAAGGCAAGAAGCGAAAGAAAGCCTCTGGTCTCAGTGAGCTCAGTCTAATAGAAGGAGACAAAATGAAAACAGCCATGTACAAACATGATATATACAAGATAAAGAATAGTGGATACACTTCAATAATTAAAATGCCAGGGATTCATTTCTCAACCTAAGGTTTAAATTTCATGGAGTTTTACGAAGTGTTGTTGTTGTTGTTAATGATGATGATGATGAAATCACAAGGGTTCTAAGCAAATGCCCTAGTGACTTTCAAAAGAATTTAAAATCTATGGAGTAAATCAAGTAGTCTGATGCTTTCTGACAGCTTAGAGAGACTGTACACTGTGGGGGTGTGTGTATAAGAGAAATTCAAGCAGGTCTAGCTAAAAGAGGACTAGACTGTTGTGCTTCTAAATAGCCTTCAACATTTAACCCTTTCACTACTGACACTGTGACATATTTCTGTGCCCCCAAAATGTCATTTTATTTTTATCTCAGTAATTTTAGGAGAAATCAGATGTATTTCAGTACTTGGGAGCTGTTTGCACCATATGCTCTGTGCATTCAGCTGCAGTGAACTGGCTGAAATTAGAATACCTAAATAAGCCTCAAAAAGTCTACTGAATTCCAGTGGGATTTAGGCTAAAGCTAAAATTATTGGGTTAAAAAATAAAGGAAGATAATAACCTTCTATTACTAAAAAAAAGGCAGAAAAATGAGAAAGATGATACAAACCTATACATTAAAATATATCTGGCATTTAATTTTAGCAAGGTATTTAATTTCTAGAATAGAAAATTATTTCCCATATGTAGAGTTGAAACAAAATCTAAATACTTATGTGTCTAAAGCTTAAAGACAGTGGAGCATCACTTACTAAAGTTATTAAAAGAATGAAGTTTATCTTCTTTTTACCTTTGATTCATGTCATTTGCATTTCTGAGAATTTCAATGGAAAGTTTATTTAACTTAATGGATGTAAAAACTTCTAGGTCATTTCAAAAGCTTCAGTGAATTTCTACCATGGTCTCATTAGTAAGGCTAGTCCTATAATAATACTCCAGCCTTAAGCCATTTTCTTTTTTTAATGTGAAATAATTTAGGAGTTTTTAAAAGGTTATTAGTGAGATTGCTGGGGAACCTACGTTATTTTTGATTGAGATGAAAAAATGGGTTTCAATGTGGCATTGGGGCTCCTGAATTCCATGACCCATTCCATGATGATATAATTACATCATAATTGAAAGTTGATGATTTGTATAGCGTAGGTATATGGCATAAAGAATGTGTACATACATACACACATACATACATACACAGTATATATACATACATACATACACACATACATACATACACAGTATATATACATACATACATACACACATACATACATACACAGTATATATATATAGATACACACACATATACATATATACACATATGTGACTTTTTTAATTTATAAAAAAAATTTTTATACAGTTGTGTTTAGATTTTCACAGTGACAAAATATCAAATCATAAATGTTTTCTTCTCTCCTGGCATTTGCTCTAGTACCTGCAATTTTTAATTTCTTGACTTTTATGCATGTAAAATATTAATCATAATGTCAACAGTGCTTTAAATGCCAAGGAAGGGGACAATGAGTTTAATATTTGAGATTCTTCACTTGGAGGAAAGATTTTTTTTTAATGTGAAAGTCTGATAATTTTTCAATCAGAAAGCATCATCCTAATTGGTAATTTCCCAGCAGATGCTGTCCATTATACTATTGCTATGTCAGAACTGACTTTCTGCTTTTTTGCAGTTTCCATGACAACCATAATTTTGGCCTGGAGAGAGTTGTAGACTTCTCAGAGGCACATCCATTTTCCTTCTAAAAAGAAATGTTTACTCATCCAAAGAATTGATTAGGCTGACCTCCATGTTGGTCACTAATCAGTTCTATAATTAGAGGGTCCCTCTGAGTTCAAGAATATATGAGACAAACATTTTAACCTGTGTTAGGTTGTTTGGACCAGAAGTCTTCTCGTAATCAGTATAAAACAAGATAATGTTAGGAGAAGGCAGGGAGTGAACCTGGCTGAAAATAGACTCCTGGACAACTGATAAGGAGGATTTTCTGTTTTAAAACTTCCCTCAATAAGACTGAAATAATGTTTTGAAACAAGTTTTGATGAAATGTTTTAAAGAAAAAATGAAATGAAAAGGAGACAATTGTAACATACATAAACATTAATGTTTTCATTATGAAATAGCCCATGCCTTTACATGTAGAGTGTGGAGATAGTAAATAATGTGGAATCATTTCCCAGACATTTGCCTGCTGTGTTGTTTCTATGTTGGTACTGACCCTATCTTTCCCATCCCTCTCTAACACCCAGACTTCAACTTCTGGGATGCTAGACTTTTATAGGTGAGCCTTTTGTCTTATATTGCCCAGAACCAAACCTCCATTTCTAAACCTTTCTACCCTACCCACCCTGTTTCCAGCTTCCCTTTATGTGTAGAATTCCACCATTAAAGTGTTAACACCTGAATACTGGGAAAGGCCCCCTATAGAAGGTAGAATTTGACTTCAGTCTTAAAGGAATTATTTGTGCATATAAAATGCTAAATAAATATTTTTGAATAATTAATTGAATGGATGAAAATGAATGAATCAAGAATTCAGAATATATTCTCACTTCTCCTGCACAAAGTCCTACTCTATTGCATCAGAATGGAAGGGAGGTAACCCTGGTAAATTAAAAAGTATACCAGTAAAGAACAAAATCTGGCTCATTCTACCATGCAGGAAGACTTTGAACATGGGGCACCTGAAACAAACTATATCTGTTTCCCAAAGTCCAGTCCAGCTTAGTACAGAGAGTCATTACGAGATTGGACATGGTGATGAATTTTTGACCATATTAACTTAATTCATTCGTGAAATAAAGGAAAATGCAAAATGGCCTCCCCACCTCCTGGGCAACTGTCTCCCACTTCTGTAATGGCAAAGGTAAAGTGGAGAAAAAGGAAGCACAAAGTGCTAAGAATCACAATTTTCAGACTATCAACATTCTTAGTTATTGCTGTTCTCCAGTCTGGGAGCCTTGTCCAGTGACCGAAGGGTATTGGATGTACCAAACTACATCTTTTTTTAAAAATCTTAGTATAAATAAAACCAGAAGAATAAAGGACATTGTGGCTGTAAGGGAGGATGGTTCATAGGTTCTCCATGGAGAGAGAAGTAAAGGAGGTCAGAAAGTTGATATTACAACAACAACAACATTTATTAAAAATACAAAGGCAACAGGAAACATCATTTCATGAGACATTTGGTCATCTCCTATTCCAATACTCATAAAACTGCTGTTAAAATAACAGAAACTTCTGTTCCAACATCAGTATGAGCGAATAAGGAGGTAAAAAATTCTCTAAGGACATTAATTAGACTCTGTGATCTAAATCAATCTTTATTTTGATACTCAAGGACTTAAATGTAAAGGAGGGAATAAGCACATATGGTGAAAGGAATTATGGATGATATGATTCAGGAGTAAAGAATAGATACGTCAAACGTTTGTAGACTATAATTATTATGAAGAAACTAATCAGAAGTCACTGAACAGGGTGATCACCCAATGCAACACGCAAATTAAATTGATCATATTTTAACAGATGGAAAAGACTAGCTCCTGATGAGGGCATTATTATGGTGAGGTACTGATTAGTGTAAATAAAGAATCTCCTGAAGTGGTCACATAGATTTGAATCTACACTATTAGAGGTTATAATCATGTAAAATATAGTGATTGGTTCTAGCTCAGTGGAAATGAGCAGTCTGAATCCAAATAATGCAGCCACTCTAGGATTCATTATTTGCACTAATTGAGACCTAGCTTACTAAATTAGCTACCTGGGTAGAGTCAATCCTCTAATAAAAGAAAGTAATCAAAATGAATACAAAGTTAGAAACAGAATTACAAAACATAAATAAATATATATATATGCTATTAAAAACAACTCCAACTTTATCTACTGAAATGTTATTGATTTCAAAAAAGGAAATGAACACTGACCACAATAAATTCATAAAGAAGTCTGACTAATGTAAACCCATTGATATAGTGAGGAAACATAAAGAGTCAAAAATCTTCCCTAATCAGCCGACACTTGACATTTCCCAAGGAGAGAAATATGGTAACCAAGGGCAAAACTGATTTAAAATATAAATTCATATGTAAAATCTTACAGAGAAGGATTGTGGAAGATAATGAGCAGTGTCACCTCTTAAGATAGCAAGAAGCAACAGAGGAAAAAATAGTTTAAAGAAAGCTTGGAAGAGACCCAACTAAGAAAAAAATCATTTCAAAGGAATTTAAGGATGAAACTGTGAGAAAGATCATAATAAGAAAGGAGAAAATGATTTGTAAAACTTACAGCAAATTATTTTCACCATCACGGATGGTGGAGCTACCACATTTGTTCTCTACCATGCTGTACATGCTAATCAATAAAAAAACATTTGTTTATTCATTTATTTCTCCTTTCTTCTTTCTTTCTTTTTCCAAGGAGTATTGGACCAATTAATTGGAAGGTGAGAAGATGGTTCTCATCCCACTCTAGTTAGTTGTGGACTTTTCTCCAACACAATTATTCCACCTCCCCTCAAAACTCCTCAAATCAGCTTCCCACTTCTGGCCTCCTATATGGTTGCTTTGGGGAGGAGTATAACCTAACCCAGAGGTGGGGAATCTGAGGCCTTGAGGCCACATGTGGCCCTCTAGGTCCTCAGGAGCAGCTCTTTTGACAAGGATTTGTTCTGTGGACCTACAGTAGTTATACCAGAAAAATCTTCTGCCCTCCTTCCCTCCAGTATCCCTCAGCAGATGTGCCATGTGCTCCAGGGCAGTTACTACTGATTGATGCCACTCCCTTCACCCTCAACCCCACCGCACAGGGATCAAAAAGCATGTATCAAAAAGGTTGCAATATAAATTCTCTCCCCTGGCCCTACTCCTCAAACTCACTCTTCCAGACTTCTTTCTTTATGCTGAGGGCACCAGTTTTCATTCTTCTTGACTTTGTTTCAGGATTTAATCCTGTTGACCAGCTCATTCTCCTGGATAGTTATTCTCACTTTTCTGGGTTGTCCTGACCCTGTTCTCTTTGTTTCCCTCCAAACTTCTTTATCTCCTTTCCTGGGTCAGTATTCATATGTTCACCTACCCCAGTCATAAATATTTCTCAAAGTACTACCTTGGGCAGTTTTCTTTCCTGTAAATACTTGCTTTTACTTGGAACTTCATCACTTCTCATGAGCTTAATTATTTCTATACAAATGACTCACAGATCTATCTATCTATCTACCTATCTATCTATCTATCTATCATCTATCTCCATAATCTCTGTTTTGAATTCTAATACCATACTTTCAGCTTCCTCTTGGATAATTCAAATGTGATGACCTAAATGCTTATTTTCTATCGTTATCTGAAAAGCAGCATGTACAAAATAAAATTCATTACCTTTCCCTCAAAACTAATAGCATATAAACATATAACATATATAGTAGTACATGCACAGAATTTTAAAGTAGGTAAATGTATGTGTGTGTGTATGTACATATACACATAGGAGGAGGGTGCTCATTTATTTTATTTTATTTTTATCAATGGAGTACAAAATAAAAAAATATTTTGAGACTATAGTTATAGAGGATATGCAAATACATGGTACTGAGGAAAAATATGGAAAAACGACTAAAATAGGTCAAATTTATAAAGAGTTCTGTGCTAGAGATTGTTCAATTATCAATTTTTTAAAAGAAGCTATGAAAAGAGCTACCTTATTATCAACCATCTTCTAAAAGAAAGGTGACTGAAAGAACTTCCTTGACTACTTACCCATATGCCTCATTTATCATCTGTGTGAAATCTTCATGAAAATAATCTATGCATCAAGGACATACTTGATGAGGAAATTAAAATGGAATAAGAAGTGTTTCACAAATGATGTTATACTACAGACTGCTACATTTTCATTATCACAAAAATGATGAAAAAGATGCACAGAATACAAGATCCCTGTTATTTGTTGATTCTTCAGCAAAGCAGGATGCCAACTTATAGGGTCTCCAGTATATAAATTAAATATATATGTTTAAAATCTTGGGTGATATATATGGATATATATTATGCATATCTTATTTGTATACATACATATGTGCATATATATATGTGTGTATGTATGTTTGTGTATAAACATATACACACACACAAACACACATAAAATCATAGATATTCAATGTTAGAATGGACCTCTGTGCTATGTGGCTATGTGGCTATGAAGTCCAACCCATGTCATATATTGATGTGAATATGTGTGTTTATGAGAGTGTATAACAGATAGGATGTGTAATGTAAGTACCCTGCATGTTAGAAGTGTAATGGGAGGTGTTGAATGGGGGACTTGTGGGTGAGGGAGGGGAAGACTAGATGAGGCAGCCTTTTCAGCTTCACTATAAGTGAGGCTGGTCCTAGTTGAAATCACATTGCCTCAAGGACTCCTCCATGTTAGGTCTAACTGTATACAAATTACGACTTCTGCTTATATGGCTTTCTGTTTTGGAGGAACTTGTGGTTGCCTAGGGAATATGGTTATGATATATCTTTCTTGTTTCTGAAAATTTTATGTAGGAACACACCTCAATCCAATGTTAAAGCATAGATAATGTCTCCCATCTCTTTAAAGGAATCAAAAATTCTTCCCAGATCTCAATGCTTTGCTGTCATTAAGAGAATGAGACATGGATTTGGAAGCTCCCTGATTTTCTTTTCATAAAGGAGGGAGTAGAGTCCAAAGTAATAAAAGCAATTATAAGTAATTCTGGAGTAAATTTCTAGTAATAAAAGTGACAGAACTGCCTGTGATAAGGAATAAAATCAGCTTTCCCATAGGCTCCACCTCAGAAAGAGATATCTACCAGTTTAAGGAAGACACAAGTTTTGAGCTAAGTCCTCTTTCCTAATAGAAGCAGGGAGGCAGGAAGAAAAAATATCTCCAAATGCTGTATAGTTTTGCCAAATTGTCCTCTCATTTCTTAGCCAGGGGAAGAGGCAGCTCCTCCTTTTTTGATTTGCACTGTCAACAAGCAGAAACATTTTGAAGAAAGGAGAAGCTGGGCAACTGTTATTCTGAGATAAGATGCTCAATTCAGTTCTGCCTATTGTCCTTCCTCCCTCAGGTAAACGAGGTGCAAAATCTTCTGCCTTCCTCTTCTCCCAAATTTCCAAATCCAGATTTATTTTCTTCACTATTTTTTGTGTCTTCTTTACCAAGCTGCTGACTCATTTTTCATGATTTCCTTGCATCACTCTCATTTCTCTTCCCAATTTTTCCTCTACTTCTCTTACTTGATTTTCAAAATCCTTTTTGAGCTCTTCCATGGCCTGAGACCAATTCATATTTTCTTGGAGGCTTTGGAGTTTTGATCTTTCTTGTCATCAAAGTAAGTTTCTATAGTCTGAGCTTTTTCTATGTTGTTTGTTCATTTTCCCAGTCCATTAGTTGATGTTTTAACTCTTTGTTAACTCTGCTTCCTGTGTAGAGGGCATGCTTTCCCAAGTTTCAGGGGTTTCGTGCAGTGGTTATCAAAGATACTTCTAGGGACCTGTAAGTTTTCCATTGGTGTTTACTCCTCCCCTGGCCTGTGGTCTGGTCTATGAGTGACTATAAGCACTCTTCTCTGTCTTGGAACTGTGAAGAGGGTTACCTCTCCCCTGCTGTCATAAGCTCTGCTATGCCAGGGCTCCTCCTTATCCCAGGACAGCTCCCCAGATCCAAGCATGGGCAAAACAACAGAATCCTGCCTCAGTACCAGCAAAGAGACCCCTGTAATTTCCTTCTGGCCAATAGTTTGATCCCCTCACCGTTGTGAGCTGAGAGCTCCAGAAGCAGCCACTGCTGCTGCTATTGAGTCACTTTCAAGGCCTGCTCTTGGTTTGCTGGGGCTAGTGCTGTACTATGCTCCTTTATCACTCAGATCCGACAGACCTTTCCTATTGACCTTCTGAGTTGTCTTTGGCATTTGTGGGTTAAAAAGCCTGGAAGCTGCCATAGCCACCAATGATTCAATCCCCTGACACCTGTTCCAGGTCTATGCTGGCACAGAGTGGAGGTGAACTGCATTCCTCTCTCAGCCTGGTGCAACAGACCTTTCTTGTTGACCTTCCAGGTTGTTTTGGACTGGAAGTTTGTTTTGCTCTTTTTGTGGTCCTGCTGTTCTAGAATTTGTGTAGAGTACTTTTGCTTATCTTTGGAGGCATTTAGGGAAAAGTGGGGTGAATTTCTGCCTTTACTCTGCTGTCTTCCAAATCCAAGCTTAAAAGAGGGCACTCAAATGGTGACCCTTGGAAAAGGATCTATTCAGCATTTTGGTAGTCCTATACCACTATGACTGTGTTCTCTGGGCAGGAACCTGGGGCCCAGGGTTATACATATGGAGATTCCAAGTTATATATGAAACAACAGTAGGACTGAAAAAAGAGACTCACAGACTTTCTAAGGGGTAATTGTACCCTCTAATAACAGCAATATCAACAGATTAGAATTTGGTATTTGCAGTTAAGAATATTGAACTTTTAAAAATAATAAATTTAAAAATGATTCCCTAATATTATATAACAAAAAGTCTAAATGTTAAAAAAGTTCTCTTGTGGAAATAACATGTATGCCAGATTCTTGGTTTCTGAAGTGATTTTTAAAATCCCAATCAGGGTTTTCTTGAAGATTATCATCATGTCTCTCGGCATTTTGTACATTATTGGACTTTAAAAATCCAAATGCTAAGGACATTTAAAACCTATATATTAAAATATAGTGAGAATGTTTATTAAAGTTACAAGGAAGGCTTGAAGAAAATACACAAAAAGGAAGCCCACTATCTAGCACCCCCAACCCCACATGAATGTACCTACCACTCAAAGAATTAATATTAATTAAGGTATCTCCAGTACCTAGCACATAGTAGGCACTTAACAAATGCTTGTTTGATTGAATAACTGATTGATGCTTTATTACAGATTATATAGATAGGCTTAATGTCTAACAAATTAGAACTATTGAAAAGTGAAAGAAACTGCCCCAAGAGGTAGTGGTCTCCCTTCACTGACCACTGGTCAAAGACAAATGACCACTCATCAGATATAATGATGAAGGATTTTGGTTTAGGTATGAGTTGTACTAGATGATCATGAGATCTCTTCCAACTGTGAGATTCTGTGATATTCCACTGTAAGATGGTACTACTTACACAAATCGATAAGAGTGATGGAAATAAAAGATGCCTGATAAATTTTTCAAATTTATGCATTTGTTGGTGCATATTCAATCATGCATAAAAGGCTACCAACAAATACAAAATGGTATGTAATTAACTGGGAAAGCATGTGGCAAAAAGAATACTCTAGGAAACTTTGAACTCAGGAAACTACATTATTAAATGTCCCATGGAAAGTTACTTCATTGTTGTTATATGCTGATGACTGAATTCTTTAAAAAGAATTTCCACAAAAAGATAAGCAATTACAAGCCCCTTTGTATTGAAAGCAGAGTTTCAAAAATTCCTGGTAAGCTAGAAGATAACTGAGCACTAGCTTGAAGCAGGAATGGTCTACATTCGGATAAAGATTTTCAACAATTCATAACTGACAGTGGATTTTGGTTAAGCCAACAAAGCTAACTTCAAAGCGTTGACCTTTCTAGGCTCTCTTTTATCCTCAGAAATCTATGTTCATCCTTCAGAGCATACCATACTGACTCCTCTCTAATTTTCACACCTGAGAAAAGTAAGCTCTATGTCACTTGAAGTGAATGTTTGAAATTGAGGGGGAGAAGAAGAGGAGGGACTATAGAGTGGGTCTGAAGAAGAAATAAAGTGAGGCGGCAGGATGTCATCCATATAATTTCTTTTTCATGAGGTACTAAAAAGATTTGCCTTAAAATGTCCTGCTTCTTGATAAAATATCTCTCTCCTAAATTTCTCTAACTGAAATAATGTATAAACTATGGAATAAATGGAATACCCCATGCCCACATGCTGGGAATAAATTCCATGATCTTTTTGGTTTCTGGTGGACAAGTGTCTATATGGCTAAAGTTCATATAATATATTTTGCATTGATTTGTGTCCTTTTTGTGCCAAGAGTTAAAGTGGACTCTTTCACTTGGCTAGAAAGGCTTTGAAATGTTGAAATCTTCTATCCAGGATAAAAATCAATTTCACTCAGCCTATGCTCAACCTTGACCTAACCCTAACCACACCACACACAATTAGGTTCTTTCTGTTTATAGTGGCAATACTTCCTACTTATTAAAACCTATTTAATGACTCAAAGCTCAGGGCCAAGACCAATCATCTTTGGTTATTTGAGGGAGTAGAACAGGAAGGTTTTTTTGTTTCATTTTTCTAAATTTAATGTTTCTTAAGCAAATTTTATGAGTTTGCAAATTAGTGTACAAAATAATTCCTTGACATGAATATTTAATGTTTGTTGTTTTTCTGCTCATGACTATCTTGTTTGATATACTCTTATCTTAGCATTTGAAAAAAATTTATTCTTTCCCTCTTGAAATGTGCTGTAGATTTCTTTCATAACATAAACTGTCTTCCATACCAATCCAGTACTTCATTGTAGCATAAAAATCCCTCAGAGTTCTCAAAGACTTTGGAAGGAAGTTTAATCTCTGGAAAGACTGTCAAGTTGTGTGTGTATGTGTGTGTGTGTGTGTGTGTGTGTGCATGTGCACATACACATAATATATTATATGTGACATAATATAATAATCTATAGTATATATAATTATATACATACAATGACCATATAACTATGGGTGTTGTATATTATGTATACAACTTATTCTTTTTTTGAATTATTTCTCATGAGAGTAAGGTACAAGCATTACCTGACATGCCCCACCCAATTTCCGCTCCCCTATAAAATCTTTTCCTTGTATACCTGTTTTATGTGAGATAATTTTTCCCCTTTCTTCTTTTCCTCCCTTCTCCTGATGTATCTTTCTTTCTCCCTCCATTTTTTGAGACCATCCCAATATAATCCACTCACATCTATGCTCTCTAACTTTGTAGACCCCTTCTAACTGCCCTAAGGATGGTAAAGCTCTTAAGAGTTACATGTATCATCTTTCCATATAGGAATATTCACAGTTTTACTTTATTATTCCCTTATGATTTCTTTTTCATATTTGCCTTTTTATGCTACACTTGAGTCTTGTGTTTAAATGTCAAAGTTTCTATTCAGCTCTGATCTTTTCATCAGAAATACTTGAAAAGTCTTCTATTTCATTAAAATGTCCATCATTTTCCTTGAAGGATTATATTGCATTTTGCTGAGTAAATTATTCTTAGTGGTAATCCAAGTTCCTTTGCTTTCTAGAATATCATATTCCAAGTCCTCTGCTCCTTTATCATGGTAGCTGCTAAATCTTGTGTGATCCTCATTGTCTCTATATTTGAATGGCTTCTTTCTGGCTGTTTACAACATTTTCTCCTTGACCTGGGAGTTCTGAAATTTGGCTATAATATTTCTGGGAGTTTTCATTTTGGAATCTCTTTCAGGAGGAGGTCTATGGATTCTTCTAATTTCTATTTTACAGTCTGGTTTGAAAATATCAGGGCAGTTTTCCCTTATAATCTCTTGAAATTTGATGTCTATGCTCTTTTTTCTATCATAGCTTTCAAGTAGTCCAATAATTCTCAAGGTATTTCCTCTCAATTTTCTAGATCAATTGTTTTTCCTGATGAGATAGTTCACATTTTCTTCTATATTTCCAGTCTTTTGAGTTTGTTTTATTGTTTCTTAATGTCTCATGGAGTCGTTAGCTTCTACTTGCCTGAGTCTAAATGTTAAGGAATTATTTTCTTCAGTGAGCTTTTATGCCTGTTTTCCCATTTGGTCAACTCTGCTTTATAAGGAGTTCTTTTCTTCAGTGAATTTTTGTGCTTCTTCTATATTTTGGCCAATTCTCTTTTTTAAAGTGTTAGTTTTTCACTATGTTTTGTGCCTCTTTTACTAAGCTATTAATTCTCTTTTCATAATTTTCCTCATCATTCATTTTTCCTCCAATTTTTTTCTCTACTACTCCTATGTCCTTTTTTAAACTCTCCTGGAAATTCTTGTTGGACTTGTTTCCAATTTGCATTTTTTTCTTCAAGATTGCTTTTTTTTTTGTAACTTTTCATATTGTTGTCTTTTTCAGACTTTGTGTCTTGATCTTCCCTGTCACCACAGCAGTTTTTTTTGTGATCAAGTTATGTTTTGTTTTGTTATTTTCTTATTTTTCCCAAAATATTTCTTAATTTTGAATTTTACACTAAAGTTGAATTCTGCTACCTTGGGCAAGGGGAGGAGGAGTGTTTGAAGCTTCACACTGCTCTTTTCAGAGCTAGTTCCGGGGGTTGTAAGTTTTTGGTTATTTTAAGGCAGTGTGATCTGGAGAGGGGTATGGTCCCTCTCCTGGTTTATGTTCTGGTCTTTACCCAGGAGGTGTCCCTGATCTCTTCACCTTCAAGTGCTAGACCTCCTCTTGGCATTTGAATTGTGACCATGAACCCTGCTCCACTGAAGCCACAAGAGTTATTATTCTCTCCCTGGAACACATCTGGGCTGAGTTTCTGAAGCTGTTGTTGCTAATGTTGCAGCCTTTTCCAAGGCCCACGGTTGGTATTGTTATCACATGCTCCCTGCTCCAGCCTGTGCCAGACCTCTCCTACCAATCTTCTAAGTTTTCTTGGGCTAGAAAATGTCTCTCCAACCTTTTATTGGTTATGTTGCTTCAGCATTTGATTTGATGTATTATTTTAAAGTTGTCTGGAGAGGAATATTGGAAGAGTTCTGCTAGACTGCTGCCTATTCTCTGCTATCTTGAGTCCCATAGTAAGTGATTAATAAATGTTTATTGATTAATTGAAATTTGGCAAGATTTTCCAAACTAATACTTATCAACTTCATTGTCAGAATGGCCACAAGGAAGGATGGTGAAAACTAGGTTGGAAAAATGGCTCAAGATTGAGAAAAGAAAGAAGTCAAAGGCTCTTAGAGCACAGTGAAGCCTCACATGTATATACCACTAAAACTTTCTTCAAGAAGAGCTTCAGAAAGTGCTGAGTTTTTAAAATATTGAACCAAACCACAGAGAGAAAAACAATGAAATCAAGTACATCTAAAGGAATATTAAAAGTTACCCAGTTAGTTATAGATATGTCAGTCATTTAAAATTAACTGAGTATAGAAAGACCATGGACTGGTTAGATCAGAATTCAGAATGAACATCAAATGAAAGAAAGAAACAAGCATTTCTTAAACACCTACTATGTGCCAAGGCACTGTGCTAAACACTTTCCAAATATCTCATATGATTCTCCCCACAACCCTGGGAGAAGGGGGGAGTAGGTAGTGCTATCATCCTTACTTTACAATTGAGGAAACTGAAGCAAACAAAGATTAAGTGACTTGTTTAGGGTCATACTGCTAGTAAATATGTGAGGACAAATTTAAACTCAGGTTTTTCTGACTCCAAGCTCAGTGTTCTGTCTACTATGGCACATGGCTAGCTCTAATGAGAACAAAAATAAAGATAAGAAAAAGCAACGTGTATGATTCAATCCAATCTGTGTAAAAAGACTGTCCACTCAAAAAAAAAAAAAGGCAGGGGAAGGAATAAAACTAAAAAAAATCATCTCTCCTGGTATTTCTTAAGGAAATTTTATCATAGAAAACAGACACAACTAGGAGGCCAAAAATAATTAATTAATAATCTTAGAAAGGTGAGAAATGTGACAATCAAAGCCAACATTGTTTAGGGTTTGATTTCACTTATAAAATGTTACAGAAGAGGAACATGGAGATTGGTTGGCAACATTGTCTCACAAAATGGTGCAAAGCTTTCAAAGACAGAATGAATCTTGAGACATCTTGCTAGGAGATCTGGCTAATAAACCAAGAAGTCTGTAGAGCGTTTATAGAAGAAACTACAGTTTGAGGAAGCATAGAAGCTACAAAATGGGACAGATTGGCTTAGTCATGTTTTTCTATCAACTAAAATAGGCCTTTGTCACATTTGGTAAACTTTCATCTCTATACCTGATAAAGTAGTAAAAAAAAAAAAAGTCACACTCAAAGATGAAGGAAGGAAGTGGAGCATGACCTTACCCAACAATTACAAATGAAAGCTATCCTGAAGATGAAAGAATTTTAAATGTACCCAGTGACTGATTCTTAAGATGTCTCAAGAGAGGGAAGATTGTACAAGCATGGGGAAAAAAATGACAGTGCTCTTACCAAGGAAAGACAGCTAAGAAGATACCACCGTCTATGAAAACATTTTACTCATTTTCTCAAATCTCTAAAATCTTTATAATAATTATATACACATGCATTGTTGGCATCCTGGATGGACACCTGAGAGGGAAAAGGCGAACTTTTCCAGGCCATTTTATGTGATAGACTATGTATTTTTTTATGGTCACAGAACTAAAAAGGTATAAAGAACAAGACAGAATCATAGATTTAGAAACTGAGAGTGACTTTAGAAGTCATGGAGGCTCCCTTTGCGTTTTTTATCTTTTGATTTGAAAAAAAGTAATGGACTTAGTAGAGCAAAATGTGGCCTTGACAGCTCTCTTCAGACAAGATGTCTCTCATGTGTACATCAAAATCATACAAGAGTCCATGACAGATGTGCCTACAGAGACAACTTTGTTCAGTGAGCCCAGGAGTATTGGCATCAAGCAAAGTCTTAAGCAAGGAGGTAGCTATGTTCACCAAAGGTGTCTGTCATTGTCATAGAAAACATATAATGTCTAACGTCTAAAGAAAACCAAGATTTCCCATTGTTGGAATGATTTCCTCCAAATATGCCAATTTGTAGAAGATAAAATACTAATTACATGAAGCCCTCAAAGTACTTTATATCCTCCTGAGAGGAAGAGACTGGCCCAACTAGAACCACCAAAAATAAGCAGATGGGAAAATATATAAATGCCCATATTCTGAAATGTAACCAAAAAGATTCGTTCCTCGATACACATTATTTGGAAGTGCTACAAATGAGTAGAATTACTCCTAGAATTAAGAAAAGCAAATTTGATTCCAAATTTTCACCAAGACAGGCATTCTCTCTCTTTAAGACAAATATTTTCTCAGTGTTACTGTGTGACTGAAAACATTGCTGCCGTCTCAGATAGACTAAAATCACAAAGAACCCCAAGGGTTATAAATGGCAAAGTTGTAAAACACATAATTTACAGGAAGCAAACTGCCCATGATAACGTGCAAAAAAATGGCAGAAAACACACTCTTGATAAAATATTTGAATGAAAAAGTAGATGAGTTAGTCATATAAAGTCAATATTAAGTCATATAAAAAATAATAGCTGGATAGCTATTTTGAGAAATTTTCTAATTGTCATGGCTTTACTGTGTTTTTGTGAAAAATTTCACTTATAATTAGACTAATAGTAATAAAAACAATAGTTAATACTCATATGGGACTTTTAAGGTTGAAAATTGCTTTAAATACATCACTCATTTGAGTCCCACAATGATTCTGTGAGAGAAGATCCTGTAAGTACCATTACTGCCATTTTGCAGCTAGAGACTCCAAGGTTGAAAAAGTGACAACCAGGGGTGGGGAGCCTACAGCAAGTCCCCCAACCTTGGACTTAACTATGGTCACATAGCAAGTCACTATCAATGGGAGACTTTGAATCCAAGCTTTCCTTTCTCTCAGTCCAGCACTCTATATACTATCCCAGGGATTGACTAGGGTCAGTGGGTCAAATCAAGCCTTTGACTTCCTTTTGTATGGTCAGCAAACTTCGAATGGTTTTCATTTTTGTAAATTAAATCTTGCTGTCTTTAAAAAATGTAGAAACCTTTCTTAGTCAGCAGGCCATATAAAAGCAAGAAGAGGGAGATATTTAACCCTCAGAGAATAGTTTTCTGACCCTGTGTTTTTAGTTTGCTGACACTATACTTTCTATAAGGGATGATGCTTTATAATTCTTATAGGAGAAGGTACTTTCATCATTAACTCATAATTTTTTTTTACTAATTTTTCAAAGAAAATTTCCAGAAATCTTCAAGAAGCTGTCAGAGATACAGTTAAAGTTTTATTGCATTATTCCCACCGTGGAGAATACAAATCTTGTTTCCAAATGGCAATTTTCAAAAAAATTAAAGAGAATTTATTAAGTTTTTACTATGTTCTAGGCAGTGTTGACCACTGGCAATCAAAGAAAAGAAATCTCCAAAATACTCTCTGCGCTTAAATCGTTAACATTTCATTAGAAGACATATGTTCATATTAACAAAGACAGACTATACACAAAGTACACAGCCATTTCAAGGGCCTGGTGGTACTTGGAACTGGGAGGGTCAGGGAAGGACTTGCATTAGAAGTCACTATTGAGTCAGTTTTGACAGAAATTAACAAAATTAAGAGGAAGAAGTGAGGAGGAACTGCATGCAAAGGGATGGAGATAGAAAATGGAGTGTGGCAAGCAGAGAATAGTAAATAGGCCAGAATGGTTGGACCATAGAATGCAGAAAAAGGAGGAAGTTAATGTGTAATGAGTCTAGGAAAGTAGATAGGCTGTAGCCAGATTGTAAAGGACTTCAAAGGCTACATTAAGAACATGTATTTTATTCTAGACTCAAGATGGAATCACCAGCTCTTTGTGAGAGGGAAATACCATGGTGAGATCTCTCCTCTAAGAATATCATTTGGGAAGTTGTGTGGAGTCTAGATTGAAGAGGGGAGGAACTAGATGTAGGGACTAGATGATTAATTACTTATGTGTCCAGACACTGTGCTGAGGATACAAGCTTATCTTCCTCTAATACTGTTACCACTCTGAGGAAAGCTTTCACATCTGAACTGGTGTCCCTGCAGTGTTTCCCTTCTCGAAACCATCCTCCGCTTAGCTGTCAAAGGAATCTTAAGATATGCGCCTGACCTGTCATGTCCCTCCCCTTTCATTCAATGAACTCCAATGGCTCTCTATATATCCCAAATATAAAATCCTGTTTGTCATTCAATGCCCTTCACAACCCGTATTCCCCTTCCTTCCAATCTTCTTATACTTTACTCATTCCCATATACTTTGAGATCCAGTTACACCAGCCTCCTTGCTATTCCTCAAACAAAACATTCACAGATTCTAGGCATTTTCATTGGCAGTCTCCTATAGCTAAAATTGCCACCTTCGTCTTCACCTTCTAGCTTCCCTGGCTTCCTTCAAGCCAACCTAAAATTCAACCTTCTACAGAAAGTCTTTTTTTATTATTCCCATTTAATGATAGACTGTTCCCTCTGTTGATTATTTCAAATTTACCATATATATGTATATATAATTATAATTATATAAAATATATAGAATTACAAAGGAAATCAAAGATTAATGAAGATGGATATGTTTTTTCCATCAAAGTTTACAAACTCCTTGAAGTCTATTTTTCTGTCCATGGACCAGTCTGTTACCCCCACTATAAGAATCCCTACCTTGAAGTGTATGTTCAGGGAACTTCTTAGACAGCCAAAGGTTTCTACCTCCATTAATTGTTATCATTTGGCCTCTGCAACATTTGATTTAACTGATGACTCTCCCCTACTAGATTACCATTCTGATATAGGTTTCTATGACACTGCTTTCTCTTGGTTCTCCAAACTCTTTTTTGGTTTTTTTTTTTTGTTTCTTCTTAGTCTACTTTCCTAACTAGCCATCCACAATCTTGTCCTCTAACTGTAGATGTAACCTAAAACTCTCTCCTCAGGTATCTTTTCTTCTTCCTCTTACTTGGTGATCTCATCAATTGTCATGGATTCATGTATTATTTCTATGTGGAAGACTACCAGATTTATATATACAACTCCAGTCTTTCTCCCAGTCTCCAGCCCTCTGTCACTGGCTACCTATTAGACATCTCTAAATACGTGTCCTGGAATTTCAAATTCAGCATATCAAAACCAGAACTCATTCTAAAAATTCACCCTTCTTTCACCTCCCTGTTTCTGCCAAGGCCACCCTAATCCCTCTAGGTTCACACCTCCAGAATCATCCTCAATTCCAATAAGTTGCCAAGTCTTAAGAATACTAACTCCAAAACACATATTACATCTGTTTCCTTCTACTGGCATCCTAACAATCTTAGTTTGGGCCTTATTTGACCATTGTCTGGGCTACTACAACAGCCTACGATGGTCTCCTTGCCTAGAAGCTAATTAATTATTATCAACTATCTTTAGATAATTTAGATGATCTTGGAGAGTAAGGGCACTGGCAGGGGCTTGAGATCTATAGTTTAGAGTCCTGAGGTGAGACATTCTATTCAGATTCTAGGGACTCGACTTACCACTGCAGACAGGGTTTTAGAGAGCAACTCCCAAGCCTGCTACAAAAAGACTGAAAGTGATGAGAAATACTAATGCCCAGTCCTCTAAGAGCTGTTAAAGAAGTCAGTTTTTGAGACACAACTTGTAGGAATAAATTTTACTTCCCAGGAAGCAGCTTGTCAGTCAGTGAAACATTTATTAAGTGCCTACTGTGTTCCAGGCATGGTACTAGGAGCTGTGCATAAATAGAAAGGCAAAAGATGATCCCTGAACTCAAGGAATTCAGTTTAATGATGGAGACAACATTCAAATAACAATATAAAAGCAAGGTATGTGCATATGCACATATACAAGCTTATATGTTTGTATATTTGCACATATATGTAA
This sequence comes from Potorous gilbertii, assembly GCA_028658325.1. Lineage (NCBI taxonomy): Eukaryota > Metazoa > Chordata > Mammalia > Diprotodontia > Potoroidae > Potorous > Potorous gilbertii. The sequence goes on along the minus strand of CM053771.1, from coordinate 188,593,456 downwards.
TCCTTTGTTTATACATGCAAACATGTATATACATATAAGCCTTATTTGTACATATATCTATATATACTGCATGTATGTGTGTATGTATATACACAAAATATATGTGGTTATCTATATGCATATATGTATGTGTATACACATGCCTTGTTTGCACACATGTGAGTATGTATACATATATACATATGTATAAACACACATGCCTTGGATGTACATTGTTCTTTCTATGTTATCATCCTAATTATGTAAAATATAAATTAATAAATATATATGTATAAACATACATTTATCTTCATGTGTAGAGATATTTTACAAATGCATATGTATAGTAATATTTGGTTTCCTTTGCAATTCTATATATTTTTATTTTAGTGTTTAAACATTTCTGAGAAAGGGTCTGTGGCCTTCACTTGAAGCCAAAGGAGTATATATCACACAAAAAATTAAATGCCTGATCTAATTTTTTGTTCCTGAGAGTGGCCAGAGTTCATTCTTCATTCTGATTTCACCTTGCCCTTTCAAGAATATGCTGCCTGATTTCAGTTGCACATTTGGGGGGGACACTTTGGAACATCTAGGAAAATTATGTTATTTCCTGGAATCTGATCAATTCCAGCAGTAACATTTTGTTTTCTATGTTAGAATGGGGATGCCTTTGACAAATTTAGAAGCTTTCATGTCATTTTGTTTTTGACAAATCTTGGAGCATAGTGTGCCAACTACTCAATCACAAGTAGCCTGCTTTTCTCTCATAGTCCATCCCTATGAGAAGAGGATTCTCTAGGACATTTTAGAAGGTTAGCTTCCTTTCAAGCACAAATAGAAGAGGACGAAGTAAACATTTTATGCCTTCTAAACTTCTTGGAACAGGAGATCTTAACTTATCGGTCATGCATTTGTTTTTAAAATATGGTTTGGTACCCATATTTCAGTATACTTCTTTTGTAATGCTATGTATTTTACTTTATGTATTTAAAAACATTATTCTCAGTGGAGTTCCATAGACTTTAACAGATGTCAAAACAGTCCATGACACAGAAAAGCTTAAGAATGCTTAATTTTGTTTCTTCTTGGTATGAAGGAACCTATAATGACCAAAAAGATAGAAATAGCCTTATCTGTGCTAAGTAAATTAATGATGACTCTCCCCTTCTCAATTCCTTTCTAAATTGTACCAAGTACTATGATCGTATATGTATATATATATATATATAATATATATGTGTGTGTGTGTGTCTATAGACATATGTGCCTATTTAGACATAAAATAACTAACAGTGAATATTTTGTACATAATTGATAGAGATTTTATTGTTATATCATACTAAGTGGTAGGTTGAGTGGAAATACATTCATGTTTATAATTTTTCTGTTTTTTACATTTTTGCTTAGTGAGAAATGTTATGATCAGTTTGTGATCACTACCCTTTGGTGTGTAGGTACGTGTGAAAGCATGAAAAAGGTATGAAATGTGAGACCTGTATGTATATATATATATGCGTGCATATATGCACACATATATGGGGATATATATTTAAAATTTAAGATACCAGGGTTTTTTCTCTGAATAAAAAGACAAGCTGAAGTTCTTCCCTTTTCCCAGATTTCTTTGCCCCAGGTTCTTGCTTCTGTCAAAACTGCTGTCCTTTAAAGTGTCAAAGCACTTGCTACTTGCCAGCTCTTTAATTATGCAATGCCACATTTTAACAGTCAATTGTGAGTGCCATTTAACTATTGAACTAAACCGCTGATTCTCACTTCATTACTTAAGGAACACAGTACAGTATATCTGAATTCTTCTCCTTATACAACCAGATTTATGTTTCTCTCTGAAGTACCTTGGTCATGTTTCCAGACATGAAATGATCTGTTCAGGGTGGTGAACTACGTGCTCCTAGGAGAGACATTTTTACACTGGGAAAGAAAAAAAAAGACTTGTGATTATAATGTAAATGATAACACTAAGGGAGAGTCAAACTCTGATAAATTATGATGAATAATCTCAGTCTCAGTGGCCCTGGAAAACCTGCTAATGAAGCACACCTCCCTCCTCTTTGTGGAGAAGTGAAAGACAAGCTATTTGGCCCCGAGGTACCATAAAGAGAAGGTATTGATTAGTGAGGGAGACTCAGCAGAACTCTGTACCCCTAATGACTACTGACATAAGCGGGGTTTGCAAGAAACTAGAGACAAGTATCAAAGAGCAGGGTTTGTTAATTGCCTGGTCTCCAGAAAAAAGGCTGAGAGGTAATTAGCAGCATGTGAAATGGAATCTTGGGGTGGGGCACTGCTTCAGGGGCTGAGATGATAGTAAGCAATCAATCAACAAGTAGCTATGAAGTGCCAACTTCATATACTACTAAGATGATAAGTGCCAACTGTATGCTAAGCACTGTGCTAGGAAATAGGTATAGAAAGATAAGAGGGAAATTGTCCCTTGCCACTCAAGGATATGAGAGTCCCACCGGGAGTTAGAACATATACATATACAGATGATTTGGGAAGTCAGTAATTCCAGTTTGGGGGCATGAGCCAGAGTGAGGTGGAGATCACTTTAAAGAGCATAATGTGAAGGATAGGAGTGATGGTGAAACTATAACCATATAGATACAGATGTTGATATATTTACATACAGAAAGAAATCTCATATCATAGACACAGTCTTGCCCTCCTCCCTTGGCTCTCCCATCAATAGAAAAGGCCAACAACTCCATGAAGGTGGATCACTGTAGGTGATACATGGACAATTAAAGGGAAAAATTAATTTTTTATGTAGCTGTGAAATATTGAAAGGGAAACCAATAGCAGCAAAAACTGACTCTGCCTCATAGAATAGATATAGACCTGAAAAGAACTTTAGACACCATCAAGTCCAGTCCCGTCATTTTACCTATGAAAGAAACTGAGGCACAGAGGTGTTAAGTGACTTGCCCAGGGTCACACAGCTAATTAGTGTCTGAGGCAAGATATGAACTGAGGAAGATGAATCTTTCTAACTCTAGACCCAGCACTCAACCTGCTGTGCCACATAACTTCCTTTATGGAATTTTTAGCTGATGACAGATATACCTAGAAAGGACTTCTCTTCCCTTCCTTCACCTTTAGCTATTTGAATGGTCCATACCATCATAGAATCACCAGGAAATGGGAAAAAAATTCTGATTCTTCTCCATTCCCATTTGTACACATATTACATACAACATACAAAGGACAACAAAAGAAATGAAATAATTCCTTTCTTCTACTGCTGCTATTAATCCATCAATAGGCATGCATTAAGTATGTGCCAGACACCATCTTAGACATGGAGCATACAAAGACATAAGCAAAACCATTCCAACTTTCAAGAATATTACATTCTTAGTAGGAGGCATTTAGGGTTATATATATATATACAATGTATATATATATATATATATATATATATATATATATATATATATATATATAATATACACATGCAAGTATATACAGAAATTTAAATTACATTTGAAATAAACACAAATATATTTAAAATGCAAATAAATATAATATACAAATAAGTTCGTTTAAAATAAGTACAAATTAATTTGTAGGAGGAAGAGTAGTAATTGGGGGCTTAATGTGTTTGTGGGAAATCATGAAAGGCATCATAGAAGACATAGCGCTTGAGCTGAGTTTTGAAGGAAGCTAGGAATTCTAAGAAACCTAGGTAAGGAAAGAGTCCATTTCAAGCATAGGGGATAACTTCACCAAAGGCATAGAGATGAGCATAGAATATCTCATATAAGGAACTATAAGAAAGCCAGCTTGGCTAGAACAAAGAGTATGTGAAGGAGAATATGATTTAATAAAGCTTGGTTAAGTAAGAACATCCTTATAATGTTCTATAATGGACTTTAAACAAATAAACAGAGGACATATTTTCTTAAAAATTTCTTTATTCATTTTAAACTTAAATATGAAAAGAAAAAATGAGGTAAGCAATGAGCATCTTTTAAAAAATATAATTTATTTATTTTCAGTTTTCAACTTTCACTTCTACAAGATTTTGAATTCCAATTTTCTCTCCATCTCTCCCCTCCCCTCACTCCAGGACAGTGTAGACCACAACTACCTCTTCCCCCAATCTTGTGTCCCTTCCATATCACCCCCCTTCTCTCATTCGCCTTTCCTCTATTTTCCTGTAGGACAAGATAGATTTCTATACCCCATTGCCTGTACATCTTATTTCTCAGTTGCATGCAAAAACAATTTTTAATATTCATTTCTAAAGCTTTGAGTTCCACATTCCCTCCCTTCCTCCCTCTCCATCCACCCTCATTGACAAAGCAAGCAATTTGACATAGTTCATACATGCAAAACACTTCCATAACAGTTATGTTGTGAAAGACTAACCACATTTCCCTCTATCCTGTCCTGCCCTCCATTTATTCCACCCTCTCCCTTGACCTGTCACCCCCCAATAGTGTTTGCCTCTGATTACCCCTTTCTCCAATTTGCTGTCACTTCTACTATCCTCCCTCTCCTATCACCTCCCCCCAACCTCCCACCTTCCAGCAGGATAAGATAGAATTCCATACCCAATTGAGTGTGTGTTATTCCCTCCTTAAGCTAAACCCAATGAGAGTAAGACTCATTTATTCCCATCAACCGCCCCACCCCTCCACTTCCCTTCAACTGTAAAAGCTCTTTCTTGCCTCTTTTATGTAAGATGATTTGGGCAGCTAGGTGGTGCAGTGGATAGAGCACAAGTGAGGAGGACCTGAGTTCAAATCTCACCTCAGATATTTGACATTCACTAGCTGTGTGACCTTGGACAAGTCACTTAACCCCAATTACCTCATCCTGGGTCATCTCCAGTCATTCTGATGAATATCTGATCACTGGATTCAGATGACTCAGGAGGAGAAGTGAGGCTGATGACCTGCACAGCCCTCCCTCTCTCAAAACACAGTCAAGTGGAAGTCATGCCATCATTTCTCTTATGGCATGGTCTTCTTAGGCCATGAAGGATGAACACACACACATGTGAGATGATTTACTACATTCTACCATTCTCTTTCTACCAGTACATTCCTCTCAACACTTAATTTTAAGTATCCTTCCTTCATATTCAGTTTGTCCTGTACCCCTCCTCCATATATGTATATGTATGTACATATGCATACATACACATGCATGCATACACACACACACACACACATATATATATATATATATATATATATATATATATATATATATACACATATACATACCCACTTATACATACATATATGTTTTCTAACTACCTCAATACTGAGAAAGGTCTCATGAGTTACAAATGTCATCTTTCCATGTAGGAATGTAAATAATTCAACTTTAAAGAGCTGCATATGGCTTCTCTTTCCTGCTTACCTTTTCATGTTTCTCTTGATTCTTATATTTGAAAATCAAATTTTCTATTCAGCTCTTGTCTTTCCAACAATAATGCTTGGAAGTCCTCTATTTCATTGTAATTCCATTTTTGAGTAGGTGATTCTTGGTTTTAATCCTAGCTCCTTTGACCTCTGGAATAACATATTCCAAGTCCTCTGATCCCTTACTGTAGAAGCTGCTAAATTTTGTTATTATCTTGGTTGTATTTCCACAATACTTTAATAGTTTCTTTTGGACTGCTTGTAATATTTTCTCCTTGACCTGGGAACTCTGGAATTTGGCTACAATATTCCTAGGAGTTTTCCTTTTGGGATCTCTTTCAGGAGGTGATTGGTGGATCCTTTCCATTTCTATTTTGCTTTTCGGTTCTAGAATGTCAGGGTAGTTTTCCTTAATAATTTTTTGAAAGATGATTGTCTAGGCTCTTTTTTAGATCATGGTTTTCAGGTAGTCCAATAATTTTTAAATTATCTCTTCTGGATCTATTTTCCAGGTCAGTTGTTTTTCCACTGAGATATTTCACATTGTCTCCTATTTTTCATTCTTTTGATTCTGTTTTATGATTTCTTGATTTCTTATAAAGTTATTAGCTTCCCTTTGCACCATTCTAATTTTTAAAGACATATTTTCTTTTACTGAGCTTTTGAACCTAATAAATGTGTTTCTTAAGAAAGCCATAGACTTTCCTGCACTGGATAACACTGTGGATGTAGTATTCTCTAAAGCCATTCATTAAGGTTCTAAAGTGGATTCTAATGTGTTTTACATGATTGCACTTATATGGCCTATGTCAAATTGCTTATCATCTTAGGGAGGGGAGAGAGAGGGAAAGCAGGGAGAAAATTAGAAACTTAAAATTTTATAAAAAATGAAAGTTAAAAATTCTTTTTACATGTAATTGGAAAAACAAAAATACTATTTCAAAAATAATAAAATGATTTCCATCCCATTTTATGAAGAGTCTAAGCACTTCACTATTGCTCTGAAGTCCTACTGTACTTGTTTCATCTCTCCCTTCTCTATATGGAACACATCCATTATTCCCAGAGTAGTTGCTAAATGAGATTTGCCTTTGTCTACCATCCCACTCTCCCCTACACATCTTCATCTCAGCTATAATTTATGCTGGGAACAGATTCTTCAACTCCCAATTTACCAAGCTGGAGTTTAGTCCTGCCTTCTACCTCCTGATCCCTCCATCCCACTGTATAGGAGTCAGTTCTGAAAGTTTATATCCTTCATGAAATCTTTAGTGCAGAATTGAGAGAAGCAGTCATTTCTACATGACTCATCTTCACAATATGCATTCCCCATGCTACATATTTACTGCTTCAAATGTAATGTTAGTATTTTCAGTTTCATTAGTATTTCAGTTAGTATTTTCAGGTTCATGGTTCTCTGTCTGTGTCAGCGCAAAATCAGAAGGTCCCAGTGATCAGTGATCTTGCCAGTGCATAGAACTGTACAAAGTATTTAGTAAATGCTAGGCTCTTAATGTACTGAATTCTCAAGAACATTCCTCTCTAAAGCAGCAGTGTTCTGACTTCAGCAATACTCCAAGGAATTTAGTTACTGAAGGACAAAAAGACCTTGCTATAAGAATGGTTCATTTAAAAGAAACAGCAAGGAGTCCAAGAATGACATGATAGTGAGATTCTCAGTGCAGACATATACTTAACAATATTTTTTCACCTATTATTATTTCTTTCTCAATATAAGGGCTTATATCAAGAGAAGAATTTTTAGTATTACCTGGTTTGCATGAAGCTTCCTAACTGATCAAACTAGGTGGCAATGATCTTCCTTATTGCAATTATATTTCTAATTCTAATTCATAAATTATCACAACAAAAAACCCTTCTAAGCATAATTATATAGGCTCCAAAAGGATCACAATAATTGCTACAATTTCAGTTTGTCTTATCTCTTTATGGTTTACAAAGCACATTCTTCACAATAGCTCTGCCAAACAGGTAATGTAGAGATAGGGACTGCTCATATTCCATGCCTCCCAGGGATGTGATTTTTTTCATATAAATTTATTTATTTTCAGTTTTCAAAATCCATTTCCACAAAAGTTGGAATTCACAATTTTCTCTCCATCTTCCCCCTACCTCCATCCCAGGAGAGCATGTGCTCTGATTGCCCTTTCCTCCAATCTGCCCTCCCATTTTTCACCCCCCATCCCCTTCCCTTCTACTTTCCTGTAGGATAAGATAGATTTATATCTTATTTCCTAGTTGCATGTGAAGACAACCTCTAACATTCATTTTAAAGCTTTGAGGTCCACATTATGTACCCTCCCTCCTCCCCATTCACCCTCTTTGAGAAGGCAAGCAATTCGATAGAGGTTATACGTATGTGGTCATGCAAAACACCTCTATAACAGTGATGATGTAAAAGACTAACTATATTTCTTTCTATTCTGTCCCTCCCTCTATTTATTCTATTCTCTCCTTTGACCTCTCCCTCTACCAAAGTGTTTGCTTCTGATCACTCTTTCCCCCAATCTGCCATCCCTTCTATTATCCCCCCTTTTCATATCCCCTTCCCTCCAAAATAAACATCCAAACCCAATTGAATTAGGATAATTGGAGGGAATATACATACATATATACATATATATATATGTATGTATATTCCCTCCAATTATCCTAATATATATATATATTAGGATAGTTGGATAGGATATCCATATCTATCTATATATTAAGATAGTTGGATAGGATATCTATATCTATCTATCTATCTATCTATCTATATCCTAGGTATTAGGATAGTTGGATAGGATATTTCTATATCTATATCTATATATATATCTATATATATATATATATATATATACATATACATATACATATGTATTCCCTCCAACTATCTTAATACCTAGGTCTTAGGAGTTACAAATACAGTTCAACTTTAATAAGTACCTTATGGTTTCTGTTTCCTGTTTACCTTTTCAGGCTTCTCTTGATTCTTGTATTTGAAAGTCAAATTTTCTATTCAGCTCTGATATTTTCAACAAGAATGTTAGGAAATCCTTGATCTCATTGAAGTTCTATTTTTCCCCCTGGAATATAATACTCAGTTTTGCTAGGTAAGTGATTCTTGGTTTTAATCCTAGCTCCTTTGACCTCTGGAATGTCACATTTCAAACTCTCTGATCCCTTAATGTAGAAGCTGCTAAACCTTGTGTTATCTTGGTTGTGTTTCCACAATACTTGTTTCTTTTTGACTGCTTGTAATATTTTCTCCTTGACCTGGGAACTCTGGAATTTGGGTACAATATTCCTTGGAGTTTTCCTTTTGGAATCTCTTTCAGAAAGTGTTTGGTGGATTCTTTCTATTTTACCCTCTGGTTCTAGAATATTTGGGCAGTTTTCCATGATAATTTCTTGAAAGTTGATATCTAGACTCTTTCTTTGATCATGGCTTTCAGATAGACCAATAATTTTTAAATTATCTCTCCTGGATCTATTTTCTAGGTCAGTTGTTTTTCCACTAAGATATTTCACATTCTCTTCTATTTTTTCATTCTTTTGTTTTTGTTTTATAATTTCTTGATATATCATAAAGTCATTAGTTTCTATCTGCTCCATTCTAATTTTTAAAGAACTATTTTCTTCAGTGAGATTTTGGACCTCTTTTTATTTGGCCAATTCTGCTTTTCAAGGCATTCTTCTCCTCATTGGCTTTTTGGACTTTACCATTTGACTTAGTCTCATTTTAAAGGTGTTATTTTCTTCAGCATTTTGGGGGTTTCCTTTAGCAAGCTATTAACTCTTTTTTCATGATTTTCTTGCATTGCTCTCATTTCTCTTCCAAATTTTTCCTTTACTTCTCATACTTGATCTTCAAAATCCTTTTTAAGGTCTTTCATGACCTGAGAGCAAGTTATACTTTTCTTAGAGGCTTTGGATGCAGAGTTTTGGTGTCTTTTTCTGGCTGTATGTTTTGATCTTCCTCATCACCAATGATGTAAGAAAATACCTCTTCACTAAGAAAGTAAGATTCTATAGTCTGTTTCTTTCTTTTCTTTTTTTTTTTACCGTCTGCTCATTTTCCCAGGTAATTACTTGCCTTTTGAGCTTTGTTAAGTGGAGGGCTCCAGAAGCAGCCTCTGCTTCAGCAAGGGCTGCAGATACCCTGGGTGCTCCAGGGCTATTACTGGAGCTGGGGCTGGAGAGGGACAATGCTCCCTTCTCAGCCAGGTAAGAGATCCTTCCTACTGAACTTTGAAGCTGGATTTAGTATTTGTGGGTTGAGAAGTCTGAAATCCACAGCAGCTGCCAGTGGTTCAATCCCCTAAGGTCTGCTCTCACTCATTCCATGCTGGCATGCTGAACTGCGCTCTGCTCCCAGCCTCTCCCCATTGACCTCCCAGATTGCCTTAGGGTGAAAATTTGCTTCAGTCTGTCATTTTGTGGCTTCTGCTGCTGTAGAGTTTGTTTAGTCATTTCTAAAGATTTTTTGAAGGATTTTGGGGGAGTGCTGTAGCAGGTTCCTGCTTCTACTCTGCCATCTTGACTCTGCCTCCACCAGGAATGTCTGGAAGCCAGGAAGACCTGAGTTCAAGTTCTGCTGCTGGCACACACTGACTTTGTGACTGATGATGACACATTGGAGAATAGAAGCAAAAGAAGGTAACTATGGACAAATACGAGAGAAAAGGTTAGATATCTTCTAGAGTGTTTTGAATGAGCGATCCCAGGAAAGAGAGTCTATGGACTAAAAGGGGGGCTTTTAAAAATTATGTTGGAGGAAAAAGGAGGATGAGAGAAGGGCTAGAATTGCTGACTGGGGGAGACAAGACATGAACAAACCAGGCAGGAAAGCTAGAGTTTTTATTTTGTCTTTGTTTTTCTCTGTCAAGAAAAATGATTCTCAAATAGATCAGACAAAATGGGTTAAAAGAGAGTTAAAACCCAAGATAAGTGAAAAAGTAGTAAAATAGAATTAGCTGCACTGGATGGATGAATTCACCCAAAGATTCCCCTAGGAATATCAGAATTTGACTCCTGAATACATTGCTAAAGCAAAAGATAAAGGTCCCTCAGCTTCCAGTCAATAGCATACTCTCTCTACCAAAAGACAACCTTCATTAACCCTGACAAAAAGTGCAATGCACTCAACCCTGGTGAGCTCCAGTTATCCCCAGACTTGTAGAGTCCCCTAGATTCATAATATTATACTGGTTTGTGGCCTACACTTACGAAAATAAGTTGAAGTTGTTGTGGCTTCCTCCAAGTTTAAGCTAAAGCGTTGCCTTCTGCAAGATGCCTTCCTCCTGAGATTACCCTCAATTTAACCTGTATATGTTTTGTTTGTGTTTAGTTGTTTTTAGGTTGTGAGCTGAGGGCTGTTTGAGAACAGAGAGGTTTCTTTTTTTATTTTGGTTTGATTTTTGCCTTTTCAGAGTGCCTGGCACTTAGTAGGTGCCTAATTAATGCTTCTTGTTTTGCCTTATCTAAAGCAGGAGTTCTTAGCCTGCCTCCCTCTCCCTCACATCTCATGTCTCTCTTTGTCTCTGTCTCTGTTTCTCTCTTTTCTCTCTCTCATAGTTCCTTTGACAGTCTGGTGAAATCTGTGGATCCTCTTCTAGGTATAATGTCTTTAAATAACTAAAGGAAAAGCTAAATTTTAGATATTAGCTAGTGAAAATAAAGATGCATTTTTTTTCCTCCTTGAAATTTATTCATTGACTCCAAGATGTCTCTAGACCACCATTTAAGAACCCCTGCTCTAGAATCAAAAAGTCCTTTCTTATATGAACTCCAACTTCCTCCAGTACAACCTTCTTCACTTTGGGTATCTATCATGGTGTTTGGTGGGGAAAAAAATGTCATCTCTTCCCTGTGCCTGCATAGTCTATTACATTTACACTACCGGTGAAGGGCAAGATCCAGATTTGCTCTTTCTCTTACTTTCTCTTGCTTTCAAGTTGATTATTGGGTTCAATAGGTTTGGTCTAGAACTCCTCTACTGGTTCCAGGAATTCTGGCATTTTATCATTACTGCCAGTTCACTTGTCGTTTCTAACCTAACCCAGGAACTCCTCCCTGTTCCACTACTGCCATCTCTGGAACCACATGGTTCTCTAACACATAATGGTTTCCTAGAGCAGCTGGTCTTTTATGGGAATGATTTCTGGAGGAGTTACCTGTCTGTGCAGATTTCCCTCCAAGAACATCAGTCCATGTGCCTATCTTCTTTCTTTGCCTGACCTCCCAGTTCTTGTTCTCCTTTCTGTTAGATCTCTCAGCTCTCTGCTCTCTCTCTCTCTCTTTAAAGGACATGGTCATGCCCCAAAGATTGACCCCATTGTATAAATTGGTTTTGAAAATAATATTTAATTTAGTGTCATTGAAGCAGGGAAAGACAAAAAATTCATCTCTTCTTAAGAAGTTAAACTTGGTCAATAGAATTTCAGACCAGGATTGACTTGGGTAAATGGTGTGATTAGTGAAGTCTATAGGTGACACAAAACTGGAAAGGGATAGTTAAGCCATTGGATAACAGATCTAGAATCCAAAAATATCATGATGGGTTAAGATGAATCAAATAAGATCAAGTTCAATATAGAAAAATATAAAGTCCTACCCTTGACCTAAAAAAAATCAACAGATAGATACAAAGGTGGAATGTGCAACTAGAAAGCAATTTGTCTGAAAGAGACCTGGGTTTAGTCAACTGAGAGCTAAATATGAATCAACAATGCATCATAACATATAAAAACATGAATGCAAGCCTCTCATGTTAAGAAAAGCATATGTCCAGAACATGGAAAGTAATAGTTTTGTCATACACTGCCCTGGTGAGACAGCATCTGGAGCATGGCGTTCAGTTCTGGGTGCTCTCTTCTGAAAAGGATGTTGAAGATCTATTTGAGCTGCTTCAAGGACCATGCATATTGATTGAAGGAATGGGATATTTAGACAGGAAAAGATAAGATTGTAGGAGGATAAGATATTAAATTCAGTTTCTTGAAGGGTTCTCATGTATTGGGCAAGATGTTAGATTTAGTCTACTTAGTTCCAGAGAACAGAGAAAGGAGTAATGAGTAGCAATTACAAAGTGGTGAACTTGGGCTCAACAAGATAGAATAAGCTTCCTATGAATTAGAGAAATAGTAAAATTGACAGGAAGATTTACGAGATAGTGAGTTTGATAGAAATTATCCCCAGATAAATGCCACTAGCTTGAGTCAATAGAACCCAAAGTCCTTCCAAATCCAAGATTGTGGTTTTTGGATTCTGTGGAAAATGATCATATTTGTCATCTACTAATTCCAGAAATTGATTCAATTGTTTTTCAAGTCACTGTCTTAACAGAGGCAATGTAGGTAGTAGAAAGAAAATGGAATTAAGAGTTGTAACCTGGGATCCAGTCTTCTAGTCTTGGCTCTGATATGTGGTTTTTGACAGGGTATGATCCTGTGATTTCCTTGACAGAGAACACTGATACCAAACTCAAATACAAACAGAGCCACTAAATCATATATAAGGATCCCTGTTGGTGCTGATTGACTTAGAAAACCACATATTAACATTATCTGTCTTATCCTATTTTTATTTATTTTGCTAAGTATTTACCAATTCCTTTTTAGTTTGAATTTGGCTGTACTTATGAGAAGCTTGTACACCATGTTTGACAACTCTCATATGGAGGGACTCCTGGAGGAGTCCATTCTTTAATTTTTCTTCAGTTCTTTTCTGCCTAGAGCACTGAGAGGTTTATGTGTCTTGCCTAGGATTGTATATCCAGTATATGTCAGAGGCAAGATTTAGACCTGGTTTTTATTGGACTCAAGAACCAATTCCCTATCCACTATGCTGTGCTGACTCTTTGATAAATCATTTAAACACTTGTTTTTCAGCTACTTGACTTATAAAATCAGGATATTTGGCAAGATTATCTCCAACATTGTTTCTAGCTCTAAAAATTTTGTGTTAGTTAATGAAAGTAGTGTTCTTGTTGCTGTTACCACAAATATTCTGGAAGTAATCTAATTTATACATTTCTGTATCTGTAAATAGCTTTAAACACATGCAATTTTAAATGGAAGTTGGGGTGAAGATCACGGTGCAACGAAACGACAAGATGCAAGTTGACAGAATGATTATGGCACAGTGAAGGAAAAGAAAAGGGGGGCCACTAAAGCATTAGAATTATGAAATTGGTTGTAGGCGTATTATGTAGGATTGGGAGGATGCAAGCCCTTTTTAAGGAGGAGACTATTTCCCCCAAACCATAGAATGATCAAGAGGATTTACTAATAGTTACAGGAGAGAGAATACCCAATACAGTTCACAGAAAAAATAAAATATGGTGGTGTTTGGCAACTCCCAGGTGATAGCATATAAAGGTAAATCAAGGGAATATGTCAGCAGCATGAGTAATCAGTCAGAAGTACCACTGCCTTCCCATGACATGTATCTATGGATCTTAGTTGTAGCTTTCTAAAGCTCGTTAAACCTTAAGAACAATACTCACTTCTAGAGATTTATGGCAGGATAAAGGATTCTATGGCAAACCTAGAAAGCATCTCGAAGAGTTGTGAAACTCTGGGCAAGAAACCAATGACCAGGTTTACTTACTTTATAATAATGACTGGTGTTTTAAAGTAGAAGCTTGAGAATAGAAAGGTGTATTTGGGAAGGGAAGAATGCCTTTGGCTGGTGTCAGAGGATAGCGTTAGAATTTCCGGATCAGGGTCCAACATATAGAAATGATGGGCTCTTGGCCAGGGACAGAGTATGTATAACAAGTCATGCAATTTGCCTAGAGACTTGCAAATCTTTAAGTCCCATACAAAATCCCACTTTCTATGAGAAGTTTTTCTTGACCCACCTTAAAGCAACTGTCTTCCTTCTGTGATTACCTCTAACTTGTCCTGTAGATATCTTGTGTGTATAGAGTTGTTTGCATGTTGCCTCCACCCTTTTGACTTTAACCTCCTTGAAACAGAGACTATTTTTTTTTTTGCCTTTCTTTGTATCCCTGACTCTTAACATGGTGGCCAGTATGTAATAGGTGCTTTATAAAATATATATTGACTTATTTATTTGTTGATTGAGATGGCTTTAACTTGAAAATGAAGAGGAAGGGACAAACATTGTCAACATACAGCCACTCAGTCAGGTATCACAGAGTAAGAGGTATGAAACAGGAGTAATAGTCATATAAAGAAAAGGCCCATTAATTAAGCAGAGATGATATAAATAATAACTACCCATGGTATTAGATATCCATGCAAAAATACAATCAGAAGAACCTATTCATTGCACAACTGAACTGAATGCTGAGGAAATAAGTAAATCAAAGAAACTAGAGACCAAAATTTAATGTAGATCTAGAAATCCTAAAAAGAAGGAACAAGTTGTTCCATAACAACTGCAAACAGAGACTCAAAAGAAAAAGGGGAATTTCCATAATGAATATAAGAATACCTGAAAGAAATAAAATGAGAAATTTTTAAACTAAGTAAAAACTCTGGAGGAGAGAATTAGGATAATTAATAGTGTTAGAGAGATACTGGTAAACTTTACCCAATAAATAGACTCCCTGAAATAGAAATCCATAGTTCCAGTGAGAAATCTTAGAAAAAAAATCATAAGATTAAAAAAAGAAGAAAATGATGTAAAAAGACCCTGCCCTCTGGAAATCAAGGAGAGATGATTTTTAAATTATTTTTAAATTCCTTACTTTATTTCTTCCAGGTATTCTTATAGTCAGGGAAAAATCCCATTTTTCATTTACGTCTCTGCTTGCAGTTGTGATGGAGTCACATGTTCCTTTTTTTAGGAATGTCTAGATCTACATTAATTTTTCATAACCATTGATAGTTACTGTGATTTACTCATCTCTCCAGCTTCAGTTCTTGAATTAGATTTTGTGCCAGGTCATTACCAACCCAACAGGGGAAGGTAGAGAGAATGGAAACACACAATAAAGTTGCATGAAAACCACAATCATCTCACTAATACTTATTTATCTCCTTCATTCTGCACCTGTTCAGAAAAACCTTTGTGAGTCCCAATTTTTGAACTGCTGCAAACTCTCTTGCCCCTTGGACTCAGTATCCTTTTTATTTTTTAATGGACTGAGTACAGACTGCGGTTTATTCTTGATGATCATGATTTGGCCTAGACCTCTTACTTCTGGAACCCTACTGATTTCCCTTGATCACCAGGACACAATGATGCTATTCCCTTTAGGGGTTAAGAACAAAAACTGTCAGAGACTATTTGAACATATCTTGAAGTTCTGCTGAAAGTAAACATATAAATCTAGATTCAAGCTGTTCCTTAATTCCATTTAAGTAACCCATATGTTGTCTTTCTGAGGTTATATGGGGTGCTCAGGGAGGATTAGCACCTCTGGTGAGAGGGCTGCTCGTCCACCTTTGGTGTCCGCAACTATCACCTGTGGTTCCAGGAAGCTATAGCACACCCAGAGGCCATATCCTGGTGAAACCCCAGCAGATTGGCAAAAACCAGGTTGAGGGTAACCAACAGACTTCAAATCTGTAGTGAGTTAGGGGAATGTCTGTCTCAAGCATGTGAAGATTTCTCCTGGAAAAATGAGTGGATGAGAACAGTGTATTCCAATGGACAAGAAGGCAGCTTGATCAGACATTGAAGACTCCGAGATCATCCACTGCATCCTGGCCCATCACCCATTGTCTTGACGTTTGTCTTGATGATTGTGGAAGAATGATCCTGATGACTTTGGACAGCTCTGCCTCCCTGAAATCCAATTCACGCAGGAGTCAATACATCATCCCGCAATATCATTGGTCCTCTTAGAAAACAAAGGACCAATGGCAACAACAACAGCATTCTAATCTACTTTATCTATCATCATATAACACTACTTCCATTGGCTGTCAGTGGTCAGTTACAATTCACTTCTGGTTGCTGTGGAAACCCATAAGTGACCTACATTTCATGAGACAGTAACTGAAGTTTCTAAGAGTCTTTCCCAGGGAGTATATACAGTACATTTTAGTTTAATCCTAATTAATATTTTACCTTGAAAGATATACTTATATCTTAGTAGCTATAAACATTTCAATCTGGGGGAAAAATATAAATTGAAAGTAAAATGTTGGTCTTTATTATCATTGTTTGATATCAATTCAAGAAGAATGTACATAGGCAATGTTACTAATAGCACCAAGAAAAGACATCTATGATTTATAAAAAAAAAAAAGACTCAGTAGCCTTTTTGAAAACTTGCCTTTTATTATGCAATTGAACAACTTTATTTTTAAAAACAATTTTAAGCTGTAGTTAAACATAAGAGAATTAATGTCAAATCATGAATAAATCTATATCATTTTCTAATTCCTATGATTATACACTCCTATATATGTATATTTTAAATGTGCATATATATACATATATAAAAATAGATGTACACTTTTAAAACACAGAACTAATATTAATGCCATGTTCTTAGTATTACTTTTTTTCTTTGGGTTAGCCATATTTCTTTATATTCCCGATAAAACAAGATTTGGATTATCCAAATAATTCAATTGTACATCTTTTAAATATTTCAAGGGAAAGAAAGCTTTTGTTCACTTTCCTTTTCATGATTTATCTAGTTATTAGATTTTGGTTGAATTTCTGAGGGTTATACAGTTCTTAAACAACTCTGAAGCATTTGTTGGTCTAAACATTAAAAAAATTTTCCCTGCCTGATGAATTAAACAAATGCTTAAAAAACCATTGAGCCCTTCTGTGCAAAGAACAGTTTTCTCATTCTCACAGATTTGATTTGAATCTATATGTAACTCATTGAAAAAAATTGTTTGCCTTTTTTTTGCATAACAGATTGATGCCCCACGCTTCCAAATGATTTTTCTGTGTGTCATCTTTATATTTGTGCCATTTGTATGATTTAGGTGCTTGCTTGAGGACATGCCATTCATATGATGCGTATACTATAGTACTCAAAAAAATCCATATTCAATTCTCTCTTTGAAAAAGTAGCTTTATGGCCCCCTTTTGAAATGTCTTTCCTTCCTTTTTTAAGGAAAAATGAAGGACATAACTACGGATTGAAAACATGGTTTCAGAGGCCTGAAATCTACTGGAAGAAACTAGTGTTCTTGAGATTGTAAGGTCAGTGGTTTAGAAATTTATTATATGTATCTTAATTAACATAGCCTAAAAGTAACTATATATGTATATATACATATATATAATAACCATAAAATATTTGTGTTAATGTATAAACTATTTGGGTAGGAAGAATATTTGTATTTTCATAAAATTCATAATCTAAAATAAAAATATCTCTTAGGCATATATTTGTGCTTACTTATTTCAGAAAGGCATTATTTTATTAGCAGATTCATCCAATATATTGTTCACATAACAATCAACTGTGTATTAAAATGTTGTCTGACATTTTGTAAAATATTAGCACTATTAAATGGGATATAAAAGTAGATTTATCGTGATTCTTTAAGACTTTCCACTTGGATGTGTTTTTAAGTTTTACAGAGGAGACACTTTCTTGATATGTTTCCCCATTCACCTCAGTCTCCTAAATAGTATTGGAACATCATAAAACTTTCAGAAATCGCTGGACCTCACCCTTGACCTTGCCCAAGTTCAGGAGAATTGAATAAGCCTTTAGCCAGAGATCATGGTATCAAAATATTCCCTGCTCCCCAGCTCGATTGATCCCGTTTCAACCCAAGTGTCTAAGTAAAGTGATGATAAAGATAGATGAGTTAGGAGTGTTTAGGGATGTCTTCCAAGTTGGATTTATGTTCTTAAAAGAGAAAAGGACACTGAGCAAAAAAAAATAATGATGCCCACTATAAATTGACTTCCAGCTATAACAATATATAAAACAGTATTAATTCTGAAGTTAAAACTAAATTGCACATAAAAATGGTTAC
Organism: Potorous gilbertii; assembly: GCA_028658325.1. Classification (NCBI taxonomy): domain Eukaryota; kingdom Metazoa; phylum Chordata; class Mammalia; order Diprotodontia; family Potoroidae; genus Potorous; species Potorous gilbertii. The sequence continues at coordinate 188,575,140 of CM053771.1, read as the reverse complement.
ATTTTGATGAAATAGACCTAGAAATCTGCTGTCTTCAGATTATTTTGTTATCTATTCCAATACTATATCATAATTATACACACATATGTTTTTAAATAAAAGCACTGCATGAGTCCTTAGATAATACCTGAAAAAAGTATATTCTACCTCACTTATCACAGAATTGATTATTTAATTTTCTTTTTCCAGTATCTACAAACTACCTTCTCTATCTTCTTCTTTCTACCCCAGCTATACTTCTATCATCCCAACTCACTCCAATCTCCCCCCTCCTTCAATTTTTTTTGTTTTTTTTTCCCACAGTGAATTTTTAATTTTGAGCAGGCCTAGTCTATTTTTGGACATTTTAAAAAATTCCTCTTCAGCCTGTATGTATTCAATAAACTAATTTTAATACTGCAAATAAAATGCATAATTAGAAAGGCAAATTCGTTTTTAAATGACATTAGCAATTAAATAATAGGTTGAATATAGGCAGGGAAAAAATACAGAGGGAATTCATCAGCAATACTTCTCCCCACATGTTTTCTGGTGGACACTATCTTTCTAGAAGGCATATGGTTGCCAACCTAGAGGATAAGTCCCTAAGATAGGTAAGTGAATGGCTACTCTCCATTCTAAATGTAGAAATTACACAAAAGATCATATCCTATCAATAGATACATGCTTTCCCCAGAGTTAAGACTCAGCACATTATCAGTTACCCTGCAATAGTTCTTCAGGAGCACTCTCACAAGTGACCCAGATCAAGGGGTGCCCTGACTCTTTTGCCAAGTCACAGTTCTGTTCTCTGAAGTTTAATCACTCTCTATTGTGACTGATAGAAATGTGCTTCCCAACTGAGGCATCTGCCATCATTAAAATCTGTACAAAAACCTAAGGAAACTATATTGTGCACATAGTAATGCTTGTTGTTACAGGTCATTCCTTACCCCTTGTTTCCTAGAGAGAGAGAAAATAATCCCAAATAAGGCTCATGTTTCATTCTGTTCCCTTTTAATCTTTCCACAGTAACATTCTATATTGTGCTGAGATGCAAACAAAGCAAAGCATGTGGTCATGTGTAGCATTAGTTTTTGATTAAGTATATTCCAATAGCACCTGTAATTGCAAATAAAAGTTTAGGTTAGTTTTTTATTGTAATGCAACAAAGACTAATTATAATTTTTCCCAGTGATCACTAGAACCCATTGACCATTTCCCATGTGTCTCCTGAGCATTCTTCATCTGTCAGTGTGGTTTATAAACCCTTTAGGCTATCCTCATCTTTCCTTTACACTGTGTTTGACTTAGGACAACCTCCTTTGTAGTATGATTAGTGGTTTCCATGACTATATCCACTCCAAGTTTTGGTTCTGGTTCTTTAATTCCACAATATTGATGCCTTGACTCCGGCAAATGCTTAGAAGGCAATTCTGCACGTCACTATATTGCACAGGACTCAGCATATGCTAACACAATGAATGCCAAACCCAAATGTGAATGATTTTTGGTTTATTCAAAATTTCTCATTGTCTGCACCTTTTAGTGCAGTTATGAAAGTGTGTTGCCATCACCACCACTTTCATCCTGTTTTGTGCCTAATTGACCACTCACTGAAATATAAAGGAAAAATGTGGTGCAAAAGAGGAACTTGTGTTACATTCCAAAAAAGACAATCCTGCATTGCCAAAACTGAGAATCTAATGTTGCAGAAAATAATTGTGAATAACACTTGCAAAAAGATGCAGAATATGGACGTTGTCTCCTTGTTTTTTGGTTCTTCCAATTCAAAGCATCAGGCTCCCCAGAGGACTTAATCATTCCCCCACTGACCTAGAAAGGCAGATACTTTAGGAAAGATTGAAAAGTATAAACCCCTCAGGATCCATATGCAAATAACAGCTGGACGAGTGAAGAGACTGGTAAGGATGGGGAGGAATGTGCTCTCTGAAACAGGATGTGCTAAAAATGGAAACACATGATCATATGCTTCTTGTGAAATTTCTCAAAGTATTTAGGTCTAAATGGACCTAAAAGGTAAGTTATGTGGATAGATTAACTCAGGCAAGTAATACACAATGTTCATTTGGGAAGAAACGGATATATCACTGGAGTGTTGTCTCTACATTAAATTCTTCACCATATTCTTATAGATTACAGTAAACCAAATTTCTCCTGAAGTCATCGATAGGTGGTTGGCATATGCTGCTACAAGGGACTTTTACAGCTACTTAATACCCAATTTTAAGAATGTTACAGTCCTGAAATCAATTTTGTAATACAGTGAGGAATTTGATATACCCATGTAATATATAAACAGACATGATGCTGACAAGGCAGATACAGTACTTTAGCAATAGGGATTCCTTATGCCAGTACATCCTATGAATACCTAATGACTGTCTTACATGTTGTTTTTTTAAAGGAGACTATATTGTCTCATTTGCTTTCTTTTGTCAACTAAAAATAAATGTAATAAAACTGAATGTATGCCCAATAAGCACTTCCTAAATGTTCATTTTAATAATGGTTATAAAAACAAAAGGAACAATTAGACTATTCTACATCCTGGTGGCACCAAAAAGAACAAAAAAGCAAACTCATATTGTAATAAAAGATGATGTATTTGCTAATGAACATAATAGCATTTTGCCCTAATTATTCAAATAAAAAATGTCTTTTAATCAAAAGCTATTTATCCCATCATCCTTAAGTGGTATAATGAATAAGGTACAGGATTTGGTAACAAAAAAGACATGAATTCAAATTCTACCCCAGCTATTAGCTGACATTGGACAAGTCACTTAACTTCTGGATGCCTCAGTTTCCTTATCTGTAAAAAAGGACTCAGTGGCCCCTAAATTGCCTCTGTGCTCTAAATCTATGATCCTAACATGCAAAAATTTCTGCAAGAAGGAAGGCAGAGAAAAGAAGAGACAGGGGATAGCTAATATTCTTCTCCAGACAAAGAAATTTGAGCCAGGAAAATCAGTACCTCTTTTTAGTCCCCGATTTTTAGCAAAGAATTGAACAATGGGAGTAGAATTTACAGGAGATACTTAATACTTTTACAGTAACTTATTAAAGATAAGCAGCATGGCATAATGGCCAGGGAATTGGTCTTGGAGTTAGGAAGACCAGCATTCAAATCCTCCCTCTGACAAGCACTGACTGAGACCCTGGACAAATCTATTAATTTCTCAGTGCCCCAGACAACTCTCTAAGAGAGCAAATTGCAGACCAGATATCAGTCTGCTTTGGTAAAGGATATTTCCTCCCTGGGATTTCCCAAGACCAATGAGATCACAGGTCCAGGTAAATCATGATATTTTACATAAGGAATCATGACGCTAGCCTCATGCACTTGTTCAATGTGGTGTGATTTAGTTCTCCCCAAAGCTACAGGAATTTAAAGTTATTACTGTTTCTAAACCTGAATCTTCTTAGATCTCAGTTTTACCTTGGATTGGAAATGTGATTGAAAAGAACTCAGGCAGTTTGGTTCTGGGCAGTGGTGGTCAGAATGAGTGGTTTGTATCCCAGATACCTTCTGACTCTATTTTCTATGACACACCCACAGGGCATGACAGTCTACCCAAGCAGCAGACAACTAATTTACCTGGTCTTTCAAGTGCCTTGTTAAGGTTATAAAGTTTAAAAGGATTCTGGGGAAATGATAAGAACATTTCTTTCTGAAATGCTAATTCAACTCCAATTAAGCTCTGCTCTTTAGAATGTGATCGATAGCACCGCTATCAAACTAGATAAGCAAACAAGTGAAAATTTGAGATTGATTGGAGATGAAAGATCTTTTAACCTGACCCAGTACTAAAAATGCAGCAATCATCCAAAAACACAAACATTTTTAGAGCAGAAAATCAAAGGGAAATAAACATCGACAATGAAATTATCAAAGGGAGATTATTAATACCTTATACTAGAATAACACATAAAGTAAGGATTAGAATCCTACTTGGGTCTTATCTTAATTAAACCAAGACATATAATTTTTGATTACACACATTGTTTCAGGGGAAAGGAGCAGAATGGTTCCAGTGAGGTCATAACACAACAGCTGACATTGTCTGTGCCCAGCAAAACTCAAAGAAAGACAAGGTCAAGCGTGTCAGACTCCTAAGAGAGAGACTAAGTGAAGAAGAGGATTAAATTAGAAGAGAAGTTTTTTCTTTAAGGTTTCAGTTAAAATATGAGGAAGGAGTACAGATAGAAAATGGCAGATTCTTTTCCTTGCTTGGATTCATATGATCCCTCTATCCTAGGCCAGCCCTCTTAGCTTTCCTGACATTTTTATTAAGAATTTCAAGCCTCCTGGGAATCATTTTAAAAATCTTCATTTTAGTTAATACCTTTGTACCTGCAGCAGGTCATTGTGGCTAATGCTGTTGATGCTAGGGTTCTGATAAGAGGAGAAAAAAAAATCCATTTCCTCCTCTACCTTCCTTTACTCGCTGTGGTGTATATAGGAATTAGAGACAGAGGGTAGTTTGGAAGGGATAGAGGAAACAATATAAAACCACTTTCAAAATAGAAAAAAATTGACTCAACACCTTATGTGGCAGTAATTGCATAAGCAATTTAAGATATTTCTAAGCCTTCCTTGCCTATTCACATTATTAAAGAATCTTAAAAACAAAACAAAATAAAACTTCAGATTTACTTTGTCCTCTCCCAAACAGTCATAAGTTTTTGTTTGTATAGAGACATATAATAACAATTTTTTATTAAAAACATATTTGGGAAAACCATCTATAAGAGAGCAACAGAAATCTTTCATGTCAATGAACAGTTTGGGGAGGGCAGAATTGTGATGACTGTAAAATAAGGTTAATTCAATGATTTCCCCTTCTAGAATTCTGAATAGGCATTGCCTAGTTCCAATCATTCCCTCTGTACAGTCTCTATTGGGACATCCATTCACTAAATACAGTCAGCCAGCATGTAAGTAGTAAGTACAGAAGCCTGGGACAAAGGGAAAAATCCAGTTTTGTTAAAGTGAATCAATCCTGCAAATTTAGTCTTGAGTTGAATACAAAATAATTCCTCCACTCTAGTAGTTTACAATCTAAAAAAGAGGATACAGACCAATGCAAATTAAAAAACAGAAAACAGAAAATGAACCGGACTGACGTACAATTGCATAAAGGTCAAATGGGTATGTAAATCAACTTAGAAAATATTTCATCTACATTTATTAAGCACCTACTATTGCAACCAGGTACTGTCCTGGGTGCTGAGGATTCAAATGCAATGTATGAAATAATCCCTAAGTGCAAGGAATTTATTTAAATTGTGTTCATGGTATCATAGAAATTGTATACTAGCACATGGTGGAGGATGTGAAAGTGAAATAATAGCTAATTTTTGTATAGCACTTTACAAATATTGTCTGTTTTGGCACAGCAATCCTTTGTGGTAAGTGCTGTAATTATCCCCTTACAGATAAGGAAACTGAAGCTGAGGAAGGGTAAGTCACTTGGATTTGAACTTAGGTGAAGGGTAAGTGACTTGGATTTGAACTCAGGTCTTTGACTCCAAGTCTAGCACACTCTCCACTGAGCCAACTAGTAGTCCAAGAGAATTATCCTGCCTTTCTCCCAGTTAATCAGGAGAGGCTTCCTGGAGGAGGTGTCATTTAAATGGCCTACTTAAACTTTTTTTCTTTGTTGAATGCAATGTCCTCATCTCCTGCTTTCGCTTTCTTTAAACAAGAGCTAATTTCAGTCTAGTTGCTGCCTTAGGATATGATTAGGTTTGAAGCTCTTGGCAGCAAGTCAAACATGTGATCCTAACAGGTTGTGTTACTTGGACTTGATTCTTTCCTTTAAAGGGATAGTTTTTCTGAAATGATGTCATTTTTATCTCACTCCTGGTTATCTTCAAAACTGAAAAGAAAATAGATATTTTGTATACGAGATATTTCTCATATGGCTCCATAGATTAAAAAAAAAACAATAAGAAACAGATGGTAACTTCTTTCAGGAGGGCTTAAAAAAATATACCCTAGATTTGTAGTTGTTTTCTTCAAAATGACCTAACTGTTCCCCTCAGGAAAATATCATAGAGTTTCTTGATTATGGTATTCCCTTAACAGTCTTTCAAAGGACTGCCTTCAGTATATCTTTGATTTCCAGGGTTTAATGTTGCGAGTGCAACCTCTCATAGAATTAGGGAATGTGGCTCTAGATGGTGGACTGCAAGTTGAAAACATTGAAATAAAAGGCAGGGGATGGTTAGGTTTTTAAAAATTAATAAATTAACTTTCCAAAGCTTTTTTAGGCTGTGAGAAAAACTATGTGATATAACTTGTGTCTAACAAACAAATAATGAGATGAGCAAGTCTATGACCCAATAGCTCTTGTTCTGTTCATTTTTATCTAAGATATTGCAACGCATGTGTGTTTTCTCCAGAATGCACCACTGGAAATGAATTAGAGCATCATCCTCCGGCTTGCAATCCATCTTCAAATATACCTAGCAGCAACTGCTTTCTCTTATGTATCCTTCCCTATCTGGCAATCTAATGAGGTCAGAGAGGGTTTAACAAACTTGGTAGATGAGGTCAAGGTGCCTTCTGCACACTGGTCCGTGTTGATACTTGACTATTGATGCAGTAGAGAAATGTATAGAAAAATGAGGGCACAGTCAATTTCATAGGTGGCCCTTACTCTTTCTCACAGACCACAGGATGAGCTCTGAAACCTTAGCAAGAGTCATCTTTGAAAAAGGGAAACAGGAGAACGTTCACTTTATTTTTCTGTAAGGTAAAATGTCGTTTTTTTTCCCTGAGTCTCAGGGATATTTCACTTGATTAAAAAAAAATATTAGCAGGATACTACTTATATTCTAGAAAAATAATGTATTTCCATTTCACTTCTGTGACAGGCATATGTGGAATATAAAAGTTTTAAAGTTACTTTCACATTTAGATGTGGGGCCTAAATACAAAGGCAACATCACTGACTAAAGGTATCTTAAAGAATACACAAAGCACATTACTCTTTTCACCAGTCTGGTTTGGGATTCTTTAAATGTTGTTTCTGACAATAGGAATAAGCCAATTTTCATTCACAATGTACTACCCAGGACCAATCCTAAGCATGGAATACAATAAGTTCATCTTGTTGATCCTTAAAAAAAATGAAAGTATGATTAAAATGTTGGAATAAGGATAAACTCATTTCAAAAAGCATGTTTATGTGAGAGAGTCTTCTGGGAGAGAGTCTTGTTTTCTCTACTAATATTGGTACTTGTGCTTAGAAATTGAGCAAATTGGGTATATTTGGTTATAATATATTTTTATGTGGTTTTAGCAATCAAAGCATTCTATAAAAAAACTTAAAGCAGGTTGGTTTTTGAAACAGTGGCTACAATGATGAATAAGACCTGGTTTTAATTGCATATGCCTATGTAAAGATTCCATAGGCACTTGCAATATGCTCATGTTTGACATTTATAGAAGAATAACAGATGCAGTTATTGCCAAATTATTTATTGCATCTCAGTCTTAGATAAGTCAGCACATGATGCATCGTGAGGATCGTGAGTTAAGTGAGGAGTTTTAATCCAACTTCTGCTCCATTTTTTTGAATAAATAAAATACCTTGAAAATATCCAGGCATATACTTAGGTCATAGAAAAGGAAATAAAGGCACTATTTGGGTTTTCAAAAAGCTGATGTACTGGGAAAGCTCTATGTATTCTGAATTTTTTGCTTTTGGTATTTGTTTTCTTTTGTTCTTTCATTTTCCCTTCCTACATATCCACTTTCTATAGTAGCCTGGTTTTTAAAAGAAAGAAGAAAAGAGGAAAGGAGGGAAAAAGGAAAAAATAATGGTTTTCCAACATTTGACAGAAACTTTGTCATACGTAGTTCAATTACTACTATGTAGGTAGATTCCCAATCTCTGAAAACTTGGATTTGACCTATAAAAAGAAAGATGATATATAAGATGGCCTTCCTGTAGTCAAGGATGGAATGGGAAATTCATTGAGGTACCATTAGATATTTGTGTGCCAGTCTTTTAGAATTTTCTATGTGCTCTGTCCTGATGGCAGGCTTATTGTTATAATTTTAAAAAAATCAAAATTTTACCATCTGGTGCAAAAGCTTTTTGTCTTCCCTTATCATCACTGTTAATAGCAATAATAATATTGTATATAATAACAAACTCCTTTGGATTCATGACATTGAACTAAGTGCTGCTGGACTTTGTAGTACTTCTTTAAAGTCAGGGATTTTCCTTGCATCGGTTCTAGTTGCTGATATTACTGAGATGACAGCTAGTACTGAAAATTCCTCTGAACAGGTTGAGTTGTGAAAACTGTTTCTAGTTCAGAGAATTCCCTAGTAATATATACTGAGACATACCTTGGGGTCCACACTAGACCCCTCTATAAATGTATTTTGTGCCTGGCACTGTACTAAGCCTTGAGAATACAAAGAAGAAATAGAAAAGCAGACCCTGAATTTAAGGAATTTACAATGTAATGTGGGAGTACTATGCACAAAAGGTATAGGTATATGGTGTTCAGTGGAGTGGAAATCAAGCAGAGAGGCTGATGGAAAATGGAGAGATATAGTCTTTCCTTATAATGTTGCCATTTGTCGGACACCTGGGATGATCAGTTGTCTGACCAGCGCTCTGTGCAGGGTAAGGGCTCTTTAACTTGAGGTACATATATGAACAATGGAGAGACTTTGGAGATCTGGGAATTTGTTTTTAATCAATATTTTGATGACTATTTCAATAGAATTGCCTTGTAATCCTATGAATTCATATTATGTATTTAAAAACATTATTCTGAGAAGGAGTCTATCAGTCTTCTTCACTGCCTAGGACCCTGGCACAAAACAGGTGAATTACTGATGTAAATGAACAATGATGATTGGTTTGACTGCAATTGACTACTGTGATGTTTCTTGAAACTATTTTGCATATGGCATACATGAATTAAAAAAAAACAAGCTCTCTTTTATCCTACCCTTCTCCCTCTCACTAATCTCCAAATACCTAGGGCCCACACCAATTTAAGTACTGCTCTTTGAGTTTTCTCTTCTCTCTTCTTTCTTGTCCAAGACAGACAGCCTATTCTATGACTGGCAGGAGGGGGAAGTTGAGGAACAATTCTGACTATTATTTTTGTCTTCAGCTACTGCTTTTTCATATTGCTGAGGATGGGACTTAGAGAGCTGGGAGGAAGTTATTTGCAGAGCTCTGGAGAATTTGCCAAGAAGGGGAGGAGATGTTTGCAGAGGAAAGGGAGAGTGTTGACTGCATGGTGAGGGTGTTCATAGAATGGATCTCAGGGGACCTAAATGCCCTTATCAAAAGCAGCTTTGCCTTGGAAGTTTCTAAATTGAACTCTTCACTTAACGTATTACAGTAAATGGTGTTTCTAATTGCTGTAGAAGACTGACTATAGGAATGAGTAATTTTGTGAAAGCAGAACATTTCTTAACATCATCTGTTACTCTTTATGTTTCATAAACAGGAAATGTCTAGGAAATTGTTGACAAAATCCCCCAAAATAATTCATTCTTAACATTTCTTAACCATGTTGATGAGACTTTAAACAAAATCCTTGCTTTCAAAGAGTTTACGATCTAAAAATGAACAAACCTCTGAATTTTCTAGAGACTTAAATTAGACCAGGCTAATTAAAATTCTAATAAATGAACTTTTCTGGCTGTCTCAAACAATTCTCCTCAGTAGACTTCCACTTTCTCCTCCTCTTCAGTTATGTACTTTCCTTTTTAATCTTCTTTTCTCTTCATTTCTTATCTATCACATAGCCTGGGATTTCTTCTTTCCTTCTCACTTCCTTTGGTGATGAGCTGATTACCAGAACTCATTTCTCTTGAATAACATCTGCTTGTTTTATTTGGGGTGAGGCTGGCAAAGTTGAGTGTTTCCTGGTTGGCAGGAGAAAATCTAACTCAGCAAGTGAAGGAAACAGTATGATCAGTCTTGCCCATAGGCTAGCCAGGCCTTGCTTTCAGAGGCTCTCTTATCCATAAGACAGTCCCCTACTGTACAGAAAATGGACACACCTGAAAATAAACCTAGCTGATTTCCTAATTTTCCTGACCTGGGTGTGTAACAGCATTAGATAAGATGGTCCAGTAAGGCTTTGGGGAGTCAAACCAAGTCAACAAGATTTGTGCTTCAGACACTATTCTAAGTGCTGGGGTTACAAAGAAAGACAAATTCCAGTCCCTACTCTGAAGAAGCCCACTCTCTAATGGAAGAGGAGGAGTTCTGGCTAATGGAGCATTAATAAATATTAACTATGAGCAAGAGGTTATCATTCTTATTGCCACTATTATCATGTTCTTTTAAAACCCTCTTCAAAAGTATTTACTCAGGACTTCAGAGCCACAGAATGTTGGAGTCAGAAGGTACTTTACAGATCAATCAGTCCTCATTTTTTTTTACTACAAAGAAGGTGTTAAATGATTAAATGACTTGCATAATGTCCCACAGATAGTACATGGCAAATTTGGAATTCCAAGCTAGTTCATTTGACCTTCAAGTCCAGGGCTCTCTTCATAGTCCAAGATGTGTCTCCTTCCTCTGTAACTCTGATACAGATATAGAAATAGATTAAATGAATATGTCCATTCAACCATGAAAATATTTACAGTAAAGGTAAGCAAATGTGTTTAACACTCTTAGCAAGAAGGTTGCTACAAAAGCTGCCTGTCAAAGAGGGAAAAACTGCCACTTCCCTCCTAGTTAGGGAAGCCTTTTTATAGAATTTGACCCTATGAGAAGTATGATACAGGGGAAGGATTGTTGTACTTAGAGTCTGGGTTTAACTCCCAGCCCTGCCAAAAAGTAGGACCTTGGACAAGTCATTGTATCTTTCTCTCTGGGTCCTGATTTCTTCATCTACAAATTGAGAATGTTGGACTAGGTGACTACTAATGCCCCTTCCAACCAGAGTGCTCGATCCTATGGTTCTATGGCTTCAACAGGGATTTGTTGAGCACCTTCTACTGTATGTGCAAGGAATATCTGGATAATAGGAATAGGATAAAGCCAATTACTTGAAGTTTTCAAGGATTTACAGAAGTCCATTCTAGTTTAGGCTTAATCTATGCAACTCCTAAGCAGCTGGGTGATATAGTGGATAGAGTGCTGGGCTCAGGGACAAGAAGACTTCTTCCTGAGTACAAATCCAGCCTCAGACATTTGCTAGCTGTATGACCCTGGGCAAATCACTTGATCTTGTTTACCTCAGTTTCCTTGTCTATAAAATGAGCTGGAAAAGGAAATGGCAAAATACTCCAGTATCTTTGCCAAGAAAACCCCAAATGGGGTTATGAAGAGTCAACTACAATGGAAACAACTGAACACTACCACCATCTATCCCCCTCCTTCCACTCTTACTGAATCCCATTTGTTGTCTCTTCGGCTATTTTCATTGCCATATGCCCCAAGCTATCTTGATTCTGATCCTCTAGCTCCTTCTTACCTTGCCTTTTTGGGTTCCCTTTCTAGGGAACCTCACATCTTGGTGGAGGAGGGAAGGGTGGAGAATAAAGTTACTCAGTGTGGCAGTGAGGTAGAGGAAGTCCAGAGTACAGGGTGATGAGGAATGACATAAGGCTGGCCTGGACAACCTCTTTAAATAGCAGCTCTGGAAGGAGTCATCCAATCACTAGAGTTCACAAGGGCAAAGGATAATGTATTAATTCCAATGTATTAATTCCAGGGCTCAGGGGAGGCTTCAGCATAAAGAGTTAGGGTATGGTAGAGGAATTCTGGAATACAGACCGAAAAACAAATGACTTAAATGTCATTTGAAAAATTCTTTACTTGCATTATCTCACTTGTTTCTCACAATAATCTGTAGGTTACACTACTTTTGTACAGATCGTGAGATCATATGTTTAGAACTAGAAGGGACATTAGAAGCTATTTAGTCCAACACCCTTATTTTAAATAGAAAGAAACCAAGGGTCAGTGAGGTTAAGTGACTTTGTCTTACAATTACACAACTAGTAAGTGTCCAAGGTGGACTTTGAGCTCAGGACTCTTCTGATTCCAAGTCCTCCAATCATTTCCACTACAATTCCACACTACCTTTCAATCTCATCTGCCCAAAAGAAGTCCATGTCCAAGGAGAAATGTTATCTACATATGGATGTCATACAAATATACTGAAAGTTCTCTGAGATGCAGCATAGTTAAAAGAACACTGGATTTGGAGTCAAACCTGGGTTCGAATCCCATCTCTTGTGCGATGTTAGGTGAATCACTTTGTTTTTCCAAGCTTTAATTTCCTCATTTTTAAAATGAGTAGGGTGGAGTGATAGTCTCTAAGACTCCTTCTAACTTTTAAGTCTCTCTGGTCCCTAAACTAATTTCATTTGACTTACCTCCATGGATTGCTTTTCTTATGTAATATCTCAGACTGAATAAGTCACAATTAACTCAAGTGGAACACAGTCCCAATGAAGACATTCATCTTTCTTCTGTAACCCTTTCCCTGCTTCTTTAGTTTCTACTCAGTGATCTTTCAGATTTGGGATTTTGGATAATCTTCACACCACACAAGGATCAGTCGTCAAATTCTGCTGCTTCTTTCCACATAGCTTCTTCTGTACTTATCCTTACTTCTGGTGTTTTCCTTTGGGTCCTGCCTCTCATTTTTATAAAACCATGCCTCTCTCTTGTTTTTTTCTATTTCATCTCTTTCTTAAAATCTTCCCAGGAGTTTCCCACTGCCTTATGGTCAAGCCCAAGCTCTTTACTCATCAGATTGTCCTAAATCACTTAACTTCTCCCTCCACAATTACCCTTATTGTATATCCTGATCCTTTCATTTTAAAATTGTTTCTGTGCTTGTCCCTCTTTGACTTCTCAATAGCAAAACTATGTTTGGCCTTTCCATCCCATAAAGATGTCTACCTTCCATCATGTAGCTCCTAAAAGCTAACTCTTTCTCCAAAGCCTTTCCAAAATTGATTCAATAATACAGAACTACTGCCCACCCAAATATTGATACTATCCCTGGTTTATATCCCAAATAACGTGAGTAGCTCTGTCTTTGATCCCTGCAACATCCTTACCCTTGACCTATAATACAGATAGATGCCTTGTCTCTTAATGTATTGGTTTCACATTTCAGTTCTGCTCCCATGAGAGCAGAGAGTGTTCCATTCCTTGCACTTGTATGCCCAATGTTTACCATAGTGCCTGGCACATGGCAGGGTCTTAATAAATCCTTATTGAGTAATTGTTTGATTCTGTTCTGTGTATTTATACTTAGATCTGGGCAGCTGTCAATTCAAGTCAGGTTAACAAGCATTTATTAAGCACCTGTAATGTGCCAGGAGCCTTGCTAAACAACAGGGATACAAAGTTGTCACAGAACTCACAGTCTAATGGGGTAGATAGAAGGCAAACAACTGTACAAACAAGATAGATACAGGATAAACTGGAGATAATCTCACAGGGAAGGCTCTAGCATTAAGGAGGATCAGGAAAGGCTTCTGGTACAAAGTGGAACTTTGGCTGAGACTTGAAGGAAATCAGGGAAGGCAAAAGACAGAGATGAGAAGGGAAATCAATCCAAACAAAGGAAGGATAACTGGTGAAAATGTAGACAGTCAGGAGCTAGGGTGTCAGGTTTAAGAAAGGTCAGGGAGACCAGGCACTGGGAAGGTAGAATTGGTGGAGGACAATAAGTTGAAAGAACACTAGAAAGATAGAAAGGGGTCACGTTATGAAGAGCTTTTAAAAATCTGAGAGGAGTTTATATTTGATATTGGAGGTAATGGAGAGTCATTGGAGTTTATTGAATAGGAATGACATAGTCAGACTTTTAATAGGAATGACATGGTCAGACTAGGTAAGTTCCTAGAATAACAAGGACCAAGGCGACCTAGTTCTCTTTGTACACGACCTTGTGTAAAACCCACCCACAGTAACATGCCTAATAAAAACTTTGTAATTACAGATTAAAAAAAAAACTTTTCATTTTATGAAATTCATGTTTGATTGAATAAGAATTTATGTTTGAATTCTGAATATTCCTTTGCTAGCAATGACTAATAATGGGAAAATGTAGGAGATAATACAAGCAAATCAGCAGGCTAAAGAAATTCCTTTCTAATGAGGGACAAATAATTGGTATGGGCCCTGTTGGTTAACCTTTTTATGAGACTGACATCTGATGTTGAAACAAATGCGGAAATTTCAGGCACTAGAAATTAGGAAGCCTAAATCCTTGAACTTTGGAGATTTTAGGTTTTCTCAGAGTCAGTCAGTAAACCCAAATAAAGGAATGAAGAGTCAAATGTAGTTGACCCATAAGTTAATCCCTAATAAAACCACAGAGAAGTTAAAAATGTTCTCCTGCCTGAACCTATGATCAATTAATATTCCTGGCTACAAAAATGCCTTGTCTCACTGAGGTATATTACTGGCAGGCTCACAGTTAGCTTTCTCTTTTTGCTCCAAAATGAATAGAATTTGCCACTGAACTTGTTTATGTTATTTGCTTCAGCGACTTGCCTTGGCAAATTACTCCCTGCCTTTATTGTTAAATTCAGTGTACTGCTAGCATTTTAATTTTAGGTTGTAGCCCAGTGTTTAACATTTCCCCTAGTGTAAACAATATCGGATAAGTTGATATTCTGTCTGAGACAGGAGCTTTAAAATACCTCTTTCTCAATTTGGAAGACTTCTACCCAATTACTTGTAAGTCTATGGGGTTTTTCCCCTCAAAATAAGGCTAGTTTTACTTTAAAGTTTTGAAATTACATATGAAAACTCAAAATAGTAACATTAGGCTATTATATAGGGCCCTCCTTCCCCTGTCTTTCCTTAAGTCATTCATTTATTATAACTCTAGACCTATAAGAGATCTCAAAGGTTATCTATTCTGTCCATTTGTTTTACAAGTGAGGAAATTGACACTCAGTGAGGTTATTGGACTTATCCAAGGTCATACATATAGTATACATCAGAGAATAAGTATGAACCTAGGTCCCTCCAACTTCAATGCCAGTGTTCTCTCCACTATGCCATGCTTATTATCTGTCTTTATTACATGCCAAGCACTGAAGATACAAATATAAAAAAAAAATCTGAATTAGTTTTCTATCCTCTATGGGAGAAAGGGGATACTCCTAATTCTTAACCATGAAGTCAGTACCTACTCATCATTATATTGATATTCCACTAGCTTTTCTAATTAGAGACCTAACTATTGGCCTTTCTATAATATTCCATATCTGTACCAGTTCTATTTTCATTTTACTCTTTTTACCTTCTAGAACCTTAGAAAGTACAAAGACTAGGCCTCTAAACTCATTAAGGAATCTGTCCAGATACCATTACTAAAGTCTGAATTTTAGGGGCTTCCAGCATGACCCTATCCAGCTGGCATAGGAATATTGTGGACCTCCCATTTGGGTATTCACTGTTCTCATTTTTAGCTTCAGTTATCCCTTAAACTTATTTGTAATTCATTCATTTCTCTTATTTCTAAGTTATGACCCAGAATGATTTTTCACATTTCTCTTTTTAATTTCCAAAAGGTTTGTATAATATTTTTTAGCTTTACATGTTTTCCTTTTCAAAAATATTATAAATGGTTTGCCTTGTTCAAATAGTCCCAAATATATAGATGTGACCAAGTGGTATTTTTTTTTACTGTTAGAATTATGACCCCCTTTTCTGGACTCATGCCTTCTACTGATAGTCTGAGTAGTTGGTTGCACTTGACAATCTATCATCAACTTAAGCCAATGACTCTCATCTTATCACGTCACCTGGTAGCAAGCTGTCATTCTCTTGACCCAGATTTTTTTAATACACAATGACTCTGCTCTTTCCCAGCGGAACATAAATGAGCAAAAAATAACATGACCTGTCTAAACCTGACATAGAAACAGGTAGATAAAGGTAGTAGATATTTTTTATTCTATCTAGTGTTTCCCACCCTGTCTTCAGGATCCTGAAGAGCTAAGCTTCTGGTTTGGGTGCAATTACATGGTGCAGTGGGTACAGTGTTAGACATGGAGTCAGGGATATCTGAATTATAATCCTGTCTTATACCCTTACTTGTTGTATGACCCTGAATAAGTCACTTGGCCTCTCTGTTTCCTCATCTGTAAAATGGGATTCATAATAATATCTCCCATTTCATAGGCTTGCTATCAGGATCAATTGAGATGACTCATGCAACTATCACCACCATCACCACTACTAATGATATCATCCCTAGATCCTTCTTTTTGATGTACAGCTTCAAAAATAGTAGGTCTGGTAGATGTTTCTGTTAGTGCCCCCAAGATCTCTCCTCTCTCCTCAGTGAACAGTTCCATATCCTAAATCTTTCCTCTGTATCCATAAGATGTTGGCTGGTCCCCACGAGGTTTCTTCTATCCATGTGTCTGTTCTATCTCAGTATCTGGAACCTGGGTACATACCTGTATGCCATTTGGCTTGGGCTTTCAAAGATACATAGGACTAAGACAAGTTGAGCAGGAGAATTATTTATTAAATTTATTAAATATCTATTATTTGCCAGGCACTGTGTTAAGTGCTTTATGAATAATATCATCTAATCCTCACATTAACTCTAGGAAGTAGATGCCATTATTATTAGTTGAGGAAATTGAGGTAGATTGAAGTCAAATGACTTGCCCAGGGTCACAAATGTAGTCAGTGTCTGAGGCCAGATTTGAACTCAGATCTTCCTGACTTCAGGCCCAGTGCTCTAACCACTGTGCTAGCTGGCTCCCTCTAGGGAGAAAATATCAGGAAAAGGAAAATTCTCAACTCTTGGGAGAAAAAAGTACACATCACTTTTAAGATTTGGTTCTCTACAGAATTTTCTGAGTTTTTTTTTAATTGTCTAAAGAAGAGGATCATGTCACAGTTCCAATTCTCCATAAGTTCACCAAGGCAGAGTACAATTCCAGTGAGGTTCTTTTGGCTTACCTTAGTGCCCATTATAGCAATCTTAATTGTAAGATTTATAATAGAAATTGTAATACTTCATATTTGAGTGGTGCCTTACGATTACAAAGCATTTTTCCTGTGTATTATTTCATTTTATTCTCTCAACAACCCTTTCAGCTAGGCAGGATAGGAATTCAAATTTTACAAATGTAAAAATTGAGGCCCATAGAAGTTGGGTGACTTCTCCAAGGTCAGACAGCCAATCAATTGCAAAGTCAAAACTGAAATCCAGGTCCTAGCATTATCCCGTATCATCCCTCCCATCATTGTCCACACTCATCTATCTTGAGAGGGTTGCCAATAATTCCAAATGTGTTCCTGTGAGGTAAAGGATATGTGAAAATTATGTCATAGGCAACTTTCAGAATACAATATAATTTTCCATGATAAATACATAAACTAATTCTAATAATGTCCTTGGTTTATAGAAATAACGTATGCTGATGACTGAAGCGTACCAGCAGCTCTCTTTTTCTACATTCACCCTGAGTCTACTCTTGGGAGGGAACAGCTAACATTCTCTTTGATGAAAATAGCTCCAAGTCTAATGCCTGAACATTGCTATCTGTCCTCTATACTATTGCCAATGGGATTTTTCTAAAGTGCAAAATTGACCATGTCATTCCACTACTCAATAACTCCAACGGTTCCTTATTACCACTAAGATCACATATATCCTGACATTTAAAGCTAATCCCAGATGGTCCTTTCCAAGTCTTCTACCATATTTCATTTACTTTCACATGCTCTACAATCCAATCATCTTGGTTTATTTGCTGTTCCTCACATGTGAATCTCCATCTCACATCTTCTTGACTGATCAATAACATATATGATCTGGTGAAACAAACTTTTTCATATGCTGAACCTTTAAAATGAAGTTAAACAAAACTTTGGTTTATTGGAATGAAGATTTTATTTACAATATGCATAGATGTGGTATTTTAATGATAATTTAATAGATTTATAATCATTAATTAAACTAGCCATAATATTATAGGTGGAAAGATTAAATTAAGTAAAGCAAATACGTTAATTTCTATTTCCACCAATAACAAAAATTTTCAATAATGACTTTTATCTAGCACGCCTCTTTTTTATAGTCTTTTTCATATGTTAAACTTAGAATATCAGTCTATTTCCAAAACGCTGAAAGGAAAGTCCATTTTAATAAGAAGAACAAATAGAAAGAATACTGGAAAACCTTAAAGAGAGGCGAGCAAAAAACTACTAGGTGGTCTGGGAAGGAATGTGGCATAGTTAAGCAAGACAGATTGGACAGTTTGGCCAAGGAAAAGGGAAGAAAATCCTAAGGCCTCAAATTAAATGCGAGTCAATTAATGTTCTGATTATACCAGGAAGCTTGCTGTCACCTACTAACCTCCTTCACGAGAGAGAGAGCATGGCTCAACTGTTAATAAGACAACTTTTTCTCTGATCTATTTTAGGAAAGATAGGGAATTTTCTGTTTATTGAAGCACACTTTATTTTTTAATTTAAGGAAGAAAAAGTCATCTAGATATTCATATTTTCCTCACCTCAATGAGAAAAACCTGATTCTTTGTTTTGAAAGCCTTCTTCCTAAAAGATAGATATGAGAAAATGTCTTTTCTCTTAGCAGTCATAAAAAGGAATATTTACACCTGGATCAGGAACAAACCACAACCCAGGCAAGCACCCACAAAGTGACCTGCAAATACACTTTTTAAAGGAGAAAGGGGCTAAGAGGAGTCAAGCAGGGTGTTTCTTACAGTGTGCTGACCTTGAATTAGGGGCAGCTAGGTGGTGCAGTGGATAGAGCACCAGTGCAGGAGTCAGGAGGACTTGAGTTCAAATCTGACTCCCAGACACTTGACACTCACTAGCTGTGGGACCTTGATCAAGTCACTTAACCCCAACTGCCTCATCCTGGGTCATCTCCAGTCATCCTGATAACATCTGGTCACTGGATTCAGATGGTTCTGGAGGAGAAGAGAGGCTGGTGAGCTGCACAGCCCTCCCTCACTCAAAACAAAGTCAAGTGCAAGTCATGTCATCATTTCTCTGATGGCATAGTCTTCTTCAGGAACAAAGGATGAACACACACACCTTAAATTATCAGTCAGTCAGTCTTGTTGACTATCACACGCCCTTTGCTGCTTTTACTTTTTACACCCAAGCATGGTGGGGAAGAAGCGGGTAAGACCTTGGGAATAGTGGTGATTCTCCTCTTTTTATGATGTGATGAGTGTGAACCTTAGTAAAGAGGAGTAACTGTTTAGATAGCAGTACCATTGCAGACATCCATTTCCAAATCTGGTCATGTTTCATCAAAGAGTTCTAGTCCTCTCTTATGCCAGGTCTTTTTTAACCTGAGACTAACTTTACCCACCATCATGGCAAAGAGAGAGGGATAGGTTTCCCAGATTGTGCATATGTATGAATGTAAGCAAGGTTGAAGGTAGGAAGCAGGGTAAGTCTGGGGAAGAGTGTCCAACCTCTCTCACATTCTGAGACTCTATAATCTCTCCAATCCCCCCACATACTATGAGACTAACAGTGCTCTGGCTTGTGAAGGCTCCTTGTCACCTAAATCTCTTTCCAGAAGAGACCATGAGATAGCAGCCACCACAAGAGCTTTCACTGCTCTCCATATTGAGTGCTGTAGAACAAAGCCCTGGTCCCTTCACTCTATTGGTGGTTTTGTCTCTCAGTTGGGGCTATGGTGATTTGTTTGTTTCTGATGGCTTATTTTAATTTTTAATTACTTTTGGCATGGTGTGAGACAAGAAATTATTGAGAATAGATGTTAGCATCTCTTCCTCCAGGAGTACTTAAGATAAAAGAAAATGCCTTTCTTTGTGGTTAGGAGGTCTGTAATCTCAGTTCAAATGGCATTCATGAAAAGTAATATCATGTCTGTTAAGGTCATATCCCAATTAAGCAGAGTAGTAGAGGCTCCATACATAGAAACAAATGTGTACAAACTCTGACAGGGCCTACCAAAATAATTATAGTAGAAATAATAGCTAGCGTTACTATAGTACTTTAAGTTTAATTTTATCCTCACAACAAACCCAGGAGATAGGTGTTCTTTTTTTCATCACCCTTCCCATTTTCCAGATGAGGACTCTGAGGTAGACAGAGACTAAATGACTTGTCCAGGATCATACAACTGAGATCTTCTTTAAGCTAGCTCCAGCATTCTATCCAATGCACTACCCAGGGAGTCAATAGTCAATAAGGCATCAGGAAGGTGGAGATACAAAGAAGGGCCAAAAAAAAAAATGCTTGTCCTCAAGGAGCTTACAATCTAATGGTGGAGAAAACAAGCAAACAAATATATATAAACAAGCTATGTACAGAGTAAATACAGCAAGACCAAGCTAGCTGAGTTGGAAGAATCTCATCACCATTTTCTCTGCTGGGTTCCAAAGCAGCTCTTGAAGACCACCTAAGGGTGAATGATCTTTAAGTTTCTTTCCAGTTCTATATTTATGATCCTACAATCCCCTGACCCACTGTTCTGTAGGGTAGATGCAAATAGCACTGGTGGAGGTAACATTCATTCTGATGAGGATGATTAATCACTGAGGTATTAAAGCATGGAATAACATCCCTCTCAATGTGAATTACTTAGTAAAATCCTAACCAAGTCAGACCTGAGATAGAGTTGTGTATTTTCCGGTATATGCTCTGTGGTGGCTTTTCTTCTTAGAATCTATTTTCCCATAGAAAGTTTATTCATTTTAGTGACATCAGAAGTTCTTTCATAAGATTCATTGAAACTAAGAGATCTTATCTTGATATACAAAAGCATGTATATCTTAAATAGTTTTCACTGAAGCAATGAGGTGCCGGCTTTAAACAGATTTCTGACAATATCCTTAGAATGGAATGATGCCCATTTATTTTTCTCTTGTGATATAAGAGCGTCCTTCTAATTAAACAAAGAGGGGATTTTTCTTTTTGGTCAAATTTTTAAAAATAGCCTCCTAGACAGAGGGCATAGTGCATAGAGCGCTGGGCTGGAGGGTAAATCTGGTCTCGGACACTTACTGGCTTAACCCTGTTTGCCTCAGTTTCCTCATCTGTCAAATGAGCTAGAGAAGAAAATGGAAAACTACTCTAGTATCTTTGCTAGGAAAACCCCAAATAGGGTTATGGAGAATCGGACACGACTGCAGCCGCTAAGCAATGTCTACTTGTATCTTCTGGTAAAAGATAAGGGTCCCTATTGACACTGAATTATTTATTCATGCAGCTCTTGTTGAAGTGTTTAAAACTGCACCTAATTACATGTTTTAGTCACCTGGGAATGAAATAATAAATTGGAATGCTGATTTTGGGGTTTTTTCCCAGAAAATTTCTTTGAGGAAGCAGGTTATGGGATATAGAATCAGAAAACCTGGATTCTATTCCCTACTGGGTTCTAGATGTCTGCCAGGTTCTAGATGTTCTAGGTGGACAAATAATGTAACCTCTTGAAGCCTCAATTTCCTTCCTTGTGAAAAGGAAATAATATTTGTACTCTATCTCATAGGAGCATGCTCATAGTAGATATCTTAAAATGTAGGCTAAATTAAATTAATAGGTATATTGTGAAGAAAGCACTTTATAGACTATAAAGGTCTTTATGGTACAAGTAATAAGGTTCTGAGTTGAGGTTGAAGGGCCTGAGTTCAAATCCTTGTTCTGCCATAGGCAAGTCAAATCTCTGTGGGTCTCAATTTCCTAAGTACAAAACAAAGGAATTGTATTATTAGATGATCAAAAAAGTGCCTCAAAGTTATAAATCTACTTGTTGCCGTTTTTTTTGACATTTTTCAGTCGTGTCCAACTCTCCATGACTCCTTTGGAGTTTTTTTGTCTGTTTTTTTCCTCTTTTGGCAGGAATACTGGAGTTGTTTGCCATTTCCTTCTCCAGGCAAACAGGGTTAAGTGACTTGCCCAGGGTCACACAGCCAGGAAGTATCAAAGGCAATATTTGAACTCAGAAAGATGAGTCTTTCTGACTCCAGGCCTGGTACTTTAATCTATAATTCTGCCTTAGTGATTTTTTAGTCTTTATTTTTATTTGATTAAAGTTCCTTCACAACTGTTCAATCACTAAGTTTAGGACTTCCTTCTGAGGCTCTGGGGAATAAATTTCCTCAAATATATGTTTTGGAAGTAATTAACATATTGATTACTGTCTTTGTTTCATTATGTAATAAAAACTCATTTTATTTTACCTTTAGAATTCTTAATGGGTATACCAAGTTTCCTTCTAGTCACCTTATGTCCAAAAGCTTTTGTCATAACATGCCACAGAGAAGATAATTACGGCATAAGAGGAACAGCAGTACATTATGAAATGTAATAATTTTATGATGGTCTAAGATTGATTAATTTCAAGGTCCTTTAAAATCCAGAGTGTTTTAAAAATCACTGTATCTTGAAGAATTAAGAAATGTCAATGTCATGTGTTAGCCCTCATGGAAGTTTATCAGTAATCCTTCTGTCATTTATTTGAGAAAGTCGGGATTTGAATAACAAGTGAGGTAGAATTTGGAATGAAGTCATTTACTAGCTTTTGGTTCCAGATATCTGCCATCATTAAACACACACACACACACACACACACACACACACACACAAAATGTGTGTGCATGGTGTTATCACAGCTACTCCTTTAGTGAGAGATTTCTGTTCTTGGGTGGAAGAATAGGTTTGAAAGAATGCATTATGGAGCAGGATTAATGAAACTATAATTCTCTTTATCATGGTTTCCCACTCTGTAGCTTTCGTTGCCCTTTGTATCCCTTTGATTTCCAGTTTCTCTGTGTATTTTTCCCTTGTGAGTGATGAGGAAGACTTTTATAGATCACTTCTGGTAAAATTCTTTTGAATCCTAATATAAAACAGTATTTACTTTTGCCATTGTTGGGATTTTTATGGATTGATGGAATGATTGCCCTGCTTATTTTAGTGGTATCATTTTTGGTTTAATAATGATGCTTCACTTTGTGAAGAGGAAAATATTCTTCATTTGAATGTATTTCATTTTAAGATGAGATATACTGGTTTTCCCCAGATAAATGATATTGATGTTTGTAATTTATGAGAGTATTTCCTACTTAAGATGAATTAGGTTAATTTGTAATCTTTGTTATTTCGATCTTTTTAAACCACTGACACGTTTGGAACTAGTGCTAATTAAGAATTGATAGTTAAACTATCACTATTAAAATTCTTCCAAAGCTGGTGAGGATTGGTTGATGACTGCTTTTCTTGACTCCACCACTGATGTAATAATTGGTAGGAAGGAAAAAGGGGGAACTTGAGAGCATAAGAATAATCCATTAAAAAGAAAATACCAGTTTTAAACTTTGTATTTAAATCAATAAATCCAAGTTAATGGCAGCATAATAGCAGAGAGGATAAAGGGATTCACTCCTCTAGTACTGCAGGACCCAGATATGCTTTCTCTTCTCATGATGTGTTCATCCTGCTCTCCCTACACGTTTCATCTGGGTTGATCAGATTGATTGGTTTGACTCTCTGGGCTTATTGCTTTCTGCAACTCAAATCCCAATGGCCAAGGATTACAGAGCTAACACTTCTCAGATATGTTGCCTGCTTTGATCCATTGGCCATGTCACCCCACCAGGAGAATAACGCTGTTACAAGATGCCATGACATTTCTTCTATATGTCATTTAGAAGTTGGCTCCTTAAACTATAGGATTATTATGGTTCCATCAGTTCTTTGATTGAGATAAGAGCCATGATTTTACCAGACTTAATGGAAAAATAGACCTGAAGCATGAAATGTCCCATCCAACTGTATATAAAAGTGAGGTATTTAAATGAAGACCAGTATTAGAGCTGGTGAAATCATGAAAGTTATGGCTCTTATTCCCATCAGTAGGTTGAATCACATCATACAGCATATTGGCCATTATTAAACTCCCGTTCCAAATTACCCCCTCCCCCCACTGCCTCCTTCATTCTTATTCATGTGCTAGCAAGGGATTACTACACATTTGTATTACATAATCTCAGCGGGCCCCCACAGCAACAAAGCAATCCCTTGACATTTTCAGAATCAGTTTGCTGTTCCACTCAACACAACAGCTATTCCAAACCTTTTCAACCCTCTTTTACCTTCCCACAGTGTTTCCTAAGCCCACCCTCTTAACTGAGAGCCTCTGGCATTGAGAAGATCTAGCACAAATTCAAAATTATTCAGTCAATAAGCATTCATTCAGTGCCCACTATGTATGAGGCATTGTGCTAAGCATTGGAGAAACAATGAAAAGCGAGAGAAGTCCCTTGCTGTCCTCAAGGACATCATGATGAGGAAAGACAACACATAAAAAATAGGTACATGGAAGTGAGGAGGGGGTGGAAGTACTATGATGAGCATGATGAAGTAACTACCCTGAGTATCCTCCTCAAATGGAAGATCTGAGAGGAGCTCTGTTGTTCATCCTCCTCTCTGACATCCATCCTCTACGTCTCTAATAGGAGAGAGAGAGAGGATCCACAGGGGCAGGGGCACTAAGGAGGTATGAGTTTCAGAGTTGATATCATCTTGTAGGATGATGAGGTTCTGGAGATTGTGATGTCCAGGAGAGCAGCTAATTTGGGAAAGAAAAGTAATTCTCTATATGGTGAGACCCTCCAGAGTATCCTGGTTACAGATGATATCAGGCTAGTTACCTCTATCTCTACTAGACTGCAGAACTTGTTGGATGATATCCAACCATCAAAATTCATTTGACCTAAACATTTGGAAAACAAACAAGCGAAGACAAAATGAAAAAAAATAAGTGGATGAAAAATGCCTTTTGTTCAGAACATAAAATGTAATTGGATGGACAATTTATAAAGCTAATATGGAAAATGACTTGTACGAACAAACTGATCTGGATTGACTATGGGACACTGCCATTTCTCTTGTAATGACCCCAACCTTCTCTCTGAATTAGAGGCCTAACTTTTTAGTATCAATATTTCACCAATATGGTTGTATGATGACAGGTCTCTGAAGGATTAAAACTGACTCACTTAGAGGACTATGGAAAAGCAGTTAGCAACATATAACAGAGAAGAGCTACAGAAAGATTGAGAGAAAAGGCAGAGTAGCGGATAGGGCACCAGGCCTAGAGTCAGGAATATTTCTCTTCTGGCCTCAGACACTTCCTAGCTGTGTGACTCTGGGCAAATCACTTAGCTCTGTTTGCCTCACTTTCCTCCTCTATAAAGTGAGCTGGAGAAGGAAATGACAAACCACCCAGTGGTTTTGCCAAGAAAATCCCAAATGGGGTAACTAAGAGTCAGACATGACTGAAAACAGCAAACCACATGATTACCAAAGAAGACAAACTGGTGCTATAGTGAGAACAAAGTATCACAGATACATGGCTCATATGTTCAACCAGCAGACCCATAGGGTTATGAAACTACTTTCTGTGAACTCCTTTACTCCACATCTCAAACCCCATGATATCCACCATTGTCTTCTACTTTACTTAACTCTCCACTCTTATGACAACACTGCCCTTCACTGCACTAATGCCCGTCCCTCCCTATACCTGACTGGAAAGCCCCTCCTCTCTTTTCCCACAGACTATCTCTAAGTCATTTTCTCTCTACAGATTTTTTTCTCTGATGACTAAAGTACATCAGACTTTTACTTGACCCTGCCATTTCTTCAAGTTATCATCAAATATCTCTTTTCCATTTCTTAGTCAAACTTCTAAAACAAAGCTCTCTACACTTGCTGTTTCCATTTCCCCTCCTCTCATTCACTCCTTAACCTTTTGAACTCTGACTTCTTACTAAACTACTCATCATTCAACTAAAACTACTGTCTCCAAAGTTAATGATCTCTTATTTGCCAAATCTGATGGCCTTCACTCCTTTTCCTCTCGGTTTCATTTGACACTATTGACCACTATCCCCTCCTAGATAATCTCTCTGGATTTTCATAACACTGCTTTCTTCTGTTTTTTCTCCTATTTATTTGACTATTCTTAAGTTTCCTTTTGCAAAATCATCATTGATGCATTGTCAACTATATGCCACAACTATAGGCATTTGTCCTGGCCTCTCCTCTCTACTTTCACTTGATTTCATCAGCTTCCACTAGTTTAATTATAATCTCTAGGCACAGTTCACACCTCTAGATATTTAATATTATTCTCTCTCCTCCATCACCAACTGCCCATTTAACTTTTGAAATTGGGTATTCTGTAGGCATCTCAAACTCAACATGTCCAGAAAAGAATGTATTATATTTTCCAACTCCTCTTTTCAACTTTTCAATGTCTGTTAAAAGCATCACTATCCCTTTTGTCATCCAAGTTCACAACTTCAAAGTTGTCCTCAATTCATTTTCCCTCATTTCACCACCTCCAATCAGTTACCAAATCTTTTAAAATCAACTTTCATCATATATTTGTATCCATCCACTCATTTTTTTTTGCTCATGTAGCCACCACCCCTACTTCAGGTCCTCATTACTTCTCTCAAGAAATACTGTAACTAACCTTCTAATTGTTCTCCTCAACCCAAGTCTCTCCCCAATTCCAAACATCCTACACACAACTATCAAAGTGAAAAACAGATCTGACTAGGTCATACCCTACATAATAAACTCCAGTGGCTCCCTCTTACCTCTTGCATCAAATGTAAATTTCCTTCTTTGATTTTTCCTTCTGTTCATCCTGCAACCTACCTTTCCATCTTTATTATACAATACCCTCTGGCCACCTTACCGTTCCTTATATTCAACATTCCATTTCTTGTCTCTGGCTTTGCGTGGGGGTCCCAAATTCTGGAAAGCACATTATTCTCATGTCTTCCTCTTAAAGATCCATTTTTACCCTCCAAGTACAAGGCCAGGGGCTGATTCTCCCAGCTGCTGGTGATATTCCTGAAAAAAACTGATCTAAAAAATATATATTTTTTATAGATACTTCCAAATAGAAAGGAATTTCCTTGAGGGGGAAGATTATTTTGTTTTAGTCTTTGTATTCACAATGCCTGGCATTGTACATACAGAAGCCAGTTCATAAATATTCTTTAGTTGACTGGTTGGTCAAGAGGGAAAAAGAAAAGACATTCTTCTTTATCACTTCCTTCCTTCCCTCCCCACCCCAACATTGGTTTCATCCCTTGTGATAAATTTAGGTAATCAAATGAACGAGTCACATAAGATGTACAAACATGCATGAGTTGTCATTTTCATCATTGGGGAGAACATCCAGATTGAGGAGATCACACATTTCTTTTAGTATTGTGTATGTTCATAAATGGGAAAAATTACTAACTCAAAAATGTATTGCTTTTATTTTTCCCTTAGTTCATTGTGTCCCATGGAAAGACAATAGCAATTAAACATCATCTCACCAAGCATTTTATCTTATAAATAAAGAAACATGAGCCTCAGATAGTTGAAGTGACTTGCCCAGAGCTAATATTCTCATTGGAGCTAGAATATAAATCTCCTGACTCTCTTTCCAAATGAATGAATATAAATTCTTTTCTACTTGTCTTGTCTTTTCTTCCCAGTTGCCTGTATAAAATAACTATTTCCGAGGCTCAGTTGAAGGGATGCTATTACTTGATTGTCTTCCCATCCCCTCCTTTCCCCAATCCCTCAAATTGTACCTATCATTTAACTTGAAAAAAAATTTAAAATACATACATAATGCAAACTATCAATAATATAACATTTCAGTAAGAGCACATATGACTTCTGAAATGTACTGGTAGAGTCAATCAGATACCAACCAGTTGGTAATTGCATTAAATTTAATATTACTAGCTATGATTTCTTTAAAAATCCATAACCAATATAACTCTAGAAACTCAAAGGTTGAGATTTTCCTAAATAGCACTAGTGAAGAGTTCAGTTAATAAGCATTCTTCCAAGGACTATACTGACATTATTAATGATTCTGGGACACAGACAAGGAAGTTAATAAAAACCTATCTTAATTTCAAATGCCAGTGGAACTACGTGGAGGAAAAAAATCAATACTGATAAAATGAAAGTATACAAAATGTTACTTCTGGCTTGTAAAAGTATACTATAAATAAGAGACTATTTTCAAAAGCAGTTCAATGTATCTGTTTAAACTTTGAATGGATTTTTATATGGTTCTATAGAAGAATAGAAGAAGGGAAAGAGAACAACCAGTTTATTTTCAAACAAATGGGAATAATGTTAACGGCTCAATTAAGTGCCAACATTTTTAAGCTAGCTAAGAATCATCATTTCACAAGGGAAGGCTAGGATTTATTTGTCCAATCTGCTTTAGGTTTCCCATGTGTGTGAACTGAAAATGGGCTTTTGGTAGCCTTTCTGTTGACAAAGAAAACTAAGAGAAGACATGCTTTCCATTCCCTAGAACCTTCAAATTCTTTGAAGTGTCTGTAGTTTGACTGATGTCAATTTATAGAAGTTCAGATAAGTAGCAAGAGAGCATTAACTGGCAAAGTCAGTTAAACATTTCTTAATCACCTGCCATGGGTCAGACACTGTACTAAACCAGGAAGATTCAAAAAAATTCCAAAGACATTCTCTCCTTTCGAGGTACTCAATCTAATGGAGAAGGCAACTACATACAAACAAACTGTTTAAAACAAACCAAAGGAAAAGCCAATCCCCTTCTGACCTCAGGTGTTTACCTTCTGAATATAGGTTCTTCCAGGATCTAGAACTATGAATAAGATGGAGTTTAGGGATTTCTTTGGGGTGGAACTCCTTGCTCCTTCCTCCTCCCCTACATGACTTGTCTTGGCTTTCTCTAATGGATCTGATCAGTAGTGAGCATGCTAATATACGAACAAGTTCTTGGGGGATTGAATCTATTCCCCTCATTGATTTCCTTTCTCTGCTTTTGAACCCAAGCATAGATGACTAGTATCTTTATTTCAAATAATCAGGTCTGATAACAGCAAATTTGCACCTGGCACAAGTGGCACAAAATATATCCAAGATAAGAAATATTAAATTCACCCACAGTTCAGTTGGGGATGCTAAGTGCACTGATGGAGGACCTGGTACATTGTGAAGCACTTGGCCAGGGACAAACTTCAGCTGAGATGAAGTTAAAATTGTATTAAATCACTATTGTTGTCAATTAAATGCTGAACTGGATTATTTCTACACCAATGAAGTACTGCAAGTGCCATCAACACCCTTTCCATCCCTGGGATATAGCCCTGGTGCTCCCGCACTAATTATAGCTTAACTAATAGTAGTTTTCTCAGAACATTTTCATAGTTTACAAAGCATTTCACATACATTGTCCCACATAGTAGAGTATGGAGACAAGAAGATCTGAATTTAAATCCTGCCTCAGATATTTAGTAGCTACGTAACTCTAGACAAGATGCTCGACTATACTCAGCCTATTTCCTGATCTGTAAGATGGCTATAATACTACACAGGTTTGTTGCGAGGAATGAGGAAAACAACACGTAAAATGATTTGCAAAATTTAAAGCGTTAGACAAATTATGTCAATTGGTCATGGTAGGTAATCTCAATATTATAAGAATGACAATTATGCCTAAGTTAATTTGCTTATTCAGTGTCTTATAACACTCAAACTACTAAATAATTGTTTTAGAACTAGAAAAAATAATAAAATTCATATGGAAGAATAAAAGTTGAAGAATTAGTGAAAATGTGAAGAAAGATAACTTAACAGTATCAAATTTCAAATTCTACTAAAAACCAGTAATTATGAAAGTAATCTGGCTTAGAAATATAGTGGTGGATCAGTGGAATAGATTAGGTACACATGAAATAGTAGTAACCGTAGTAATCTAGTGTTTGATAAACCCAAAGATCCATGAGTTGGGGCAAGAACTCACTATCTGAAAAAATTACTAGGAAAACTGGAAAGCAGTTTGACAGAAACTACGTAGAGAGCAACATCTCACATCATATACCAAGATAAGGTCAAAATGTATACATGATTTAGACATAAAGGAGGATATCATAAGCAAATTAGGGGAACATGGAAAATTCTGCCAGATTTATGGATAAGGGAAGAGTTGATGAACAAAAAAGAGATAGAGGAGATCATAGGAAGCAAAATGGATAATTTTGATTATATCAAATTAAAAAGGTTTTACACAGATAAAACCATTGTAGCCAAAATTAGAAGGAAAGCAGGAAACTGAGGGAAATTTTTACAGCAAGTCTCTCTGATAAAGACCTTATTTCTTAAATATATAGAGAACTGAGTCAAATTTATAAAGATAAGAGTCATTCCCTGATCGACAAATGGTCAAAGGATGTGAACAGGCAGATTTTAGAGGAAGTAATCGAAGTTATTAGTAGTCACATAAAAAAGCTCTAAATCATGGTTTATTAGAGAAATGCAAATAGTAACTCTGAGGTACCACTTCACACCTATCAGATTGGCTAACATGACAGCAAAGGAAAATGACAAATGTTGGAGGGATGTGGAAAAATAGGAACACTAAGGCAATGTTAGTAGAGTTGTGAACTATCCAACTATTCTGGAGAACAATTTGAAAATACACTCACAAGGCTATGAAACTAGGCATATCCTTCGACCCAGCAATACCAGCACTAGATTTGTGTCCTAAAGAGATCAAAGAAAATGGGAAAAAGACTTATTTGTACAAAAAAAAATTTATAGTAGCTCTTTTTGTTGTGGCAAGAATTGGAAATTGAGGGGATGCCCGCCAATTGGGGAATAGCTGAACAAATTGTGGTATATGACTGGAATGAAATACTACTGTATTATAAGAAATGAACACCTATATGAACTGATCTAGAGTGAAGTGAGCACAACCAAGAAATCATTGCACTCAGTAATAATATTGTGATGATGTTCAACTGTGAAAGACTTAGCTACTCTGATCAATACAGTGATCCAATATAATTCCAAAGGACTCATGATGAAAAATGCTATCCATTTACAGAGAGAACTGTGTAAATTGTAATTTAATTTCTTTTTTTCTTGCTTTTTTGCAGCTTGGTTAACATGGAAATATATTTTGCATAATTTCAAATGTATAATTGATATCACATTTCTTGCCTTCTTAATTAGTGGTGGAGAGGCTAGAGAAAGAGAATTTGGAACTCAAAAGTTTTTAAATGAATGTAAAATCAAAATCTTAAATCTAAAAAATTTTCAAATTGTGGGACAAAAGCTAGCTATTATCTTCCTGGTGTAGGAACTTACCAAATCACATCTGTAAACATTTGTAGTGTTGTAGCAACCTGCTATCTCAAACTTTTCCTTATTCCCATCCAGTCTCCACTGATCCATCCAAGTGATTTTTCTTAAGTACAAGTCTGAATATATAATTTCCCTGTTTAACAGATTTCAGTGTTTTCTATCATTTCCAGGATAAAATATAAAATCTTCTGGTTTTTAAATCTCTTAAAACTAGGCCCCTAACTATCCTTTTTAGTCTTCTTACACCTAAACTCAATCTCTAGACTCTCATTCATTTTAACACTCTCTTCTCTGTCTCTCTTCTCTCTGTCTCTCTGCCTCTGTCTCTGTCTCTCTCTCTCTTTCTTTCTCCCCCACCCCCACACCTTCTCCCACTCTCCCTTCTCCTCTCCATCCTCCTCCCCTCCCTCCTTCCATTGGATAACTCTTTCCCCCCTCACCTCTGCCTCCTAGTTTCCTAGACTCCTTCATCTCAACTAAGACCCCACCTGGAAGACATCTTTCCTGGTCCCCCTTAATGCTAGTGCCTTCCTTCTGAGATTATCTCCAGTTTTTCCTGAATATATCTTGTACATGGTTGTCTGCATGTTGTCTCTTCCACTAATAACAGATAGAATTTATGTAGCATTTTAAGGTTGCAAAGCGCTTTACGAATGTTACCCATTTGCTCTTTACAACAACTCTGGTGGGTGTTATTGTCATCTTCATTTTACACATGAGAAAACTGAGATGGAGAGAGTTAAGTGCTTTGCCCAGTTAGTAAGGGCCTGAGGTAGCACTGTCATTCAGGTCTTCCTGACTCCAAGTCTAGTGACAGATATAGCCACTGTGCCACCTGGATTGTGAAGTCCTTGAGGGCCCTGACTATTTCTGTGTCTTTGTATCTCCAGGAATTAGCATAGTGCCTGCACATAGTAGGTGCTACAGGAGTTAACTTCTTTTCTTTGTTCTTCTTCCTCCTCCACCTCTTAATGTTCTCTAGTTCTTTCTCACTGCTGATTCTACCACTTTAGTTAAGTCTGATTGCCCTATCTGTTATTCTAAGCTAGCTTTCAATCTCAGTCTTATACGTTCCTCTGCAGTCAAGATGGTGGCTACCATATTGGGCTTCTACCTTCTTATCTTCTCCAATTAAGTTTTTTCTTTCACTTCATAAAAAAGTGAAACTACAACAACTCACTTGGACCTCCCTTCTAAGTTCCTTTTCCTTTTTACATGAACTTGGTTTATTATTGCTTGAAGTCCACCCACTACTAGCTCAATGTTATAAAAAGGGCTAAATCTCTTAGGTTTATAGATGCCAACTAGGCATAACCACTTCCCCTCACTTATTTCCTCTTCATGGCTTCAGCTATAAGCAATCTAATAATTTTTCCTAGTACTTACGTTAATGTTTGTGCAGTATTAATATATAATAATATCCTTTATATAATACATATTATATATAATATAACATATAATAATATTCTTTAGTAGGCGTTGATATTGCCATGCAAATGATCCTGATAGAAGGAAGTGTGGTTATTCCATCACAGACTTTTCCCAAGGTATCCTAACTGTTTTACTCATTTCTACTCTGCATAAATGTTAGGAACTGTTGCTTTTCCCTTTTCTCTGTTTAGCCTCCCCTAGTGCTTAATTGTAAGCATAAATGAAGGATTTGCAAATTAGTTATTCTTAGGTTTGTCTTTCAGTGAAAATATTTGTTCTCAAAAAATCCTACAGATATTGATAACAAACTATCCATTCCTAGAAGCAATAGACTCTCAGTTGTACAAAGTAGTACAGTGTCCCCAGGGGAGCTCATAAGTAGCATTTTGAAACAATAAAAATTACTTGATACAAGGTAATAATTAGCAATCCAGATGGTCCCCACATAATGATAATATTTTATAATGGTAGCACTCTGGTTTCAGGAGCATGAAAAGAGCTGCAATGGGAGAGATGTGCTCTTGGCATCCCTCCCAAGGCAGAATCCTAAATTTGTGCTGGTAGCAGCATGATACAGTGAAGAGAGCTCAACTCAGAATCAGGAAGAGTTATATTTGAATCTAGCACCTGACACTTATTAGCTGTGTGACCCTAGGTAATCACTTAACCTTTCTGAGCCTCATTTTCATTATCTGGTACAACAGCTATAATGCCTACTTCGTAGGGTTATTACAAAGTACAAATGAAAGCAAAAACTTTTCAAATTTTAAAGTGCTATGTAAATGCTGGCTATTATTTTCTCATAGAAATACAGCCTAGATGACTACTAAGAGGTTCTTTAGGTAACTTATTGGTCAAAAGGGCATCTACTCTCCTATGTAAATTAATGGCAGACCTGTGAGTCTCTATTTATAATGTCTCTTTGTATTTCAAATCCCTAGTAGCAGACTTATAAATAAATTTTTAGAACATGAAAGATTCCTATAGTGGAGGTTTCCAATAGTCTGAATTCTAATATTCTATAGTGAGCATTTTCCAGTGCCATTTAAAATCCATTCAGGTACCTGCCTTTCCAGTCTTCAACCCTGGGGTATTATAATTATTCTAGAGAATAGTCCTGTTTTTTATGTATAGTGTCTAATCCAGTGGACTTGGATTCAGAAGATGTATGCTTAGTTATTCAGTCAACAAACATTTATTAAGCACTTACCATGTGCCAAATGCTATGCTAAGCCCTGGGAATTTGGAAGAAAGGAAAAACATAGTCTTTGTCCTCAAGAAGTCCATACTCTAGTCCAGGAGACAACTTGCAAATGACTCTGTAAGTCCAGGACACATACAGGATAAGTGGAAGGTGATCTCAAAAGGAAGGGTAGAGAGGTAAGAGTCATGGAAAAGAACTGTAGAAGATGAGATCTAAAGAAAGCCAGGGAATCTGAGAGGTAGAGGTGAGGAGGGAGAGCATTCCAGGCAGAGGGAACATGTTTAAGTTCCAACTCTGCCTTTTACTAGCCCTGTGACCATGATCAAGTCACATAAAACCTTTGAGTTTTTCTTCCTTATCTGTGGAATGACAATAACAGCACTTTCAGTGTTGTGAGGAGGGAAGCACTGTGTAACTTATAAAAGCACTTTGTGAATTATAAAAATATGACCTGTAATTCTTAACAAAATTCAAGGAACTCCCTTACGCTTGGTGGCCACAAAACATTTCACATCTAGTACAAGCCCTTTTGGGCAGCGAGGTGGTGCAGTCGATAGAGTGCTGGTCCTGGAGTCAGGGAGACTCATCTTCCTGAGTTCAAATCTGGCCTCAATGCTTTATTACTTGTATGACCCTGGGCAAGTCACTTAACCCTGTTTGCCTCAGTTTCCTCATCTGTAAAGCTAGCTGAAGAAGGATATGGGAAACCACTCCAATATGTTTGCAAAGCAAACTTTGATGAGATTTGAGGAAATCCAGAGAAGCCAAAAGGCAATGGTAAGGAGGGAGAGAGTTCATGTATGAGAGAAAACCAATGAAAATGTCTAGAGTCAGAATATGGAATATTGTGTCTAAGGAATACAACACAGAGGCCAGTGTCAGTGGATCTCAGTGTGTGTCAGGGAAGTAAGACTGGAAAGGGGTCAGATTAACAAAAGCTTTAAAAACCAAAGATTGTATATATATGCATGAAGGTAGCAGGTGGCTAACAGAGACCAGGGGATGGGAGGGTGACATGGTCAGATTTACATTTTCGGTGGATCAGATTGAGAGCAGAATGGAGAAGGATGGTTTAGAGTGTAGAGTGAGCCTTGAGATGGCGAGACCAACCATTAGACTACTACAATAGTTCGGGCTTCAGGTGAGGAGGCTGACACTGTGGTGTTGACAGTATCTGAGGTGAAAAGGGGAAAGATATCAGAAACGTTCTGAGGGGAGAAGTGAAAGACTTGCAACTGACAGAGAGAGACATACACAGACAGACAGAAACAGAGGTAGAGAGAGACAGACAGACAGACAGAGAGACATACACAGACAGAAGCAGAGGTAGAGAGAGAGAGAGACAGGCAGACAGACAGAGAGACAGACAGACAGACAGAAACAGAGAGGTAGAGAGAGAGACAGACAGAGAGAGAGACAGAGAGACAGAGACAGAGAGAGACAGAGAGACAGACAGACAGAGAGACAGACAGACAGAGAGACAGACAGACAGAGAGAGACAGACAGACACAGACAGAGACATACAGAGAGACATAGACAGAAACAGAGGTAGAGAGACAGAGACAGACAGAGAGAGAGACAGACAGAAACAGAGAGGTAGAGAGACAGACAGACAGACAGAGAGAGAGACAGACAGACAGAGAGACAGACAGAAACAGAGAGGTAGAGAGAGAGACAGACAGACAGACAGAGAGACAGACAGACAGAGAGACAGACAGACAGAGACAGAGAGAGACAGAGAGACAGACAGAGAGAGAGACAGAGAGACAGACAGACAGAGAGAGACAGACAGATACAGACAGAGACAGACAGAGAGACATACACAGACAGACAGAAACAGAGGTAGAGAGAGACAGACAGACAGACAGAGAGACAGACAGACAGAGACAGACAGAGAGACAGACAGACAGAGAGATAGAGAGACACAGACAGAGACAGACAGAGAGACATACACAGACAGACAGAAACAGAGGTAGAGAGAGAGAGACAGACAGAGAGACATACACAGACAGACAAAAACAGAGGTAGAGAGAGAGAGACAGACAGACAGAAACAGAGAGGTAGAGAGAGAGACAGACAGACAGAGAGAGAGACAGAGAGAGACAGACAGAGAGAGAGACAGACAGAGAGACATAGATAGGAGAGAGACAGACAGACAGAGAGACAGACAGACAGACAAAGAGAGAGAGACAGACAGACAGAGACAGAGAGACAGACAGAGAGAGAGAGAGAGAGACAGAGAGACATACAGACAGAGACAGACAGACACAGAGAGACAGACAGAGAGAGAGACAGACAGACAGAGAGACAGACAGACAGACAGAGAGAATTGGAAACCACGGACGGGTGACTAAGAAGATGGTGGGGTATCTTGAATAGCAATAGGAAAGTTAGGAAGAAGGAAAGGTTTGGGTGAAAGATGAGTTCAGTCTGGATACGGTGAACTTCAGATGTCTACCAGAAACTCATTTCTAAGTGCTAAGGATATCAAGGAGGACCTGTTCTCAAGAAGCTCATCTTGTAATAGGGGAAAAACATATACAAAATAGGTACAATGCACAGAGTAGATGAAGACAGTTTTTATAGTATTTTCTCACTGTTTAGGCACAGGAAAATTATCTTGGAACTCAAAAGACTTGAATTAGAGAAGTTAGCCTTCATCCTTATCCCATGTGAAGCTAAATTCTACTAATATATAATATACAACTATGATAATTTAAACGAAAAGGACACTCAAATAACCTGACCATTGATTAATTGTACTGATAACTCTTGACATCAGAGAAGGAAACAGGCACTTATGTGATAGGCTCTATACCAAAGCTTTACAAATATTATATCATTTGATCCTCACTACAACCCTATGGGGTAAGTATTCTTATTATCCCTATTTGTTACAGATGAAGAAACAGAGGTTAAGTGATTGCTTAGGGTCACATAGCTAGGAAGTGTCTTAGTCTGCATTTGAACTCAGATTCTCCTACTCTAGATCCAGTGCTCTGTTCATTGGGCAGCTAGGTGGTACAGTAAATAGAGCACCAGTGCAGAAGTCAAGAGGACCTGAGTTCAAATCTCACCTCACACACTTGATACTCACTAGCTGTGTGACCTTGGACAAATCACTTAACCCCAATTGCCTCATCCTGGGTCATCTCCAGTCATCCTGATGAATATCTGGTCACTGGATTCAGATAGCTCTGGAGGAGAAGTGAGGCTGGTGACCTGAACAACTCTCACTCAAAACAAGTCAAGTGCAAGTCATGTCATTATTTCTCTGACGGCATGGTCTTCTTCAGCAATGAAGGATAAATACACACATGCTCTGTTCATTACACTACCTTGAAACCATAAAGGAGAGAGATGTATGAGTAAGAGTACAGAATATTGTATATATTATCACTGTTATTTGGTTTTGTTGAACTCTTTCTCTTTGCTATGAGAGAGGGCTCATTTAGTGGATGAAGGGATAGATCTGCGAATGACCATGATACAAAAATGAGAGGCATAAATATAAACTTTATTTTTAAGCCATAAATTAGAGCATTCCTGTGAATGCCCATCCTTAGGACACTGCTCTTAATTCTCTTATGAAGTGCGGGTATGATTTCATAGTTTGGCATTATTCTTAAGATATAAAAAAAGTAAAGTATTCCCTTGTAATTTATTTTCATTGGCCAAATAGAGCAGTACCAATCATGAATACTCACTATTGAGCTTACCCGAATTGGATAGTTTGTCCTTTTTTGTCTATGATCTATCTCACAGAGTTTTTTAATTTGGAGGGGAGACATAACCCTATTTAGGTCCTTCTTTATGATTTATTAGATGTTTCCCTGATATTCATGTTGGCAGATGCACAAATGACTAGCCCCATTTTAGGGATGAAGAAATAGTGTCTTACAAAGGTTAAATATCTTGGGCAAAAATTCACATGCAAAAAAATTCACAAATTATTGGCTAAGTATCTGAGTTAGGACTTCGCACACACACAGAAACAATACAGATTTTCCCAAAATCTCATCAAAGCTAAGATATTGGAGCCAACATGCATTTTATACAAAATTAGATAGATATATATTATATGCATACATATATACACATACACATACAAATATATAGGTATATCCATACATATATACACACATACATACATGCCCAAACACCACTGGTCAACATGGCATAGTGCATGGATCACTAACTTGCATGTTCCAAGACCTATATTTTGGTCTCATCTCTGACACACACTATGTGACTATAGGCATGTCACTAAGTCAAAGAGATTGCCTCTCGGTGCTTGCAGGTAACTCTAAAAATGTTGAGTTACAAGCTGCAGATTTGTGTAGGAAGAGGAGGATTCCTTAACAGGATACCTCCACACCAAAAACAGACACCAGAAATATGAACCAAAAGATAATCAAAGAGTGAAAAATAGTAAGAAGATAAATAAAAACAAAAGAAAGCTCACAAGTAGAAAAAATTAGAGGATCTTGACCTACCTATGATATCAGGGTATGATCAGGTATGATCCAGATGGTCAGTTGTATGATTTTTTTTAACCAGGTTCAACTAAAAAATATTTTTGTCTGTAGTCACAACCTCTACTGTGTTAATTCAGTTCAATTTAGTTTCCTGGTAAGAGAAACAAAGCTTGGATTAGGCACTGTTCTCATGGCAGTCTGGTAGGGGGCTTTGACATAGATACAAACAAATATAATATAAAATAATGTAGATTAGGTAAGAACGTCTAAAACAAAGTGTTATAAATAAGGTTCAGGAACAAGGGTAGAGAATGAAGGTTTTTCTTTTGTTTGTTTGTGGGGACAAAGGAAGACACTGCAGAGAAAGAGACATTTGAGCTGGGCTTTAAAGGATGGGTAGAATTTCAAACAGAATAGTACTTACACAAATGTGCTAGTGATGTCATGCATTACTCAGTCTATTATGACTTTGCAAGTCCAAGTCTTTCATAACTTTGCAGGCCTTCAGTTATCTACCACAGTTCCATTTAGCCTCCCCAGAAATCTTTGCTTCACCCTTTGACTCCTAAAGGAAACTGCACCCTTGTCTACATGTAAGGATTTTCATGTCGGTAAGACCATTGTTATCATGAATATTCTAGTGAAATGTCAATGGTTTCTAAGAACACTCAAAAGTGACTGTTGGTAAGATGTAGTTTTCAATGTCAGTATCTGAGCATGGGCATATGATGTAAAGAGGCCAGATGTTACATGTAGACACCTAGTTTATCCCTTCATGCTTTCTTCCACAGACCGTAAGTTTGGTCCGTTATAACACAGAAGGCAGGAGTATTATCTGGCAAAAAATAAGTGATGATTAGAGAGCAGGGGAAGAAAAAAGAGAGAGAGACTGTGAAAGGAGAAAAGGAAAACCATTGACAGGGATCTATAGTTCAAGAGACGGTGATTATAAGTATTTCCTATACTATTTCAATACTATCAGAGGTTCTGTTGTTCACAACCTTGACATCTTCAATAAATCACTGATACTGGGAGGGCAGGGAGCAGGAACAGAACTCAATCTGTGGGAGGTAAAAGAAACAGGCTCATAGGCAAAAACCATCAATTATCCCTCTCCATGGATGGGGCCTAGCTTTAGATCAACATTAGCAGTTGTTATATTTCACATGATGCTTGGGTTCCTCTCAAAAGGTTAGGAAAAAGAAAGAAGATGTAGTCAACGCTTTGATGAACTTTCTACTAAATATCCTATGTTTTGTTTTCACATGTTCTCAAGGAACAGTGTATATGTGTATTAGCCCAAGTTAAATGTTGAGAAAATGACATTTTTTTAAACATGGAAGACAAGGAAACTATAATTTACCAACAGGCTATGCTCCAGAAAAAGTCCTAAAGTTATCCACCATCAAAGAGAAGTTGTTAGGAGAGAGGAGCGGAGGGATGATAGAACTAATAACTGTATTAACAGAAACTACCTGATTATTATCACTCAGTTTGGACACAATAGAAATTAAGATGTTATAATCACAAACATGTTAAGAGATATAATGGATAAATAATAATAGAATGAATGAGCATTGTCAAAAAATTTACGTTTCTTTTATTTCCCCCATTATTTTGGCTTCTTTTGGAATAAGACCCCACAGAAATACTCTTTTTAAAGAAAATCTCCAATTCCTGTTTTAATCACCTTTAACTCTGAGACAGGGGTCCCTGTCTCCATCACTTTCCCCAGGGGAAGATATGAACTTCCTGTATTTTAGTGGTCAAGTTTCCTTTTGTTGCTACTGCTAGGAATGGGAAAACTTCTCTGAAAATCCTTTAAAGAAGGACTTTCAGATTAGAATGGTTAGGAGCACTCATTAGCATCACACAACTCAGTTCTAACTATCTGCTCCAACAAAAGTTTGAAGATATAAGAATTGAGCAGTCACATCCCTTTGACACCAGGCTAATTCTTCCTAATCAACCACTCCCAATTTAAAAACATTCTCTACCCATCCATCTTTTCCTGTGTCCTCTTACTCCATAAAAGAACCATATCCACTCTTCTCTATCACTCCCCTATTCCTTTTCTCTCTCTCTTCAAAGGTCATCCTATAATTCCTGTTCACTATTCTCCTGCTGTTATTTTCTACATTCATCCCACTCCCTCTCACGTTGACCATTCTGTCCTAGTACGAAAGTGATACTAAAAAAAGACAACCCCCAAATCTCAGAATATCCATAAATCATTTCATTAACTTGTTGATCAAACATAAAATACAAATCCTCATATAGAACCAGGCTTTTCCAGTTGATGCATTTGGCTCACAATCTGCTCTTTTACTGAAGTGTGGTTAATCTCTTCAAACTGTTTGTCTCAATAGTACTCTTGATATAATTTGGCCCACTGAAGCCTCAACATTAGAGTAGGGGGAAATATTATTTTTATATATGGCTATGGTTGGCCACATTCACAGACTACATCCGGGGCTAGAAAATAGCAATTTAAATATATCTTCACTTCATGTACTAAAGGTAAATATTTTAATTCCTTATGTTCCTGAGGACAAATTACTTGTCAAATGTACTTTTCTAGTTATACTTTGAAAGGGTCTAAGTGAAAAACAGTTTAGAAATATTGCCAAGACAATCTAATAAAATCTTTGTGCCTTAGTTATACTATTAGTAAAAGGGAGGGTAGTATTAGCTCCTTTCTTTCCTCCTTATGAGAGTATGGTAGGATAGTAAATGAAAGCTTTGAATGTTTATACAAAAATGACTGAGAAAAAAATCATATATATATACATATATATATATATGTATGTATGTATGTACATATATATATATAAACCAAAGTGCTGGATCAATCAAATACAGCAGGAGAAGACTTCCTCTTTCCAAAGTTATACTTAATTATATTTTTGTAATGGAGGCAGAAAATGGAAAGAATCTTTTCCTGGTCTTCCCATATACCATTTTTTCCTTAAAAATTCATTTGTTAGGAATGTCTCTGCTTATTCTAGCATAGCATAGTTAATAGAGTATTGGACTTGGCATCAAATAAGGTTAAAATATTGCTTTGATGTTACATGGGTCACCACTTAATCTTTCATTTTCCTCAGTGGTAAGACCAGCAGGATAATGCATATGGTACCTACTTCATAGGTTTGTTGTGAGGCCCAAATAACATAAGGTAGTTAAAGCATTTTTTGCGAACTTTAAGGTACTATAAAGATAAGTCCTTACTATTATTCCAAATGAATTCCAGCTTTTCTGGATTTTTTTTCTGGCAGCATAATTGCCAAGTTACTAAAAACAGAATGTTCCTTGGTTTGCCCACATGCAAAAATTCCATTTCATCCACCTTGCTTAAATTTATCCTTAATGTTTTTTAAAATTATTTCAATATAGATCATCGTATGCTTTCTTTCTAGTCTTAGTAAGGTTTATTTTTCTATTTTTTGAGACTAAACTGGAATCTTTCTGTTTGTGATGGAACAGGACGTTCTTCCCTTTGAAAGAGGTAAGAAATAGACAGTAGTGATAGACACCCAACTAGTAATGAATTTCTGCTTGAGAATCAGTTGTTCTGGCCCATCTGTTTTAGGTTTGAGTGAGTTGCTTTCCTTAATCAGTTCTA
This sequence comes from Potorous gilbertii, assembly GCA_028658325.1. Classification (NCBI taxonomy): domain Eukaryota; kingdom Metazoa; phylum Chordata; class Mammalia; order Diprotodontia; family Potoroidae; genus Potorous; species Potorous gilbertii. Next base: position 188,533,218 of record CM053771.1, on the reverse strand, counting down.
TTCTAAATAGGTACTTCTTTGTTGTTATATAAAAGAAATAGAATCCATTGCAATTATTACTAAAAAAAAAAAAAGAAAGCTAAAATTCTCTCTGTTTGTAATAGAGACATTTGGGCATTTAGTTTTACTTACAGATGTCATACATTTACAGAATGCTTTTTTTCATAAAATGTCACATTAGAAAATATTGGTTGATGATAATCAAGTAATCTTAGTCTGGCACATAACTTTTAATGACAACATGTCTATAACCAAAAAGAAATTAGGATCTAAAGGTAAGCAGATTAAATATGTATCTGTATCAGATTGCTGACTTGGGGAGGGGGGAAAAGAAAGAATGGAGAAAGAAGAGAGGGTAGCAGAAAAATTTGGAACTCAAAATCTCATAAAAAATGAACGTTGAAAACTATCTTTACATGTTATTGGCAAAAAGTTAAATACTATTTACACAAAAAATAAAGGTAATTAGACTTTAGTCCTAAAGGAATTGCTATGAATGAACCAGTGATTTAAATGTCCCAGAATTATGTAAACTCCTTAAGGTCATAGAATATATATATTTTTTTGCTTTTAAATTTTATCCCCAGCACTTAGCACAGTGCTTGACACTTTGTAAGGGCTTAATAAATGTTTGCTGACTGATTGATGAATCGGATCAGGTGAAGAGAGAAACATGTTTAAAAGAGGGTGGTGTACGCTAAGCATAGGGAAGTCAGTCACAAACTTATATTTTATTTTGTTTATATGCAAGTATAGGCGAGAGAGGCAAAAATAGGTATCAGAAGATGTACATTTATAAATAATGTTAGCAATGCTAGAGTTTGGAATGAGTTGGAATTGGTGAATACTTAGGACAACAAAAGAATGGCCTTTTTTCAGCATGGGAGGCAAGAAGAAAATAGAAGAGCACTTTTTCCCAGCATGGAAAGGGCTCTGATAATGCATAGATTGAAGATAGAACTACTCAGCCCTTATTTCGTGTTTGTTTTCTCCATTAGGGGGGATAATCCTTGGGCTATGGATAGCAAAAACAAACAGAAACAAAAACAAAAACATTGAAATCTAAGGTCATGTATGGCATAATAAGAAACTTGCCAGCTGCCCTCATTGAGTTCATATGATCAGATTGAAATAAATGAAAAAGAGAGTGATGAAGGAATTGGTATATATAGTTACTGAGCTGATGTCAGTGATCATTTTTAAACTGTGGAGAATGGGAGAGACACAAGTGAGAGAGAAAGGTAGGTGTCATCCTTATTTCCAAAGGTAGGAAGAGGATAGTCTGTCTATAAACTGCAGGTAGTCGAACTTCACTCTCTCGATGATTTTTTTGGCTTGTGGGTTTCATTATGCTCTCCATGCAGATGACTCATAGACAAATACAGCCCTATTCTCTCCTGTGAGCTTGAGTTGTGCATCATCAACTGCCTATTGAACTGGAGATTCCAGAGGCATGTCAAATTTATTATGTCGAAAATAGAACTCATGATCTTTTTCCAAAACTCATCCCTTTTCCAAACTTCCCTATAGCTATTGAAGACATTACCATTCTCCCAGTATTCCGGCATTATTCTCAACTAAAAAACTCACTCTCAATCACCCCGTATATTCAGTCAGTTGTCAAATCTTTGCATTTCTATATGCATAATATTTCTCACATCCAACTCTTCTCAGTATCCAACATCTTAATGAAGGCTTTCGTCACCTCTTACCTATGCTATTACAATACCCTCTTAACCTCCCTGCCTCAAATCTTTCCCCATTCCAATAGCTGCCAAAGTGATTTTCCTTAAGTGCTGATTTGACTGTCACTCTCCTACTCAATAACCTTCAGTAGCTCCCTTTTATCTATACAATAAAACACAAGCTCCTCTGTTTAGTATTTAGAGCATTTCACAACCTGGGCCCAACCTATCTTTCCAGTCTCGTACATTAAGCTCCCCTCCTTCACACTGTGATGCAGTCATGCTGACCTCTCTGTTCTTCCTAGTTGACACTCCATCTTATTTCTCTAAACCTTACCATAGACTATCCTCCATCCCTGGAATGCACTTCTTCAGACACAAAGGAAAAACCACTTACTACATGAAATCTTTCCTTATTGCCCTCCCATCTGCTAATGCTATTGCTCTTTAAATATTTATTTATTCTATAAATACAAATGCATGTATTTACCTACTACATTAAATGGTAAGCTTCTCAGGTGTGGTAATTGAACTGTTCCTTATATTTTTATCCCCTTTATTTAGCACAGTATCTGATATGTAACTAGAGCTTAAAAAATTATTTAATTATTGTGTTCATCTGTCATTTTTGAAGAAGATTATGACATCAGAGAAATGATGACATGAATTGCATTGGACTTTGTTTTGAGGGAGGGAGGACTGTGCAAGGTCACCAGCCTCACTTTTTCCTCCAGAGGCATCTGGATCCAATGATCAGATATTCATCAAGAGAGAGAGAACAAGACATAGAGAGGGACAGACAGACAGAAAGAGACAGAAATAGGCAGACAGAAGAGGTACAAAGACAAAGCCTTGGAGGCAACTCAAAGGTGGCGGCAGGGCAGGAGTACATAATATGAATCATAAACTCAGCAAAAGAGCCTGAGAATGAGAAGTCAGACAGGTAGGAGGAGAGAACGAAAAGAGTCAGGTCACCAAAAACTAACCAACCAAACTCAACAACAGAAATGGGAGAACATTCAGGACAAGGCGAACATGGATGCTGCATCAGGAAAGATGACTGATAATCTTGGATGGAGCAGCTTTCATCAAATGGTAGAGTAGGAAGTCAAACTGCAAAGGGGTCATAAAGGAGTGGGAGGTAAGGCTGAGGAGGCAATATTTGCATATGATACTTTTCTAAGAAATTGGACCATAAATGGGAGAAAACATATAGAATAAAACCTGAAAGGGATAGCATGATCAAGGGAAGATTTTTTTTAAGGATGATGAATGTTTGGAAATGTTAGTTCTTATGGGCATCAGGGAAGATGGCAGTAGACAAAGAGATCAATGAGAGAAAGGTTGTGTTTGTCCTTCATTCTTGAAGAGGACCATGACATCCAGATGATGACGTGACTTGCAGTGGACTTTGATTTGAGTGAGGGAAGGCTGTGTAAGGTCACCAACCCCACTTTCTTCTCCTGAGCCATCTGGGTCCAGTGGCCTGATATTCATCCAGTCATCCTGATGAGAGAAAGAGTGATAGTGTGATTGAGCAGAGACTCTTAACTTGTATAGGAAAAAATACATCTATCATTCCCTTCAATTACTTAAAAACATTAATCTGAGAAGGGTCCACAGATTTTACCAGACTGCTAAAGAGGTCCATGACACACAAAAAGATTAAGAGCCTCCCTGACAAAGAGTCAATAAAGGAAGATCAGAGAAATTGCTATACAACGGTGATAAACCAGTTAAGAATAGAATTTTGTAGTGGATCCAATCAACAAGATCTCGTGACTTCCTCCAGTGAGATTCAGCACTGTGCCAGTAGGATCAAAGGAGGCTGCTACTCTGCCAGGACTGATCTGAGTTTCCAGTTTGAAAAGAGATGAGTGGTAATAAGGCAAGGAGGCAAAGAATTAAAGGGTAAATGACAGTGCAAGGTTGAATTGATGAATTATAGGAATTAAACTACAAAGGGAGGGAGACCAGAGGAGGGGTATTCAAATGAAGACTGGATGCTCACCTGGCCATGTTGTAGAGGGGATTTCTCTTCAGGTACAAGTAGGACTAGATAGCCCTTTTACCTCTTGGACATGATGACTGCAACAAGAAAGAGGAAGAAAAGGGGGCCACAATAATATTTGTGACCTTTAGAAAAATGAAGCAGGAGTAAGGACCTGTTATAATCTGTGGAATGGTCAGTTTTGTTAAGATAATCAAATCCAACCAGAATGAAGCATTTCTCATCCATGACTGAGTTTATAAAAAAAAGTCCTGGTCTTATCTGATCTCTTTTATATTTTATAATATGTTCAAAGACTCAAGAACATAGAAGTTGGTGTTTAGCTCTGGTTTTGGTCCTCTGGGACACTTGCAATTCAACAGACTATGAGCATTATCAAAAGTCCTTGAGACAGCTATCTCAGAGCTCTACAAACACATGAACAAAAAAGACAGAAGAAAAAAATAAACTATTTTGCAGGGGGCACAATGTACCAGGAAAACACTTCACAGGACCAAATATTTTTGTTGGCAACACAGACTAAAGTTTGCCACCAAATTCTGTTAATTGGGGAGTCTACTCACTTCTAATATATTGACTGATAAGTATACAAGTCAGTAATACAATGAAACTGTCACCAATGGTTGCTTTTCATTCCATAACCCTGAAATGTCAGGCATTCTTATCCCCAGATGTCCAGATACTGTCTATTGCAGAGAGAGAAGTCCAACCCCTCTGTTTTTTTATCTCCCAGCTGTTCTTGAACCACACTGTACACTTAGCAAGAAGAAAAGGCAGCATTTAACCATTTGGTTGCCCCTTCCCCTAACCTGCCTTTTGTCTTCTGGACTATATACTTTCTCCATCGTTTCACCTAGGTTTTTTCCTAGGTGCTTCTCTGATCTTTATTGTCCTATTACCCCTACTTAGGGCAGATAGATGGCACAGTGGATGGATCACTGGGCCTACAGACAGTAAGACTTATCTTCTTGAGTTCAAATCAGGGCCTCAGACACTGTGTGACCCTGGGCAAGTCATTTAACCCTGTTGGCCTCAGCTCGTCATCTTTAAAAATGAGTTGGAGAAGGAAACCACAAACCACTCCAGTATCTTTGCCAAGAAAACCCCCCAGTGGGGCCACAAAGAGTCTGACCTGACAGAACAACTCTTTCCTGGTTCCAACATGTTTTTTAAAAAAATGAAAATGCATTCCCTTCTTCTTTCAAATAAAAGTATTTATTTTTTATATGACTGACCAATAAATGGATAGAAAGAGTTATCCAAGCCATAACATTTTCTTTTATACCTCTCTCCCCTTTATTCTCCACTGTGGGTATTTGTGAGCAAGCGATATTTGAGAAAGCAACTAATGAAAAGCTGAACTAAGAAAAAAGAGACTGTCTTTTGGGAGCCTCATAGATAGAGTATGACAGCAATGTGGCGTCCAGGCTTCAGATCCACTCTCTAGGGTGGAAATAGTGTCCAATTTTCTTTGTCACTGTGAGCCTTGTAGACGTAAGGCAGAATTTCAGCAGTGTGGCTCTGGAGTCATGTTTAACCTTGCCATAAAATCCTAGGAGTAGTTCCATAGCTTCTATATATGAACTAAAATGAAAGGATATTTCCATCAAGTTGAGGAAGATGAATTTGATCATACTTTAAAGATACTTCACTTGAGAAATATAAATTAAGATCTTACCAAGTTTAATATTTCATAAAATGTGAACACCACATAATTCGCCACAAGATCGAGAATATGTAGTAATGTGAATGTTATAGGTATAATAAATATATGAAGGACTCATAATTTCCTTTACCTTGGAGCACTTCAAATGTGGGAATTTTCAGGTAGGCATAATAGGACTTCTAACACAGGATCTAGAGTCAGGATCACCCGAGTTCAAACCTGGACTCACTCACTTACTAGTTGTATGACCCTGGATAAGTCATTTGACCTCTCTCTCCCTCAGTTCCCTCATTTGTAAAATGGGGATAATTATAGCACCTCTCAGGGCTGTTGTGAGGATGAGATACACGTTTGTAAAACACTTTGCAAACCTCAAGTCATTATAGAGATTCTGGCTATTATTAATTTGCCTAAGGCTGACCATCTAGTATATCCAATGGAGGATCAGTATAGAATTAGACTTTTATAACTGGAAGGGAATATACAAATCCAACTTTTTCATTTTATAGATGAAGAAACTGAGGTACAGAAAGGAGAAATGAGTTACCCAAAGTCCCATAGGTAGGTAGTAGCAGAGTTTGGATTTGAACTCAGGGTCTCTGATTCCAAATCTATTATGTGTTCTACTGTAACATGCTGTCTCTTATACAATCTGTGAAAAATGAAAATTGTCCTTTACAAGTATACAAAATATACCATAATGACACAGAAAAGGCAGTTTCAACTGATGATTCCAAACTGTGTATTCCTAGGGAATAATGATAGCAGTCTTTTCCTGGTCTGAACCCAAGACCCAGAGGTCTCTCTATATAGATGGAGATTCCCCCATTCCTTTGAACTCGCAGGCTAAGAAAGTTGCCTAGGGAGTGAAGAAGAAAGGTGACTTGCCCATAGTCATCTAGTTCATTTTTATTAGAGGAAAAAATTTGATCTAGGGTTGTCAAACTCCAAAATTGGCTTTCTACCCATTGTACTACATTTTATATCATATATACTATATTTCATATCAGTAGCTATATATAAAATTTTAATACAGTTACCAGAGGTTTGTATAATTGAGAATATTTTCCGAATATCCTATGAGATAAAATGTACAGTGATAGCAGCAGTTACCATGGTTTATATAATTTCCCAGTTAAAGATAACCAGAGAATCAGTTATTGAATATAACCTGGGCTTCCTATCTTCGTTTTTTAGCAAACAATTTAATTATCTTAGTTCATAACTGCTATTCTTTAGGGGGTGTTAGCACATCAAAATGTTATTTTTGACCCTATAACCAAAATCATTCTTCTTGTTTTTATAATTTTCAGAGCTAATTGGGTTTTTAATGCCATTTTAATATGCTAACAGAACTGTTACAGAACTAATTGCTATGTGGCTACTTAACCACAACATAAAACATTATCACCTTATAGAAAGGATAAGGACAAACAATTGAGATATTTAACAATCAAAATCACTAAGTATGAAGTTAAGTGACTTCTTTCTTTTCCCTATAAAAACTGAGCCAAAAGTACTAGTAGCACATGACTAAGTAGTTAAATCCTTGATAAAAAAAAAAGGGAATGGAAAAGAATGCAGTCAAGAAAAGACTGTCACTGATACAAGTAAGAAAAATCATTCTTCATGTCAGAGAATTCATAGATTGTCATCAACAGGGAGCTCCTGAATCAGGCTGATATGCAGGCTTGTCTGCAGGAATTTCATTTATTTCTTCTATTTAGTCATGTTGCATGATTAATATGAAGAATGCAGGTGGGTTTCTTGATCAGGATATTGATTTTAATATACATGTAAGATATTTATATTTGTCTAATATAAGTAACATAACTAACATAAGTAATATAAATATAAGTAACATAATATGAGGTTCAGTGGAATATAGTCTCCCTCTTAAAGTCTCATGAGAAAGGTAGAGACAGACATCTTGAACTTTTTTCCCATGATACTGGAGTATTTGTCTAGTATAGAATGTTAACATTTAAAGGACTGAGTTACTTATAGAGCAGAACTCTCAAGGCAAACAACTGAATAAAAAGTGAAAACTATTTCTAAATATCCATTCTATACTTCAGGCAACCAATCAACGAACATTTATGCAGTGCCTACTGTATGGCAGGCATTGTGCTAAGTGCTGGGGATACAAAAGACAAAATTGAAATTGTCTTTTCCCTAATGGAACTTACATACTATAGGTGGAAGAAATATGAGTATTTAAGGATATATGAAAAATATGCAAAAATAACTATCAGGTAATTTTTGGAGGGGAAAGTACTGGAATCTGGGTTAAGGAATCAGAAAATGCCTGATGGTGTTTGATTTCAACTTGATTTGGAAACCAGTGTTTCCAAAGATGCTCCTTTTTTTTTTTTCCATGTAGGCATTCCCTCCAGTGATGCAGATACCAATCGTTCTGTACCTTAGAAGACTTTAAACTTTTTTTCAATTATCAAACATTTTTTTTTCTTTTTTCCTAGTTATGTGTGTAGGGGATTAAGTGGCAGAAATCCCTTATAACAAATAAACATAGTAAAGCAAAATAATTCCCATATTGGCCATGTCTAAAAATTATGTGTCTCATTCTCTTAAGTTTTCCATCCCTATGTTAGACTATGGGTAACCATCTTCATTATTCCTGTGGAACCATAGTTGATCATTTTGTTGGTCCAGGTTCTTACATATTTAAAAATCATTTATTTTTACAATGATATTATCGCATAAATTGTTCTCCTGGTTCAGCTCACATTATTTTGAATAGGTTCACCAAAGTCTAGATTTCTCTAAATTTCCTAAAACACAGTAATATTCCATTGTCTTTATATAGTATAACTTGTTTATTCATTTCCTGATAGGCAGATATGTCCTTAAGTTTCATTCCCTTTCCTATTACGAAAAGAGCTGCTGTAAATATTTTTTGTGCAAAAAGTTCCTTTTTCTATTTCTTTGATCACTCTGGTACCTATGACTAGTAGTTTTATCACTGGGTCAAAGAACTTGTAACTAACAGCTCATATCTCTACCAAAAGTGCCTCAAGTGGGCCTATTTTTCTGAAGCCCTTTCAATATTTGTCATTTGCCATCTTTGTCAACTTTGCAATTTGTTCAGTATGAGGTACAAACCTCAAAAATGCTTTAATTTACATTTTTATAACTATTAGTGATTTGGAGTATTTTTTCACATTGCTATAAATTGCCTGGGCTACTTTCCTTAAGAACTTAGCTGACCATTTTTACAAGTTGTGTCCCCCCAAATTCAGCATATAGTGGTCAGCCTTCTTCCGGTAATGAGCTTCTCTAATCTTCTGGGCCTCTCTTCTGAGTTAGTAGAAGCTGCTAGCAATCTGCTGGCATGTTCTGAGATCACAAAATTTAGAAGTACAAAGGTCCTTTGGCATCCCATAATCCGAACGCTTCATTTTCTAAATTAACAAATGGAGCCCTGAGAGTTAGCCTTTAGCTCAATCTGACACAGGGAGCAGATAAGAAACTAGGACGCCAAACCGGAAACTCCAAATCCAGCACTCTTCTACCTCTTCTTGAGATCTGAGAACTTTGGTGGAGAGTCTATTCCATCTAAACTCTGGGGAGAAGATCCTCTTTAACCAGACTCCTCCAAGCTTTGTGCCTTTATCCAAAAGCACTTAATAAATGCTTTTTGATTTGACCTGAAATATAAATGCAGTCAAATTTATCTTGAATACCATGACAGGTGCCACAAATAACATGCTCATTATCACTACTCCTTTTTCCTTAATAGGTCAGGAATCAAACTGAAGGAACATTTTAATGATAACATTACTCACTAATAATATTCTTTTGGGACCTCCATCCAAGTTGATTCAATATTTTTCATATATTCTCATTTACCCTTCCAGCATTGAACCCTTTACAGTATCAGAGATCATAATCTGCATTTTATAGATGAAAATCATAAGGTTCAGAAAGTTAAAAGGCTTTTTGCTTATGTCAGGGTCACAAGATTAGTTTAATGTTCTCTACATCCAGATGCTAAATTAAAAGAAAATATTTTAGTCTAGCAGGGTACTAAAGATCATCTAGTTAACCTCCCTCATATCTTTCAATGTGACATGTCTGATACCTGCTCCCTTTTTCTTTAATGTTAAAAATCACTGCCCTTTGTGTAGTTCCTTGCCTTAAACTCTTTCAACCTCTTTTTCTTCGGACTTCCTGCCTCTCCCATAACTTCCCACTGATCTTCTGCTACTATAAAAACCATCTCCTCTTGCTGCTTTGGCCATGACCCTTTCTTTAAAAAAAAAAAACCAAAACAACAAAACCCTTTGGCACTCTGTTAGTGTCCTCCCTTTGTATAAAGAATACTCCTCGTCCTTTATTTCAAAGACCTTCAGCAAGGTGCCATAATCATCCTTTGTCTTTTCCCATAGCTTAAAGTTCAGATGAGGCATGCCCTCCTATGCTACTCATAGAATAAGAGATTGCATTTATACGTTGCTTTAAGCTTTACCTTCACAGCAATTCTCAAGTAAGATTTGCAGGAATGGCTTTCTCTTTTTTACAGATGAGGAAACTGAGTCAAGAAGATCCATTTTCCTCAGTTCAAATCAGCCTCAGATATTTACTAGCTGCATGACCTTGGGCAAGTCACTTGCCTCAGTTTGCCTCAGTTTTCTTATCTGTAAAATGAGCTGGAAAAGGAAATGGCAAACTATCCCAGCAACACAATACACGCTGGAGTTAGAATTTAAGCCTTGCTCTATCCTGACTCCAACTCCAGCATGCTTCCCAATCTCCCTACTGTCTATGATTCTAATCTGGTCTCCAGGTCCTCTCAAATGCAGCACCTTGTTCTTGTTTCCCCTTTTCCTTAGTTGGTCCCACACCATCTCTGAACTTCAGAAATACAAATTCTTCCATCAAGTATTTTTATTTTTGGTTCCAGACCTAGGATTTTGATGTTTCTAGAACTCCTAGAGACTAATCTTACTCTTCTAGTTCAGAACCAGAAAAAGTACAACCGAAGACAGTCTTTAGAGAATTGTCTGGTACACTGAGAATTTAAGGGACTTACCCAAGGTCATACGCTGGAGTCTTTCTATAAGGACAAGAAGAGCAACAAGGTGGTACAGTAGCTGGAGCCACTGGGCTTGGAGTAAGGAAGACTCTTTTTGAGTTCAAATCCAGGTTGTGTGATCCCAGGCAAATCACTTAACCTGCCTCAGTTTCCTCATCTGTGAAATGAACTGGAAAAGGAAATGGCAATCTACTCCATATATTTACCAAGAAAACCCCAAATGGAGTCACGACGAGTCAGACACGACTGAAAATGACTGAACAACATAAGGATAAGAGATTATAAAATGAGCACAGATTTAGAGTTGGAAGGAACCTTAGAGATCCAGCTCCCTTATTTTATAGATGAGGAAAGTAAGGGGCAGTGCGGATAAGTTGGTTATTTGCCAAGATCACCTCAGTTCTAAATGACAGTCAGGATTCAAACTCATGTCCTATAACTCTAAATCTGGTGTCCTTAGGGGAGATCAGATGGTGACTTCTCCCAACACTGCTGCCCTCGATTGCCCCCTACTTAGATCTCAAATTAACTGACCCTTTGTCATATTATATGTGTATCCTTCATGTTCATCCATATTTTGTAAATTTATTCTTGTTCCTGTGTGTTTTATATGTATCTTCTCTATTTCCTATTAATTTGTGCCTTTCATTTATTCACTCCCAGAGGGACTGTGAATGAAATCCTGTGGAATACCTAATTGTGACATCTACAATTACATTTAACAAACCATTTTATGATTATAATATGTCTCAAGTATACAAATGTGAATAAAAAGAATGTTTTGATTGTGCGCAACTTGTGTTTGTACAAGATTGTTTTCCCTTCATAACCCTCCCAAGTCTCACCCTGTCTTTGCCCTCTTTCGGTCCCAACCCCCTACAACTTGCACACATTCTATCTTTCCTTTTTGTGTACTACCTAAACAAGTACTGCTTTTCTCCTACATATTGTTATTGCCCTTATACTTTGAGAGCAGACTTGAATTAATCCAGGGCTTTGGAGCTGGCTAATCTTGTGGTTGTTAGACTTCATTATCAGCACAGGATTATCCTGAGGGAATCAGAGTAAAGGAGAAGGGGGAGAGGGCAAAGGAAGGGAGGTGTGTGAGAGGGTGCTAAGAGAATCTCATTTTGTCAGGTGTGGCCCCATGAATAAATACCAGCAGCTTATCTTTAAAGATGTATTTTATATACTTTCCTCCATACAGGAGGAATAGTCACAATTTCCCCAATCTCATGCTGTCATCTCCCACTTCTGGGCATTTGTCTAACTTATCCATTTGCACCCATGACTTGCACTTGACTTTCTTTTGAGTGAGGGAGGGCTGTGTAGGTCACCAGCCTCACTTCTCCTCCAGAGCCATCTTAATCCAGCGACCAGATATTCATCAGGATGACTGGAGATGACCCAGGATGAGGCAATTGGGGTTTAAGTGACTTGCCCAAGGTCATACATCTAGTGAGTGTGAAGTATTTGAGGTGAGATTTGAACTCAGGTCCTCCTGACTGTGCACTGGTGCTCTATCCACAGCACCACTTAGATGTATGACATTCACTAGTTGTGTGACCTTGGGCAAGTCACTTAACTCCAATTGTCTCATCCTGGGTCATCTCCAGTCATCCTGATGAATATCTGGTCACTGTGGACTCAGATGGCCCTAGAGGAGAAGTGAGGCTGGTGACCTGCACAGCCCTCTCTCACTCAAAACAAAGTCAAGTGCAATTCATGTCACTATTTCTCTGATGGCATGGTCTTCTTTGGCAATGAAGGATGAACACACACATCTTTTGCACTCAGAATATACATTTTTCTCATCCTTATGGCTCAGATCCAGTGCTGCTTCCTCCATGAAGCTTTCAGTGATTTCCCTCTCCCCAAACTTTCCTGGAATACTTTGCCAGGTTTTTTTCCTTTTTCCCTCCAATAAACTTTATACTGACCTATTATATTTATTTATTTAAATTGCATACTATACTTCTTCCATTATTCCCTGGTAAATTTCCTGCAGGCATGCTCCATCTATGTGGACTTTCATCTTTGGGTCAACACCTTAGCATGGCACCTTCACCTTTTGTTTTTGTTGTTGTTAAGTCCCTTTCAGTCATGTCCAACTCTCTGTGACCCCATTTGGGGTTTTCTTGGTAATGATACCGGAATGGCTTGCCATTTCCTTCTTCAGCTCATTTTACAGATGAGGAAAATGAGGCAAACAGGGTTCAGTGATTTGCCCAGTATCTCACAGCTAGTAAGTGTCTGAGGCCAGATTTGAACTAAGGAAGATGAGTCTTCCTGACTCTAAGCCCAGTGCTCTATCCACTGTGCTTCCTACCCCCTCCTTTACTGTAGGTGGTGCTTATTTACCTTTTTGTTGAATTAAATTGAGAATCTGGATCCCAGAAGCACATGTTATGTCACTTCTTGGTTTAACCTAAACCCTCCTTAATCAGTTCAGTTCAATGAACATTTGTTAAACGATTCTTATCATACAAGGAAGCATGCCAGACACTGAGAATATAAAGTCGAAAAATGTAAAACAGTCTGGGCCCTCAAAGAATTTACATTCTCAAATTAGTATAATGAGGGAGGTAGCATCTATTTGCCAAAGGTCTGTGACTGATTCACTACCCATGTTTAGTATCAGGCATATTTGATACCAATCCATTTTCTGGAAGTACAAAAGAGGAAATAAAATTATACTATGGTGTTTCCTTGCCATAGGTGAGAAGATTTGGTTTTAAGAAATAGAAAGGGGACAATACTAAGAGATGAACAAATCGTTTGTGAATTTATGTTTTTAATATAATAAATTGCATTTAAAATGTTCTTTTAGTCTCAATTGGAAGTTTCTTCCTTAAACTGTTAGCTTGTGTTTCTCTGTTCATTTCAAATTTAAAGAAGTCTTGGCTGATGAAACTGTTATATAAGAGAATATGAACAGTTGTTCATTATGTAATGTGAGAATCAGAAATGCCGCTACAGTCCTCTTGCAGAGTAGCTGAAATACTGTATCTGAATTTTGATTGGAATCATGAATATTTTGTAATTTTCTCTAATCTTGCATTAATTTAGCAGATTTATGTTAAATCATATCCTGAATTGAATTTCAAATTTTCCATATGTGCATTTTTTTAAAAAAAATCATCTTGCATAGTGGAAAGAGCTCTAGCAACTTGGATTTTAGTGTTGGCTGTACCACTGCCACTAACTGAAAGTGTGGCTTTGGTCAAGTGGTCATTGGGCCTCAGTTTCCTTATCTGCACAATTAAAGGTTTGGAATAAATGATTTGTAAGCTTCCTTTGGGATCTATTGCTCTATCACCCTATTATGAGAGTTGAACAGTACCTTTGTAAAAATCATGTAAAATACTCCTTTAAAATGGTCAGATCCCAGATTTATTTTACTTATTTTTCCTCAATACGGATGATGGTGACCCGCCCTACTGAAAAGAATGAAGATACCAAAAGATGAAACTATTACGTTGTACTTCCATGTCATACTTTCCAAACAATTTCATGTTCCTGTTTTACAGATATAGAAACTTTGGCACAAAGACGTTGAGATTTCTTGTCTAAGGTTTTATGAGTCAGTGCTAGAATTGGGAAGAGAATTATGGTTTCATCATTTTCTCTGCTTCTTCTAGCTCTTGGTTCATGCTCTGCTACCTGTCTTGAAACACCTTTTCCAACATCAGTGAATTTGACAGACTGACTGTTCACATTTATAATGTTAATATTGCTGTCTGTACTCTCCTCTTTGTGGAAACAATATTTCCTTGATAATTGGTTTACATTACTAGCTGATTTATATTCTCAATTCCTGTATTATTTTCTTATTGCTAATTTCTTTTCTTACACACACACACACAAACATCACATAAAAATATACACACAAATATAAAGCAAACTATACAGAAATGTATTTTTTTCCAACACCAACCCCAAAAACTTGGAAATAACTTTGTTTTCTGCTGATCATTTCCCTCCATTTGGCAAGCATTTCATGTCACTGTTTTTGAAGTGCTGCAGTAGGAAAAAAATGGCTGCCTTTTGTTTATTTCCCTGTACATTAGCATGATGACATCATCAGTGATATTAACCAGAATGTATATGTCTTTAAGAACTCAGATATACTATTGAGTTTGGAATATAATTTTTTTTTCAAATAATGCCTACAGGGTTTTGTAACAGCTTTAGTATGGGGTGGACAAAAAATAATGTATATAAATACCTTGGTGAGAGAGCACACACACACACACACACACACACAAATAGTGGCATTTAAAAAATATTTTAAGATACTTTTCTCAGCATCAGGAAGAAAACCCCTCAAACAAATTGAAGGGATTATAAAGCGTAGGCATTGTAATATTAATTGTATTCTTTAGTAGTAATATTTTAAATAGAGTCAATAGTGCTGTTAATATTGTTAATATCCTTTGATTATTCTGTATGTTTTTAAATTAAAAATATAGATGATACTTGAAATCTTGTGAGCAAATTGTGCATAATATTCTAGAAAACAATTTAATGTTAATGGGAAGGTCTGATCCTAAGGTCTAAACAAGTTGAGATCACTCTTTTCTGAATTAATTATTGCATGCTTTATAAACACTCCTATAAATGTATGTTAAAGGACTGACTTTTTTTTACTTAACTAAACACAGAGGTAATTTGTTCTTTGATCCTGAATCATGATGCTGGCTGGGTTTTTTTTCTCATTAAGAAGTAGAAGCTCTAGCTTTTGTTGCACTTCAGCTTGTGTTTGTCACATGATTTTTGCTGAGCTTAATAAGCAACAAGCTGTCAATTACCAATTCAATTTAGGGAGATTTTGAAAGGAATAAGGAATGGTTTTGTTATTTGTTTATTAATATTTTTGTTGAGTGCAATGTGACTAAATAAACTGTCTTTTGGTTTGGTGTCTCCATTTTTCAAAATTGTGAAAACAACTAGAGTTTAATTAACCCTTTATAGGCTTAGAAAGACAATTTGATGTTAATTTAATATTTATGAAGCACTAGGTTTCTGTAAATATTGGGTAATCATCATGAAAACCACTTGTTAAAATTGAAATCAGATCAGGAGTGCCATATGCTTTGTAGAGGTAGGAAAATAGACAGTCTGAAATAAATCACTGCAGTTTTAAGAATTGATATTAACCATGTGTCAGATCATTAAATGAGGTTTTCTTTTAAAATTCAATCATTCTTCAGGGGATTGCACTTTTTTTGGAAGCCTTAGTTTCATTGATTAATCATATAGTTCTTATATCCATTTATAAAAAAATAAACAAAGTATCACCTGTTTCCTCAAAAGTTGTAAATAAGGTGTATGTATGTGAATATAATAGATACACATATACATAATATCTTGGCTAATAAAAGTTTCCTTAAAGAAAATCTTCATGAAAAGCATTTTTAGAAAGCTTAGCATATTACAAAAATAAATATCAGCAGTCCCTTTAAGAGTGCAAACAACATTCCTTTATTGCATTAATATAGAAATGCTTTCAGAATGCAGGAAACAGTCTAGTGCATTATGACAGCCCCCCATCCCCCACCTTAACTATTATGAAGCCTCTTATTAAAATAAAATTTGAATTCCAGCTGAAACGTTTTCTGTAATAATAAAAAATGTTGCGAAGGGATTTCCATAATTTGTGCTGCATTAATGACTTAAAGCAGCTCCATAATTTGTTATGCCTTCCTCATAGTAGACCTCAGCTGATAAAAATATCCATAGACACAGTGAAATCAGTGGCATGCCTAGTTCTCTCAGACAAAACTCCCATGTGATCACATGTAGGCAGACTCAGTGAGACTGAAGCTGTTCAGCAAGCAGTAGGTAATGAGTCTTTGTGCAGAGTGAAGCTCTTGTCCCTGAACAATAAAGCATATGGTACCAGCAATAAAACACAGTGCTGGGAAATTTAAGAAGATTCCGCTGGAACCAGGAAGACACAGTGTCTTCGGTGATGATGGCACATATTATAAAATGATAGTCAATGTATTTTGGACTCTAATTAGTAAACAGTGCTTGGACTAGGACTACTACAATTTGAACAGGTCAGTTATTTTATAGATTGCTCAAACACTTTTTTTGCTTGATTGAATTTAAATGAGGATAGTGCTGTATGTCGTTTCTAAAAAAAAACTTTGCATGTAAAATATTTGCAGCATATAGGCTGACTGATACACATGAATTGATCCAACACTGGATAGATTGTTGATGTAATCAGATATGTTAGGAAAATATATAGAAAAAAAGTGTGTGTGTTCTGTGTGCATGTATGTGTGTGTGTGTGTGTGTGTGTGTGTGTGTGTGTGTGTGTGTGTAGAGAGAGAGAAAGAGAGAGAGAGAGAGAGAGAGAGAATTATACTATACCCCCAAAAAGTTAAGGCATCACAAATTTAAAAGGTGAATACAAATGAAATCCATGTGTGAATTTTTAAAAAAATCTGTCCAGAAATCAATAGCATAAAATGATAGCAATATAGAGATCAAATAAAAGGATTCAAATTAAATTTTTTTCCAGGAATTAATACATATTACATATTTAATGTTATACATGTATTGCTTAAATAACATTCACACATAAAGTCACATTTTGGTGCTATTAGTTTAGATTTCTAAGGAATCAGGTGCTATACAAATCAAAGATTACATATTTTTAGTGTTTTCCTTCAATAGGATATTTGATTTTTAAAAAAATAAATATTTTCCCCATTAAACTAAGGCATTATTTTGAAAATGTTATGACCCCAACTGCCTATTAGAGCAACACATTTGCTCTGTATAGCTTTTTACTGTGTTAATTTCAGTTATACCTTTTTTATCATTTACTAGATCTTTTAATATGAGAACAATTATAAAAACTGTGTTTCACATAAATTGCTCCACAACTTCAAACAAACTAGCTTAATTTAAAGGGAAAAATGATTTAATTGTGTGAGAAAGGTATTTTCCCATTGATTCACCATCAAGATGGGCAAAATGTGTTTATGAATACACTTTTGCACATGAGAATCTGTACCTAGAATATAACCACATTTCTTGTTTTCTTGGTCTCTGAGCATTTGAGAAGTTCAATGAGATAGGGGTTTTGCACCTCTAGGAAGGAGAGACACAGCAGATAATAAAACAGTCTTAATCATATTTCCAAAGGCAGAGAAGCATCCTCATTTGTGTGCCTAGAATTTTGCTATTGTAACAATAATTTAACTTAACATTGCATCTTCATTAGTGTATAATTTCAACAAATAGCGTAGGCTTTAAATTGTTTCATTTTCATTTGCCTTTTTTTGCTTTAGAAATTATTTTCATGCTACACATATTAGGTTGATGTTATCCTCCACACTGAAACACATTTTGCATGTTGTTATAATAGCCGCTTATGATATTTGCACAGTAACTGATAGTCATTTATTCCAGGAAATGTGGAAGGAAGCAGAATGAAACCAGACCTTTTAAAACAAAAACACAAGAGAAATCCTTCACGTACAATATTATTTCTGTCCACAGTGCTGTTCATTTTTTAGAGGAAAAAAATTAGCTACTTGCGTTTCCAAAAAAAACAGAAGTTGATGAGAATTTTAATCGGCCTACCCCATGTATTTAAATGAAGTATTTGACTATTTTGGTTTCCTTGGAAACCACAGCTGCTACAGCTAGACTTTGTTTGGGGGTGATCCTAGGGGGTCTGCAAATAAAGAATTTAAAAACGTTTATCCCTTAATCAACATTAGGGGAAAGCACGATTTTTGACAGCCCCATAAAATGGGTGCCCATTTTTTCTTCTATAGGCTCTCCAGTGATTCAGGTACTCTGGCTGAACCGCAGCTCTACAATTTCTTACCCAGCATTCCATTTCAGCTCCTGGCAGGCCTTCCCCAGCCTTATGCAAATGAGAGCGGCACAGTAGCTTTGACTGCAGAAGGGGAGGGAGACAGAAATGAGTTCAAAGGGCACAGGCTGGTAGAAGACTGGAACAGTTGAATGAAAAAATGAAAAGAAAATGTAGTCGGTTTTGCAGCAATCCTTAGCAGGTATGAGAGGAATTAAATGAAGTGGTCTTGGCTGCCCGGAGCCAAGATTGCCCAGGGATTGCCCAGGACCTATGCAGTAGTAGAAACGTGAACACAGGTATAGTGAGGCATGACTGCACACAGTGCCTGATTTTATTTCTGGGATAGGCACGGGTTTGAATGGGAGTAGCCACACTTTTCATCTCTTAGAAGCTGTTACGGGGTCCTAGGATTTCTGCTGTAACTGAATTGTTTTGGTTTCAAATGCACATAAACCGTTTTCTGGTTTTTGCAATTAGAAACACAATGGCTAGGGCTCTTGAATGGCATTTTGTCCGGATGTAGCTGTTTGAATGAAAAATTAAATCAGGTTTTCATTCTCAGGAATGTTACCTTTCAAAAGCCTCCAGGTTTGTTACTTTGTAGCAGGAACAGGTAGGTAAAGATCCCAGCCCCGCTCCTCTAGCTCTTAGGAGATGTTTTAGAATAAAAAAAAAAAATTACCACTTGATCAAGGTTTTTGTTGATATGATTGGGGGTTAATTGATAGAGTTTTCTCTAATTTAGGTACTAGAAAAAAATTAAGCTCTGCTAAAATTGAGATTTGGGATTGAAAGTGGTTTTTTTTTTAAATTTCATATTGGGTTGTTTAATTTGGGTTTTCTGATTCTTTCTAGTTTTCTTAACTAATTTAAAATCTGTATCATTGTGAGCTCAACATGTTAAACTTCCTGTGATCCTTCCTTTTCATTTGAAATATCTGCTTAGATTTCAAAGTGATTATAACCCATGATAAATGCTATAGGTCACTGAACTGACTCTCTTGATGAGTGTGTTTAAATATAATAATCTTACAGGCATGTATTTCACTCTAATGAACAAATAAGATTGACCAGAAGCTAGATGTGTGTATGTGTGTGTGTAATCATGAGAGCATTTTAGGAATTTCCCTCTCTTCCCTCAATTTTAAAGTATGTAACTTAATAAGCTTTTTTTCTAGACAGAGTGATCTAAGTATAGTTACTATGTCCGTATAAATTGAGACCATATGAGGCCATCAGTGATAATATTGGTAATAGAAAATAGTATTCTCACTTCTGTCAGTTTGCTTCCATCTGTAATAGTTGTTGGGGTTGGGGGGAGGATTTGTTGCAGAAAAGTGAAATAGCAAAAATAATGTCTAGTCATGAAATGATTACTGTTTGCCGCTTTATTTGTAAGATGTTTTGGATACAGAGAACAAATATATATTTATGTAAATTTAATTGTATTGCACATAGAAAAGAGCTTTAATTTCACCGTAATGACTGAGACCTGGTAATTTTGTGTGTGTGTTAAATAGGAACAAACACAGAAGGGCATCATTTAAAGTTGTGAAGGACAATTATGTCAGATGTTTATGGAGCACAGTGTGGGGTGGTCATTCAGGGTCAGAATGTGCTCTTTCTTTATCACTCTGCTGGGGCATTGTGACATTTTTTTTTTCAGGATCCTAGTATTGGCTTAAGAAACATTTGATTTCATATCTTGTATGATACGAGTGCCATTTTCTTTTTTACACATTTTCTCTCTTTGTAAACTTCCTGCAACAATTAAGTTAAAAGTCAATGTACTGAAATGATCTTTTGAGTTTTCTTGTATTGGATGGACAATGAAATCTTGTTGTCAAAACAAATTTTGCTCTGTTGTTTGAAATGTGCCTAAAATCAAAATAATGTCTAATCAAACAAGAAATTGTTGTATTCTGATATCTAAAGACTTCCTGTCACTGTTTTAGGAAATTCATTTTTTTAAGATGCAGCTACTTTGATTAATCAAAAAAATAATTTTATTCTACGTCAGACATAAACATCTGTAACTACTGATGCATTTAGTTTCTACCTGTCTTTGTGCCTGTGTGTCTCTGAGGGGGGGCGTTGTGTGGGAGGACTGTGAAAGAATGTGAATACAAATTCACTTAGGCTGTCCCATTCCATTAGCCATGTAAATGGAATTGCCACCACTTTAAGTTCCCCAATAAATAATGAAAGCACTGTGGGGTGGGAGTGAGGCCGGATCTCATTGTGATTCTTGAGAAAATGTGATATTAGATCTACTTTGTCATCTATCACCTATCTATCATCTATATCATCTATCTGTCTATCTATCTGAAATTGTTAAAGTGTCGTGAATGACACAAAGTCTGTATATGCAAGTGCAAATATCTTGCCTGAATATCCTGGGTAATTTGTGTCTCCATGCAAATTCCTTCTAAATCTTGGATTTTTTCTGCATTTGCATAATGCCATAATTTGTGTAGAGGGAATGGATTGAGGAAGTGGGGTGCTGAATCTATCTTTCCATTGGTATAGGGAGCCCTAAGTGAGAAAACTCCCTCCACCATTGCAAGACAGGCTATTGTTTTAAGACTAATAATCTCTGAGTTGCATGAGGGGTTAAATGATTTGTCCAAGGTCCCACCACCAACATGTTTGAGTGGTAACACTTGAATCCAAGGCTTCTGACTCCCACTCTACCAGTATACAAATCATCCCAATGAGCAATAAATTCATGGCCCAGTTATCTAAACTTAAATAAATAATTTTTGTAGTACAGATAAAACCACAGTGCCTTGCACATAATAAGCATATGAAAATATTTACTGAATGTTAATTGTTAAATTTATAAAATTAAGCTTTTATCTCTTTAAAAGTATACCTTATTTTCATTTGGACATCTATTTAGGGATTATAGCATCATAGATTTAGAGCTGGGAGAATCCCCAGGGGCTATCTAGGTCTTATTACCTTAAACAGAAATGAAGGCTTTGGTTTTTTTTTTCTAAACACTGTGGGGTTGTTTTAAACTATGCAGTTTGATTACAAAAATTCTTCTAATATAAAACCTACTTTATGCAATAATGTATATTGTATATATATTTATATATTTTATATATATTCTCTCTTTGTATATTGTATATATATTCTCTCTATATATATTATATATATTTATGTAATAATGTATATTATGTATGTGTTATATTTGAGGAACAGATAGATTATACTGAAGTGAGCAGGCATAATGTATTTGGGAATCTTTAAGATTTTTTTCAAAGCTAACTTGTCTTACTAACTGACTACCTGTCTGTCTTTGCCATCATTTGAAACTGGTTACCATGTTATAGCCTTTGAAAAAAGTGGCACCATAAAGATGACACTCACTCAGCCTAACATTAGGTGACATAGCCTGACCTGCAACCCACTTATTCCCTTCTCAGAGTCTGTGTAAAATATTATTTTTCATCTGAGTATTTTTTCTGAGAAGAGAATTGGTCCCTACAGAATCTAGGGAAGAACAGGAAACAAAATCAAATGCCAAATACAATGCTAAAAATAGGATTCTTCTGAACCTATACTATCCTATAACAAATGTATCCATTTCATCCTTCAAAAGAAAATAATTTAACCAGACCACACTGTAAAAGCATAATGGTGGAAGACTGAAAAGTAGATTCCATGTATTTTCTTCATTTTCAAGGGACATTCTTTCAGTTCTCTCCCTTCTCAAAGCAAAGCTTATTTCTATGCCCTTGCTATTCAGTTTCCTATCATTTCATATCAGTTTTACCCAAGGGGCTATGTAGAATGAAAAGGAGGTAAAGAAATGTAGGTCAGCATATACTTTTGGTGGAAAATATGCCAAATCCAAGTTTTATATTATCCAAAAGGCATAAAAGTATCATTTGCTATATGTACAGTGTGCATGTTTCACTATAACAAAATTATTAATTTAGGTAGCAGTTTAAGGTTTACAAAGGACTTTCCTTACAATAACCCTGTGTGATGGATAGTATAAATATTGTTATTCTCATTTTACAGATGAGAAAACTGAGATGAAGGATTATACAGTAAATGTTAGACACAAGCTTCAAAACTAAGTCATTTGTGACTACAAGTCTGGTGTTCTTTCCACTTATAACATACTACTTCTATAATAATGAGTTATATATTTATGCTGGTGCACATTTGGAAGGTCTCCATATTGAAGATGCAATAAAATTGGCCATATTTTTATATAGCCCCATCAAACTCATCAAAAGATAAATAGGTGTATTAAATAAGTTTTATCCTGTTGAGATGCAACTTTATTAATATTTTAAGAGATCTGTACATATAGTACTTCTACCAATGTAACCCAATGTCTTTTTCCTTTTTTCATCTGTGTGATTCTGTGTTTCCAAAGGAGACAGGATAAAATGAAATTCAAAGTTCAAGAATCCTTTAATAATCATTTAATAAATGATTTGGTCTTTTTCATTGTGTGAATCACATGCATTTAATTGCCCCACATGTCATCCTTTGTTTGGAAAGTTAGTCAAATTAATAGTCAATCTTCACTATTTTTGTGGACATTAAAACACACATATAGTAAAACATAACACTCAGGTAATTTTCATTTCCTCAGGGAGTCTCAGAAGCTCTGTGGAATTTAAAGTTTTAACCCAAATCTGTACATATAGTACTTCTACCACTGTAACCCCAAAACATGAATTACCAGTGACCTTAGCATCCTTTTCTACTTAGTGGTGATAATAAGAAATAGCTTGTAACTGACCTTGCATTCAGTCTTTCTTTCCAAAATATTCTTTGTATTAGCATAGCATGCAAAAATTTAGGGCCAAGCCATAATGAGGCAAAAAAAGAATATTAATGAATTGTAACCTCCAAGAACTGATAAAATTCATTTTGAATGAATTAATCAGGCAACTAAAAATCAAGACTTTTAAACATTTAATTTTTTTAAAATTTGAGCATTTTAGTGTTTTTCTAAAATTTTCTATATATTATTGCAATGTATTTTTGAACACAGAATGCTAATCAAAATTTAAACTTTTCTTGATGACTGAGCAATCATTTTGAACATCAGTTTACTATACTTTGTGATAACGCATTTGTACTTTTAGGGGGGCTATTAAGATAGATAGTGATTTTTATCCTTACATGAAATGGTCTAGGATTACTATTTATTCTTTCTCCTTCCTACCTGTCTAATTAACAGTTGTCATTTCTAATAGTTTTAGTGCCATCAGAACCCCAATCTGTTTTTTTAAACTAGATATCCAAGCATATAAAACACATTTATACAGAAATCTAAGTAAGGAAGGCATTAGAGTAGGGCCTTCAATTGGTTCCCTATTTCTCTTATAAACAAAAATGGCTTAAGCAATTTGCTCAATCTTTTTTGCTTACTTCTGATTCCTGGATGCTTTATGAATCAATGAGGTTGCCAAAAACCTGCCCACTGAATAAGTGAGACATTACTGTATGTGTAGATTTGAAAACCTATCACATTCAGTCATAAATTGGTTTAGTTATACTTCTAGTATATGGGTTAGCAACCTCAAGCCACTTTTGTCCCAAAGATAGAGAATGATTAAACAATATGATATGTTAGAAAGAATATTTGACCTAGGAACTCAGAGGAACTGAGTTCATATTTTCCATTTAATGTGCTGTACATATACTATGCACATTCCCATTTCACTTGTTTGGGTTTCCATTTCCTCATCTATAAAATTAAGGTGCTGGACTAACTAGTCTTCAAGACTCCTTTCAGCTCTAGTTCTATGACACTATGATCCTATGATCACCAAGTCCAAACCTTATGATTTCTTTAGTGACATATGGGCTGGTCAATCAGTACTAAACATTCATTTATGAACCATTCAACAAATTCATTAAATACTACTGCTGCATAACATATTGTGTTAGACCTGGGCATATAGAGAAAGGAATAAAACTTACATCCCAACCCTCAAGGAGTCTTGTAGCAATACAAATGTACACAAGTAAATATAATATAAATTATTAGAAGAGTGTAAATACTTCTCCCTACTTAGTAGAGTTACTGTCTACCACAGCCTCACTTCCTGACACCACTCAGGCAAGAATTGCTGTATGATTGGAATCTATAACACAGAGTTACAGAATTAGATATCAGAGGGACTGAAGAAAGGCATATAGTCCAATCAGTACCTGAATAAAAATCCCTCCTATAAAATTTCCATTATGTAAATGGCCAATCATTCTTTGCTTGAAGATTTCTAGTGAGAAGAAACCCACTATCTCCTCAAGGTACCCCTTTTTACTTTTTTTGCTCATATAGTTGAGATTTTCCTTACCTTCAGCACCTAGGACAGTGACTGGCACATATTAAGTGATTAATAAATGTTTGCTGAATTGAACTGAGACTTAAATCTTCCTCTTTGCAACCACTATCCAGTGGTCCTCATTTTGCCTACTAGGTTCAAGTAGATGTCTAATCCATCTTCCACATGATGACCCTTCAAATACTTGAAGATAGCTATTATATTCCAATCACATCTACATATATTTTTTCTTCTAAGCTAAATGGCCTCAGATTTCTTCAACTGATCCTTATGTGATATGCTTCTTGAGACAAAGGTCATATCATAATATGGAGTTAATAATAGATTTAACTAAATTATTTTTAAGTTAGTAATTAGTATTAATAGGTTGCTTTTTACCTTTAACTTAAAAGTTTACTCATATTGTTTTTATATTCAGAGCAGTATGGAAAACTAGATGTGCTATTTACTCAGATGCACTTTTGATAAGTAGAATGTGAAATGAAAAATTAAGTTTCACTTTTTCATTATTTCATCTGTGTGATTCTGTGTTTCCAAAGGAGACAGGGTAAAATGAAATCTAAAGTTCAAGAATCCTTTAATAATCATTTTAAAAATGATTTCGTCTTTTTCATTGTGTGATTCACATGCATTTAATTGCCCCACATGTCATCCTTTGTTTGCTTCACTATTTTTGTGGACATTAAAAACACACATATAGTAAAACATAATATTTAGGTACTTGTCATTTCCTCAGGGAGTCTCAGAAGCTCTGTGGAATTTAAAGTTTTAAGCAAACAGGGGGAATGTCATTGTCACAGGTATTCAATAAATGCCACCAGGTAGGAGAGAAACAGAAATATTATTTCAAACAGAGGTTGGTCCATCAGAACAATACTACACTCTATCAAATACCCAGGTTAGAATGTAAAATGATGTAGCCTTTAATGGTCTGTAATTTCTTATAAACACACACATGAAATACATACATACATACATATATATATATATATATATATATATATATATATATATATATATATATAACCAAATCTCATGTTGTTCAAAGTACTGTAATCAGTTCTCATGTAAAGATAAATACTCATTAGTTGCCTAATCATTAATTGAGTACCTGACAAATTGTTTTCAGGTTCTAACTAGCCTGGTGAAAGGCATTTGTAATTCATTGCACTTTAGTAGATTCTTAAAGTTTTCATTTTTTTCTGGTCACTTATGAATATAAAATTTTAAGTGCATACAGATTTAATCACTTATAATTTATTACAAGTGCAAAAATGAGGCTGCAAATTGATTTTGAACACATAGCACACAGTGTTTCCAACAAGGCTGTACTTGCATTTTTAAAAATAATATCTATCTTTCTTTGTTCTTATCTGAGTAACATATGTGTGGTTATTATAAAGGAATGTTGCTAATTTTCACAGATCATATGCAAGTATTTACCCACTCCTGTATAGCCACCATGGCTTGAATGTGTGATACATACACATGACATTATCGAGTAATTTTTTTTTCATTCTTTGTATTTGTATCCCCAGTGCCTTACAGAGTTCCTGATACTTAGTAGATATGAATACATGCTTACTGATTGGTAATGCATAACAATCAAAATATTATAAAGGCCTGCTGTGAATCCCCTTGTGAAATGGAGGTGACCATGTATTCTTGAAGGCTGTGTCAACAGAGGAAAGAAGGAAGGAAGGAAGGGAAGGAGGGAGGAAGAGGGGAAGGAGGAAGGGAGGGAGGGAAGAAGGGAGAGAGGGAAGGAGAGAGGAAGGAAAGGAGGGAGAAAAAAAAGAGGGAGGGAGGAAGACAGGAAGGAAGAATTTTTACTAGGTGCCAGGCACTATGCTAAGTGCTTTACAAATATAATTTCATTTTATCCTCAAAACAATTTTGGAAAGTAGGTGCAATGATCCCCTTCTACAGTTGGGAAAAGCGAGGCAAACAGTGGTTAACTGAAAAACTTCAATTCAGTTTAATTCAGTAAACATTTTTTAAGCACCTATGTGTGTGTGTGTGTGTGTGTGTGTGTGTGTGTGTGCGCGCGCACCAGGTACTGTGCTAATCATTGGCAATAAAATAAGAAAAAAAGAGACAATCTTCGCCCTCAAGGAACATACGATCTAATGGGGAAGACCACACACAAAAAGAAGCCAAAAAGCCAGGTAGAAGCACGGATTGAGGTATGGGATTGTTGTTTTGTAAAGTAAGCCATGTGAGCTGCTGATGGAGAATAGAATTACTGGGAAGGCCATGAACTGTCTGTAAAGGAAGATATTGGGAAGAGATTAGTGCCCTACCCTTCAGCCCACCAGGGACTTAAGTTCTTTTCCCAGGGTCTCTCAGCTATTGACTTCTTGGGGCTGAATATGAACTGGGTCTTCCTAACTCTAGGCCCAGTTCTCTGTGTACTGTGGTACCACTTAGCTGCCTCTCACATGAGCCTGCCTAGAATCTACCAAAGGCTTTGAGCATAGGCCAAGTGATGAAGAGTCTCATCACTAGCCATTAGGTGATGGATTTTTCAGCCACAACAACTTGTGAAACACATAAAAGTTGCATGAGTGTCCACATGGATAAAATCTCATGTCTTGAAGAGTTTAAAAATCAAGATGAAATTATGTCAAACTAAAATTGCCCAGGGGTGGAAGAGAATTGAAGTTGTTTAGAACTCTTGAAACTGCATTTCTAATCTACTGAAAGGAGTGCTAGAGAAGGAAATTGGAGAAGTTGGGTTTATATGTTTGGTCTGCCTCTGGTCACCCCTGTGACCTTGGGAAAAGCATGTGTTTTCTCTGGGTTTGAGTTTCTCCTTTATAAAATGAACCCCTATTGTACTCGTTCACCTCAGAGATCTTCCCAGCTTTAAGTCATAGGAGTCTAATTTATTTCTTCTTTAGAAATACTATGCTTTATATTATGTTATAAATTAAGGATGCAATTTAACTGTCCCCAAAGGATCCTTTGTTGGAAATATACTTGAAAAGTTAGTCATCTTCTGTGGAATTGTTCCATTTCTATTATGGTTTTGGAACAACCTTAGAGAAAGTGGTCGTAGTGACCTTTATTTTTAAAATTGTCAGTTGGATGCGAGGTGCCTTGAAGAGTGTTCTTTGAGCTAACTGCAAAGAATTATTTGCTGCTTAACAGAGAACTTTGAAAAGAGATTCAACCAATACTCTCTTATAGTCCTCTTCATGTGGAAAAATAAGGCACAGCTATATTAAAGCTGAGTTTGTTCACTCTAAAGAGTAGGTAATCCATTTGTTCTCCTTACTTTGCATGATTTGGACACTGATACATGGTACTATGCGGTGAAGAAGGCCATTCCTAAAAATAATAGCCTTCTTCCCTTCTGCCAACTCATTTGATCTGAATGCCAAGATTGTTCTCTTTATCAAAGAGGGGATGGGGTCAGTGTCAACTTTTAGATTCAAAACAGTTACTGAGCAGCCAAAAACTGGAAAGGATTTCCTTCCTTCATCTTTCTTCTTTCTTTCCTTCCTTTTTTCCTTCTTTTCTTCTCCCCTTCCTTTCCTCTTTCTTCCTTCCTTCCTTTCCTTTGTTCTTTCATTCTTGTCTATCTGGTTCATCATGGGGTATGTGGGGTGTATGTGTATGAGTTATAATGATGCAAGACAAGTAGGTGGGATTCTAAGCTTTGCCCTTTACAAACCACAGCCTCAGACTTTTCCTCTGTTGATCAGGCAATGGGGCTTGAACAGATGGATCTTACAAACCATCCAAAAGGATTGACTTAGGCTTCACAGGGTCATGAGAAGTGATTTCTAAAAATGGGAAATCTCCAGGATCCCTTGCCTTTAATTCTCTAGAATTCAAATCCAGATAGGACTAAATGAACTGATCCCAAGTACTCTGATGCATGCAGAAATAGTCACTATGGTAACCAAGGGCTGAACTAGATAGGATTTTATAATCTTCCTGGAAATCTTTTCCCAGGTAGAGAATTAGTGTCTATGTAAAATAGAACCAAACTGTATTGTGATAGAATTCAATTTCTTGAGATTTTTTTATATTGTTTGCCATTTTAAAAAAATCCTTCCTCTAGATCTTTGCTTGGATGTGTTTCAGGTTAGGTAATATATAATGAACTTTACTATTAAGCTGATAGGGTTTGGAAAGACCAGGCCTATTAAGGGGTTAAAAGATTCATTTATACCACCAGTCCTCTTAGTCAAATTATGTATAACATGATATTGTTTAGAAACAATCAGCTGACATAATATTTATGTGGAGTTTTTAAAGGGAATTATCTGAGATCAATATTTTCCTTCACTTTTCCTATTTTGGCAGTGAGATTCTTGGAAAAACTATTCAATATAAATATATTAGATGTCTTAATTAAGTAGTTGTCCATAAACTACTTGGGGGATGGGGACATCTTTTAAATCTGTGCATTAGTGAACACTATTTGAGCAAGGGAGCCTTCTTGGATAATGGTTTCTAGTTTGAGGCTCCTCACAACATTTAGAATTTATCTTTCACTTATGTTGTGAGTAATTTCTAATTTGTACCAGCAGATCCCATGTACCACATTCCCTGAGACCCTGTTAACCCAATGCATATTTAATCTTATATTGTATACAATTTTGTTATTTACTTTTTGATATCAGCTATAGGTTGAATTTTATTCTTTTTCTTCAATATTAAAAATCCATAATTTACTTATGATAACAATTTGAAGAACCTTCTCAAAATAGTGTTTTTCTGTTTTTCCCCTATTTTTAACAGTTCCCTTTACTTTCTTCACCCTGTCCTTGGCAAAAGAAGCAGAATGGTATAGTACAAAGAGATCTTGACCTTGAATCAGGAAGTGTCCTGGGTTGTAGTCCTTCCTCTGAAATATACTAGCCATGTAACCATTAACAAGTCACTCAGTGCCTCCGAACAGTTCTTTCAGACTTTAAATTACAGAAGTGTTGTAGAGTTGTATCAGTGGAGAGAATTTTCCATTTATGGAGTGCCAAATATTGATAAATCAAAGATCTGAACCACCACCACCAAAAAACAAACACACATCTTGGCATATTCCCAAATCTTAAATCAGGATGGTCTTAAAAAGCAGCCTTATTTTATTCAAATATACTTAGTTGTGATAACCATCTTTTAAGTGGTTTCTTTTATTCTGGACTTTCTGATAATTGTTGTGAAAGAAAAGAATGTCCTATCTGTTAGCCACTCTTTCATTTCTGCTACTTATTCTTCAGGAGTCTGCATCATTTTTCAGTCAGGTGCAGTCCAAAAGAGTTAAGCACTAAAGAAACAATGCAATCTTACTAAGACACTGTGATAATCATTCAAAATTCTTCTTGCCTAAGTTTCTATTTGTGGATTTTAAAAAATTTATAGATGTCTGCCAAGTCCATCAAGAAACTTGGCTGACACCTCTTCTTCATGTTTAATAGCAGGTAGGTAAAATTAAATGGAAATCTGCTTAAGAACTTGACTTTACCTGGCATTTTGTCACATTTTCAACAATTATAACCAAGAGAGGTAGGATACCATAGTGAAAATAACACTGGGTTAGAGTCTTGGGGTCTTGGGTTTGAATCCCAGCCCTCCCACTTATTCCATGTTACTTAACCTTTCTGGACCTCTGTGTGATGGGAATCATAGATTGAGTTAGAACAGAACTCAGGTCTCTCATCCAATTCCTTCATGTTTCTTCATCTATAAAATTAGAGTTGGAATAAATGATCTATAAGTTCCCTGCTAGCTCTAAATCTGTGATCGCTTCCTGAAACTCTTTGATGTCCTGTGCTATCATGGTCACTTTCCAACTGGTTTCTTCATCAATACAATTCCCTACATCTTCTGGGTGAGCAGAACCTCTCTGTAAATGGAAGCAACTATTCCTCAATCTACACCCATTGATTCTGGGGTAGGTTTCCCTTTCCCCAGGATATTGCATCATTCTCTTCAAGTATCCTCCAAGTTATGTCCCTTATCCCAGCCCCGTTTTCATACAATTAATTTGCAACAACTACACAACATAGAGCCAGGTTGGGCAAACACCTCCAATGCTGCAGTCATGCCTTACATTGTTAATACAGTAAATGGAGCCAGGAAGATTTAGGCACTTAGAGCCTTAGTGGCTGGGTGAAAATGGACAATTCACCTAAACCTCTCTGAACTTCAGTTTCCTCATCTGTAAAATAGGAATAGTAATAATATTTACCTCACAAGGTTGTTGTAAGGCTTAAATAAGTTTATGTATATAAAAGTGATTTATAAATCTTAAAGCGTTTTCAAAAAGTGAACTACTTTTTTATCCAATGGAAAAGCGAGCAGGGAACAGAAACCTGGCTAGAAGTGTGTTTGGCCCACTTGGAGCTCTCCACTGGCAAATTGTCAGTAGCATCTTTCCTGGTGGTGCTGCCCCCATGAAAGGACCTTGGGAGATTTTACCTTGCAACATCTCAGACAAATTCACGTCCTGCTGGCAGCAGATACAGTAATCTCCTGCCAGATGTGTTTCTGGAGAGGCAGACATAGTGCTAATGAAGAGGACGAATGGATTTGTAGAATATGGACAATGCTGGAAATTCAAAGCAGTCTTCGTAGTTAGGTGGTTTGCCTGATTTCAGCCTTTGGCAAACTATTTCCTCCATTTGTTCATTAGAAAGTAGTGCATAGGGATTTTCCTCTCTTTTCATGGCATTCAGTGTTTTATTGTGCAACAATGAGTGCAACTTGCCAGAAATTCCTCTGTTTTTGTATTCTTCTGCCTTCTGGTCTCTCTGAACTTTCAGGAATTTTGCCTCTACCTGTTTTCTGTGGTCTCCTTTCCTTTGGATTATAAACTTGGGAGTTAAAAGGATGAGCACCTAGTTCAATCTCTGTGTTTCTAAGGATCAGGAAACTGAGGCCCAAAAATTAAGTGACTGTACTAAGACC
This sequence comes from Potorous gilbertii, assembly GCA_028658325.1. Classification (NCBI taxonomy): domain Eukaryota; kingdom Metazoa; phylum Chordata; class Mammalia; order Diprotodontia; family Potoroidae; genus Potorous; species Potorous gilbertii. The sequence goes on along the minus strand of CM053771.1, from coordinate 188,501,707 downwards.
ACACAGAAAATATTTCATATCTTCAGTGGCTCTGTGTTGCTCTTATGATGAATTTCTCAACCTTACACTTCAGACTTTCCACAATCTGGCTTCCACCTTCCTTTGCCATCTCATTTCATCTTTTTTCTACCTTATTTCATATTACTCTGTTTTAATCGCTTGTCATTCCAGTTAAATGACTTCTTAGCTATTTCCCATATGAAGCATTCTGTTTCATCTCTTGCCTTTGTGCATTTGCTTAGGTGGTCCCTTATGTCTAGAGCATACTTCCTTTTGAGCAACTGAGACTAGTTATGCCTGTTTTTTGTTGTATATATTTTTCTCACCTTGCACAGAGACCTACACACAATAGGCACTTAATACATATTTTTTGAGTTAATTTGAACCTATGTATTTTGGCATCTATCCCTTGTTCAGTCCATTGATCTTTCCATCATCACATAGTCAGCTGATCAAGAAAGGGCTAGGATGGCAGTTAGTAACGTGATTGAGAAGAATTCTGAGGCCCAAGGGATAAGCATGAATAAATGAAAGAAAGAAGGACGGAAGCCATCCTTTGATCGTATAGATGCTATATGTGATGCATGTGTGTTTTGGAGTGATTGATGAGTAGAAATCACAAGGGAATCTTCCCATGCATAGATTTAAAGCTCAAAAGAAACTTAGAGAGCATTGACTCCAACTTTTTCTCATTTTACAAATGAGGAAACTGAGGCATAGAAATAAGTGAGTTGCCTAGTCACACAGTTAGTAAGTGTCTGAAGCAGAATTTAAACTTATTAGAAAGTTCTTACCAATTCTGATCTTTACAAGGTAGTGAGAATTTGAATGTATCTTAAAGAGAAATCAGAAGATGCATAAAGTGTGATCTGGTGACACCTTGAGGGTCCCTAGACCTTTTCAGTGGGTCTAGGAGGATGTCAAATGCAGCAAACAGAAACTGACTTAGTCCGAGTTCCCAGACCCATGAATTGCCTGAGGGTGACCAGGTATTGTCACTCCTAGCCTCTGACTATTTTGTAAATGTCCAAAACTTTCCCCTCTGGGATTCCCAAGCTTTCTCTTTGAACTTTCAGTGGTTATGCAAAACAACTTACCTTGTGAAACCATAGAATGTCCCAATCACCATGCACCTGCAACCCCTCTTCCTGTGTCCAAATACTGTTCAAGAACCCCACATCCAGCCCCCTCTTCAGGCTCCCGAGCAGATGCTGCTATATGGAACCTCATTTGCAACTTCTTCCCCAACTAAAGATCTTAATTTTTGCTCTTTTGACTGCCTTCTCATTAATTCAGTTTGACAATATCGAAAACTATTTTCATGATATCAAGATTTTAAAATTTGCAGTACAGTAAATAGAAATAGATACAACCCACATGGCCCCAAGTTTTTTTTTTCTTTTGCAGGTTCTCAATAATTTCTAAGAGTATGAAAAAGATCCTGAGAATAAAAAGTTTGAAAGCCATTGGCTTAAGGAATTGTTAATAAAATTCTTGAAGGAAAAATAATATATTGAGGAACAGCTATCAGATACCCAAGGAAAAATGTAATTCTTGTGTAAGCTCAGGGAAGTTTGTCTAACTACATACTTTTGAAAGAATAATTGCCCAAAATGTTCAATGTGTCTTTTATTTATTTAAGACTATAAACTGACCCCACCTCCATCCCAACTCTGATGGTAATTTCAGTTTTATGAATAACTGAAGGATTTTTTTCTATAAGAAATGATCATTGATTTTCTTGGTCACTCAAAACAGAAAAAGAAGAAATAGCTTTTAACTTCCAGTGAGTATAAGGTAGTAAGAACTTGCTGACTGGGTATAAAATGCTGCAGTTGGGGAAACTAGGAAATCATTTTTAGGATACCATTAAATTGTGGTAGAAAATTATCTGGCTATGATTTCAAACCAGTCCAGGTGGCCAAACTGAGCTTCCTTTTCTAGAAACATTAGCAATATACATTTCCATCTATCTTTCATTTATATGTGCTTTGGAGTGGAAAGTGCCTCCAAAACTGTTGCAAATGCTATCTGCTTTATATCTAAGTAACCTTGACTGGTCGTTTGACTTTTTTGAGCCTCTGTGTTGTCATCTGAAAAATGAAGACTTTGGATGTAGGTCCAGGTTAGCACTGAATCCCAGTTCCCTCTTACACAACATTTTCCTCTTATCTAAATTTTGACCTATTTTTTAGTACCAATCCCTTTTCCCTCTAATCTTACCTATTCTATTTTGTTTCTAGGGATGCTAGAAAGAAATATTTCATCAGTTAATTGGACTTTTAATGACAGTGTATCTGTCATTTTTAACTTAGTATCTGAAAAGAGCAAGGGGGCACAAGCATTGTTTTCTATTACTGCTCCATAAATGTGCCCAGCAGTTACTGAGAAATGGGCACATCTTATATAAAGAAGACATCCTGTTTTTGAGTCAGAAATAACAATTCATTTTCAGGATGTTTAATAAAGCTTTAAACTGATTAAGACTTGATTAGCATTTTCTAGGGATTGGAAAAAGGCACTGGAAAGGTGGCCAAGGGGTGAATTCAAGTAGCATAATACACTATTGTTGGTTAATAATAAAGGAAAGATTATTTAGAGGAGTGCCTCAGCTTTCAAAAAAACCCCCCACAAAACTTGCCTTTGAAATGCCAGCTTGGGGCAGATGAAATTTTGAGTTAAGTCCTCCCTGGGTGACTTTCTGAAGTCTAGTTGAATTTTGTGTTTCTTTGTGTTGTGTCAAACTCCCATTGAAATCTGCTGGGCTGCAGGTGTACCTTGTTTTATGAAGGAGAAGCATTCTTGGAAATTTTGTCAACATTCAATACACTATAGAAGACTACTAAAGGAATTATTTGGCAGAAAATCCTGCTGTGTGATAAATAGTTTCTTTGAGGGGAAGAATTCATTTTTGCTTTCCCACATGGCCTTACATCTAGATGGTTTAGATAGATCTATTTAACTTTGATTAATTGTATATATTTGTATATAAAACATATGCTTTATATATGTATGTATATAAATACACACATGTATATTGTGTATATTTGAGTGTATACACAAATACATTTGTTGAATTGATTTGAAATTGAACATTTGTAAATGCAAGCATTTCACACATCTGTTTTATTTAAAGTGGTACATGTGTATGAATAGGATTATGATATTTAACATTATAAAATAAAAACAGGAATATTTGGAAGTGAACATGGCAGAGAAAAAAAGTATTTCTTTTATTCAATGGGTTTCTTGTAGTACAATGCAGGGATATATCCACCACTCTAGAAAAACAGCACATGAAAATTCAAACCTAGAAAACATAAATTGGAGCAATTTTGTAACATAAAAAAGGATACCCCTCATTTTTTGTATTTCATTTATCTCTGAACTCTTCATAACCCTATTTGGGATTTTCTTGGCCAAGGTACTGGAGTAATTTGCCATTTTCTTCTCCAGCTCATTTTACAAATGAGGAAGCTAAGGAGACCAGGGTTAAGTGACTTGCCCAGGGCCACACACTTACTCTATTGCAGACTTACTTTCATGTCTTGTTGTTGTGCGAGGTTGTGCTCTATTTGTTGATGCCTGTGTCTGTGGAGCTCTTGAGTGTGAGCCAGGTAGAAGAACAAGTATTTAGGGACCAGACAAGTTGAGTTCAGAGAGGCTCATCACTAAAGAGCTAGCCACCAAATGATAATTAACAATTCATGAAGAGTACTGGAGAGGTAGAATCCACACCATTGCAAAAAGTATCTCTGTCAATGACTTCTTGAAGTACTGCAAGAGATTCTTTATTTTTATCTCCTCCCCCCAAAAAACTATTAAAATCTCATTAAAGTTTAAAATTGCACTAAGACTTTGGGGAAGAAAACTTTTATTACAGAAATACTAATGTCTTTCAATATGGAAAATCTTAGATAATTTATGTATTTGTAGCTTGTAGGCTGTCAAAAATTCTCTTGCGGTAGCTCAGGGGGGATAATTTGACCACTATAATTCTTTTTCCCTTTGTAAAGCATCTATGATTGACACCACCTTGATGGTGTCTGAGTTAGGCTTTGTTAGGGGTTTCAAAACAATTTTCTCATTAAAGATCAAATGCAAGTGCAAATATTAAAATCCCCATTTTTTTTCAGAAGATGAAACTGAGTCTCTGAGAGAATTTAGTGACTTGCCTATGGATATATCGCTAACAGGTAGCAGAACTCTAGTTCATACTCAGTTCTCTCTTCACTCCGAGTTCAGTGTTCTATCCACGCTATCAAACATTAATTTAAAATAAGATTTTTTAGTCAATTGTTGTGTCTAGAGTGGTTTTGAAGGGTTTGTTTTTCTGAAGGTTCTATTTATTTCCAAATGACTTTATATAATCAAACTGAAGATCTCAGTTCTGTCACAAGCTAGCCATGTGTCCTTGGGTTAGTCTCGTAACTTCCTTTGACCTCACCTATACAATGAGGAGGACATTGGACTAGATGACCAGTAAGGGCTCTTCTAAGGTCTCTGAAATTCTGAGTCCATAAATCAATCAAAAATTTTTTGAGATCTTATATAAGATAAATACCTTGTTTGTATTTAATGAAAATAATTAAAAATTCTGTTAACACATTTAATACTTACTATATATAAACTGTTAGATTATTGTGTAAGACAAAACAAGTGGTTTTATGGAATAGTGAAATTGACATGGTTTAGGGGTGCTAGGCACCCCAAAATACCGACAGTCCGGATTGTGCTCGAATGAATTCGACTCAAGCCTTCTTAAAGCCAAAGAAAACAAAGTTTATTAAAGATTTGTCAAAGTGGGTTGGCTCTTAAGGAGCCTAAGCATTTGTGACGCTTGTATTCACAAGCTAGACAGAGTCTGAGCTAGATTGAATCTGAGCACCTTCATGGAGGCGAGATGGAACTAAATACACAAAAGTCTATAGAGGAGGGATGGGGGGAAGGGTGGTCTGGTAGTCCGGGGTGATGGGAAGAGGGGTTTAGGGAAGATCTTCAGGAGAAGTCCAAAGAGGGAATTCTGGAGAGTTGGAGACAGCTGGAGGCAATCAGGAGACATCAGACAATGGAGCTCCTAGGTGGGAAGCAGGTGGGGCAATCCAAAGGTAACGGACAATGGCCACAGATTTGAGTATGAAAGCCAGGTTAAGTGGGGAGATTCCAGGAGAATTCAAGGAAGTTCCTCGAGTCTGAACCCCATCAAAATGGTAGTATTTAGTTGGAGAGTTTCACTCATTTCTTGATTAAAATACTACTCCTTGATTGCTATTTCATTATAGCAACAGCTTATATTCCATTATGTCTCTACGTGGCATTGGCTATTTTGAATTTCCTATGCTTATATGATAGAGCCTTTATTTCAAACTATTTATGTGAACTTAATGATTTTAAGTCTCATTGAAGTAGGCATAGATATATATTATTGTTCACATTTCTTGAAGGGGAAGCCAAGTTCAGAATCACAGGGTGGTAAAAAAAAAAATCATCATCTTCAACAAAAACAGAGATAGAAACCAAATCACATTTTCAGACCATTAGGTGCTATGTTGAGGCTCCCTCATTCTTTGTGATAATTGAAATCTCACTTTCTAGAAGCTATACAAATGGAGCAGTGATTATAACATCATCCCCAAAGTTCATATATGGATTTGGATCAGTTATTCTGGGTGGGGCTAGAATAAAGAAAATGATATAGTCAACAAATATTTTCTGAATGTCTATGCCCTCTGCTTTTTATAACCTAAATTTTAGAAAGATTGATGAGTGTTTGTCTGAGAAGCAACAGTGACTTGAACATGAGTCTTCCAGGCTCTAGGCAGCTATGTGTTACAGTGAATAGAAGGCTGGAAGCCTCATCTTCCTGGGTTCAAATCTGGCCTCAGACACTTAATAGCTGTGTGACAAGCTACTTAACTCTGTTTGCCAGTTTCCTCAACTATAAAATGGGCTGGAAAAGGAAATAGCCAAGCACTCCCAGTATCTTTGCCAAGAAAACCCCAAATGAGTTCGTGAAGAGTAGGACACAACTGAAATAGCTGAACACCAAAAATAAGTTAAGAACAGTGACTGACTATAAAGGCAAAAAGATCTGTATCTAAAGTCAGGGAATCTGGGTTTGAATACTGGCCTTGACATTTTTTTAGTGACTTTGCCTTCTCTGGACTTCGATTTTATTATCTATAGAATGATTTTGAACTAATCAAGAATTCTTAACATGGATTCTGTGAGTCTGATTTTTTTTAATATTTTGATTGCTATATTTCAAAAGAATTGGCTTCCTTTGTAATCCTGTATATTTTCTTTTAGGAATTTTAAAACGTTTTTTCCTGCAAAGGAATCCACAACCTTTACTAGACTGCTAAAGGAGTCCATGGCACAAATAAAGCTAAGAATCCTTTGAATAGATGATAAGCTCCCTTCTACACCTAAAATAAATCTCAACAGTCAGGACTTAAAGTTTAAGTGAAACAAGCTGTCTTCAAGGAAATGAGAAGGGTGGAAAGCTGAATAGAGTAATTTGAAGAATACCCCAAGAAAGTGAAATAATAATAGTAGCAGTAACATCTTTTACATTGCTAGGATTTCTCTCCGTAACCCCCCTCCTTTCGCCCTCCCAGAGAACCATCTCATATAATATTAAAAAAAAATAATCAAGACCAATAAATACATTTTTAAAAATAAAAAAATGTACAATATTCCAGACCCATGAAACCCCACCTCTGCAAAGGAATTGGGTAGAGGTGTCTTCTCATAGCTCTTCTTTGCGACCATACTTACTGTTTGTAATTTTGCAACATTTACTTGTCCCTGTTTTGTGGTTCTTTCCATTTGTATTGTAGCCATTATGTATGTATATATATATTTCTTGGCCCTGTTTACTTCACTCTGCATTAGTTCATGCAAGTCTTTCCATAGTTTTCTGTATTTATCATGTTTGTTGTTTCTTACATCATAGTAATATGCTATTGCATTCATGTATCTCAGTTTGTTAGCTATTTTTCAATCAATGCCACTGATAGCATTTAAAAGAAAAAAATCTTTATCTTAATATCAAATGACTTAGAGCTGGAAGGGACTTAGAAATCAATTAGCCTAACATCATAATTTTATAGATGAAGTCAAGGCAAAGTAATAAGTTGTAATAAGTCTCCAAGACAGAATTTGAACCCAGGTTTATTGGCTCCAAACATGACTACACCACCATCACACCAAGACTTTACATGCTTCCTTGCATTTTCTTCTTTACACGTTTGTTGTTTAGAGATCAGTATTTCTTCCTAAGTTTTGTGTCAGGTTACATTAAAAGTTGGGTTTTGAAGGTAATCTGTATGTGCATTTATTTGTCCTGGTCCAGTTTATAAGCAGGCAAAACTGAAAAGACTGGAAAAAAATTCTTGCACATTAAGCCAAATCTCAACAAGTTGAAAAAATAAGGATAAATGTAAATAAGAAACTATTCAGAAGCTACAAGAATAAAACCATCTGTTGTGTGATTGTATTTCAACTGCCAAAATTTAGACTAGTTTTGTGTGTACTCCTTTTGGAAGGCCTTGCTAAAAATATATTTGTATTGATATTTAATGGGTTATGATCAGATATACCAAGACACCTAGATACGCTTCTTATTCTTTTCTGGCTTCCCATGGTACTCTCTAGATCACAGGTATTGAACAGGTGTTCCACAGGCAGCATTTGGCTCACAACACTCCTAAGTGCAGTCCAAATTAGATTAAAATGAAATTGGAAAATAGTAACAAACTAAAAATCAATAAAACATAGATAATATTAATATGTGGTTTTCTAAGTCAATATGTGGCCTACAGGAATCCTTATTATGATTTAGCTGCCTCCATTTCTAATTGAGTTTGACACCACCCTCCTAGACCAGCAAGCCTCCAAACAGCATGATCTGAGAGACTTAACCCATTCAGCTTTGGAACTTATGCTTTGGGGTCCATGGTGGTCCTGTGTTGTGGGAGAGTACATGAGCATAAAGTCATATGACATTCCATATCTAACCAGCTGCATCTGTACCTCCTATTTCCAACACAGGGATCTTGGTAGTAGTTCTGTTGCTATAGGTGAACCTTCCCTCCCTCCCCCCCCACCCCGCAACTTTCAATGCCTCCTTCTGTGAACCATAATCAAATCAATACTGCCAACACCACTGGAAGCGGCATGACAATTGACTGCCCTGTGCCTCCACTAACCATCCCTGTACTTTCCTATATCAAAACATTTCTCCCTTGACACTACTCCCTACATATGTTGTTTCCACCTGTTAGAATGTAAGTCTTTTGAGAGCAAGGATACTTTCTTTTTTTAATTTGTATTCTTAGTGTTTAGCACACACCTCTTGGAGTATATAATTAGATAGATGAGAGAGAGAGAGATAACATACAGTTATCCTTTCCAAATTGCAACTTTCTTGGTCATGGTTTCAATATACTGTAGGTTGGCATAAGAAATTAAATTGGATTTTTTGGAGGAGATGTGTAGAGGCCACACATGACAATGTGAAGGCCAGCAGAGAACACAGAGCCTATGACCAAACGCTTAACCCAAATTTTACAATAAGGTACTGTAAATGCCCATAAAAGAAAAAGAAAAAATAAGACTTCTCTGGTATGAAAGGAGGGTCAAAAATTTTTATGTGGATTTTCCAGATAGTGGAGGTACTGTGCCCCTAACCCCCATGACAGGGAAGGGATAACTGTATACACAAAGAACTAGATAAATGCTTTTCATTTATTCTTTCATATATACTTGTATATGGTTTCTCAATTCCATAAGCCTCTGTTGATTTTCTTTTCTCCTCCCCTAAGAATAAGAGATTAAAGGCATTAAATGACACGATATTCAATAATTAATGCATTTTTTAATCCAAATGATAAAATAATCACATTTTAAATAGTTTTTTTAAGGTGATCATGGGATTGGAAAAGTTCTGCCTAGTGATCATTCCACAGGAGAAGATGTAGCCCAGATCATGTTTAAAAAACCAAATAAAAATGCCTTCAGAGACCTTGGCTGCACAGTCAGCGGTCAAATGTTTCAATGCTTCATTGCTCCTGTCCCTGTTACAGGTACATGTGACAGCGCTGCAGCGATGAGTGGAATTTTAAAGAGGAAGTTTGAAGAAGTTGATGGCTCCTCACCCTGTTCCTCTGTGCGGGAATCAGATGATGAAGTTTCTAGTAGTGAAAGTGCAGACAGTGGGGACAGTGTCAATCCATCCACTTCTAATCATTTTACCCGTGAGTACTGAAATCACATCTGGTGTCTGTTGTTTTGTTCTGTAGTCTTAAAAAAAAATTGTGTTGGATAAGACATATTTTTAACCTACATATTTATTGGGGGAAAAAAATTAATGGGTCTAAAAAGACCCACAGAGCTATTGACTAAAGTTGAAGTATTTTTAGGCAATAATATCATTAATTCCTGTAATATGACTGTATTAAGTAACTGGTTCAATTTTTTGAAAAAAGATATGGGGAAGGGAAAGAACTCATTGCTGAGTCCCAGTGGCCTTAGTTGGGAGAAGGTAGATTTGTCGGAAACACTGGGTTCAAAAAGTCATAGAACTATAAAACTTTTCAAGTGAAAGGAAAGACTTTTAATTAATCCAATTCCCTCATTTAAAGTAATTGCACATTTTTTACATCCTTCAAAAAAGGGTCAAGAAGTTAAATTCATTTATATGTGCATTACTCAAACAAGCTACCTCAGGTTTAGGGTACTTCAGGGCCTATATTCACTCAAAAGTGTAGTGTATGAGCCCCCATTAATGTATTTATTTTTAATAGTCAGCCAGAGGACACAATTAATTCAAAGCAAAAGTATTTAATGAAATACCATGTAAGAAAAGTTAACAATTCCCTCATAAGTGAAAAACAACTCTTTATGCCATAAGTTAGAAGAGTAGCTACAACTAGGAAACATGTGGAAAAGCATATGTGTATGGATATATAGCGGCAACTCTCGTCTTCTGGTGATGTTACTGTTCTTTCCCTCTGACCTTGTTTCCTACTTGAAACATATGGTGCGCAGTCTCAGCCTGGCAACTATTCTCTGTCATGTAGGCATGTCATGTAGTGTCTGATGGTCTCAGCTGGCTACTGTTTAATAGTGCTGCAATGCTCTTGTGTTCATACTGGTCCTCTAATTGCTGAGTGCCTCTTGACTACTAGCATCTAGGCTTCATGTCTTCAGGGAATTTGCTGTTAACTTGGACTGCTTAATATCTACTACAGTGTGGTGGCCAGAAATTCTTTTCTTTGATAAGAGCAGACCAAGGGTTGTTTTGTTTTCTTCTCATAGTCAAGGCTATGTATGAGTCATCATAGGCAGCCAAGCACCCAACCCAGGCAGAATACTCTTTGGCTAAGATTGATTCCAGCTTTTGAACTTGGTTTCTTCTTGTTAATAGGGGTTTAGGGTATCCTTCTCCCAATCCTCTATCTGAATCAATCAGTAAATCCTTGTAATTCCTATTTAACTTATTATTGTCAATTTGCTGTGCTTCAGAACCCAAAGAGGCTTTCCTTCTAACAAAATGCCTCATTCTGAGGCCATCCTATTTTATCAATTCCTCCATGTAATTGAATGGAGGTAAGGAGGGGTAGCTAACAGAAAAAAATCAGGTAGAGAGTCCTTTTCAGTCTCAGGGTCCTCCTCAATCCTTTCTTCCATATTCTGGCATATATTATATGTATGTGTATGTGGCAGGCAAAAAGTCTTAGACTCAGAACCAACCAAGCTACTTAAAAATATGGGGAGAAGTAAAAAAACCTAAGGATAAAATGAAAGAGGAAATATCTAAAATAAAATAGAGATAATGTAGTTTAATGGATAAAGTGATAGAATTGGAGTTAAAAATCTGATTTTGACTCATATTGGCTGCGTGACAATGGATAAATCACTAAACTCTCTCTGCCTTAGTTTCCTCATCCATGAAATGGGTGTAATGATATCAACTATCCACCGGAGAGGGCCGAGACTCGAATATATAAAAACACTTTTTAAACTTTAAAGTCTTATACATTCTGTCAATAACTAAATATTAAACACCTACTAAGTGCTAAGCACTCTGATATCCCGAAGGTCATGGTGCAGTTTTAAGTCAAGACCTTTGGGACACCCAGTATTTAGTTATTGGGCTAAATTTATGATTTCATTTGTATAGGGAATTTTCAGTGAGGAAATTCCCTTTCAGCAATGCAGGCCATCACCAATTTTACAACTTAGAATCTTAGAGAGTTTCATGGATTATTCAGAGCTTAAGTGACTTTCTTGGGGTCACATATCCAGTGCACATCAGATGTGAACACTTGAACCCAGATCTTCATAATTTTAAGACCATTCTGCCTCTCAAAGCACTCTGTAAGAGTAAGTTTTTGTTCCTATTCTTATTAATTGGAGCACTACTTTTTATTCTTACCCCTGACCTCCAAATTGAGGCAGAGAAAGTTTATTCTGTCTGTAAAACAATACATCTATTATTTAGAATGTGTAGAGATAAAATCTGTTATTAAATATGTCATGACAAAAGCTTGATTATATGTTTTCATGAAGGGACATGTCATGAAGGGACACATTTTCATGGAGTCCTTGCTGGATTGCCCACAAATTGCTATTACAAAGTTAACGTCTGAAAAAAAAAATTCCTGGTTGTAAATATACAAAGAATGGCTAAATAAAATTCAAAAGACTTCTTTAAAAAAAAAGAATAAACTATTTGTCTAGCCATGTTTTAAATAAGGTTAAGTCAAATTACGTTATGTTGTTTGTGAGTATAAATTGGACATTAGAAGTCACTTAAGAAAGAGCTATGTACAGATGGGGACTGGATCTGTGATTTCAGGCCCCTAAAACAATCATACACAAACTCCCAAGTGAGGAAACTCTCTCTGAGTGCTCCCATTATCTCTGGCCTAGACGGTTGAAATAACCTTAGAGTTGGTCTGTCTGCTTCAACTCTCCCCCTACTCCAATCTATCCTTCACTGAGATGCTAAAATAATTTTTTTTAAAGCGCTAAGTTTCACCGATGTTACTCTTCTACTTAGTAAATTCCAGTGGCTCCTTATTACCTTTAGGATGAAAATCTTGTGTCTGGCATTAAAATTCAGACTTCTTTTTTTCCTTTCGGGTCTTCTCATACTTTTATTTCCTTCCATGAACTCTTAAGGTTCAACCCTACTGGCCTATTTGTTATAGCTCACACATCTTTGCTACCTCTCACACCATCACTTTGTTACATCTCACTCTGTCTTTGGTTTCTTCTTTTACATTGGCTGTTTCCTGTGCCTGAAATTCTCAACTCCCCTCCACCTCTCAGACTTTCCAGCTTCCTTCAAGTCTCAATTGACATGCCATCTTTTGCAGGAGGCCTTTTGGGATCCCTAAGCGCTAGTGCCTTCTCCTTTAAGGTTACCTTTCATCTACTCCTTTCCTGTTAATTCAGTTTTATTTTATTTTCAGTTCTGAATTCTCTCCCTCCCACCTTCCCCTTTGCATCATTGAGAAAGTAAAAAACAAACAAAAAACCGCACAAACAGCTCCCCTACACAAGCAAAAGAGATCCTTGCATTAGCCATATCCAAACATATATATGGCTCACTCAATTCTAAATATATCTTGTAGGTACTTAGATATTTATATGTCCTTTCCTCTTCATAGAAAGTGAGCTCCTTGAGGGGAGGGACTGCTTTTAATTTTCTTTCTAGCTTTAGTGCTTAGTATAGTGCTGGGCAAATAACAAACACTTTAATAAATGTTTGTGAACTGGCTACCTTATACACTTTTGTTAGGATTAAATGAAATAATATATATATATATAAAATATATATATATGTATATATATATATGAATGACACCTATTATCATTTCTAGACACTCATATTTATTGGTGTCTTTACAATGAGGTATTCAGACCCAAAACATAACTCTCTAAGTGTGGTCTGATCAGTGCAGAAGGTAGTGGACTGTTGCCTCCCTTGAATTTGAGACTTCCTTCATCTAAACATTGCTTAAGTTTACATTACTATTTTTGTCACCACCTGGGTCTAGTTCATCTTGGGCTTTTGGTCAATTAAAAAGTCTAAGCCTTTTTCTTACGAGTTGTTTCAAGCCAGCTTTGTCTTACCCCGTACTTATGCAGTTGATTGCTTGAAAAATATAGAAATTCAGATTTCTGTTGAATAAATTTCATCTTGTTGGTTTTGGCTGGACATTTTAGCCTACAGGGAAAGGCAAAGGCAAAGGCAAAGAACAGGAGTATAAAAGAGTAAGAAATGTAGAAATAACTTGGAAGGAGGTCTTAACTGATTAGTCAAAAAGAAATGAAAAGCAGAAGTTGATGATTTATTTAAACTTTATCCCGAAAATATTGTCAGTTAACCCCCAAATTATACCTATAAACTGAATCCAACTATTAATATAGTTAGTTGGAATTGTACAGCTGGCAGAATATAAGAGACTTTTCCAAAGTCATCACAGATGGCTGGATGTTCCTACACATCATGAAGATTTTCAGATAAGGAGCTTGCTTCCACAGTAAAGCTTCTTACTTGTCTTATAACCATTATGGTGAGCTAGAGCTTTCTTTGGTTTAAGGAAGCCATTCATTTAAGCTCATTTTCTTTTGTTTGGTCTTCAGACACCATCCTTACTATTTAGGAAAATAAAGATTGACATCATAATCTTGATAAGTGTGCTAATCATTCTTGCCTTTGTGGAACAGACATTATTTTGCTTCACAAGTTTCCAAATCTTTCCGTAACCTTACTCTTGATCTCTGACCCATAGAGACATACTCATGTAAACACACTGGCCATCTGCCTTCCTCTAAGTTTTTTATATAATCTTTTTTGTTCGTGGCTACATCTTCGTCTATGCCAGCTCTCAAAATCTTTGCACTGAGCTATAGCCCTTTTATTTCCAGTCTTTTTTGTCTGGATAAATCTCTCAATAATATAGTTTTTATAGCACTGTTTTACAGCATTGTTTCTTTAGTCTGCCTCACACTTGTAGTTCATTGTTACACTATCATTTAATTATCCTTTTCATTATATATTTTATATTATTCTGTTGTTTCCATCACCAAAAGTGATTTTCAGTCTATGAAAGTATGTGTCCTGCTTAAAGAAAATGTAAATATATATATATATATATATCCATATATGTGTAGAGAGAAATAGCTACATATGTAGATATGAAATTAACCCTAAATAAATTTCTGAGTGATTATTTACATTTCAAAGAGAGTTTTTTAAATATAGAAAAGGAGCTTTTAAGTGCAGAAGAAAAGAGAGGGGGTAGAATGGGAGGTGACTGAGAAAATCAAAGAAACCAGTGCTAATTAAAGATCAGTTAAGGTGAAACATCTGTGAGATGTGTGTGTGTATGTTTGTGTGTGTGTGTTAGGGAGTTGGTTTAGAAAAAAATATTTTACCCACAGCTTCTCAGGAACACATCTGTTGCCTATCACTTTTGTTGAATCATTGCTTCATTTCAAAAATTGGTTCCAGTATCACTTTAAAATATATGATGCTCTGTCCGACCTGATCCTGGGGTGTGAGATTAGTGAAGTATTCATTCATTGTATAGTCTGCTCAAGAGTCTTCCACAGTTGTGGCCATGAGTAGTGGACTTTGTCCTCTCAAGCATGTAAGCAACCTACTAGTCAATCTTAAGACCAGGAAAGCCCCATTTCCTCTGTAAGAGTGGAACTGCTGGGACCACACCACCATAAACAACTTCAGGTGGAGGACAGAGACTTTACCAGAGACAAAATCATCTTTTCCATCCTGGCCTTAGAAAGTGTAGAGAGTGGCTAATAAAATCTCCAAAGAGTCAGCAGAGGTACCTTTGTGTTTAATACCAGGGATCTAAGACAAGAAGACTGTTGGTTGCAAAGAGTTTAATAACAGAATGACCCAAACACAGATCTCCTTGGGAACATAGTGGAGTGGGTGGGGGAAAGGAAAACAATGAGACTTGGAGGTAGAGAGAATGTTGTACCATTTGAAACAAGGTTGAGATTCTTTATAACTTGTCCATTTGCCCGTTATGTTTGCAAAAATGGTTATTAGAGAGCCTTAGTAGAGACCTTTAATGTGACAAATACCCAATAAGTAGGGGGGACAACCATAGTAATTTAATTTTGAATATATTGGTCCTTTAAAAGAAAAAATGAAAAACTATGATTTTTAACTTCAGCTGGGAAGTCAAAATACACATTAGTCTGAAACCCTCCCCATCATTATTAACTATGACACCATGGACAAGTCACTTTTTTGAGCCTTAGTTTCCTCATTTCAAAAATGGTGACAATTCTTATCTTAGAAGGTCTTTTGTTAAGTGCTTTCTAATACCTAAGAAATAGTATCACAAAAGAAGGGTGTGCTTAATAAAGATAATGTTTTGTTCTGGCAAATGATCAACAGAATAGTGTTTCATTCTTCTACATATGATGAATTCTAGACAATGAACAACAATCTTCTACATGGAATACTCTCAGGTGCCTATATAACATTATAGTTGTTATCTAAGTGGAATAATTTGTATACTGTTGGCATTGTAGATAGAATATACTTTAAGAATTCAAGAAATATTTATTAAGCACTTATTATATGCCAGGTATTATAACTGGGCCCTAGAAATACAAAGATAAAAATGAAAACAGCCCCTGTTTTGAAAGAGCTTATGTTCTATTGAGGGTAGTAGAAGAATAACCTATGGTACTTGACCCAGGACCTTCCTAATACTTCAGGCTCATACAAGATCTGATCAATTCTAGGGGCTAACCCCAAAAAATCATACTCTTAAGTTTCCCAGTATAGTTTGTGTTAGAATTTCCTCAGATAAAGGTAAGAGTGTGCCCAAACTTTCCCATAAGTACTCAAGGTAACAAGTGCACATCCATAGAGGACATACTTTATTTTACTATGCAGGAAATCCAGAGGATACAAACAGGTTCATAATAGTTTTCTGAAGGAATTCGTATTCAAATGGATTCTGAACTTTGGCTTTGATTCTCCTAGGAGGGAAAATATGCTGGAAAATAAAGTTTAGTATTGAGAAATGAAAGTGACAAAATGATTTATTATGATATGTAGACTCAGAAGGCTTATACCTTTATATCATTAATAGTTTCTTCAAGAAGAGAGTTGCAATGCACTGGACATGGTATTCACAGAACACCATATCGAAAAATTAAGACTATTATCTTAACTAATGGAAAATAACTGGTAACTCATAATTTGAACTGTCCAGCACTGGAATGACTACTTCTGGGGGATGGTGAATGCCGGTTACTAAAAATCTTTAAGAAGAGATTGGATAATCCCTGTCTGGGAAGTTGTAAATGAATTTTATTCTTGAAGTAGGAGTTAGATTAGATGACCTTCTTCCATCCTTGAAGATTCTATCCTTAGCCAACCTTTGTTAATATGTTCCAACCTTCCTTTACCTCAGTGCAATAACTGCATATGAGAACTTCGGGAGACAAGGACTTAAAATCCTAAGGAGTATTTTTAGTAATAAAAATTTCAGTCAGGTTGTAGGAGAAGGTGTTGAGATAGCAGGGCTCCCGCCTGTCTAAATAAGTGCCAGTATGTTATGTCCAAATATGTAATATTGGTAATATTATGTCTAAATAGTGCCGTTCATGTAGTGATTTAAGGCTTACAAAGTCTTTTCCATATACTCTCTCACTGGATCTTTACAATAATCCTGTGATTTAGTGCTATTATTATTTCCATTTTATAGATTAGGAAACTGACTCAGAGAGATCAAATGACTTGCCCAGGGTCATAAAATAAGTAAGTGCCTGAGTAGGTTGGGAATTCACTTCCTCTTGACTCCAATTCCGGCACCCCATCCAGCATATTACTGCCTCCCTTTAGATAGGCTGACCTCTCCAATCTTGGCTAATCTGATGTTCTACACATACTTGCTTTTCTATCTGTCGTCTCTCTGCCTTTGTACTGCTTGTTGCCCACACCTAGAATGTCCGGCTTCCTCATCTCCACTTCCTAGAGTCCCCAATTTCTTTAAGACTCAGCTCAAATACTGACCTCTTCGTGATGCCTTTCCTGGTCCCCCCAAACCCAAAGAGCTGGGGTTCCTCCTGCTAAAACTTTCTAATCAATTGGCCCATATTCCATATATACTCATATCTGTACGTATTATCTCTTCCACTGAAATATAATCTCCCTGAAGATAGGAGCTTCTATTTTTGTCTATCTCCAGTGCTATGCATGATGATTCATAGCAAATGCTTAATAAATAGTTATTGGTTAATATTAAAATATAGTATCTTGTTTATATCAGGCATAGGTAGCTATAGAATCACAGAAATACCAAATGTCATAGGACTGTGTCTAATTAGCACTTTCTTCATAAATCATTCCTTTTAATCCTTTATCCATTAGGCGGCTCTTTTGAGAACTCTTTAGCCTGCCTATTTCTTTGCGCAGGAGGGAATATCTGTACATTATAGTTAAAGCAGCTTTCAAGATAGTTTTTAAAAAAGCATTAAACTTTCAGAGATTCTCCCCGCTACAAATTTCATTGGTTCCACCACATTTATCAGGGTACCTAATCCCTTATTCTAAGTCTTCTTGCCTCATTTTTACTACTTTTATTACTGAAGAACTGAGTTTATATGAGGATAATGAATCAAATAGATCTTAGTAATTAATCCACTTAGTCTCAAATTTAGCCAACTCAAACAAATGACAAATATTACTATTTTTTAACTGAATCCATCAGTTGCATTGTTGGACTCACCATACTGGTAAGTTTGACACTTTGTAGACACAACCAGAGACTACCAGGTATGAGACTACTGAATACAAATTCCCCTCTAGCAAAAAATTCCAGGAAATCCAACAATTAGGCCTCTAAGGAGAAGAATGTATGAAATTTATGTTGGGCCCACTGCCTAATGATTAGCTAGAATCCTAGCAGCATACAGTATTAGCACTAAAATAGACTTTAAATACAATCTAGTCCAACCCCCTCATTTTGTGGAAGGAAACCAAGGCACTGAGGCCTTAAATGACTCAAAGTCTCACAGAGAAACTCAGGTCTGGGTCCCTTCACTCCCCCACATGAACACACTTATTATTAGGCCATTACAAAAAAATATCACTATTTGATTTTTATTAGCTGAATTAAAGGATTGTGAAAGTAACTTGGATTTCCAACTATACTTTCTCATAAATTCAATATAAAACTGATGTATAAATAACTTCATAGCATCCATTTACCCAGTGACAGGTCATCAAGTTGTATAAAATGAACTGTAATGAACAAGATAACCTTATTAAAATATTAGATGAACTTACATGAATGTGAATAAACAGCATCCTCAGAAGAAGCATATCTATTTATAGGAAAATTAGATGTAACAATTTATTGGATTAGTATCTCTCCTATTCTCTAAAGCTAGTGTTACGAAGGGATTCAATTATACATACTTTTTCCTGGGGTAATACATTGTAGAGAAAAAAATAATATAACTTTAAAAACCACCATAAAGTTAGAAAATATTTCTAAATTAAATGACTATTAAAAACTAGTAGGCATTACCTGTTGCGATATATACAAAGTATAACATGGTCATCCATACCTAGTCATATATTAAGTAAGTTTACAATTCAGATATGGCAGTTAAAGTACATACTCAAATAAGTACATTATAAACCAGCTCATGATTAATACTTAAAGGCCTGAGGTGTCTCCTAAATCCTATCCAGAGACAGAAATGTAAGATAAAATGTGATCCAATTAATTGCAACATGTTAAGGTAATGTAGTCATTATGTAAGGGTGATGAGCTGCTGGGAGTCTAGAAAAAAAACCAGTGGGTCCTGAGTGTTAAGTGACTATCTAGGCCAGCTCCAGCCATACTTCACTCTCCATTCAGGGTATCTTCTCACCATCTGTCTTTCTAGTACATGCTTACTCTCTACTCCACCCCCAGTTCTTTGCACATAGCAGGCATTTTAATAGCTTTTTTTGTTGAATGTAACAACTTCCTTACTATCTAAAGGGCAGCAGAGTACAGGAGAACAAACATTTGACAAAATCATGAGATGGGTTCTAATCCCAGATCTGCCAATTATCTGTGACAGTGAGCATGTCCTACTGCTTTCTCGGGGACTCATTTTCCTTATCTAGAAAATGAGACCATCATGACTATCCACATTTCTATCTTGCTCTTAACATTCTCTATCATAATTTCACTGCCACCTTTTTTAAGTAACCAAAATATGATTTATACTTGAAAATGATGTAAATTTTAAAATCAAATTATTTTAATGAGAAAACCATAGTTTGCCTTTTCCCAAGCAAGATACTATCTGTAGTACATTTTAAAAATGATATTAAAGCTCATTATGAGAAATTAAATCTTCCTTGTAAATATTTACATTTAAATAAATAAATTTCCACACATAGTATGTTGTAACTTTATAGTCACTTCAAGTGTCTAACAAGACATTTTTGTTTTGTCTAGTCATATCAAATTAAATCTTTCTATTAATAGTTATAGATAGCATGAATAGATATTATGCTCTACTACTTTTTTAACTTTTTGTTTTTCTTGGTAATTCTTATTCTTGCCTATATCTTATTATTTTACATTAGCATTTCAGTTGTGTCCAACTCTTTGTGATTCCATTTGAGTTTTTCTTGGCAAAGATACTGGAGTGGTTTGCCATTTCCTTTAGCTCATTTTACAGATGAGGAAACTGAGGCAAACAGGTTTAAATGACTTGTCCTAGGGTCACACAGCTAGTATCTGTGACTGGATTTGAACTCAGCTCCTACTGATTCCACGACTGGTGTCATATCCACTGTACCACCTAGCTGCCCATAACATTC
Organism: Potorous gilbertii; assembly: GCA_028658325.1. Classification (NCBI taxonomy): domain Eukaryota; kingdom Metazoa; phylum Chordata; class Mammalia; order Diprotodontia; family Potoroidae; genus Potorous; species Potorous gilbertii. The sequence continues at coordinate 188,481,810 of CM053771.1, read as the reverse complement.
ATATGCCAGGATTTATTTACCAGGTCCTTATTATTAGACATATAAGTAATTTCTAGTTTTAATTTTTATGATTTTTCCCTTATTCTACCTAATATTCCCTTTTCTGTAACTACTCTTATTCCTAAAGCATCTAAATATGTGCTTTTCAGTCAAATTTACGTTGAAGCTAATCCCAGAAGGTTACTTATTTTTCATTATTTCCACAATTCTAATCTCATTTTGGAAAAGGGGTCAATGAGAAAGGCAGAATCTAAGCTGAAAGATTTGCCTGGGGGATGGAGCTGCAGAGGTCATCCTAAAATTTGCTAGTAGCTGCAGCACAAATTATTCCTCTGTCTAACTTCCAAGAACCAGGGAATTGCAAGGTAGATGGAGCTGTGTCTCTAGGACTGGAAGGGAATGAGTACCACTTATCAGTAGGTAACCTGAGCAGAAGACAGTTCTATGGCCCAGGCCTGGAATTCCCTGCCATATGGCTCAGAGCTGCCCACTTAATACCTGGGGAAAATTGGGCACCATAAACCGAGCGACATGGCCATGTTGTTGTAAGTAAATGAGGCTTAGGAATCCAAGCACTTTGATTCCCAGGGCTGGGCTAGCTCTATGGAATTCTGCCATTTGGTGTCTGCTGCCAATTTCCTGGAGGGGTCAAGTGGTCATGGAAACACTGGACAGTGAATAACTGGAGCAACCAGGAAGAAACATCTACAGCAAGCATTGCTATGGCAAAAAGAAACTGGTTTTTTCCCTGGAGAATGATAAATCAAGGAACACACTGTGTCAGAATTTAGATTTCTTTCCAAGTCTACAATCCATACAGAATAAATTACTTCCCTAAATCCAGCTCCTTCTCTTTCTTTGACTCTGTCAGTTACAGTCAATAAATATTTATTAAGCTCCTACTATGTGCTAGGCAATGTACAAAGTACTGGGGATGGAAAGAAAGGTAAAAGAAAGTCTCATTATCAAAGAGCTCCTAGTCTAATGGAGGAGACAACATGCAAACAGCATTGCACAAATAAACTGTACATAGTGTAAATTGGAAATAATCAACAGAGGGAAGTCACTAGAATTAAGAGGGATTGAGCAGGATTACCATTAATGGCACAGATTGCCACTTATACATGACTGCATTAAAAAAAATTTTTTTTAATTATCTTTTAAAAATTTAATTTAATTTTCATTTTTGAATTCTCTCCCTCTCACCTCCTCCTCCTTCAAACATTGAAAAGGTAAGAAAAACAAAAGCAATGACAAATATTATACATAACATCTCCTTCTGTGCAATTCTCATCAATTTTCTCTGGAGAAACAAATCCTTTAAAGCTGATTTATCTGACCATTAAGAGATCTACCTCTGGTTTTGCTTTTGGCTTAAAAAAAATCACTGGTTCCAGTATAGCATGTTGGACAATCTATTTTCCTTTGCTCTCGCTGCGACTAGTACTAATACATTTCTTAGATGGCACCTTTTACAACAATTCTTCCATAGGGGCTATTGCTGGCGCTCAGCTACATCCCACTTATAAACATTAGATGTCTCTCCATTGTCCTTTGGGTCATTCACAATTTTGATTCTATGAAAACCGTAGCTTTTGATGATTTATAGATATATGGCATCAGGGAAGAATAGTTCTGTTAGAAAGAAGGGTTTAGTTCCTGAGAGCAGTTTAGGATTATTCAAAATGTTACTCAATTTCCCAAATGCAATTTATCCTGTTCTCTTCCTTCTATACAATTCAGGGCCCAGTGCATTGCCCATGTGAAGTGCTTTTTCAAAATATACTCATATATCATTCAGTGAGTCTGACAGCATAAAAATTATCTACCCAAATAATTCATAAGCCTAGGATCTGAGATCTTTTGTATTTTATAGAAGTAAGAACCCTAATTCACATATCCGAATAGCTAAAAAGATAATTTCTTTGCATTTTGTAAGCATATAGTAGTATTATAGTAACAATCCATTAAATAGAGAAAAAACTGCCTAGTGGATCTGTTTTGAAATGGACAAATTAATTAATGCTTATTAGCTATTTTATATATATATAACCCAAGAAGTACATTGGTATTATAAAGCTCTATTAATAAATAGCTGTCATATATTACAAAATGCAGTGATTGAGAATTTCTGCACTTTATTTTTCACAGAGTTGATCAAACCTTGGAACCTTTCTCTGGTTTTAACCAAAGCTCCTGCTTCATAGAGTGCAATGATGATTGCAATTTCCTGCCCTGGGGCAATTTTAAAAAAAATTTTCCTCTAAGATCTTTAAGATCACCTCAGGATTTGAGGACATGACACATAAGTAGTTGTGGATACTGCCATTAGTAAGCAAAAACATAGTAACCCACAAGCCATTGTAAGAGAGTGGCAGTGGTTTGGGGTGAAGGGCACTTTTAAGGTTCAAAAGAAAGCAAGGATTATCTCAGTTTGAACTTGTAAACACAATAAAACTCCAAGCAGGTAGGTGGTTCAGTGGATAGAATGCTGAACCTGGAGCGAGGAGGACTTAAATTCAAATCTGGCCTCAGAAATTCATTAGATGTATGACTCTGGACAAGTCATTTACCTCTGTTTGCCTTAATTTCCTCAGCTGTAAAATGAAGTGGAGAAGGAAATGGCAAATCACTTCAGTATCTTTGCCAGGAAAACTCTAAATGAGGTCAGAAAAAGTCAGACACAACAAAACTGAATTAATTGCGCTGGTGGTTGCTTGAGTTGAAAAAGCAAGGCTTTGGTGTTCATACACCTAGTGACTGACCAAGTTTAGTTTGCAAGTCTACTGGTTAATGACAGCTAACTGGTTGGATTATAGACTAGTCTAAAAGTTTTATGTGTATGTGTATATGTAATGTATATATATGTATATATTATATACATACATATATACATATTTATACATATATAATAATCACAAATAAGAGGCATGGAGAATCATGAATAATAAACATTTATTGAATTTCTGAGCATGTACCACTAAATTAGGTCCTATCAGATTTGAGTATCAATAAGTTGTAATAGTTGCTCTGTGAATGTAAAGGCAGAAAGAATACCGAACATTTTTATAGATTTGTCTATAATTTTTAACAAAGAAGATTTTATTGGAAGGGATGGCTTTTGAGCTAAGCCAAAAGGGAAAAAAAGCAATATAGTTAAGAAGAATTTTTTGCCATTCTTGAGAGAAGGATTAGATGCAGGAGGAAGAGAATAGTACATGGAGGTGATCAGAGTAGGGTGGAGTCTGTGGTGAGATTTCTTGGTACTATGAGACTGTCTGATAGAAGGCCATTTCAGGTCTAAGGAATTCATACTAAATCCAAAGTGAAGTAAGATTTCTTTTAATTCAGTAAAGAAATATGATTCGTGGCATCAAGGACATCAAATGGTTTAGGGGGAAACAAAGAACCACCATCACAATCTGAAAGAAAATCTCCCCTATACAAATACAGATAAGGTCATCTACCATTAATATGACCCTCTTTTAGGACATTAGAAATTAGAATGCTAGAACTTTTTCCAATACCCTTTTATACTTCATTCTTCTGTTGTGTGAGTAGCAAATAAGAAAAAACAGAGTTGAAAAAATTATTACACAATCATATAAACCAACAATTTAGCTCATTTTTCTTTCCCCATAAACCTACTCTTCTACTACTTCCACCGATGTCACTGTCATTCTTTGGCTTCTCCTTCTCCCTTAACTCTCATATTGAATCATTTTCTGGGTCCTTTTCCACTTCTGTGACATTTTACATTCATACCCTCTTCCCTGTTCCAATAACTACCAACCAAAGGCAAAGTCTCATTACAAATCATGTACCTATTACATCTGCCTAAATACCTCTGCCTATCCTTTCCTACCATCCGTCTTTCATACTGATGCACAAGTAATCTCCCTTATACAGAATTTTGTTCATGTCCTTCCTCTGTTTTAAAAAAATCATGATGAATGTTCATTATTGTCTGCCTCTACCATTCAAGGCCTTCCACAACCTGGTTCTACTCTTGAAGCCTTCTCTCTCTTACTTTCCTCAACTTACCCCATCCTCCATCCAAACTAAACAACTTACTAGCCTATAAAGACAATGTGTTTTCATGTCTCTTCTCAATATTCTTCCCCAAACCTTTCTTCCTGATCTTTACCTGTTGGATTCCTCTCTGTCCTTTAAAGTCCATCTCAAACACCCCCTTCTTTAGAAAGCCTTGCCTGCCTCTTCCAGGTTTTCATGACAATTTCTGATATCACATAGCAGTCTTTTTTTTGTAACTCATATCTCTCAGATTTGTTCTCATCTTCCAATTTGACTGTAGACTATAGACACTGTGTCTCATCTAGTCTTGTTTATTCTTTCTGGCACAATGCTTCGCACACCGTAGACACGTAATAAAGTTTCCTATGGATTATTAGGGCATGCATCCCACCATTTCACCTTGTACAGCTTACATGTATTAATGGATGAAATAGTCATCTATTAATTTTCACCATAAGGAAATATGTTCTCATAATCAGACAGTTTTCTTCTTTTTCAACTTCACATCATTATTTCTATCTATGCTTCCATGTATGACTAAATAGTACCTTTCCTTCAAACTCTGTAAATGATTAATATTCCTTATCTTAGTCATCGCTTAATGATGCTCTCAAGATATCATCTTTCTAAATTTGTATTGTAAATGACTTTCCATTCATTAGGTTTTTTGTTGCTATTTTTCCCTCTAATCGTTTTTTTCATCTCATAGAAATATTGAATTATCAGTTGATTGGGCTTTATAACATTTCTTTAGATGAGTAATCTTGAGATACTTTTGTTTACTTTCTTAAAAATATTCCACATATTTATCTTATTTTTAAATTCTTTTGCCTGCTGTCCAGAGTTCTCTCTTTATAATATGCTAGACTTTAGAGTCAAAAGGAATGGGTACAATTCCCAACTCTGCTCATTATGTTAGGCACTAGGGTCATATTCTGGGTCTCAGTTTCCTCGCCTTTAAAATGTGGGATTAGATGACTTTCAATGTCCCAGCTATAATTCTATGGTGCATACAAGCACGCATTACATACATATGTATGCATGCATGTATTGCTAGCTATTGTAGGCAGCTAATAAGCACAGTGGATAGAGGACTAGACTTGGAACTTGAAGCCAGGATAATCTGAATTCAAATTCTACCTCATACAGCATGACCCTGGGCAAGTCACTTAATTTCTCTCTGCCTTAGTTTCCTCAGCTATAAAATAGGAATCATCATAATACCTGCTTCAGAGGATTGTTGTGGGAACCAAATGAGAACATATGTAAAGCACTTTGTAAGCCTTAATGTACTATTTAAAGGTTAGCTATTATTATTAAGTTGCCTGTCTTAGAAGTATCATACTGTGCACATAGCTTTTGGGTCTCATTAGCTCCTTATATCTTTTATTCCTTCATTTAAGCTTCCTTTTAGTGATGCTTACATGAAAGTGATGTGGATACAAAGGTGCCTTAAAGGTTAAACTGCCCTTTCCCTGATTCATCCAGAGACCCTAAAGTCTCTGGATACAAAGTTGTACCCTAAGGGTTGAGTTGCTCTTTCTCTGGAGCCTTAAAGTCTCCCCTTATCTTGGAACACCATAAAACTTCCCCCTTATCTGTACCATGGAATTCCTTGTCTTCTCTCACCCATCCTGGGTCATAAGATTCCCTTGTCTCCCTTTTCCTGTCCTTATAAAAACAAGCCCTTGTCCCTCTTAAATGGCTAGTGTTTCTTCCAGGGCTAGCTCCCTGCTTTTTGCTTTGGCGAAAGAGAAGGTCTAAGTGAATTCTTTCAAATGTGAACCAGCTTTCTATCTGTTTCTTCATCAGAAGGAAATGAATGATGATTCAGCAAAGGAGATTGAAAGGAATCCTCAGATAGGTAGAATGAGAACCTGGAAAAGTAGTGTCATGAAAACCAAAAGAGAAGAAAATATTCAGGAGAAAAGAAGTGGTTAACAGTGTCAGAAATTGCCAAGGTCAAGAATAATGGGGACTGAAAAAAGGCCATAAGATTGAGCAATTCAGAAAGGTTGGAGAAATCCATTTGTCATCTTTGTGGATATTGCCTCTAAAAGCTTAGGTTTCAAACATCATGCAACTTTGTAGATGAGTTTAAAGGATAATTAAAATGAAAAAAATGCATTGCTTGGCAGCCATTCTGATGATGAGATTCTCCAAACTTTGCTCCATCTGCCCTTGGAGAATAAACATGAACTTTAGGTCTGTATTGAGAGGCTTACTAGCTTAGCACAACCTGTCAGAGCTGGAGCTCTTGTCTAATTCTGTAAGAACTGGGGGGTCATCATCAAAACAAAATAAGTCATCAGAAGAAACCTTTCTTGAAAATATTATCCCAGTGGCATTAAATCATATTTTTCTGTTTTTAAAATTCAGCAAATGCATGTTCTTTCCTTTCACATATCCCTATTTTGTGCTTGGAATCTTTTCAGGGAAAGTTGATTCTATTAATATTGTATGAGGCAGAGTCAATAAGGTGAATTTAAGTGCAGCCTCAAAATATTTCAGAAATATGAACAATTGCCAGTTTTGTATTTTAGATACTATGAGTACACTCTATTTTGACATAGTTCAGAGGGTTTGGGAGCACATTATAGACAAACCAAATCTATGGAAAATAAATAGCTGAATTTTTGCTACTAGGATTTTGTTGGTTCTCCCCCCAAAGTGGTGAGATAAAAGGAGGGAAGGAGAGAAAATAAATTATTATTTATTTTTATTAAATTATTTTTAAAAATAATTCTTCAAAAGAAAATAGACAACCACTTAGTTATTTCATGTGATTTTTGTTTATGTTCACCATTTTGGTCATCATTTTTCAAGTGCTGATTTAGTTGGTAGTGTGTGTACAAAATTGTTGGTTTTCCCAGTTTATTAAAATGATCTTGCTATTTGATCTCAATAAATAGTAACCCATCAAACTTTTTTGAAGATGGAAAAGTATTGGTGTTTATTTAGGTATTTAGGCATTTTTGCTATTGATATGTCTTAATTTTCATTTTGATTTTGTGTGCATTCTTTTTTTCAACGAATATTAATTAAATGTCTGCTTTATGCAACACATTTTGCTACATGCTGGAAGAGGTACAAAAATCAATAAGACATAATCTTAGCTTTCAAAGAGCTTATAGTTCATTAGGAAGAATAAGCAATATGTAGGAGTGGCCACAATACAAAATAGAATACAATAAATTAACCAGATATGTGCTAATTTTACCTTTGTATTTGTATCTGAAAGGCATAGCACAGTCTAAGTACTTAAGTGCTTTTTCATTCATTCATTATAGTTCATATAAGAAGTCATTTTTTTGGTGATAAAAGGCTTCATAGAGAAGGTAACATTTGACCTAGACTAGTCTTAGAAGGGTAGATAGGATTTCCAATGGAGATGGCAGAGGAAGGAAATATGAATAAACGAATAAAATATGGCCAACTTTATATTTTAGAAACTGAATACTCAAATTTATTAAAAACCAACATATTTAATAGTGTAGATCCAAAAGGATAAAAAAAAGGCATTAGAGGTATAGGGAACTGTATGAATAAGGGCAACCAACTATGAAATGTGTAGAAGTTTAAATCAATAGAAACAAATGTTTGCCTTTGGTTAAAATTAATACTGGGTGAGAGATTTACATCAGTTTATTTAGACCTATCATAACAACTGTGTAAATAAAAGTAGCATTATAAAATAAGATTATATTCAAAGTGAGAAAATCCAGAAATGCCAGAGAGAAAAGCATAATGGGGAGAATTTGGATAGGGATTAATGGAAGGAGAAATAAAAGAGATATTTGATATAGGATAATAGTCTAGAGCCAGCCTAGAGCCAGAGGGGAACTGAAAGGTCATTTAGTGTAATCCCTTTGTTTCACAAATGAGGAAACTGGCATCTCAGAAAAGTGACCTGTCCAAAGGTGGGATTCAAATCTTTGACTCTGGTACTTTCTACTGTCCCATGCTGAGAGAATCTGCTGTGGGCCACTTTTGGACAAAACAAACATGGAATGATGATGCTGTAGCAGTGGAAACTTCAGTAGCCCAGACATCAACTGGAGTTCTCTTTTTGCCAAAAGCAGAGGACTTGATAAGTTGTTGACTTATCTTGGGTTTGATTTTATTCTACCAAAGGAGTAGGAAATAACTAGGGAATGTTGTTCTAGACCTGACTCTGAGGGATTAGATGCTGAAGTGGAAATAATAGAACACTTGGTGGGGAGAGGGAATTGACCATTCTGTCTTTTAGAGTTGGTGACAAAGAAAAAGAAAGCTATTCATGATATGACTCACACCAGAGATTTTAAAAGGTTCAGAAAAAAAGATAGGTGAGGCCCCATGGGTTAAAATTCTACAAAAAGCTGGCCCAAGAGGGTATGTGAGTGTGTATATGAGTTTTCATCCTGAAAGAAGAAATAATGACACTGATTTTTTTAAGAGGAGTTGTCTACAAAAATTGATGTTGAGGCATAGGGAACTCAAATGTTTTTCAATGTATATAGAAGACTTAGGCAAGAGAAGGGAATGAAAGAGAAGAACTAGCCTATAATAATGGAATGAGTACAAAAACTCAAATGAGCTGAAGCTAGTGATTTTAAGGTTAACGAGAAGAGCTTCTTTAACTGTGCTAGGAACAAGAGGAAGGATCCTCACTTTGGATAGATGCAGCAATGATGATAGGCGATGCTTTGAACTCTGATTTTGCTTCCATTTTCTCTGCCAAGGAGAGTGGTTTTTGGTCTGGTAAAATGAAGAGTTTGGATCTGATGCTCTTTCCTACCATTTACAGCAAATGATCATACTAGAAGGACAAAAGACAACACATTTGAAGAGAACTTAAGCATCCGTAGCCATATTTATTCAAATGAAATTTGGGGTTGCCATCAGCTGGTTCTTGGTCTCACACCATGATTCAGGATCTTAGTTGCTAATCAGTATTATCCCTGGGCACTTTGAACTTGGGAAAATAGCCAGTAGAGTCCGTGGAATATCCAGCTCCAGGCCTGCTTCTGAAGTCATTGGTTTAAGGGCCTAACTGGGATATAGGTCCACAGATAAAGCAGTAAGTTCACAGGTGGGAATTCCTGGATCTCCCTTATGTACTATAACAAGAGAAACCTCAGTTCCCCACATGGGCTATAGCATACCCAACATACTTCTCAATTTTTCTTTATACTTTTGAGCATTTTAAGGGGTGAGGAGGAAAAAATGCCATAATCTATTGTCTTGTCTTTATCTATCATTTTCATTCTCCAATCTGTGCTTTGAGCCTCATACTTGGTTGAGGGGGTAAAGAAGAACAGAAAAAGGAAAGGCAAGTGGGTCACCTGGGTCACATTTGGGCTTAAGTCTGTGAAATGTTCTTATCCGTAGGTGTCTAGGGCTTCACATGGTAGCATCATCTAGGCAGCTATAGCTCCTTGGGTGTGTGGACAAGGGTCCTCATGACTCAGATATACAAGGTTAGCAAAAGCCAAAGAAACAGACAAATAAAAACTACCATGATGGTTTCTAGGTGGTCGACCAAGGGTGTGCTACAGATGTAGCATGTTTAGACTTCAGTGAAGCACTTAACAAAAACTCTTATGTGATCTTAATAGACAAGTACATCAGCTGGATTATAGTGTCATGACAAAGATTCAAAAATTAATATGGACCCAAGCAAGAGTAATCATTAATGGGTCAACAAGAGCAAGGTCTTTAGTGTAGTGCTTCCAAGGATCTTACTGGCATAACATTTTTATCAGTGACAATAGAAGACTTAAATTTCAATTTGTTAAGCACCTATGTGTTCTAGGCATACAACAACAAGAATGAAATATCCCCTGCTCTCAAGAAGCTTACTACATTTTCTGGGAGAGATATGACACATATACAGTTAAGTAAATACTTGATCATTTCTAGAGAGAGACCTTTGACCTGGAAGGCTTCACTGAGAAGGTGATATCCAAGCTCTCTTGGAAAAGATAACAATTCTGAGAAATGGAATTGTGGACAGTGCATTCTTGTCAAATTTGCAGATTAAGTGAAACTAGAAAAGCCAACACATTGTAAGCAGAGTCAGAAGATTTTAATAAAGCTTGAATGACAAACTGAATCTAATAAGATAAAATTTCACAGGAATAGTGTATAAACCCCATATCTGGGTTCAAAAACATAAATTTCACAAGTATGGGATGACATTAGACCATAGTTCCCATAAAAAAAAATCTGGAGATCAATTTCAATCAATTATTTAATATGGTAGCCAAAAATCCCTAGACTAGATATAGCCATATTATCCAGAAAAAGAAATAGTACCTTTATGTTCTTCCCCTATCAGATCACTTCCGGAATGTTGTGTTCAACTCTGGGCCCAATAGTTTAGAAAAGAAGTTGATAAGCTAAAGAACATAAATAGGAGGGTGACCAAGATGCCAAAAGAATGAAAGTCTATCCTACATAGGGGTTAGATTAAGGAACTGGGGTCATATATCCTGGAAAGGACCAGAGAACTATGAAAGGAGAGAGTAGCTATCTTCAAGTGTTTGAAAGACTACCACATGAAACAGGGAATTGTTCCCTTTGATTACAGAGGGCAAAACAAGGAAACCATATGAAGTTTCAGAGAGGCAAAAGATTTTGGCCCTTTTTCAGAAAGTATTTATACAATTAGAGTTGTTCAAATGTGGGATGAACTTCCATGAAAGGTTCCATGTCCCTGTTCATTGTAGGTCTTCAAGGGAAAAGTGGATCACTACTCACATGGAATATTTTAGGAGGAATTCTTGTTTAGATACAACTTTTTAAAGGAGAAGGGGGCTAAGAGGAGCCAAGAAGGGTGATTCTTACAGCGGTGCTGACCTTGTATTAGGGGCAGCTAGGTGGTGCAGTGGATAGAGCACCAGTACAGGAGTCAGGAAGACCTGAGTTCAAATCTCAGTTCAGACACTTGACACTCACTAGCTGTGTGGCCTTGGGCAAGTCACTTAACTCCAATTGCCTCATCCTGGGTCATCTCCAGTCATCCTGATGAATATCTGGTCACTGGATTCAGATGGCTCTGGAGGAGAAGTGAGGCTGGTGAGCTGCACAGCCCTCCCTCACTCAAAACAAAGGCAAGTGCAAATCATGTCATTATTTCTCTGATGGCATAGTCTTCTTTGGCAATGAAGGATGAACATAAACATCAAAACCTTTTCCAGAATCCCCTTCTCTCCCCTCCCATCTCATTCTAAAGCAGTGGTTTTAAAAGCTTTGACTAAAAAAAGTTGTAAAGATTGTAATATGGTGAGTGGTTACCTATTTAAAAATCAATTCATAAATATTACAGGATAGATCACTGAGGTCCCATTGTAATGCCTCATGAATAAGTAAATGAGTAAAAAAGCAATTACTCTTATGTATCAGCTGTAGTACTAGGCACTGAGAATGCCAATACAAAAAGTGAGCTAAGTTCCTTTCTTCAAGGCAAGAAAATTTTGAGTCAGAATCAGAGACATATTTAGTGCACTATCAAATGTCATGTCCTTTCCAGAGGTTTGATTACTATTCTCTGAGTAAGAGGTTAAAAGAAGGGAGATGGGTGGAGGGCAGAGGTAGTTAAATTTACAACCATGGAAGCAGGGCAGGTGGCAAGTTCTCTATGGTGGATAGAGATGGCTACATGTGACCAGTTAGATTTAGTGGGTTAAATGAGTTTGCACTCACTCACCAATCAGTATAGCTCTACTCTAAGATGTTTCAAAGCTAAATGGATAAACTGGGGGTGTAGGGGAGAAGTACTGAATAATCTCTGGAGGTCCTGTGGGGAGAAAAATGGCAGCACTGGGATATATGGTGAGGTTCTCAAGGTGGATAACTGGATGGAATATGAAGCATGTAGGTGATTAAATTTTCTAAACTATTCCAGCAGAATACAGATTCTTTGCAAGATGATAGGCTACAGGTATGGTCTAAGGATGAACTGAATGTCTGTTGTTCAAGGATCTGTCTAATGTAGAGGCTCATTACTATGCTGCTCATTGGGAGATGAATTTTGCAGCCAAAACAACTCCTGGAAATAGTCCACTGTGGTGAAGTAAGGTGCTAATATACATTTTATTGTTTAGTCATTCAATCACGTCTGACTCTACAAAACCCTATAGACTTTGTCCATGGAGTTTTCTTGGCAAAGATACTGGAATGGTTTGTCATTTCTCCAGAGTGTCCCCATTTTACAGATTAGGAACTGAGGCAAATGGGGTGACTTGCTTAGGACACTTGCTTAGACACCAGTGCCTGAGACTGGATTTGAACTCAGAAGTTCTTAACTCCAGGCATGAGTTAACAAGGGCCTGTACGACATGAAAAGCACTTTGTAAACCTTAAATCTCTATATAAATGCTAATTATATAGCCAGATGATTAGTCTTCCTGCCTCAAGTCTTTCCCCACTCTGATCCATTCTCGGCTTAGTGTGAACAGAACAAAATTTAAAATCCTTTTTGGCATCCAAAGTCCTGTGTACCTGGCCTCTGCCTACCTTTGTTTTGCCCTGGAGAGTAGTACAAGTGAAATCAACTATTGTCATCATGAGTCCCTATCATTGATTTACTGTTTTTCTTTCTCTCTTCCTTTCAATAAGACATCATAAATTCTTTCTTTACAACTATGTGCCACCCATTTTACCTTCCCTGATTAATCTTAACTACCGTGGCATGGTGTTGCTGTATCATCTTTCTCCCAGTTTTCGTTTAGTGAAGTTATCTCTATTTCCCTGTTACTTTGCCTTATCTTTTGCCAAATGTATGTTATAATATCCTAATAATTTCACATTTGTTTGTTGCTTTACACTTTCAAAGCATTATTTCCCTTGATCTCCATAACAACCCTGAAGGGTCAATAGAGCAAGTGTTCTTATCTCCATTTGATAAATGATGAATTGAGTCACCAGAGTGATTTGCTGAGTTGTAGAAGTAGTAAATGTTTAGAAACAGTATTGGAACCTAGTATCATCCTTTCTTGTTTGTCATTTTATTTAGTTTATATTATTTTGTTTATGGTAAAAAAAAAATTTCCCCTCCCTCTCCCGCTATTAAAAAAATCCCTAAAATTCTTGTGCCCAATGTGTAGTCAAGCACAATAAATTCCTGCATTGACCATGTTTAAAAGCGCATGTCTCAATCTGTACCCTGAGTCACTTATTTCTCCATCAGAGAATAGGAGGTAGAATGCGTCATCATCAGTCCTAGGAGTTCTTAGGACGATTCTACTCATTTTACTTTGCTCATAAAAGCATTTTCAAGTTTCTGTGGCATCATTCTCCCCATCATTTCTTACAGCACATTAATATTCCATTAATTCATAGTTCATAATTGTTTTAGTCATGACCCAATTCATTTGGTACCTTTTTGGTTTCTGCTTCTTTGTTATTACAAATGAAGTTGCTTAATAATGTTTTTGTACATATGGTACCTTTTTAATTCTTTGATCTCTTTGGGGACATAAGTGGTGGTGTAACTGAATGAACCCAGTGTCATGAGTTCCAAGTCTGGTGCTCTGCCCGCTATATCACAAACTGCCATTCGGTGTTAAACATTCCACATGACATTTCTGAAGCCAGGGAAGTCATGAGGTAGAAATGAGGAAGGAGAGCATTCCAGGCATGGGGGATAGTCAGTGAAAAGGCAGGGGATCTACAAATGGAGTATTGTGAAAAAGGAGTAGCAAGTTGGCTATTGTCAGCCCCTGACTTTGGCAGCACACATGTAACTCTGTGATTCACACTCTCTCCAATAATATGTGGCTCAGTGGACGGAGTGTCAGACGTGGAAACTGGAAGACTTGAGTTCAAACCCTAATTCAGTCACTTACTAGCTGTGTGAACCCTTGGCAAGTCACTTCACCCTGTTTGCCTCAGTTTCCTTATATGTAAAATGATCTGGAGAAGGAAATAGCAAAGCACTCCATTATCTTTGTCAAGAAAACTTTGAACGCAGTCATGAAGAGTCAGATATGACTGAAATGAATGAACAAAAAGCCCAAGGAACAGCAAATTGGACTATTGTCTGCCCCCAACTCTGATAATACACGACTAGTACTATGATTTACATCCTCTGCTGTTCTTGCCAGCCCTTACGGCAGGAGTTCTACAAAAATCTTGTCATCGGAATTCAAGTAATGGAAGTAAACTTTAGTTTCCATTCTTCTCCCTCACTTAAAAAATAATTATGATAAAAATGCCAACATCCTTTAGCGTGTGGATTCTATCATCCATATAACACAGAAGTTCTCAAACTTATTTGGCCTATCAAATCCTTTTAAAACAAAAATTACTCAGTGCCCCCTGAAAATCTACTTTAAAAAAACTAATGTTTTTTTGAAATTTGCTTCATTTCAAAAAATTAATTTAAAAAATGATGTAGCATAGATTTAATAATTTATTGTAAATTTTGGGGTTTTTTCCTCCATTGAAATTTTGATGATGCAATATTGCATCATGTAACCATAGAGTATCATATTACAAACAATTCTTTACACACACATATTCCTGCAAATGCATGCTGGACTGATAGGTGACACATTTGCTTGCCAACACTTGCTTGTTAAAAACCTGTCCACGGATCTGACCACCGATTGCTGTTCTGACTTACATTTTGTGTGTTTGTTTGGAAAGTAATGTAAAATCACTACCATTTTAATTCTGCTACACAAAAGAAGAAACATGTACAAACGGCTTTTCAAAGTTTTATCTTCTCTTTATGCTTCTATGGCCCCCTTATTTTATTCAACACCCCTCCATTGTACCTGAGGCTACTACCTCCCCCTCATCATTCCAGGGCCCCCCAAGAAGCGGTATCATCCACGTTGGCAACCTATGAATAGCATGTTAAGTCCTTTCATTGTCTTGGCTATGTCACCTGTTGTACCTGTCTCCTGGAATACAGAAACCAAAGACTCAGGCTAACAGCCCTCATGTATAAAAATACATGAAAAAGCTTAAATATCAAATCTAGGAACGCTTTTTGTCTTCAACAACTTGACTGTACTGTTCACATTCTTAATTGCCGTGACTGATGTTAAATCATTTGCATCCTCTAATGAGTACCCACATTAGCACACAAAATTTCCCCTTTATGTATCTTCTCTTGCTTTTCACACACACACACACACATCCCTTCATTATTGTGCCTATTTTCTCTTTTAGTACCATTTCACCTCTCTACATTCCACCTTAAGTTTACCATTACCATCCCTTCTGAACAGTGTTCCCTCCTCTTCTTCACTCAGTGAAATCTGCCTTTGTCTTCACTTTATGAGGGTTTTTTGGTTTGTTTCCTGGTCATTCCTAGCAGTTTATTCTTATTTCCTTCACTGTTCCCCCCACATCTGAAATTACCTTGATTTTTTAGTCTCAACATGAAACTTTGGGTGACTTCTTCCTCTTTTTTTCCTGAATCCTTGAAATGGTGCCTGCTTCATTTTATTTCAAAGGAATGTGGGGGCAGTTTGCAGAAATGTAGTCTTTTTTTTGTCATAAAGGTAATGAGATTTTCCATTTTTGCAGAAATGCTGCTATTCTTTGCCTTCTACCCATGGAAAGCTTTTGCTGACTATGCATTGCATCTGGAAGATTTCTTGTCCCACGCAGATGCCCTATTTTTTGTTGTTAAGTCACTTTTTAGTCATGTCTGACTCTTCATGTCCTCTTTTGGGATTTTCTTGACAAACATACTGAAGTGGCTTGTCATTTCCTTCTCTAAGTCATTTTACAGATGAGTAAACAGAGGCAAACAGGTTTAAGTGACTTGCCCAAGGTCACACAGCTAGTAAGTGCCTGAGGTCAGATTTGAACTTCCAGGCCTGGCACTCTATTCACTATGCCACCTAATGTTCAACATAGATATTAAGGGATGGTCTTTTTTTTTAAACCTGTTCCTTAATATTGATGGTGACCATATTTTTAAGTCAAAAATCAAGACATACAGTCTGACAAAAAATATTCTTTGCACAAAGACCAATTAAAAGTATAAATATATGTGTGTATTATGCATAATACATACATATACATATATATATACTAGATAGATATCTAGTATCCTTATCTCATTCAGACTGGAAGAAAAATTGCTATGTTATGGGTCTAACCACAAGGTCCTTCAGTATGGAAGATTAATTTTTCTGACCTAAGCTGGATTGGCCCTCTTAGGCAGCCTGGTGGCCAGGGACTACTCAGGGGCTCACTGTATTGATACAAGATGTCTTGAAAACACCTGATCAATTTTACCCTTCCTTGGGCTCGGAATTCAAGGATCCATTAGGTTCAGCATTCTCAGCAGCAAGGACTACAGGCATGTGCCATCATACCCAGCTAAAAGCACACCTAAAAATCAATGATTTGTTAAATATTTAATTCATTTATTTTCAGTTTTCAACATTCACTTTCATAAGTTTCAAATTTTCTCCTCTTCCCTACCTCACAAAGATGGCATGCAGTCCAATATGGGCTCTACACATACATTCCTATTAAACACCTTAGTCATGTTGCATAGAATTATAACAAATGGGATAAACCATGAAAAAGAAAATAAAACAAAAGAGAAAATAGTCTACTTCACTCTGCAATCCAACTCCATAGTTGTTTCTTTGGATACGGATGGCATTTTCCATCATGAGTACTTTGGAAAAGTTTTAGGTCATTACAGAGCCAAGAAGGGCTAAGTCTATTACAAACAGTCCTCAAACACTGTGACTGTTAACTGTGTACAATGTTCTCCTGGGCCTGCTCCCCTTCACTCAGCATCAGTTCATATAAGTCTTTCAAGGTTTCCGAAGTCTGCCTGCTCATCATTTCTTATAGCACAGTAGTATTCCATTACATTAACGTACACAACTTGTTCAGCTGTTCCCCAATTGATGGGCATCCCTTCGAGAATCGATATGTTTTGCTAACTGTACCTTTATATTACCCTTTTCTGTTCCTCATATGAAAATTAGCCCCTTTGTCGAATCTAGATTCTGTCCATCTTACAGCTAGAAAATATTTTAATGTCATGTAGACCTCATTTTTAGGTGAAAAGGCTAGAGAGATCATCACTTGTAAGGTCACACAACTAGTCAGTGACAAAATTGGTGCTAACCTTGGGTTCTTTCCTCTGTGTCACATTCTTTTTCAGACTTAGCTTTATAGTTTTGACCGGAAATGTACCTTCTGTTTTTTACTGGGATTCTTTAACCCTTAGCACAGTCTCTTGAACTAAACCACAGTGTCTCCTATCTTCACTGCTTTATCCCTGAATTCTTTAGCTTTGATTTACTAAGTGGAAGCATTCTGTTTTTTGTTTTCTTTCTTCCAATAATCCTGTCTCCTTTCCCCTGATATAGTCAACAAAGTAAAAGCAACTTCTCTGGGAGAAACATCAAACTTAATCCCAGGGATTTGGTTTACTTAAAGTGCTCCTCTAGAATTCATCTGTCTTTTATGAGTCAGAGTGCCTTGCTTGATGGCTGCTCTTACCTTTTGCAAAGCAGATTCTTTGAACAAATCTCTTAAGCACATCTTTCTGTTTGTCTCCTCCTTCACACGTGCTGCATAGGCTTTTCTCTTCTATGGCCCCTTTTACTTTCCTCCCTTCTTCTCATTTTAAAAATTATCTCTTACTTTCACTCTGCCATGGTTTTGTTTCTTTTTTTTCCCCTGGCTTCCCTCTTCTTCCAAGTTCCTATTTGCAGCAGATATTCACCATGCCTGTAACCAAGGCCAAAAGAAAAAATAGCACTCAGCATACCAAACTCCCACAGTTTGTTCCTTAAGCTTTAGCAGTTTTTCCACCTTTAGATTCATGACAAATGCCCACATCATGGTTTCACTGTCCTTCTCTGTCTCTTTTGTCTGCCTGCTTAAATTTCTTGCAACTGTTCTATCCCTTTCTAGGCTGGATGGTCTTACAGGTTTCTTCCCAATATTTCACCATTCTCACAGGTAATGTTCATTTAAGTCCATGAGTTAAGGGATGCATCATGTTATTGGGAAAAGGTGACTGGACTATCAACAGTAGAAATGAATTCAACCAATAACTGTCGGTTTAACGATGGGCAAACTAACTTCATGACTTCATTTTCATCTGTATAAGATCATCTTTGAACTGAATGGTAGAATTTTTATAATTTCTGCCAATTATAAAAATTCTACCACTCAGTTCAAAGATGATCTTAGAGATGAAAATGAGATTACAAAATTAGTGCATACATACACACACACACACACACACACACACACACACACACATACACAGATATATATCTGTGTTAACATCCTGCCTCAGACATATATTGACTAGATGACCCTGGGCAAGTCACAGCTCTTAGAGTTTTAGATAAATATCCGAAGGACAATTGCAGGGAATGTATGACACAGAGAGAGAATTTCCTCCTTCTATGAATTAAGTCCTAAATCTAGTCTCTATGTCTATTATAGATTTATATATTCCCTCCCAAATCTAAAGACTCCCCCACCTCCAAAAACTTAAAACAGCTTATCCCATACTGGTTGTCCATAAACAGAATGGCCTCTACTTTTAACTCCTTCCTTCAGCCTTTCTACTTCTTTGTCTCTTTGTAGTAGCCTTAATTTTTACCCTTTCTCCTGCCCTATTCTAATGCTATATATTTATCGTAATTTCTATTTTGCTGTACACCATACTGCCTTGGTCTCAATTTAACCAGTTCTTCAAAGCTTCTAGCTTGCTTCTGAGTTCATTTTCTTCCTTTTTTAACTCCTTTCTTCTTTCCACTTCTCAGGTTCCATGACATTCCCCATGCCATCCAAATCCTCCCTTCCCTCTCCTATTTTTCAGTAGACCTAGCTGGGAGCTTGTTGATCCCTCTTCTCTCCCTCTCTACTCTCTCCCCCCTTCTCTTTTTCTCTCTCTCAATTTCCGCAGATGTTTTTTTTCCTCTCCTGCTTCCTTTAAAGCAAGCCTGCCCTGTTTTCTTTCCTCTGCATGAGTGCTCTCTCTCCCCTCTCTCTGTGGTTCTCTTCCTGCATCACTTTTTCATCCTGAGTTACTTTGTTTTCCTTCTTTTCCCCCTGCTATGACCTGAAATCCATCTTCATTTCCCCACTTGTAGTCCCAAAGCACCTTTTAATGCCTTCCCCTGCTCACAGAACCCCAGGTGGTTTTCTTTTATTTTTAGCAGCTGTTAAAATCATAGCTGTTTCATTCCCCGCCCCTCCTGCTTTGCGCTGGTTCAGCTGTGCCTGCCTCCCTTTTTACTGTGAAATGGGCGTGGGCAGTTTTGGTAAATGTGTACTTCCTTGCCACAGAGGTTATATACCACCCCCTTTTGCAAGCAAGGGTTGCTGTGTCCTTGTACTCTATACAGAAAACTCTGCTCCTAATTACACGCTGCACTCAGATGATTTCTGGAGGCATTATAAATAGCCTGTCTTTGGCTGTCCCCTATCCCACCTACAATGACTGTCCCTAAGTGGAAAAGCACCTGGCAGGTGGCTAACACCACACACCTCCTTCCCATAACTGTTCCACACTTCTATTCTCCAATCCAAATCCTAAAATTCTCTGTAACTTTCCCTGAGGCTGCTAACTCTCTTTAAAGAGGTCATAATGTTTCCTTGGTTCAGAGCAATCAGAATGGTGAAGGGGGGTAATAGAGAACATGCCATAAGAAAATCATTGGGAGGAACTGGGGATTTTCCTCCTGGAGTACAGAAGATTTATAGAAAACATGATAGCTGTCTTCAAGTATGAGAAGCACGCTCATGTGCAGGAAGCATTGGACTAGATCACATCTGAGGATCCTTCCAACATGACATTTTGTCGTTTTTTTTTCATTCCTGAGGACAGTAAAGCATCTTTAGCCTTGGCAGGCTCAGTGAAAGAGATCACCCTAAAATTCTTCCGGCAAGTATCATCTTTTTTCCGCTGGGATCAAAATCTCAGTTTTATCTGCTAAGACTCATATCAATTTCTTTGTCATATCAAGTCTAAAAACATATCAAGTTCTTTGCTCACAAGCATGTGAAATTTCAGGGTCACCATGTATCATTTTGGTGGAATGGCTATATTCAGTCTTATTTAGTCTTGTCCTCAACATGAATGTTCCCTTCAATAGGTCCTCCTGGTGTCCTCCCCCAAAACTGCATAGGATTTTGTTTTTTTAATCCTTTGCCTTCTGTCATTCTTACAGTAGGTAAAACCAAAAAATGTAAGTAGCATCTCTCCATTTCCCTTTTCATGATGATCGTCTCCTTGCTATCATGCTCTCATCTCCTCAACTTAATTGGTGTGTTTCTCTCCTAAAGAATTAAATGGTCAACAATTGATAGTGATTGCACACCCCCAACACCTGAGAAGGCTTGCATGTGCAAACTCCGTAGTTCAGCTACTGTCCCTGTACTTGGTTCTCTTTCTCCTTTTCCTTTTTCTTTTTTTTTGTTCTGCATGACTTTATATCAAGAGTCATAACGAAAGTGAGGCAAATGAGTCTCTTGACTAGGGTGTGCCAACTAGAAGGATGAAGAAAAAAGAGATAAAATACGAAGTTTCTATTTTAAGTGTTAACATGCCTTTGTCTTTCTTCAAGTCCTACCTAAAATCCCGCCTTGTGCCAGAACACTTTCCTGATTTTTATTAAGTCTGCTGCTGATGGTTTCCAAATTATGCTATGTATAGGTTGTTTGAACACAGTAGCCTGTGCGTTGTCTCTTCTGTGAGATCCTGAAGTGTAGAACCTATTGTTCACCTGTCTTTGTATCTCCAGTATTTGCATGTAGTAGACACTTACTAAATGTGCATTGACTGAATGACTGGGATGGTGGAAGGAGGAAAGCATACAATTTTATATTCTTGCCTCATGGACAAATTGATCAGTTACATCGATTTTTTTTTTTTGCCACAGTATGTTTTGTCTCCCTGTCTATATGAACTGTTCCAGCAAATTCTATATTATCTCTCCTTCTAGTAACATACAACCATATCTCTTACAGGCAGAACTCTCTTGATGTGTGTAACAACCTTATCTGATAGTGTGGGCATCTATTAGCATTCTTCCCATTTTATAGATGGATAACTTGAGGCATACAGTGCCTTCTCTCTGATCTTATAACTGTCTTACGTTAGAATGAGGATAGCTTCAGGATTTCATTCTATCTACTACATCACGCTGCCTGAATAACACAATGAAGTCTCTCTTATTACACAAAGGATACCAATATCCCACCCCCTTCCAAATATATATTCATTCTGAAACAAGAATTCCTTTCGACATTTTTCAAGTGAGAAGTCAATTTATGAGACATTGACCACTAGAACTACTGAATTGTGGAACCAATGAAAAACTGAAGGAACAATTTAGCTTTGATCCTATGAGAGCATGCTTTTTTTTTCCCTTTACATTTTTTTCCTCTTTATTTGTCTTTATATTCTACTTTGCCCTTGAATGATTCCCTTGTCTATTTCATACTGCCTTCCCTGTTGGATCCTATAATTTCTTTCTTCTTTCAGAGCTGGGAAACCTCTTGCTGATTTCCTTTGGTTTAACTCTCTGCAGCTTAAAAGGATGGTTGGCTGCCTTTCTCCTTTGTAGTTTGGTGGAGTTTATTGTTTAAAACCAGGGTTTTGACAAAGAAATCTCAGCAGGTCATACAACACCTTAATCTCCATACCTATACAGAGTTTAAAATGGCCTAGAATAAGAGAAAGCCAGGTTACAAAGGCCAGGAGTGAGTATTCTATAGCTATATATTTTTTTTAAATCTTATTTTCTGCTGGGAAAATGAAATTCCTGATTTTTCAGTTTAGAAGCGATTAATCATAAACATTTGCACACTGTCTGACTTTGTCTTTTCTTCTTATGCACTGCTTGCTTTTGCCTCATTTATGCCTCTTGCCCTTTAGCTAACCCTGTTTTTTTTTTCCTTATTTTCCTTTTGTTGCTTTTCCCCTATGTACTTCATGGTTTCACTCGCTTCTGAAATTTTTTTTTTACCTGAAAATTATCTTCCAAAATCTTGCCTTTTTTTATTGGGCACTGGTCCCAATAAGTCATAGTGGATTGATGGGGTGTCTGACACCATGGGAAATCTTTCTAATTGATCTGGTTGTGTTAGCGTACATTTTCTCCTGCTGCTCGTGTCCTCCTCCTGTACCCACTGAGGCCGACTGTGAAGCTAAGATAATCAGCATATCTAAGCACTCCCACTCCTTTCAGGGGAATCCCAATACCTTCACATACACCTTGTTCCATTTTCCTTTCCAAGATCATGAGAAATCAGTGAATGAAAATGTTCAGGAAGAATCTGAGAACGATTTATACAACAATAATATCGTAAAGACAAACAACTTTGAAAGATTCTGGACAGCTGATCAACATAGTGACAAACCAAAATTCACAAGGATTTAAAGAGTGAAACATGCTGCTCACCTCTGAGGGAACTCAGAGTTCATATTAAGGCATACCTTTTTGTGGACATGGCCAATGATGGAACTTGTTTTGTTTATCTATATAGGTTGGTGATAGGATTTTTGTTTTTCTTGCTTTATGAAGGGACTGGTAGTGGAGGAGGTAGAAAGGAGAGAATGCAGACTTGAAAAAAAAATAAAATTGATTTTTCATTCACCCTAGTTCTTATCCACATAACTTAATTCTAATTAATTATACACTCTGGACTCTTTCTACCTTGGCCCCATTTTATCCTTTTACACCTTTATCCTGTCTCTTACCTCCTGCTTTATTTGAGAGTTTTAAAATGTCTTTCCGTATTAGAAGATAAGCTCCTTGAGGGCAAAGACTGCCTTTATTTCTGCTTATATGTATATTCATAGCATAGTACTAGCCCAGTACATAGAATATGGTAACATTTAATTAATAAATTCTCCTTTACAGCATGATTGGATATGGAACGTTATCTATATTTCTTCTATTTCACAATATAAGGCTAATGCCAAATGCATTAGAAGGGAATTTTTAAAAACTTTTTCGCAATGCTACATGTGTAGTTCGTAGGTAGTAAATTAAAAATTAAAAAAAATTTTTTTAAATACCAGTAAAAGAAAAAAAAAACACTGAATTCAAATGACCTTTTTGAGTTGAATCCTCTGTGCCTATACAGAAGCAGCAAGTTGTAGTGAATTGACAGCCATCCATAGACTCAGAAAGATCTGAGTTCAAGTCCAGTCTCTCTTCCTTTAATCTCTCAGCACCCCTAGGCAGCTTTAAATTGCTGAACAGTTGCCAGTTTATACTAGTAAAGGGAATTTCCTCACTGGGAGTTTCTCTATACCAGTGAAATCTCAGGTTCAGGTTAAACAAAATCTGTCTGATAAAGAATGTGTTAATCTTTTTCTAAGAAGGAAAATACTCAAATGCAACCTGTGACCCAGGACCTCCCAGACTTAGAGTTCACATGAATCAGGTTTCATCCTGATCCAGACGGGACAGTTTCTCTCTCTTTGGCTTATTCTCCAGCTTGGATTACTCCAGTAATATCTCCAAATATACAGATGTCTAGTGCCCATTGCTCATGACTATGTGGAGGATGAACTGACCTGCCAAACATTCAAATTCTACTGCAGAGATCATTTCATGAGCTAGGCACCTTGTTTGAATAACAAAAGTACTTTTGCTGAAAAAAACTATCTTATAGACATCTTATACAAGGCAAGCACTCAGAAGAAGCTAATATAAAATCTCAAGGTCTCTCTGAAGAACTTTGGAATTGATTGTGAGACACGAGAGACACCAGAAATGGTTAGAAAAGAAGATACTTCAACATAAAATAAACAAGTAATAATTGCACAAAGAAAAATAAACAGAAGAATAAAGGGGAAAGTATTTACCTCATCAGAGGGGAACTCTAATCTTAGAACAACTCCCAAGGCACATGGGACTTTGCCCACAAAAGATTTTGTTTTTATAGTTGCTGGAATTCAACATATCCTCAAGTGAGAAAAATGAAATTTCCAGATATAATAGAAAGTTAGGTGTGGTATAAGGGCAGCTTGGTTGTGCAGTGGATAGAGTGCCAGTCCTGAAGTTAGGAAGACTCATCTTGAGTTCAAATCTGGCCTTAGATACTTACTAGCTAAGTGACGCTGGGCACATCACTTTACTGTATTTGCCTTAGTTCCTCTTTTGTAAAAATGAGCTGGAGAAGGAAATAGGAAACCTGCATCTTTGCCAAGAAAACCCTAAATGGGATCACAAAGAGTCAGACACAACTGAAAATTGACCCGACAACAAGGTGGTATGGTAGATATAGTGCTAGTTGTGGAGTCAGAAAGACCTAAGTTGAATTTTCCCTCAGATGGGTAGTAGCCATGTAACCCCAGGCAAGTCACTTAATATCTTTCTGCTTCATTCAGTTTCATCTGTAAAAATCAGGGGGTTAAACTTGAGGATCTTTAAGATCCTTTTCATTTCTACACCTATGATCTGATAATAAGGAGCCTCTGGTGTTTCCTGAAGACTGGAGTGACATAGTCAACCCTGTGCTTCAAGAATGTGTCCTTTGGCAGTAATGGGGAGGATAGACTGGAGAGAAGACAGACCTGATAACAAGGTGACCAATGAAAAGACCACAAGTGACAGCTGAGAAACGCATTAACTAGGGAAGTAGTGATGTGATGGGAGAAAAAGCATATGGATTTAAGAGATGCTGAGATAGGATTGATAAGATCAGAGAATTGACCGAATATGTAAAGAGGGGAAAAGGGAGGAGTTGAGAATGACTTCAAGTCATCCACATGAAAACCCCTATGGGATACATATTCCTACAAGTATCAGGGTACTCTTGTCAGAAGCAGGGAATTTCAGAAATGTGAGTTTGGAAAAAAGATAATGAGTTCTATTTTGTATATGTTGAGTTTAGAAGCCTTTGTAATATTCAGCTTTAATCTCCTGTAGACAGTTGATGGTGTCAGAATGGATCTCAGGAGAGAGACTAGAGAGGGATACATTGATCTGGTCATCTTTTTGTAGGGATGATAATTGAACTCGTGGGAGCTGATGAGGTCACCCAGTGAGAGAATGCAGAGAGAGAAGAGGAGCCCTCAGGACAGTGTCTTGGGGGACACCCACATAATGGGTCTGATATGTACAATGATCTAAAAAAGGAAACTGAGGAGTGACCAGACCAGTAGTGAGAGCACCAGAAGAGTACATGTCACAAAAACCCAGGAAAGAGTATCATGGAGGAAAAGGAGTAGTCAATGGTGTCAAGGTGTACATAGGAGTCAAGAAGGTTGAGAACTGAAAAAAAAAGCCACCGGATTAGGCTATTAAGGGATCATTAGTAACTGGAGACAGCTGACTCAGATGAGTGATGAATTCAGAAGTCAAATTTAAAAGGACTGAGAAGTGAATGATAGAAAAGAAAGTGTGGGCAACAATTGGAGGCTGTTTTTTCTAGAATTTTGTTCTGTAAGGGAAGAGATCTAGATTGCTAGGTGGAGGGTATGCTGGTATGTGATGAGCACTTTTTTAAGTGGGGGACACTTGGATCCAGTCCATCGGTACTGGAGCTGACCAGTCTTTAAATTTTCAGCACAAGCATATAAACTTTGGAAATCTGCAAATGCTAAAAATCACGGCTTGATTTATTATTAAAATTTTGATTATCTAGATGTAAGAAAGTGATAGAGAAAATGGCAATGATGAAGGTTAAACATAAAACTTGAAGATGTTAACTTAAACATTAAAATTAAAAGTGTGTTAAATGTACATTTTTTCCCTGAGTCTTGGTTTCTCAGCATACCTCTGCATGGATGAATTTGTAGACAGCAGGGAATGAGCCAATATATGAGGAGAAACTGAAAACTAGTGAGAGAAAAAGAGACAGAGGCAGACATCCAAATATGCATAGAGAAAGCAGGACCCCTTCAGTGAAATGCTCTATTATTCTGAAATAGAGACTTGACCTAGCTTATGGGTTTTTCTTTTGACTGTACACTGCAGAATAAGCAAGACACTTGAGTATTTTAAATTAGAATATAACTAGTGTAAACCTGAATTTTAGTCCTTCACATCTATACTGTAGAGGTATTTAAGCTGCATAATGAGCAATAGTTATAATGCTACTTTTAAAGAAAGGTCACCAAATGCTATCCTGTTCTTTTTATCCTGTTTAAATTAAAACAAGGGCAGCTAGATGGCACAGTGGATAAAGTGCCAGGCTTGGAGCTAGGAAGTCTCGTATCCCGGAGTTCAAATCTGACCTCAGATACCTACTAGTTTTATGTGATGCGGAGGAAGGCACTTAACCCTGTTTGCCTCAGTCTCCTCATCTGTAAAATGAGTTGGAGAAGGAATGACAAACTACTCCAGTATCTTTACCAAGAAAACCCCAAGGGGGGGTCATAAAGAATCCGAAATGACTGAACAGCAAGCACAACCAAGTGCCATGCTACTCCATCTTCAGTGGTATTTTATCTTTCCTGTTTAATTTAAAACACCTAACCTACTTGATATTTTTTTATAGCTATCTAAGAGCAGAATGTTCACCTTTGATTCATTAATGCAGTGGAAATAGTATGAATATGTTTCCCTCATGGGACATATCAGACATTTGCAATACAACAAGCAATGAAATCCTTTATATTGCCTGGTCCCCAGGTACTTCATTCACTCTTGCCTTTCTTTTACTGCCACTGTTATAAACAAGTTTTTCAGATGGGAGGAATGGGTCTTACCCTTACCTCATCATCTGATATACTTTGAAATGCTCTATGCTATAGTTAATGCAAATACTGCCTCCTCCTACCCTAAGTTCTTCCCTCCTCTCTCCCTGCCTCAAAATTGTTTTGGGAAAAGAACTATGAGCGAATCAGACATTGACTCTTCAGTTAAGAGTTTAAAACCACTTAAAACATGTATCCCAATTGTTTCTTAATGATACCAATCTAAGTGATTTAAACCTTGTACTACCCTACATTAGGGGACTTGAAAGATAATGCTTAAAAAGCAAAGCAGCTAGGGTTATTCTTTATGACTTCTTTCAATCATTTAAATTATCTGTAACTTTGTTGGGATATTGATCATTAACCTTCTGGAGCCAGCAGGTCTGAGTGACTGTCATTTAACTTGGGAGCAGGGGTAGAAAATCCACATAAATATCTTAAAATATCAATTTTTGATTTCCTTTTTTTTAACTATAGATGCTTTTCTAGACCTTCTACACCTACATTTTAAATGTCTGGTTTCTCCTCACCCCCCCAAACCCCACCCCACCAAAAAAACCACAGAGAAAAGGTAATGTGTTCTAAGAGGCAATATCCTTTAGTCATCTTGTTCTCTAAACCACAATCATAATTTTTTTCTCAAGAATATTGAACTGAACAGGAGCATTTCTCTCAGTGTTTCTCTCTCTGTCTCCATCTTTGTATTTGTGTCTCTTTCTGTCTCTTTCTCTCTGTCTTGCTTTCTCTGTTTCTTTCTCATTAATAGAAAAGAAAGCAACAAGGATGCGACATTATTAAACAATTTGAAGTATGGTAAAGTATGCTGTAGAGGAGTCTCTCTCCTGTGATTTTGTATTTGTTAGAATTAGAATAATTCTCTTTTTTTGCCTTCAAAGACTCTTTCAAGAGATATTCAGGATGGGATGCATATTTGGTTGATTCTCCTTTCGCGCCTGTGTCTTTATGCCCAAACAGAGGGAAAAAGAGATCAGCAGCCCATGGCAACTATGCTGCTCCCAAAAGAGAAGGATAACCACTCTCCCCCTGTGAGTTTATATCCCCAGCTGAGCAGAGCCCATAGCAGGGATTCCTCCAGCTGTGCTCTGCAAGACCCTAGGCCCCATTTGTCCTATAGCCACAGGCCTTTTTAACTGAGAAGCCTGGAGAGCAGATGGCTACAGTACCTTGGGGATGGCCAAAAAAAAAAAAAAAGAGGAGGTGCTGAGATAATTTTTTTCCTCACCTCCTGGATCACCTTACTAAGAACACAAAGGAAATTCTCATGCATTTCTAGCCAAACTTCCTTGTGATATGCTTGCTAGATGTCAAGCAGAACTAGTAAGAATTGAACTCAAAAAGTTGAATTGGGAAAACATAAAAGAAAATCTTCACTCTGAATAAAAAATATTAA
This sequence comes from Potorous gilbertii, assembly GCA_028658325.1. NCBI lineage: Eukaryota > Metazoa > Chordata > Mammalia > Diprotodontia > Potoroidae > Potorous > Potorous gilbertii. The sequence goes on along the minus strand of CM053771.1, from coordinate 188,453,707 downwards.
GCTGTCATCTACCACAACTTGTTCATACTTATGCCCTAGGACATATATCATTGTTGTATATTTGAAAAGAATAGCAAATTCTGCATAGTAAATTTGCAGTTTCATGTGCAATCATCTTTTATTGTACTATGTTATGGAAATGCTTGTTTCATTCTATAAATTAAAAAATAAAATATTAAGCTGTCTTCCCTCAGATAATCAGTTGCTTAATATTTGTGTTCTTTAAAAGTGTATGTTTTATCCCCAGAGGTCCTTCTTTCACTGAGACCACTCATAACTCCCTCATCCCTTAATAGATGACTTCATGAGTTATTTTAATGACTATAAACCTTACATATCATTAATTTTCATGCTTACTAAAGTGGAATTCTAGGATCTTAGAGGTCATCTATCTTGAGTATGTCCTTTATTTCATAATTGAATAAACTGAAACCCAAAGAAAAGTCATACACTGAATCATTGGCAGTACCAGAAATAAGGTTTAGTCTTTTGGACTCCCAGTTCAGGATTTTTGTGGAGCAACCAGAATAGATGTTCGGTTTGTTTTTCAAAATTCCCCAGTTCAGTCAATGAATCAATAAGCATTTATTAAGGGCTTCTTTTGTGTCCAGCACTGTGCTAACTAACTGCTGGAGATACAAGTACAAAGAGCGAGCTACTTTCTATAGATAAGGACTTATACATTAATGGGGAGACATACACATATGAATATATGCAGCATAAATGTAAGGTGAATCAATATAAATATACATAATGTACTTAATTATAAGGTGGTTTTGGAAGAAGTATACTAGCATTGGGAGTGTGGGGTGGAGATCAAGAACAGCCTCCAGTGCTTAAGCTTTGTCTTAAAGGATGTTGTCACCAGCTGATGTAGTACTTGCCAACTTCTATTAACCTTAGAGCACAAAGTTAATGGGCCTTAAAGGCTTAATTGCCCATACAGGGACAAAAAGAGACTATATTTAGGGTGTATGTCATTAATAGGATTTAGAATCAAAAAGGCCCTGACAGACTAGAATATCTAGTTTTAACAACTTCATTTTACAGATTAATAAACTGATCCAGTGAAATTAAATGACTTGCTGAAGTATCCATTAAATAAGTGGATACAGGTCTTCTGACCTTGAAGTCAGTGCCCTTTCTTCTACTCTAACCTCAAAATAATCCCAGGATTTCCAACTTGGAAGACATGTCAAAAGTCATCTTGTCTGACCAGAACTTAGAAAAATGATCCCTCCTACCACATAACTAACAAGTAGTGGTCATGCAGGCTTTGCTTAAACACCTCAGATGAGGAGAAACCCACTACTGCTGATTCAGCCCATTCCACTTTTGGACAGCGTCTCATTGTTAAGGAGATTTCCTGATATCCAGCATAGTTTGCTTCTTTGCAATTTCCACACATTGTTATTAATTCTATCCTCTGGGAATACTAGGAATAATACCTCTTGTCTCTTGACAGACTTTCAAGTACTTGAAGATGACAGGTAAAATGTCCTTCTAAATCTTCTCTTTAAATACCCTCAGTTTCTTCAGGTGTTCCTCATGTACTTGAATGTACATAAAAAGAACGCAGGAAAAATAGACAGGATAATTAATCCCTAGAGGGCATGAGTTTTAAAAGACAAGAAACTCTGGGAAATTATGGAATATTTATTGTTTTTTCACAAATAGTACTGGTGCCCAGATACAAACTTCAGATACGGTCTGGAGACAAAGTCCTAGACAAAGTGATCTATTCAGATGGTTGAAAGTCTTGTGAATATTTTTAGAGATGTTATTTTCTAGGTTAATTGGCTAATTGAATAAGAGCCAGGAATCTTCAACCATTCATAAAAGAGTGTTATTGACAGGATATTTCTTTGAATGAATGATTATTTATATCTTTGTGCTATTGTCTCTGAAGAGACAATGAACTCAATTCCATTTAATTCCACCAACCTTTATTTAGTAGCTACTATGTGCAAGGGTCTGTGTATAAAGATAAATAGAAGGCAGCATCTTCTCAAAGTGTACCCAGCTGCAGGATCATAGTGTCATAGACAGACCTAGAAGGAACTTTACAAGAAATCTAGTCCAATACCCCTATTTTACAGATGAGGAAATAGGCCCATAGGTATAAAGTGACTTATTCTAGATTACACAAGACAGCCTTGAGGAAGAGTTGGTTTTTGAATCCAACTTTAAACCTTATGGAGGGAACCCTGAGCTCCCTCCACTGGGTGGACATGATGAAGTCCATTAATTTTAATGAGCCTGTTTTCTTATCTGTAAAATTAGGCCTGGGTAGCATGGTGGATAGAGGCAGGCAGTCAATCAAAAAGCATTTATTGAGCACTTACTCTATACCAAGCACTGTGCTAAGAGTTGGGGATATCACTGGACAACCAGTGCAAGGGCTCAGAGATGGGAGAAGGAATACTTAAGCCTGAGGAAGAGGAAGGAATCCAATTTGTTTGGAAGGTGGTGTGAATCAAAGGGAGTGAGATGTCATGACCTTGGAAAATTGTGAAGGGTTTTAGCTGCCAACAAGAGGATTTTTAACTTGATCCAAAAAATAATAGGAAGTGATTGATCGAGGCTGACTGAATTAGGGAGTGAGACCTCTGCTTTAGGAAAACCATTTTGTCAGGAAACCAGAATCTATAATCAGCCTCTGATCTTTAGAAGTTGTGTAACACAACGACTCATCTTTACTTAGTGTTTTATGGTTTGTCACACATTTTTCTCACCTGCAACATAGGTAGTACAAATCCTATTCTCACTGTTTTACAGGTATAAGTGACATTTTTCCAGTATCACCCAAGTTAGTGAGCGAGGCTGAATGTGAACCAGGCTAGCACTTCTTATTCTAATGCGCTTTCTCAACATCCTCATCTATGAAATAGAGATCATAATACTTATACCATTCACCAACTTCACATAGTGCTTAGAGGGAAAAAGACTTTGTAAAATAGAACTGATATATAGAAGTATGTTTGGAATGATTTTACATATGTTTGTGTGTGTATAATACATGTATATGTATTTGTGTCTAATGGTAGCTATCTCTGGGAGGGAGGTAAGGAAAGAAAAGAAATGTATAAAAAAAGAAATGATAACTTACATATTTAAAAGGAATAGCAAGTTGTACATAATAGATTTGCAGTTTCATGTGCAATCATTTTGATTATACTATATTATGGAAAATTTGTTTTATTCCATAAATTAAAAAAAATAATTTTTTTTTAAAAAACAAATTTTTAAGATTATAAGTTATAGAAGAGTTAGTTAATTGATTTAAAGAGTCTCCATATTGGGATCCCACATAATTTGGGACCCTAAATAGAAAATTTTTGCTTGTATTCTGGTGAGATGGTTAAAACTCATCTGGTGCATTGGATTGAATTCTGGATACCATATTTTAGGAAGGACATTGATTAGCTGGAGAATGTTCAGAGAGTGGTAAACAGGATGGTGAAGGTAGCTTCAGAGAATGTCAGATGAGGATCAGAAGAAGGAGGTGGGGTATTTACCTGGAGAAGAAAAGTTTAAGTGGAGACTTGATACCTACCTTCAAGAATCTGCCCGATAAGGAATTTGACCTATTCTACTTAACCTAAGAAGTATAACTAGAAGCAATGGGTCAAAATGATAGATTTAGACTAAACAAGGAAAAAATCCCCAACAATTAGTGATCTCTAAAAGCAGAACAGGCTGTCTTGGGTTGCTCTCATTTGAGGTCTTTAAATAAAAATTTGAAAATTGTATTTCTAGTTTATCATAGAAAGAATTATTTTTCAGACATAGACTGAAGTCTCTTTCAACCCTGAGTTTCTGCAGCTTCCATTCTTAGTGGTCAATGATTCGGGAGTTTTGCAGTGTCTATCTATTCCTCACAATTCAATGAACACTTAAGTATCTTCTGTGTTCAAAGCACTGTGGTAGTAGGTTCTGAGGCATACAAAGACAGAGTCCCTGCCTTCAAGGAGTTTATATTCTTACAGTTACACAAATAATTCGTAAATTATTAGTAAATGGAGAAAATTAGTAAATAAATTAGTAAAAAAAAATACTTATCAAAGAGTGGGTGATCATTTGTCAAGCATTTTGAAGAGAGGACATTCTTTTCCAGATACAGCTAGACTAGATAGCCCCTGATAATCTTTTAGCCCAGAAGCTCTGGAATTAACTAGACTCTATTAAGATATGGAAGAAGCCCATTATAGACATAGAGAGAGAGTACATAGAATACAGAGCTTTGAGTATGAGATTAAGGACCATTTGTCTAAAATATAGAGCATGTGAGGGGAACAATGTGAAATAAAATTGGAAAGATAGGCTTAGTCAAAACATGAGGAGCTTTAAGGGCCTGACTAAGGAGTTTGTATTTTCTCAAGAGGCAATAGGCAGCAGGGGAGTGATACGATCAGACTTGAGAAAGATTTTTTTTTAGCAGCTGAATGGAGGGTGATCAGGAAAGAGGGAGAGATTAGAAGCACAACAAGTTAGGAGGGTATTATAACAGCCTATGCACAAGGTGATAAGAGCCTGAATTCAGAGGCTATGAGAGTCAAAAAGAAGGGAATGAATGTGTAAGTAGAATCAATAAAATTCAGCCACTTATAATGTGATATGAGAGTTGGAGTAAGGAAAAAGGAAAACTCAAGGATGACTGCAAGATGGTGAACCTAGGTATCTAGAAGAGTGGTATCTTAACAATGACAGGGAATTTGGGGAGAAAGACTTGGACTCATAAGAGAAGATAAATGCATTCCATTTTGGACATGTGGATTTTCAATGAACCAGTCCATAGCCTTCTGGGGCTGAGAAGGTTTTATATCCACTCCCCTGAAGCTAGAATGAAAAGTATTAATACAGCTGGGTTTTCTCATTGAGGCTGGTCCCCACAGGGTGAAGAAGCACAGCTGAACCTCTGATCCTGCCTGGGGGCTTTATCACTATTTCCAGGTAACATTCTCCCAGGTTGGCCTTGCACAAAATATAATTAAAGAAGGAATTAGGAGTGTGGGACAAGCTGGTTTCTAGGAAACAGAAACCTCCACAGAAAAGTAAAACTCCAGACATGAATGCCTATCATACAACTAGCCATGAAGTCAGTATAGGATTTTGGTCTTATGAGCCAATTTGCAAGATAAAGAAGTTCACTGCTATCCTCTACATCCTCTAAGTATGAGTAAATAGGGAGGGATGAATGTACAAGTAACTGGTACAAAAGAGAATGATAAATTGTAAAGGAGAAGTTCCAGCAAAATGCTATGAGGAATTTATAGAAGAAGAGATCACTTTTACCTGGGGAATGAAGTTGGAGGAGTACATCAGGGGATGCTAAGTAGAACATGGTAGCATTGGAATTAAACCATGCCAAAACAATGAAAGAACATCAATAAATGGAATAGTGTGGAGTGGGGATAAGCCATTCTAAGGATAGAGAATGGCATGAACAAAGGCCAAAGTAGGGTGAAAAGCAGGGAACAAAGAGTTTGAATGGAGCATAGATTACATGAAAGGGATGAGATAAAACTGGATAGTTAAGAAATTAGGAGTTTTTGATGTTTTTTGAGTTGGAAAAGTAACATAACTATAGAGGCTGTGGTGTTGAAGTTGGATTAGAGGAAAGATCAACGCACAATGATTAACTAGATGGATGGATGGATGGATGGATAGATAATAGAAGATGATAGAACAAAATATGTAAGTTCTAGCTATATGACAGGATCTGTGTGTGATGTTTAAAAGTTCTGGAGATATAGTTTCTTGGTAATTTATCATTTTATTAATAAAGCTAGTGTGGTTATTAATAAAAAGAACATGGTGATGGACTCACAGTTTATATGCCCTTGAAAGAGCAGGTGTTTCTGAGGGAGGCAATCAACTCAAATTGGTTAACAATTAACAAGAGAATGGATATTATAATGAGAGGTGGGCTATTTTGCAATGGGAGATTTGAGGTACATCATTTGGATCACCCAAGTCATGGTCAAAGAGACTTATCAATATATTTATCAAAGAGGGAATCCACTTCTACCACAGACCTGTCTGACCAAACCCACTGAACAGGAATTCATCAATTCTCTCAGCCCTGTTGAGTAAATCTTTGAGAAAGGTTTCCCACACGTTGATTTCTGGATGAGAAAAGGGAAAAATTCTTGGTCCTGATTCAATAATTAGTTATTAATACTTGAGAAATAAAAATTTCTCTTATATCCTACTCACAGGAATATAAATAAAAAACAAGCACGATAATCCTTGCCTGCAAGGAGTTTATTTGCTAATGAAGGAAGGCAAAAGCAAACAAACAAAAAGTTGTTAAAGAGATAAAGAGGTTAAAAGGGAAAGTGTGTGATGATCTTTGTTGTTGATTTGCCGGATGGGAAAAGAGGAAAGCTCACCTGTGTGAGTCCAGGGACTCTGTGTGGGGTCTGAGGTAGGGGAGAGGAGGAGGAAGAGGAGATGGATGGGGATATTGGTCATATTGCAGACAGCATGGTGATGAGATGGCCAGAAAGAGGAATTATGAAGTTATTCCAATAATCTAGACTTAAAAAAAATGAGGCCATGAACTAGAGCCAAGTAGAGAGAACATTAAGTAGGTAGGATCTAAAAAACATGAATGAGACAGAAGTCTCACCAGATGACCTCAGGGTAACTTGGAACTTTGGGTTGGAAAATAGGTTCACTTGTTAACTAGTTTAAATTTAAAGTTCTAGTGGGACAATCCAGGTGGAGCCATCAGAAAAACTACTGGAAATAAAGGACTTGAGCTCTTAGGAAGAATTGGGAAAAGAGATATTTGATTTAGGAGTCATCAGCATAGCTAGAGGCAATAATTAAATCCATAATAGTGAATAAAATCAGAGAAAGAGTAGAGAGGAAAGATAAGAGAGCATAGGAGAGAATCTTTCAGAACATAAGAGGACATGTACATTGAGATTTTTTTTTCTTGCCTCAGACCTCGAAATCTAGACGGAACAGATCATGTTTCATTCCAACCAAATAACTTCCAAGACACCAGGGTCCAGCCGGTGTGATCATCTGGCCATTTCACGTGTATTCCATTCCCCATCCAAGCACCCATCCATTTCTTAATCAGGGGACTGTAATGATTCCAATTCAACATTACCGCTGCTCCTTGAAATGGTGTGCCAGTCTCCTGTCCTGTGCCTCAACTCACAATCCTTGTGACTGCCTATGCAAAGCTCCCTTCTCTGGCCATCATTCTCCAATATGTCATATTCCCCTAGTAGAATATATATATCCTCCTTGGAGGCAAGAATTGTCTCACTTTTGTATGTGTGCCCCTAGCACAGTGCCTGGCATGAAGTAGATAACGTACTTATTGATTGACTAATTAATGGAGATAGATTTTTGTTTATCCAATATACATTCTCTCATTTGGTCTTCTTAATGATAAACTGGTAAGTATACTTTGTTCATTTTCTGAATTGATACTTTTGATATTTATATTTGGGCTTATAAATAATGGAATTATGAAAAAAACCCATGTTTAAAAATGTCATATTTAAAGATAAATCAGTATGGTAATGACATTCGAGATTTTAAATAATGGCTTGATTATGACAGAAGAATATTTCAATTCTTGACAACACTGAAAAGAATTTTGGTCAATCAGGTTTAGAGAGTACCTCCAACGATATAGAAGTCCTGGGATATGTGTTCAAGGGCTCTGTGGTAAGCAACAACATAGAATGAATGATGCCAAATATGAGTGAGTGAATAAATGACAAAATGAAATGTAAAGATATTGGTTATTTCCATGAAGATAACCATCAGCCAAAGGGTAATTAGAGTATTTCATTGATTCATAAATTATAAGAAATATCATATGACTCATAGCAAATGGAAATACTTGGGTAAAATGTGACTAATATTCAGTCCCCTAAGAAGGAAATACCATGATTACCAAGAACTTGAGAGAGAACAACAAGTTACTGGAATACAGAGCACACCAAATACCCCTCATGTTCTATTAAGGAACTGTGATCACATTAGAATATTTGTCATTAACTAGAACTAGAGTTTCAAGAACTTCAGGATCTATTCAGGAAAACATTAAATGTGACTGAGTTAAAGTAGAAAAACTAAAAAAAACTGTCATCTAAAAATTTTCACAGGATGTCCACAAATCTCTTGTACGAATCTTGATAAAAGTGAACTTCTAATTATTTGTATGCTGTAGTCATGAGATATTTCAGTGGTAATATCCTGAATCATATGAAATACATATTATTGAGGCAGGCAAACCAGCCTAGTTGAAATAAATGGAAAAGGGAGGGAAGGTGTATTCACATTATTATTGCTATGTGCTAAGGACTCTGCTAAATGCTTTGCAAATATTATAATACACCCCGGAAGGCAGGTACTTGTTATTTATTCTTTACAAATATCAAAACATCCCTGGGAAATAGATACTGATATTATCCCCATTTTACTCATGAAGAAACTGAGGCAGACAGGTTTAAGTGACTTGCCCAGAGTCATTCAGATGGTAAATGCCTAAGGTCAGTTTTTAACTTTATTCCTGGCTAGGTCCAGTATTCTATCCACTGCACCATTTAGCAGAAAGGTACCCTGAGGGAAAAGCAAGGAGATATTATATACTAAGAGAGTGAAAACTATTAACCCTTTGACCAGCACTTTCCGTCATCACTATACACTGGGCTGATGCCCCACAAGGACAGTGGAATCTTTCCATCAAACTTGCAGTTGAAACCTTCTGTATAGGTTTTTTCCTCTAGTAGAATGTGAGTTACTTGAGAGCAGGGACTGTCTATACTTTTCCATTTATATTCTCAGATTCTTAGGACAATATTTTACATGTCATAATAAATCTTTTTCATTTATTAATTTGGTGAACATTAATATCAGACATATTAAAATACTTATTTCTGTGGGATGGTGGAAAGATTGCTGACTTTGGATCAGGATAGATCTTGGGTCAAATTTTGCACTTTCTAGCTTATACTTATAGACAAATAATGTAAGCCTTTTTCAGCCTCAGTTTACTCATCTGTAAAGTGGGAATAATAATTCTTATAGTAACTATACGGTTTTTGTGAAAACTGAAAAAATAGTATCTATAAAGGACTTTGCAAATCATAAAGAACCATAGGAATGTCAGTTAATATTATCATAATGTCCACCATCCCTGAAATATCCTCATTAAACAGCAACTATTCTTCACTTAAGAAGTCAGAAAATAAATAGTTGTGAGTTTCATTGTATTTTTAATGAGTCCTTTGAAGAGGAATTTTCTGTCCCTCACAGACTGACCAAGTGGCAAATATTAATAAATGTTAATTAAATTGAATTGTGATCTAGTTGGCTTATGGTACTTGAAAGTGGTACTGGCCATATAATTTGGACAAATAGAAATCCCATCATTTTCTCCATCAAAAAAATTTCAGTTCCCAATAAGATCATCTGTCTCATGCATTTAAATATATTCACACTATATAATATATTCTCAAGAAACTTTCCATATAAAGGATATTGTAGACAACAATTTACTACTGGAAGATCAGTAGAACTGTGTATACAACAGTTTATTGAGGCAGAGGAATGGTTCAAGGATTCTGCTGACAGTTTGGGAAATTAATGAGATTAATGGAGAAAGCTTCCCTGAAGAGATGAACTTGTAACACATCATTGGGTAAAATGAGGAGGGAAGTATTCATGCATACATATTAAACAGTTTGTGTAAAAGATTTAGAGACAAGAGTGATCAGTTCTAAGTAACATAAAATAAACTAGAGTGGAAATGGTTCTAAAAGATCATTTATGAATCCATTGGATCTTGGAATGAATTTTTCAATAGAAACTATGATACAAAAATAAAAGAATTTTATAAAGGGTTAGATACCCAGACCATGAACATTTATAAAAGCTGAAATGTAGCAGAATTTTGTACTTAAGAGGTTGATTCTACAGTAAAAGTGGGAGAAGATGGGAAAATATTTCCTTATCTCTTTATAAGTACAGGAGCAACCCTAAATGAAATATTGGAATGGTAAAGTTTGTGTTTTTACAGCCTGTATGTATCTTCCATCTCCTCTTCCATTTTAAGCTTCTCTCATGTGCCCCCAATGTATCCCATAAAATGCCCTCAAAGTACATACCTTCCTACCCCACCCCTCAAAGCTCCTGATATATGTGACATCAGGTAATAGTTAGATGAAAAGCTATCTAATTGAACTCATTTAGATTAGTGTATAAGTGTCTAATACCCCAGAAAGAGTTTTGAGTCCATCAGGATTTGGAAGGTGCTATTTGTTCACTGTAGAATTTCAGACATGATAACAAAGTGAAATGAAAAAAAATTTCAAGCAGTGTGGATGAACATATTTTTTATCTCATTCTTTGAACTTCTATTCCAAGTGCTTAGTACACAGTGCCTGGCACTTTGTAGGTACTTAAATATTGGTTAATGAATGGATTGGAGGAATAGCCATGTAGACATCTCTTTCTGAGGGGCTGCCTCAAAGATTAGTTCCTCTAAGCAAGTCTTGGTTTTCCTCCAATCCTCCAAAAATCTTTCCCATTCTCCAAAAGTTATTTGTTTTTTCAGCTACTCTGTTGGTAGTGATAGAACTGATGTGAAAAGGGAAGAGTTGAAGGGAGACAGCTACCATTTTTATGGGTGAGCCATTTGACTGTTGAGCATTGTCTGTATGAGAAATAAGGTGAAGTCAGTCTATGGAGAAGTTTGAGAACGGTGGCCCTGAGCTTGTGTTTGATCCAGAGGATATCCAAAGAGAAAGGACTGGTGAATTGGGAACGGTTGGAAGGATAGGAAGTATTAGAATAAATAAGAGATAACCACAGAACTTTCCAAAAGACTTATTTTGGATGAAAAATGATCTGACAAAATTGTCTACTCTTATTCTGTTCAAGGCCTGACTTTATTCCAGAGAATATTGACTCTTCAATTATTAAGTGAGGAATCTTTTCTCTTCCTTCTTTCCATACACTTTCTCAGATCTGAACTTATGTTTGACTGTGATACAACAGTCCTCGTAGCCAACTGCCAACATTAAAGCAGGATGGAAAGAGGTAATTATATGTTAATAGGAACCATCACTGTGCTTTTAGAGGGATAACTAGGATGTGTATAATTTCCTATAATCCGTTTCCTTCTCTGCAATTTCCCTGTCTATTTATCCAGTAACTAACTTCTCTCTCAAACTCAGATCCCATATTTTCATTTGGTTGCCATACATTTCCATCTATAAGTCTCACAGATATCTCAAATCAAGCATATCCAAAACCAAACTTATGTTTTCCCCAAGCCCTTCCGTCCTCTAACCTTCCCCTTTTCCATTGATGGAACAACTATTCTTTCAGTTACCCAGGCTTGAAAATTCTTCCTTCTTTTTTGCCCTTTATATTCAGTCAGTTGCCATGCTTTGTTGACTGTACTTTCAAAACATTCCTTATATGATTCCCTTTTCTTTAGTCATATCATAACTACACTTGGAAAATACTACAGTAGCCTCCTTTTTGGTCTTTCTGCTTCCATTGTTGTGTCTCTTCAATCTGTCCCCAACATAGTTGCAAAAATTATATTTCTGAAGTGTAGGTATGCCTCTCTCTGTCTCTGTCTCTGTCTCTGTCTGTCTCTCTTTCTGTCTGTCTCTGTCTTTCTCTCTCTTTCTCTGTCTCTGTCTGTCTGTCTCTCTCTTTCTCTGTCTCTGTCTCTCTCTCTCATACACACACGCAGACGCAGACGCACACACACACACACACACACACACACGGAATAATCTTCAGTGGCTCTCTATTACCTCCAAGATAAAATATAAACTTCTTAACCATACATAGCCTAGATCTCTTACGGCTTTTAGATTTTGCTCATATAATTACTCCCCTCCTCGTGCTTTCTGTTCTGCTCAAGCTGTTCCTTAGACGTGGTACTTCATGTTCCGCTTACACAACTTTGCAGTAGTGTCTGGAATCCCTTCTGTAACCTTGCCTCCTCTCTCACAGTCTACAGCAGGCGCTGAACAATTGTTTACCAGCTGACTGAAATTACCCTGCCTTACGTGGCATATGCCCCATCCTCATTTGCCTCCTTGTGTCTGTGCTGCACTTCTTCAGTAGAATGTCAGAGACCTGAGAGAAGTTACTTATTTTATTTTTGCCTTCTCCTCCTCAGTGCCTAACACTATTTCATTAACATAGCAGATCTTAATGAAGAAGTATTTAATCAAATTTAATCGTTGAAGATTGTGAAGCTCCTGGTTTGCTAAAAGTTAGCATTCAGTGCCACCAAATCTCAGCACTGAAAGAAACTCCAGAGGCCAAGTAGTCTGACCTAGCCTTGAAAAAAGAAGCTTCTGAGACCTGCCAAGTGGTCATCTGGTCTGGGCTCTGTGATCCTTGGTGAAGAGGACCCTATCACCTCAGAACGCAGGCCTTTCCAATTTTGCTTTCATCATCATTATTGCTGTAGTTTTAGAAATTCTTTTCTTTACATCCAGCCTAAATGTACCCATTTGTAACTTCTGGGATCAGAGCTGTAGAGCTGGAAAGGCATTTTAAGGTCATTTAGTCTTGTTACCTTAGTTTTAGCTGCAAAGTGAAGCTTAGAGTGGTTCAGAGATGGGTACTATAGCTAATAAGTGACAGCGATGGGATGTGAACTCAGGTCTTCAGAATCCAAATTCAGCTCCTTTTCCATTGTACCATGCTGCTTCTGACTACGTCTAGGTCTACCCTGTTCTGTCAAGCAAATCCAATCCTGTCGTCCTTCTGCATGACTACCCTTCAAGTTCTTGCCTCACTATCAAGTGTTACACCCCTGCCTCTAAATCTTCTCTAGGCTAATCATCTCTAGAACCATTTTTGGTTTTTGCTGTTCAGTTGTTTTGAGTTGTGCCCGCCTCTGGGTAACCCATTTGGACCCCATTTTGTTGGCAAAAATACTATAGTAGTTTGCCATTTCCTTTTCCAACTCATTTTACAGATGAGGAAACTGAGACTAACAGGGTTAAGTGACTTTCCCCAGGGTTACATAGCTAATAAATATCTGAGGCCAGATTTGAACTCAGGAGATGAGTCTCCCTGACTCCAGGCTGGGCAATCTATCCAGATGCTTAGTACCATTACTGGATCCTCAAGTAAAAGCCTACATTGTTTACTTCATGGAGAAGTAAACTTCTTTTCAGTGAGACACTGATCACTATTGGAATAAAAGAAAGGGCTTTTTTTCTTTTACTAGGATGAAAGAAGATAATTAGATATGTAACCCTAATGTCAAAAATGTCTATGTCACAAAGAACCCAAGATAATTTGAGTTGTCACCTTTCTTTTCACTTGAGACCCAACCCAGAAATATGGGGTAATCTTTTAATTGTAGACTTACCCAATGTACTTGCAGTAGATCCATACTTGTAATTGTGCTGGTCATAGCAGACCAAAGACACTTTGTTATTAGGGAAAGAAGAAACAAAAGACATTATACACCCTATGGTAAGTAAATTATTGCCCATAGTTACCAACTGGGTATTCCCTAGTGTCACTTGTAATTAGACTGGCATCTTATTATGTCAAAACACTGTCTATTCTCCTTTTCAGTCCTTATACTACAGTTTCTATGTCAGTTTGAAGTGGTGCCTCCCCTTGGGGTTGAGGGTAGGGAAAAGAGGAGAAAGATGCCGGCACAGGTAGGATAGGCCATTTTTAATTTCTAATTTCAATGACTCTGTGACTTTCAAGTCCTATAATGACAAATTATCTAATAGACACATCTCTCTTGGCTTATTAAAGCCCAAATCTGTAGTCCTGGGTTTTCTTTTAGGTTGGACTAAACAATGATATTTTAACAGCAGGACTCTTTTGTTAATTGTTTCTAAACATTCACCTGACACTTCCTCCACAGGTGAATTCAAGTCATAGTTAATTTCTCCCTTATCTCTTGTTGTAGGGTTTCAGCTCTGTCATTAAAGCATGGGCAGATTGAGCTGAGATTGGCTGTGGTCCAGAGGCTGGATTGTTATTTTAGATATTCTGAAATACAGCATATAACAAGTGGTTTCTAATATAATAATTCTGCGTACCTTTGGAGAGCAGCGCTACAAATATACTGTTTTTTTGTTTGTGTGTATCTGTGTAAGGTGGCAGTTAGATGGCACAAGGATAGAGCACTGAACTTGGAGTCAGGAAGACATGAGTTCAAATGTGACCTCAGACACTTACTAGCTGTGTGAACCTGGGCAAGTCACTTAACCTGATTTGCCTTAGTTTCCTCATGCATGTAATGAACTGGAGAAGGAAATGGCAAGTCACTCTAGTATTTTTGCCAAGAAAACCCCAAATATTCCCCAATTGATAAATGGTCAAAGGATATGAACAGACAATTTTCAGGGGAAGAAATTAAAGATATCTATAATCATATGAAAAAGTGCTCTAAATCACTACTGATTAGAGAGATGCAAATCAAAACAACTCTGAGGTACCA
>CM053771.1:188408597-188438725 GCA_028658325.1 Potorous gilbertii | reverse complement strand
AGGAAAGTATATGTCGAACCTATACAAAATTGTATGCTGTCATAGGGAGGGAGGGGGGTGGGGGGGGTAGGTGTGGGGGTATAAAATCTTAATTTTAAGGAAGTGATTGTAGAACATTTATAAATAAATAAAACAAAAATTTAAAAAAAAAAAAAGAAAACCCCAAATAGTGTCACATAGAATCAAATACAACTGAAACAATTGAATAACAAGTGGTATATGTGTGTGTATATGTTTAAACAGTAGGTTTTATGCTAGTGGCATAGGTGTGGCATCTATGCTGTATTTCATCAGTATAGGGGACCATCAGATGAAGTGTCCATGAATTTTCTGCAATTTATAGATATACCTAGGGAAGTGGTTCTCAAACTTTCGGTCTCAAAATCCCTTTATGTACTTAAAAATTATTCATGACCCCAAAGAGTTTTGGTTATAGTTATCCATATTTACTGTGTTAGAAATTAAAATACATTTAAAAACTATCCACTTAAGGTAATAACCATAATTATGTTATGTTAACAACATATGTTAATAATGTTAATATATATAATATTTTAATGAAAAAATTACTATATTTTCCAAATTTAAAAAATTTATTGTGAAGTGTAGCATTATTTTGCATATTCTTGCAAATCTAATATCTAGACTAATAGAAGACAGCTAGATTCTTATGTTTACTTTTGTATTCACTTTGTTATAATGTCATTTTGCTTGAAGTATATGAGGTGACCTCACCTAGATACATAGTTGGGAAATGAAAGAATATAGACAAATAACATCTTGGTATTACTGTGAAAATCATTCTTATCTCACATCCTCAAAGGGTCTCTGAGACCTGAGAATCACAAGCTTAGAGCATTGAGAGATTAAGTGATTTGCCCAGGGTCACATACCCTATATAAGTCAGAGGTGGAATCTGAAACTGTCTTACTGACTTCAAAGCCTGCTCTCTATCCATTGTGCCATGATGCCTCAACATAGATGCCATAAGGAAAAATAGCTCACATATCTAGGGACTTTCCATGCACTTACTGTTTACTGATGTGTTGTTGCTTTTTTGTTATCTTTCTAAATAGTATAATAAGAAAGATACAAATATTGACCAAAAGGATATATAGGAGGAAAAAAGAACTTATATTTTTTCTTGTCCTTTTGAAAAGTATGTGGTTATGTGTAGGAAACCTGAGATATTTCAATTAATTCCTTCAGCCAAAAATATTCTTGAATGCATACCCTTTGCAAAGCACCATACTAGGCAGTTTGTCTCATTGGAAGTAATTCAGCTAATAAAGACTTAGCTAATGAGATGAGGAGAAAATTTGATGCAGCTGCCCAGAAAGCAGCAATACAGTGGAAAATAAGCTTAAAAGTTGTGCAGTTTTCTCCTCTATAAAGTCAGTTGGAATAGATGATCTGCCTCACTGTTTCCAGCTCTAAGAACTTTTGTGATTATGTGACTTTTCATCCTTAAAACAATTCACCACATTTTCTAATGACAGCAAGCAGAAGGTAACGTCTCAATAGCTTGAATATAAACTTCTCAAAAACAAAAATCTATCTCCTCTAAAATCTGGAGCCACAGATTTTCTTTTATAATGTAAATCTCCTATCACGTGGGAGTTGGTGATGTAACACTGAGTCATTAGATCATTTTCCTACACCCCCCTTTTTTTGTTTATTTAGTCTTTTAGTCAGGGTAAATATGGGCAAAGGTGGGAGGTGTACAAAGCAATTGAGCTTTGGTGTTCTGTAGCCCGGACAAAGTTTAGGAGCTCGATTTTTCACCCAGTGTTATTGTTTTACTACAATTGCTAAGCAGTCATGGAAAAGCTTCCTTTAAGTGATGTTGTGACCTGGATTACCATGATGTATTATGCTTGACAGGTCTATATTGTTGAACTCCATGAAATACTGTGTGGGAAACTCATCGAGCAGGTGGATAATCCTGTGAATCTTTCCAACAGGAGTGGTTCATGGTGGCATTGAGAATATGTTATAAACAAAAAAAGACAGCAAAATAGGTTAGTAGAGCTGAAGAAAAGCGTTGTCTCCTTCTGTCACTGTTTGAGAATTTTAATCAAATGGCTTGCCTCGTGCAGCTTTATCTTGCTCTGAGATATTCCATGTCCCCCCAATATTTCTCTGGTGGTGGTAATGAATTGCATTGCCCTCTTAGTTGTAAGAGGACGAGGAGTCTGCTGAGGAGCCATATGGTTCACATTTATTTTAATGTGTCTTTGACATCAGGAGAATTGCTGAGACAGCGGAGGAAAATGCTTACACTTTGGACTGCAGCCAGAACTGCGATTATTTATGTCTAGCAACTACTCCTTTTTTCAATAAAAAAGAGTGTTTGAGAAACATTATAGGCTTAAGATGTCACTCATATTGGGATTTTAATAAAACCAGGATGCATGTTTTATATTCTGGAAATAGATGTTACCTTAACTGCAGCAAAATTTTGCTTCTTATGCAGGGGGTTTAGGGTTGTGTTTTCATAAGCCTTTGTACATGTAGGAGAAATTAAGGAAGCAAACTAGGAAGTAGGTGGCACTTCTAATTTTCTCACACATAACCAAGGAACATTCCTTTTAGCAGCACTGAAAGAAATAATACCCTGCATATATAATGCCTCCCATCTGTGTATCTTAAGGCTCTTTATAAAAGTTAATTGTTTCTGGTAATGCTTCAGTGAGGTAGATGAACATTATTAAAATATCAATGGGGACATGGAGAAACAATTCACTGACAACTGGTATAGTGCCTCTTGAAGAGTAGTAAAAATGGAAATTGTTTAGACATTTAGGTGGTACAACCAATAGAGCGCTGGACCTTGAGTCAGGAAGACCTGCGTTTGAAATTAAATGTGACCTCAGACACTTAATAGTTATGTCACCCTGGGCAAGTCACCTATGTTTGCTTCACTTTCCTTATCTGTAAAATGGGAATAGTAATACACTTACCTACTAGGGTTGTTGTGAGGAACAAATGAGATAGGATTAGTAAAGTGCCTTGCATAGTGCCTGGAACATAATAAGTGCTATATAAATATTATTAAATATTTAAAATCATTTAAAAATTATTAAATATTATTATCGATTTTTAACAAATTGTTATTGGTTTTCAGATGTTTTGAAAAGGTAATATCTATGTGTTAAATTACTTTTTGTAATTTTTTTGAAATATAACATGCCAAGAGTTTTCATTTGGAAATCAGTTCCTACAATGAAAATGATTATGTGATGTATTAAGGCTAAAATAGAATCCTGAGATTATCTGGCAAATCTCAACTTTATCCAAAAACTATTAATTAATTTCAGACCATGAAAGAAAGTAAAAATGTTGTAGCTAAAAGGAATCTTGAAAGTCATCTAGTTCAAATCCCTAATTTTACAGATGAGGAAACTGAGGTCACACATCTAATGATTGAGATGTTACATTGTGTGGAAAATCTGAGGTTCAGTTCATGGATTTTAATAAATTGTTTAGTGACTGCTACTCCACAGAGGGTAGAGAAAATGATCACAAAACATGTCAGATACAGACTTTGGACCTGGAACCTTTGATGTATATAGTTCCATAGCTCAGTGGAAAGAAAAATACAGAAAGAAAATCATGGAAATAAAATAGGTATAAAAATTGGTAGCACACATTAATACTGTTTTTATTTCTTTTGCTGACGAATACACTTACTTTGAGGTGGTATGTTCTTTGAAGGAATGATCTTGTGAGTGACCATCTGAAACCAGTGAAAATAATATTGCTTGAAATCAAGACTAGAATTGGAATAACAACTAAACAGCCCACCTCATAGGATTGTTGGGAGTGCATACTCTATAAACCTTTAAGAGCTATGTCATTGTGCGTTATTTTTGTCTCGTTCTACCCGTCATGGTTAGTGTTTATTAGGACTTCTGATGCTATAAAGGTTTCTTCTGCAGTTATATTACTGTTTCAGTGAGACATCAGGTTTGACAGCCGTACTTAGTCAATTTGTTGCAGAGAGTAACATGATTCCATTGTCTGTCCTCACCTTGTGTTTGGAAATTTTTGCTTGGAAATTTGGCACTTGCTTTCATAGTACAAAGATGACAAGGTATGGTTCTTGTAAGCAGAGGAGACATTTAATGGAGATTACTTAAAGTAAAGAATAATCCTTAGTGAATAGCAATGTGAGAATGAAAAGAGCTTTCTTGGGAAAATAGTCACCTTTAATGAATTGATGATTTTATTAATTTTTTAATGGTATACTCAGTTTTCAAGGCTGAGAAGTTTAAAATGTATATCCATTATTGAAATGCAGTTTTCTTCATCTCTATACCATCCTGAGCAACAGATTACCGTTTTCTCCAACTGAAGGATTAAAATCTTCAACACATAATTGATCTCTAGGATAGTCTTGTAATATTAAATTCAGTTTTACTTGTGCACTGAGCTCTCTGGGCTTGTCTTGTGAGTTAGATTCTCTGCAGAGAGCAGGAGTCTTATAAATGAGAATCTCTTGCTGGCTTGTGAAAATGGAACAGACAGGCTGAATGGAAGGCAACGTGATGTGCATGTTCATATGCCAAAACAAAGCTCATGTCCCAGGAGTCATCTTTTTAATTATTTCCAATTCTTGCTTTGTTTTTTAGATTGAATGTGTTGTCTAATTGCATATCTTTTATGGAAGTTTCTATGCCTAAATGTATTCTTGTACAAGATAGTTTTTATCTTTCTACTTTTATCAAAATATACATGTATTAAAATAATAATCTAAACAAAGAAAATGCATTTTGAATTAGATCACTCAGGGGCTATTATGTACAAAAGACACAGCCACTTCAAGGGTAATTCACTATTAAGATACTCTCCTTATGAGGATGGACCATGTTAATGGCTAAATAGGCTATCAGATCTTCTCTGCCAAGTACAAGGTTAGTCTTTTCAACAGGACAGTATGACGGCTGGTGTTTGTGTGTGGATATATGCACATGTGTCTTATGTGATCTCAAATCTAGTATTTTATTATTTTTCATTGTGGATGTGGGAGGAAGAGTGCTGGGGAAACAGATCTATTTAGGCACAGTAAAAAATGTCTTACTACCATTTTTTTTTCATTTAGCATCCTCCTCTGCAGTAATGTTTATCTAATTTTGCTTCTTGTTTTGTTTTAAATGACATCTACACTTGGCAGCAAACAAACATTCTAACAAGGAACAAACTAGTATCCAAGGTTATGACAGAGAGCATCAGTGTCTTCAGCAAGAACCAGTTTGTACCCCTTCTGTTTTAAAACATTTGTTTCTCAAGTGTTGAGGGCAGCTGTTCAGATCAAAGGCCACTGATTGGCTAGACTTCGTTAGAGCTCCTTCTGTGCCATATTTTGAACACTCTCAGGCTTACTGTTTACACTTCATACAGAAAAGGAAAAAAAAACGTATTTTGAAGAAACCACATTGAGAGGAAACAGTTGTCTTTAATAGACTCGGGTTTGTCTTTAATAGACCCTTCTTTTTCTGATATGTAGGATTATTAAAGACACTTAAAAATTAGATTTTTCAAAACTGTGAGCAACACATTTGAAGTCATAAACATAAGACATTATCCAGATAAAGCTAATAGCTGGAAAGGCAATGGTCCATTTGAGTCTCCCCATCTCCCCAAAGAATATGGTCACATGTGAAAGATAAACAGCAGGACTCCCTTATGCAGTCGTTGAAGGTCCTTTTACTCATAACAGTTTATTAATTAATACTCAGGATAAATGTTTCCTTAATTTTTATATACCAAGCATTGTGCCAAGGACTAGAGACACAAATAAAAAGTTGGGATAGCCTTGCTCTCAATGACCTTACATTCAATTGGGGAAGATGGTGGGTAGCTAGGTGGCACAATGAATAGAGTTCAGTGAATAACGTCGGGAAGATTCTTCTTCCTGAGTTCAAATTTGGCCTCAGATACCTATTAGTTCCGTGACCCTGGGCAAGTCACTTAACCCTATTCACCTCAGATTTCTCTTTTCTAAGATGGGCTGAAGAAGGAAATAGCAAATCGCTGCTAAGAAAACCCCAAATAATGGAATCATGAAGAGTTGGATATGACTGAAAGGGGAGATGACATATAGGGAAATAATTGCTAGGAAAGGGAGTTTTGGTCTGGGAAATCACAGGGAGGGTGAGTTGAGCTATCGGGCAGTTAATTGACATGTACTTCCCAGAAGCAATGGTAGTATTGATCTGGTTTTGGTGCCCAGAGAAAGAAGCGGGAGTGGCAATAAAGGAAGATACACTCAAGATGGCAGATAAGATGGCCTGGATGGATGGATTGATTGATGGACTATGAAACATGCAGAAGCTAGATATAGTGAGCTAGGTAAATTTACACTCATCTAGTCAGCAATCCTGAAGGCTTAGCCCTAAAGCTGGAGTTCCAGAGCTGAGTGAATTAATTTCCCCAAAGACTTGGGACATGGATTCCAGAAATCTGGCATGTAGAATGCTGGTCCAGTAGGGAGAAGCAAGCATCAGAAGCAACTGGAAAAAACTGTGTGGGACAGAATCAAAAAAGCAAAAAAGGCCAGTAGAATTTATTGGAAAGAATATCAGTGTTGGAGACGCAAAATCATAAAATTAGCATTGGAAGGGATCTCCATAATGACTTGAGATCTATAACTGAAAAATATCTCTCCACCATATATTGAACAAATGGTCATCAAAGAGTTGGTTAAACATATCCAATGATAAAATGTCTTATCTTCCA
Organism: Potorous gilbertii; assembly: GCA_028658325.1. Lineage (NCBI taxonomy): Eukaryota > Metazoa > Chordata > Mammalia > Diprotodontia > Potoroidae > Potorous > Potorous gilbertii. The sequence continues at coordinate 188,431,984 of CM053771.1, read as the reverse complement.
AAATAGCACATGCAACTTCTAGATAGTGCTAATTCTTAGAAAGTTATTTTTTCCTCCTTCAAGCCTAAATTTGCATTTTTGCACCCATAGCTCCTAGCCCTACCCTCAGGTGGCAAACAGAATAGGTCTAATTTCTCTTGAACAATCCAATCCAATTCAATAAACACTTGTTTTGTTCCAGGAATTGAAATCAATGTCACTGGTCTGTAATTTGTTGGTTGCTTTCTTTTCCCTTTTTTTAAGAAGAGGGACCTTTTGCTCTTCCCCAATCTCATGGCACATCACCTGTTTTGCATTGTCTCAGAGATCACTGATACTGGTTCAGCCATCACACTCAACAGGCCTTTTAGTACCTGAGGATGTAGTTCACCTGTGCCAAGTAATTTGGGGCTAGGTGCTCTCCTGTTATCTTTTGTGGCATCTTTTCTTTCCCTAACCTAATAACAGTTCTCCTTGCAAAAAAACAAAACAAAACAAAACAAAAAAACAGAACCCAAGTAAGAACTGAGCATCTTGTTTTTCTATCCTCAATCATTGTTGTTCCCTCATTCTCCTCAAGTAACTTTAACTATTCTTTGGTTCTCTAATCCCCACGCCCACCCCCCATATACCCAAAACAAAACCAAACATTATGTTTCTCAGCCCGATCTCATTCTGAACGTATCATTCCTAAGTTAGAGAACCTAGTTTCAAATTCTGGCTTTCTTTACTGTATTTCTGTATTTCTCCCATTGTAAGCTAAAGTTTAGAATTCAATTCAGGAGGAGAGAGAAAGAGACAGAGACAGAGAGGAAGACAGATTCACAGATACTGGTGGCATATAAGCATGTTTTGGTCTGGATGCATTACCTGCTCCCTTGTTTCTTTCTTTCCTTCTTTCTTTCTTCCTAATTTATGGAATAAAACAAGCATTTCTATTAAATGTATAATAAAAAAAGATGACTACAAATGAAACTGCAGATATATTATACAATTTGCTATTCCTTTTAAATATATAATAAAATTATACAAGTTTCTTTTTTTGTCCTTTTTTTCTCCCCCCCTTCCCCTAGAGATAGCTGCCATCAGACACAAAAATACATGTGCGTGTATATGTATGTATCTACAAAATTATTTTATACATAATCTATTTATCAATTCTTTCTCTGGATGCAGATAGCATCTTTTTTCATATGTCTTTGGGTATTTATAATAGTCAAAATGACTTATTTGCTCAAAGTAGTTCTTAAAACAATATTGCTGGTTCTGCCCGTCTCACTCTTCATTATTTCGTGCAAGTCTTTCCATGATTTTCTAAAATCACTGAGCTCCTCATTTTTTATAGAAAAAGTATCCCATCACAATCACACTACAACCTACTCCCTTCTAAAGTACCTCCCTGTGAGCACCTATCTACCACGCATTTGTTGCAAGGAAAGTGCTTCAAAAACCTGAAGATGTTATATAATTGTGAATTATAGTTGCTGTCATTAATATTATTGTACTTTGAGTGTCATAGAATTATAATTCAGAGTGATTTTCTGGTCCTAGCTATTCCCCGTGTTCAGGAACTTAAATCATCTTAGACAAGCATGGTTCCATACCCTGTAACTTTCTCAATAAATGCATTCCAGAATCTACTGAGTGATTCTTTTCACAGTGCTATTTATGATATATTAATTAAATTAAATTCTTCCCTGCCCTGATAGAATTTGCCTCTAGTACTGATGTGACAATAAACAAACAACTATTATGCAAAATAATACCAGATAAGAATATTAGAAAGTGTTATATAAGGTATGGGGTAGGCAGTTGTTTCAGGTTAATACTAGAATATGATCATGTTAAAAATAATTTCTGCACACATTGATCATGTTCAGATTGCCAACTCCTAGCACAGAAATTAGCCTTAAAACACTGCTTACATATACCTAGTCGAGTGTTATTTATATAGTCTTCAACTTAAAATTATACTCCCAAATTTCTTTTGTAAATCTATTGTTTAAACTTAGACGATATTTCCTGAAGAAAAAATAAATCGTTATAACTGATGGGTAGGCTTCCAGTCTCGCCCACAAAAAGCCATTTAATTTAGACCAAGGGGCTATTTTTACAGTACCTAACCATAGCTAATAACATTATTTCTATGGGAAAGTACTTTCCTATTTCTAACTGTTCTTCCCTTCTGAGGTTAAGTTGATGGGTTTGGGGAGGGAGGGAATCTCTGAAGAAAGGGATACGTATTCCTAAGTACCAGTACTTTTAAAACTCTGTATCTGCATAAGAGAAGGTATAGAAGGAGGTGAGTCATTCTCCAAGGCTGCTGACTTAGGGAACTGGAGGCAGTTGCTCACCCTAAGGCTGCATTTTAGAAGATTTCCATATAGTTTTGTTGTTGTCCAGTTGTGTCCGCCTCTTCATGACCCCGTTACAGTTTCATCGTGTATTGTGGGGTCCCCTCAAAGGAATTCACAGACGCAGACCAGCTCCACCCCAAGCAAAGGCATTTATTTCCTGAGAGTAACGCCTCTCTGGAAACAGGCTGAGTTCCAAGAAGGAACCAGCAGCTTCAGTATGATGCTGATTACACAACAGAAATTATTAATATTAAAAAGGCAGAAGGGGTTTGTCAAAGAATTAGGTAATAAGAAATGAGTCCCAACCTTGGTGGAACTCTGCATGGGATTTCCCATAATATATACAGAAAAATCCAATGTGGATGGGAATGAGGCATGTATGTATGATAATGATATTATAATAAGAATTCTATGTCATAAATTCATTTAAAGGACAGCTTTTTCTATTATCTCAGGTGCTCAGGCACCTTCTTAGGGAAAGTCCCTTCTATTGTTTGGGGCGGGGGGTCCACATTCTGCTTAAGCATTCGGGTGCTGCTGCGTTCTGATTGACCGGATTGTGGTCCTGTCTGAAATCAGATGATGTAGTTGTGTTGAGTGCACAGACACATGTACTGTTTCTGTGAGGAATATGAGAAATGGGTCTGGAGGCAGTGGCTAGCTAAAAGCAGTGTCTGGGATTCCTTCACATGAACACACCTGCTGTTCTAATGAGACAGTGAGGCATATGTAAGGAAGTTAGAACACTGAGTCTGGGGGTCTATGGTGTGGTTAAAGCCAGAATGTGTGGTCACCTGCTGCTCAGTGAGGCCAATAAGGAATTTAGAATATCGGGGCTGGGGGCAGCTTTATTAGGACTCCATCAACTCTGTTTGGAGTTTTCTTGGCAAAGATACTAGAGTGATTTCCCGGTTTCTTCTTGTTTTCACAAATGAGGAAACTGAGGTAAACAGGGTAAAGTGACTTACCCAGAATCACACAGCTAGTAAGTGCCTGAGGCCAGATTTGAACTCAGGAAGATGAGTCTTCCTGGCTCCAGGGTGGGCACTCTATCCACTGAGCTACCTAGCTGTTCCCTCACATAATTCAGTGGTTTGTAATCCATCATTCCTAAAGCCTAGACTTCTTGCATTTCAAATTCACTCTCACTGATTTACTCATATTCACTCACTGATTGAACCTCTGCTCTGTGGCTTTAGAACTGTGAGGAGGAGAAAAAAAGTGTCTTACTCCAGTTTGCATCTAATCCAAAGGGCAGTAATAAAGGCAGCAGCTTCTCTGCCTGTGGTGAAATTGCTAAGCATATGAGATATGTCTCACCTTTCATCTGTAGACTCATCCTCTCTAGGGCCCTAAAGGCTCTAGGGACTTTGTCTCCAGAATCTGCCCACGATCTGAAATCTCTGTGAATGCCAGCTCAGAAATCTGGAGGTTAAGTTATAGCATAACTGTCTGATTACCTAATAAGCATGTGACAGAATATTCCAGAGTACTGAAGAATCCTTCAAGTATTTTTTATAGTACAGGTACAGCCTTCAAGCCCTTAACAAATATGAAAGAAGACAACTGTGTACAATAGTAAAAATTATCCAAATAGCTTTGAGAATTTCTGGCTGTAAATCGGTGGTAGAATCTTATGCCAATAAAATTAGAAGCAGCAGGCTTTATCTCAACTGCTTCTTGAAACGAGTGCCTTAAAGCTTTAAAAAAAAAATTGCGTGTCTTTAAAACACTGGCTAGGCTATGAAAGAGTATATATATTATCATAAAGTAAATATGTTATCATGTACTCAACAATGTACTTGAAAGCACCATCCTAGTGAAACAATTTTCTTCATTCACCAATGAGTTTTTAATTGCTCAATATGGTGGCCTTTTCATTTAAAGCTTTTCACAACCCATTCCTTTTCTACCTGTTCTAATCTTGTCATACAAAACTTCTTTAAATACACACACACACACACACACACACATCCCACACACACACACACACACATGCACATCCCTCCCCAGCCAAACTGACCTTCTTCCTGTTCCTCACACATGACACTCCATTTCCCCAATTCCATGACTTTGTACACATCATTTCCCATACTGAAACGTAACCCTCTCCTTCCCTCTTCTTCTTGAATTCCCCAGTCTGTTGCCAAGTTTTACCGATTCATTCCCACTACCTTGTTTTGCATCCTCTCCCTTTCTTGCCACTCGTCCACCCCCCAAGTCTGGTGATCATTCTCAAATTAGTTTACCTGCTTCTAGCCATTGCCTTCTCTTCCCTAGGAGGGGGAAGGGAGGCTGGTGACCTACATGGCCCTCCCTCACTCAGAACAAAGTCAAGTACAAGTCATGTCATCATTTCTCCAATGTCATGGTCTTCTTCAAAAATGAAGGATGAAAACAACCTGTGAGTAGACCCAGCTACCTGAGTGGGGGCCCAGTTAGTTGGGTAACTCAGTTCCTCCTCTCCTATCTGCCTCCCCCTCCCCTTCCTTCTCCTCTCCAAAGGAAGGTAAATTCGAATGGCCAGAGAATTGCCAGTTAACTTGGGGTTTACTGGCCAAATTCCTTCCTTCCTTCCTTCCTTCCTTCCTTCCTTTGCTCCCCCTCCCCTCCCCTCCCTTCCCCCTCCATTCCTCAACACCTTAAACCTACTGCACTCTGAAGTCCATAGAATGGACAACACTAGGCCCCTGCCCAAGCTCCATTTAAGGGCTGTTTTCTGGACCCTCCTACCTTAACAGTGATCATCCATAGTAACTGTTGCTGTTTCCCTGCCAGCTTGATTTAGTTATTTTTCTGTGGTTCATTAAAGGGGCCATCCCCTGACTACTCCTTAAACTGGCCTATTCACTGAATTGGCATTACCTCACCCTAAGTGAGTACCTGAATAGGCCTTGGCCTAAAGGGGCCAAGGTCTCCCATTTCCTTCTTGGATCATCTCCAGTCATCCTGATGACCATCTGGTCACTGGACCCAGATAACTCAGGAGGAGAAAGTGAGTCTGCTAACTCTGCACAGCCCTCCCTCACTCAAAACAAAATCAAGTGCAAGTCATGTCATCATTTCTCTGACGGAATGGTCTTCTTCGGCAATGAAGGACAAACGCAACAACAATCTCTTCCCCAAAACATTCTCCAGATAACTGCCAAAATAATCTTCCTAAAACACAAGCCTGACCATGTTTTGATCCCTTATCAATGATTTCCTATTGTTTCTAGGGTAACTTACAACCTGGAAATTGAAAGCTTTCCACAATCTGGCTCCTATCTATTTTGTTTTCAAAAAATTGTTTTCACAGTTATCCCTTCTACCTTGAGGGGAGGGGAGTTAAGGACACAGCACCCCCACAATCTGGAAAATCTGCATATAATTTTTTGGCCCTCTCTTTGTACCAGAGAAGCTTAAGAAAATATCATTGGTTGCCACTGGGTGTGTAGTGTAAGGCCTTAAAGAAGGACCTTTAAAATCTTTAGAATAGTTGACTACTGGAAGTCTAGGCAAAGTGCCACAGAATAATGGGAAGAAGACTAGATTGAGAAACACATGGTGTGATCTCATCCAAGTCATTTTATTCTCTTTGTTTATCCATCTCTGAATTAAGATTAATCATACCAATATCTTTCTCGTTATGATCTCTTAAGAATAAAAGACAAGAAAGAATAGAAATATTTTTAGGTAACCAGAAGAAAGTTATCTTATAAATTTTCATTGGAAGTATTGTACCTATCTCCTCCTTTCATATTTAATGTTATCTTTGAAGTCAGCCTCAGTTGTCTTCTAAGACAATTAAAAATTAAATACTTTTTTAGAAACCTAGCATTAAACATCAGTACAAATGGCCACACTTTACTTAATAAGTATTTATATTTAAATTGATCAAGTTCACTGCGTAAAACATAATAACTTTTCAGTCTTCTTTACTCTTCATCAAGATCCTTTAGAATTTTTTTGGAGAGCTATCTGACTGAGTTGTAAAAGTTGCAAAAATAATCATAACCTTTGACCCAGAAATTATGTTCTTGGGAATATAGCCTGAAAACATTATTTTTAAAACAATAACCCAAGATTATCTGTTCAAAGGTTTTCTTAGTGACATTATAAGCAGTTGAGAAAAAAAAAACCTATAAGCAACCAAAATGACCAGCAATAATGGAATGGTTAAATAATTGTAGTACATTAAGTTAATGGAATATTTAAATGTAATTACTGTAAGATCAACAGGCATGAGAAAGAAGAATCTGGAAAGAGTTTTATGGAATAATGCAAAGAAGGAAAAGTAGAAGCAGAAGAATAGACTATACGGTAACTACAATCATATGAAGGAAAGTGAATAAACATGAATGTCTATATAACTTCACATCTTCCTTGTTTGTCTTTCCATTTTCTTGTATGTGTGGGTTAGTGTGTATCTATACAACAAAATCATTTTAATGTAATCTCATTTCAAAGAGAATGCTAATTTTTATTAATTTTTACCAAATATAGATTTTATGAGTATTGGTAGATTGCATATTGATATAACATGATCAGTTTTAGGAAATAGCCATCCTAATGTTGATGCTCATGAACTTTTTCCATGGAGCTCCTCACTTTGGTTCCAGGTATTGTTTGCCTGTCTATTTCTCACCTCTCTATGGCTATGTCTATTATTCACTCAGTCTATTTCTCAACTGACCCCAATGAGATTGCATATTATAGTAGAATGTCCACCAAAATGAAAACCAAGAAGCTTTTATTCTAGTTGTTTAAATTACTTTTTTTCTCAGAATTTTGATGAAATGAAGGGGGGGTTCTGAATTATCTCTTCCAGAGATGAGATCCTATGATCCTTATGTGTACCTGTGTTGCTATCCCTAGTACTTTCCTTGCTCCTGATGCCTCTTTACATTCTTCCAGTTTCATCTATCTCTCCTTGACACCCACCATCCCATACAGAGTAAAGTCCAATTTGGAGATAATATCATTTTAACAGTAATTATTTAATTATAATGAAAGTGATCAGTTAAAATTCATAGGACCAGAGATTTTGAGCTGAGACATCAGAGATCATTCTAGCTTCCTGAAAAGGGAAATAAATGCCTAAGATCACTCCCATTATTAGGGATAAAGCTACAACTTAATCTAGGTCTTCTAATCCAGAGTCAGTGTCTTTTTCCTATTATAACATGCTTCTTCTACTCTTTGAATAATTCTAAAAATATTTTATGTATTTGACTGATTTTAATTTTGTGTATTCTAAATCACTAGCCAACAGAAAAAAAAAAATAATGGTATGTTTTATCTTCTACCATTAGTTATGTTACCTTAAAGAAAATTCTTAGTGTTACTGTTTTCCTAGGGTTTCTTTTTTCTTAAGGAATAACCTTAGATCCATTCCATTTTGTAAACATGATTTTCTTCTCCATGGGTATAAGTAGTAAGAAATAGACACACACTTTTGTCTCCCTCATTTTTTACAAGTAGCAAATTGACCCTCTGACAGCTCCAATTTCTCATTGTCACTTCACTTTTCAAAAGCTCCACGTTCTGTCCTATCCCCATATCCCTTGAAGTAAATAAATGAACCCAAGAATTTCTCCCTTTCTTCCTTCCCAACTGCCACGAACACCAATTTCTCCAATAATTCCATGTACTATCAACTTGAAAAAGAATATGAAGGAAAGAATGAGAAAATATAACAGTATACATAGCAAAGGAACAGAACAGGAGATAGGGTGGTCTGCCAGCTTGTCTCGTTTTTTGGGTTATTGTTGTTTTGTTTGTCATGTGATCTGTCAGTCTGCGTAAGAAATTGAACGGCACTGGCTCAAAAGAATAAATATTTTACTACCTCTGTTTGAGAGTAAATCCATGGTCTCTGATACGAGTATCCTTTGGTCTGTTATAAGAAATTATCTACAAAAGCCTGAGTATAGTACTCTCTTTTCTCTTTTTTATTAAAAGATAACCTCAGAAATGTGTAGATCATTCTCATAAAGATTTTTTTCTGAGGATGGAGCATGATTCTGGAGGACCAGCAATGAGCAGTGATGTGTACAGAGTGCAGAATGAGACATACACACATACACACACGTGTTATGTGTGTATGTATATCCTTTGAAGGAGTGTGTTTTGCTTGACTATGCATATATATATATATATATATATATGCATTTATACATATATATAGTCAATTTGCTATTTGTAAAAAATGAGGGAGACAAAAGTGTGTGTCTGTATGTCTTACAAAGAATTTGTTTTGCTTTTCTTTTTTTTAGTGGTATAGAAGGGAAAGTAAATAGATTTCTGAAAATTAAAAATAGAGAAGTGAGGGGGTGTTGCATATATACAGTGTTATGTGCTTTCAGAGGAGATAATATTATTAGTTTTGCTTAATTTTTTACTATAATAATATAACAATAATAGCAGTACTTTAAGGTTTACAGTGCTCTTTACAAGTATTATATCATTTTATCCTCACAATAAGTATAGGTGCTATTATCCCCATGTTACAGATAAGGAAACTGAAGCATACAGGGGTACTCTGTAAATGTTTGTAATATACAAAACATCAATAAAACTTTGAAATTTTTAATTAATTTTTTTAAAAAGAAAGTAGGCATCTGGGATCAATAGTTATTGAAGTCTTTTCATCTCTCCCCTCTGATTATTTTTAAAGTTTTACTACCATGGGATTATACTATAGATCATAAGATCATAAATTTTTATCTATAAATGATCATAGAAGCCATTTGGTACAACCTCCTCATTTTATAAATGAGTAAATTATATCCTGTAACTTGGCATGATATCATCTAGATACTATGGCAGAATTTGAACCCAAGTCCCATGACTTGAAATACAGTGCTCTTTCCATTGTACTATTTTGCCTTTATTTATATTTTGATTTTTTTTCTCCCAACTATTATTCAATCATTGAATACTTTCCAAATTGTGTTACCACCAGTACAAATTTCTTCAGTAGATGATTGGTGTGGTCCAGACACTCTTCCCTATTATATCTTCCTAACTATCATTCCTGCTTTCTCATGTTGCATATCAGCTACAGAAGGTAGTATAGTCAAATATGATAGTTCCAAAAATATTAATTTAATTTTTTAAAATAGTGGTTCCATTGTAATTAACATTGGAGTAATTTGCTACAGGGACACATCAAAATCCCTTCCATTTTCTGTTTCTTTGTCATCCTCCTTCCAGTTTCTTCTACACTTAGCCTTGTTATAATCTTGCCAGTAAACCCCAAGATACTCACTCAAAACAAAGTCAAGTCATGTCATCATTTCTCAGATGTCATGGTCTTCTTCAAAAATGAAGGACAAATGCAGCAACAACCTGGTATAATCTCAGTTTAGTCTAATGATAAGCCTTTTAAAGATTCATTTGTTTTCTATTTGCTACTACAAAACACCAAGATGAAAATGATGGGGAAATCCAGAAGCTGCTAAATGAAAAACGAGAACTCCACAGGATTTACCAGCAGGATAGTTCATCTATCTCTAAGAAGGCAGCATATTTAACTGCATGAAAAGTAAAGTACAAGCAAAGTTTAGAGAAATGCAGGTTTCCAGGCTCAGAAGGCAGATGAAAGTCAGTTTATGCTGATAGTAACAATCCAAAGAGATTTTATGATTCCCTGAAAGATATTTATGAACCAAAAACCTATGGTGCATCACAATCACTCAGAGCTGATGGAGCTACACTGATTAGTGATAAAGACATGATCCTGGAGAGATGGGCGGAACACTTCCATAGTGTTCTCAACAGACCATCATCAATCAATGCTGAGGCTATTGACCATTTACCTCAGGTTGAAGTCAATCCCTTCTTAGCTGAACTTCCAACTGAAGAAGAGGTTTTGAGGGCCATTAGGCTCCTTTCATGTGGCAAAGCACTTGGTGCTGATTCTATTCCAGCTGAGATTTACAAGGTAGGAGGACCATTGCTCATATAGAAGCTGACTGAAATATTCCAGGTTATATGGCAAGCAAAGGTCATCTCCCAGGAGTTCAAGGATGCCTCCATTGTCCATCTCTATAAGGGTAAAGGGAATAGATTGTCCTGCAACAATCACAGGGGGGAGTCTCTCTTCATCACTGCTGGCAAGATTCTTGCTAGAATCCTCTTTAATAGGCTGATCCTTTGCCTGGAAGATGGTCATATACCTGAGAGCCAGTGTGGCTTCAGACAGGGCTGAAGAACAGCCAATATGGTATTTGCTGCCTGACAACTCCAGGAGAAATACCAGGAGCAGAACAGAAGTCTGTACACAGCATTTGTAGATCTGATGAAGGTCTTTGACATTGTTAGTCATGAGGGCTTATGGAAAATTATGTCAAAATTTGGTTGCCCAGAGAAGTTCATCAGCATTGTATGTCAGTTTCATGATGGCATGTTTGCCCAAGTTCTGGATAGTAGACAATGCTCTTGTGCCTTCCCAGTCACCAGTGGAGTGAAACAGGGCTGTGTGCTTGCTCCCATGCTTTTAAGCATGATGTTTGTCAAATGTTTAATGTTTGATCTTATCAAATGCTTTCAAGGAGGATGAACACAGCATCAAGGTCAAGCATCATCCTGATGGTAAGTTCTTCAATTTGAAAAGGCTACAAGCCAAAACGAAAGTGGAGGGAATGTTGGTGCATGATTTTCTATTTGCAGATGATTGTACTCAATGCAGCCTCTGAAGCTGAGATGCAACAAAGTATGGATCAATTTTCTGCTGCCTGTGCTAATTTTGGCCTAATAATCAACACCAAGAAAACACAGGTGCTCCATCAGCCACCACCACACCATCCATATATGGAACCATGGGTTACAACAAATGGAGAAATTTTGAATGCGGTGGATAAATTCACTTACCTTGGCAGTGTACTTTCCAGGGATGTACACATTGACAATGAGGTTGACACATGCATTGCCAGAGCTCACTCAGTGTTTGGGAGGCTCTGAAGAAAAGTTTGGGAGAGAAGTATTAGACTGACCGGCAAACTGAAGGTCTACAAAGCCACTGTGCTGACCTCATTGTTGTATGCCTGTGAAACATGAACATTCTACCAGCATCATGCCAGGAAACTGAATCGCTTCCATTTGAACTGCTTTAGGAAGATTCTGAAGATCACCTGGCAGGATAAGTAGTACCAGACACTGAAGTCCTTGCTAGAACTAAACTGGCAAGTCTTCAAATGATGTTTCAGAGAGTGCAACTCTAATGGGCTGGCAATGTTTGAATGCAAAATGTACTCTTGTCCAAAAGACTATTTTATGGAGAACTCGTATGGGTTGGGCAACCACATGGTGGACCGAAGAAGTGATACAAGGACACTCTCTAGATTTCTTTCAAGAACTTTGAATTTGATTGTGGGACATGGGACAGGACCGCTCAGCATGGCATGCCCTCATCAGAAAAATGCTGTGCTCTATGAGTAAAGCAGAATTGAAACAGCACAAAGGAAATGTAGGATGTGCAGATTTGGAGTAACCACCCTAAATATTCACATGGACTATCTGTGCTTGATCTGTGGTAGAGCAATTTTAGCTACATTGGTCTGATCAACCACAATCATACACATTGAAACTTCACTTTATCATGGTGATGTCATTTTGATCTTCTTTGAGATTGAAGGAGAACAACCATTAGTTAAAATTACCATAAGAAATGTTGATAGTCAAAATGAGTATCTTTGTTGTAGCCCCTTCCCAACTTCCCTCCTTTGCAATTCTTTTCTTTTTTGGTAGCAATCAGGGCTAAGTGACTTGCCCAGTATCACATAGCTAGTAAGTGTCTAAGGCTGAATTTGAACTTAGGTCTTCCTGAGTCCAGGGCTAGTGTTCTGTCCACTCTACCACCTAATGTCCTCCAAAACCCTTGCAATTCTTTTGCATCAATAGCTTGTTTTAATAGGTGAGATTGGAGTTATATTATATGGAGTTTTTTTAAAATTCATGTTGATTTTGGTCTCTGCTCTAATTTGTCAGTGATCTGACTCCACACAAACAACTAACTGCCAAGTCAGTAACCACACACTGATTGCATATAGTTAACTTCATTCTCTGATGATATTGTTCTTTGCTATATACAATGACAAGTGAATTTTTACACAGCTGTGAGGTTTTAGGTAATTATCTGTTCTTTGGTTTCTTTTTTAATCCTAAGGAATTTTTCCAATGTATTTTTTCTCCTGTGCTTATCTTCTCATTTAAGTCACTGAGTATCAAAATATATGTTGGCTTTGTTTGGGGAATCTTTTCATGTCCTTTAGTGAATTTCTGTACATCATCTTTTATAACAGATGATGGTACATAAGCTGTAGTTATCTGCCAAGGTATATGTACTTTAGGACTAACTGAATGAGTTGGCCATTTATTTTCATGTTCCTAGCCTGAGCAATAAGACCGAATTCTTCACCCATTTGGTTTTTCCCATTGTGAATTATTAGAACTCTTGATTTTCTGTTGATCTGGTTAATGAGACCCTGTCATACACAAAGTGAAGAATATGAAGGGGCTTTTGCTTGGGTTTATCATTAGCCCTGTAAGGTGAGATGACCAAGATTCTCATGAAATCATGTTTCTTATTACCTTTAGATCTACAGTGAGACAATTCTACTCTATCATTGATTCATATTTTCTTCCTTATATCTTCTAATTTCATTTACAGGAAAAATGTGGTTGAGTTGATATGGTTCATTCCTGTTTTTGGTATCACAAAGAGAGACAGAGACAGAGACAGAGAGAGAATGGATCATAATCCATCCAGCTGTGGGGCACTAGCAGTGACAGAGTATGGGGGTAGGGAAATGAGAAAAGCTTCCTACAGAAGGCAGGATTTGAGCTGAGACTTGAAAGAAATGATTTAAAGTAAATGGGTCTCAACTGAATAGTATTGAATAAAATGTGGCTTAATATCACCAGCTCTCCCTAAATACTGTGCAAATTCTTGGAATTCTGATTTCTCCAAGAATGGGGGGGAAATTCTCATTTTGATATGATACTATTGGTTGAATCAGTAAACCTCATTAAATTAAAATTCAAGAGACTGGAGAGAAGGGAAATTTAATATCTACTGGTAATATAAGGACCATTTGTCTCCACTTGGAAAATCTTTGGAGCAATATTAAAAAAAAATCTTTTCTACTATTACCTAAATAGACTTGGAGGTGACTCGGGAATTCCAAGGGCCCAGTCAGCCCCGTCTCAGATATGTCATTGCTAGTGACTCTTGCATATGAAAGAAAAAAATTGTATCCTGAAGTATAAAACTTTTAATATTAACAATAATAATAGCATTTATGGAGCTTCAAGATTTGCACTTTGTCGATATTATCTCATCTACAAATATATGCTCATTTTCCCCCTTAATGTGTTTCCTTCTCTTGCAGCACCTTCAATCCTGAAACGAGAGAAGCGGCTGAGGACAAAGAATGTTCATTTTAGCTGCGTTACCGTTTACTACTTCACAAGGAGACAAGGTTTCACCAGCGTTCCCAGTCAAGGAGGAAGCACGTTGGGCATGTCCAGCCGCCATAACAGTGTGCGCCAATACACCCTTGGTGAATTTGCGATGGAACAGGAGAGGCTCCATAGAGAGATGTTAAGAGAGCACCTCAGGGAGGAAAAACTTAATTCTTTAAAGCTAAAGGTAAAAACCATTGTAGTCTCTTTTTCTAAACCTTTCAGTAAGTTCATTAATTGATAAATTCGTTTGGATTTCAACTATCTCCACAGTCCAAATTTAGCATTTTATACAGCATCCTAGCTTGGTATGCACTTCTGATTTTAAACAAAGCAGTAGTAGTCATGTTGAAGACAACATGGGAACTTTATCAGACTTCAAATGTGCAGCAGGTGAAACTATGCTTTGAGATAAGGTAGAGGAGATGTTCCCTTAGTAACATTCTATAAGCTGTTGGAACCATACTTGAAATTCTCATTGAATTTCTCAATACATTTCTCATTGAATTTTTCAATACCTAGGAAATACTCTTTCATGGTTGTCACCTGGTAAGGAAAATACTGTCTTAGATGTCCCAGGAATGGTTGTAATACTTGTATAGGATCATTTGTTGAATATCAGAATTCCATGAGATTATCTATCCGCTGACCTTTATCTATTTCTTTGCTTTTTTCAAAGTAAGCTTGGAAAGCTTTAATATGTTTTCGAATGTCCTTTTTCTCTCTTTACCTGGTTTATCTTGTTTCAGTTATCACTGTGAAGCATCAGCCCCAAAGAAACTGACCAAGGGCATATTCCACATTTTTTGGCATTTTCATCATTATCTATGTATAGTATAATTTTGCCGGATTCATTGCCAGTTTCCTGAAGAATTTCTGTATCACCCTCTAGACTTTCTTTTTCAGTTACTTTGTTGCCAACCAAAGTGTCATGCTTCAGAAAATATTGCTTAACATTCCGGTAGTGATTTTCAGTTTCGCTCTTCTCTTATCTCCATTCATAGCCACTATCCCCCTCCAAAAAAAAAAAAAAAGATGGAGATTTTGTCTTTCCTTGGGCATTTTAAAATGCACAGGCAGAGATATATTGTCTTTATTTACTAAGACTAAATTAATAGCCTCTATCCTCTGTGTATGGAGAAGGACTATGCTCTCTAGGGAGTCCTTGTTTGATGACTGAGTATTGTGTCCCCTGGTTCTTAACAGCTGCTATGACTGTGATTTTTGTCTGATGCTAAATGGATTCATTGTGGCACATTTTGAGATATGCTGTGTGAGTCATTAATGTTAGTGGGAGCGACAGAGCTTAAGGACCCTGAGCAAGGCTGCATGTTGATTTAGTTATTATTTAGCTATATCTAGTTCTATGAAAGGCAGAGGGACAGAGGGAAAGAGAGACAGAGACAGAAAAAGAGACAAGAGGGGGAGAAAGAGAGAGTCAAAGAGAGAACTGAAGCTTAAAAGGAATAATAATAAAAAATAGCACATTTTCATTGATTCCTTTAATTGCCTTTAGGTTGGAAATCTGAGGAAGCACTTATTATCTATTTTTGGGAAAAAAAAGTATCCTGGGTGAGGGACTTACCTTGCTTTGTTGTTGATAAGAAAACTTTGCTTATTTTCCTTTGGATAAAAAGAAAAGGAAAAGATATTTAAAATTCCTACCACCTACACATGAATATGGTGTAGAAAGAAAGTGGAAGTCTAATGATCTGAGCCTGATCTAATTTAAAATGAGCTGATGAGGACACACATGGGAAGATGCATAATCTGAAAATTACCCAAAAAAATCATTTGTGAATATGAAATATATACTTAGACTATTTATACTATGATAAAATATTGGGGGCGAGGAGAGTATTGTACATTGTTTTTAAATGTTGGGGGGGATCAGCACTTGCAACATAATTATTTCTATTTTAACATAATTTTATGAGATTTTGGGAAATTATTTTTTGTCTATTTAAGGTCAGTCTATTTGTACCAAGAGATATTTCTGATTAGTATATTCAGCAGTGTGTTTTTTCTAACTTTTTATAAATTGTCTTTTATGGATACAGGAAAAGTGAGTGCTTTAACAAACTAGTAAGAGTCTGAGAAATATGTTCTCAGGTTCAATATTAATAATTTTTATTTTAATTATGCATTGTTGTTAGGAATTGTTGAGGAATGTTATTTCAGTAGCAAGGAATATTCCTGGGTATTAAGAAAGTTTGTGTTACGAAATAGATTAATTGTTTAAAAAAACCAAATGTTAAAATATATGTAGGTGTTTAGACACATTTAATAGGATGCTATATCAAGGTTTATTTACTGAATATAGTTATTGTCTTGTGGTTTGTAGTTTGGCTGATATCTGAATCTGTGGAATAACAGTTTGGTTGTAATTATATTCTTTAATTATGTGGAAATGTTAAATTGAGCTGAAGAAAATCCTCCTAGGGGATCTATGAATAAATAGCAAGATATACTAAAAGCACCTTTTCCCCAAATTTTGTTCCTTAAATTTTATGCGCTTGTATTATATCCTGTTTGTAGAGAAATTATATCTTTTCAAATGGAATAACATTTCTAAAAAGGTAGGGACTATGTTCATTTTTGTCATCGTTTTCCCAGTGAATAATACATCTCTGAGAATATAGAATCCCAGATCTAGAGCCAAGAGCTACCTGATAGGTCAGCTCCCCAACCCCCATTTTTAGATATAGAAATTGAGATCACGGAAAGTTATGTGACTTGCCTAACATCATACATTCAGTTAAAGTCAGAGGCAGGATTTGAACTCAGGTCCTCTCATTTATGTACTATTGTATTTTCCATTGTACTCTGTGGCTTCATTGGCATAACTACCAACTGTAAATTGGCAGAAAAGCCATGTCTAAGCTAAATATTGTTAGCCTTGGCACATCAGTGTGCAAATGGGAAGAAAGTCCCCAAATAGAATCTATTTGTATTATTTTCTCCAGTTGATATTAAAATTAAAATGTTTTCATTGTTTAAAAGAAGACAAGAGAGGTGGGGAGATTGAATGCTTTTTACACAAACTGATTAATGTAATAAGAGCATAGCATCTTAATGCTGAATATTTGTAAACTCTCCCCTCCCCATACCTCATTCTAAAGGTTAGAAGGAATCTGGCAGTGTTTCATGCTGGTGAGGTTAGTGGTGTTTATCTTTATGTTCCAAAGGGTAGGCATTCACCTAGGGTGGAATTCAAAGAGAGCAGGGAAGAAACCTCAGCTCCCAAAACATCTCCCCTGCTGTCTGAAATCTCACCATTAAAGAATCATTCTTTTGTGGTATCCTTTTGGAATATAAGTATCCCTGAGTACTATGAATAAATTATTCCAGTCACTTTCCTCCATGACTAGAGATACTTCGTCCTTTGGAGGATGGGGCGTGGGGGGAGGTGGCACAAGAGGAAGAGAGAGAAACAAGGGTGCCAAAGACAGACTTTGATCTGCTTCACAGTCTTGCCCAGGATTGGGCCTCTGTAAGTCAGGGAAAGATCTGACAGCTAGAGGGAACAAAGAGGGTAGAATGTGACTGGTAAATATTTATTAATACTACATTAGCACATAACCAGTAAATTAACTCCCACAAACTAAAAATTTGAGAAGGTCTCTACTACCCATATACATGCTTATATGTGAAGGAGATTTTCTTATGTTGGGTAGGGCTTCTCTGATATTTTACAAATATATGTTCCTGTTTGCAAATTGGCACTTTACAATAGTTAACACAGATCTAAAGGGAAAAGGAGTTTCTTAATGTTTCTATGGGTGTGCAACTGAAATAATGGACAAATAAATTGGTTTCCATTCTGAATGTTTCTTATTTAGAGTCCTAGTCAGTCCTTAATTGTCAGTCATATGTATTAAGGCACAGTACTGCCTATTTTCTGCAATTAATCCATTTGGGGAGTTGAGGTGCATTTGGAATGTATTTAATATGGTTTTTTTTTTTAGTATTTCAGGCATTGTCAATAAGCAGTTAATAAAAGAAGTGAATTAAATAATACCTACTTTTTCTACGTGTTTCTAGAAAAAACATCTCCAGCATTCAAGTTTTTAAATTACAATACTGTCTTTTTCCTTCTCTGTAATCAAATTACGCACTTGGCAGTAATCAATGAAGTCATCTCCTCCAAATGAAGAGCATGGATGGCTTCATCTGTACTACATTATTAGCTTTTTTCCAATTTCTCTACTTACCTGTAGGAATGTTATTTAAGCCTGTAAAATTAATGAAGCAACAACGAAACATTTGAGAACCCTTAGAATCATAAGCAAAGCAAAGTCTTTTTGGGGGCTCTGCTCTCTTTGTCTCAGAGATTTCATTTCACTTTCAGAGCTCTTGACTCCTGTGTAAATGTGAATGACTCTTGACCCTGGAGTATTCTTCATCTCAATTCAGACTTCAGAAGTGCTTGAATGGCTCCCGTGCTTAGCACTTTTGTCCTATTCTTTACCAGTCATTAGGATAGCACTCTATGACCTGGTTCTTAGTCATGGATTTTTAGTGGAAACCTTGTTATTATTTTTTTCTCCTTTCTTCTCCATGGTGAAGAGGGGTCATAGCTTACCTTTTCTTTCTGTGCTACATCTTCAACTTTTGCATCTTAGGCTACATCCTTAAGATATAGATTACACAGGCAGGAGGACAGATGCTGTTAATGATTCCATAAAACTTGTAGAGCACATATTAGAATGAAAGCCATGCTGTGTTCCTTCTACCGCCAACCTTTTAGTCTCTCCCTACCCACCAACCACTAGCCTTCATTTCACTATAGCCTTGGAATCCTCCCGATCAGAGTCCCAGAATGCTCTAGAAACAATAGAAAATTAAAGATTGGTTACTATGGTCATTACTTCAGCCCATAAACTATTGTTATTTCTGAATGTTTTCACACTATAAAAACTTTGCCTGTGTCATACTTACTTATTTGGTTGGGTGATTGCCAGTTAGTCAAAATATTCATTGAACACTTAATGATAATAAATAGATAGAGAGATGAATGAATGAACAAATAAATATGCTAGAAGCCAAATAGCTTGTTTAAAAGGAGATAAAGGAATGCCTCCTTGTGAATAGGAGTTTTCCTCCTAAATGAGGAATGAACATATCTGAGAATACAAATAATGTATCAAGTCACATCAAAATACAGTTTTGACAAGTGCAGAGTGGGGTTTTAAGTACATTAGGAACAAAGTTTGAGAAGGTGGGTCAACCTCAATTAAGCATTCAAACAAGTGTTTATTAAGTGCCTACTATGTGTCAAGCATGATACTAGGTACTAGGAATCAAAGCACAAAGAATGAAACAACCCTTTTTTGGAAGGAACTTACATTCTGACAGAAGATACTGCACATATTCATGTAAGAATTGACAATAAATATAAGATAGTTTAATGCAAGGCAGGTATGACTCTGATCATTAGTGACCAGGAAAGACTTTGAGTATAAGGAAGTATCTTGAAGGAAGTGAAATATTTCATGAGGACAGTGTATATTTCAGGCATGGGACGTGGCTGACAGAAAGGTACTGAAATGGAAGACGGAGTGCCATCAGTGAGGAACACAGAAAACGCCAGTTTGACTGTACCTTGGAGTATGGGAAATGGAGTAATAGAGTAGGGACAGTTTGTGATCAACTTCTAAAGAAAACTAGAGTTCATATTTTATCCTAGAAGCAAAAGGAAACGAATGGAGTTTACTGAGTTGGAGAGCGACATGGTGAAATTTGCCCTTAAGGGAAATCACTTTGGGAATTTTATAGAGAATGGACTGGGGGTGGGGACACACTTGAAGCAGGGATGTGGAAGGTAGCATTTTTCTTTAAAATTTTGAAAATTGTCTTCCTTCAAAATATAATCAAATAAGCAGTTGTGTTCAAATCCTGTTTCTGAGACATAAAATCTATACTACTTCCAGCAAATCATTTAACTTCCAGGGCTTCAGTTTCCTAAATTAAAAAAATAAGAAGGATTAGACTGCATGGCTCCAAAGTCCCTTCCAGGATCTTCTGCTCTTACATCAGATCTTCAATTCCACTTTGTGCAACTGACATTCATCTTTTAGGGCAGTGGAGTTGGCAAGATTCATTGTGCTGGTCAGCTCTGTAGGGACCTCTTCAGTTTATTAAGTACTTCCAATATTAAGCAATGTTTGACTTGTTTAAAGAGAAGAAAAAGATAAGAAATCTTCATTTACCTAAGGATTAGATAGGCATTGTGGTACCATCAAAAGAGTTTGGTCTTTGAGTTCAGAAAGGTTGGGCTCAAGTTTTAACTCTCACTTGCTATGTGATGCTTGGATAAATCACTTAACTTTTTGAGTCTCATTTTCTTCATCTGGAAAATGGGGTTAATCATGCTGGTACTACTTTCTTCACAGTGTTTTTGGTAGGAGGGAAGGTCTTGTATACCTTACAATTCTATAGATATATGAGTTGTTATTTGGTACCATGCAATATTGATTTCTTCCTACATGCATGCTTGGTGACATGCAATTTGAGAAATATTTATTGAGAGCACTTGCTATGGTATCCAAGAGTTGACTGAACCATTGTGATATAGAGACTCAATTTGTGGTTTTTAGAAACTAGCCTTTTCTCCTTTGAGAAATTACCATAATATTTGCCCATCTCTCAGTCTATTCTTCATGGTATCTCAAAGAGTATTAATATTTCTTCTATGATCTCATTTATTACTCTAGGATATAATTTGTCAGGGTCTGGCAACTTGAAATCATTGAAAGGACTTGGTGCTTTTTAACTATCTCAATTTATCACTCCCTTTTAATAATGTTTGACTTACCCTTTCCAGTTTTAGGATAATTCTTATGTAAACTATATTCTTAATAAAAAAGATAGAAACAAAAGAGAAGTTGAATAGTTCAACTTTTCCTCTTTTATCTCTTAACATTGTACCCTAAGCTATGGTTCTATCATTTCCTTGTTCTTCCTTCTTTTTCTTAGCACCCTCTTTCATTATTTGCTTATATTAATAATTTATAAGTGACTAAGATATATTCAGTAACAACCATAGCTTTCACATAGTCTATATTGCATTATTTTCATAATTTTTCAAACATTTCCACTCACTGTAACTTGAATTTATATTAACTTTAAGAAGTTATATCTTTGAAATCTATAAAAAAAGACTGAATCACAGCTTAATTATATATAGAAGGTATTTAAAGAGTTTAATGATACTATGAATCTCTGATCCTATGAATTTTCTATTTGTTTTGTCTCATAGCTATTGCTTAATTTACACTGGGTCTTAATTGTTATAAATTGTTATATGTTTGTACTATCTTTCTTGATCTTCCACATTAATCCTGTGAAACAAGTGTGAGAAGTGAGGCTTGGTATCCAGAACTAGGGATGTAATCATTTCAATTTGCTCTGCTCTCTTCAGATAACTTTGGGAATATTGTATGAAATTCTGGATGGCATATAGCAAGAAAGCTATATAAGCAAGTAAGTATAGAAAGCAAGTAAGCTGGAGAGCTTCCTCAGAAAGATGACCTTGAGAGTGGAGGGCCCTGTAGATTCTGCTGTGAAGGAGAGGTTGAAGGAACTCAGAATGTTTAGTCAGAAGAATCAGGGAGGATATAATTGTCTTGAGATCTTTGAAGGGCTACCACATAGTAAAGGGAACACATTGGTTTTCCTTGGCTCTGGAGGGCAGACTTAGGACTGATGGTTGTAAGAAGCAATGAGACACATTTAGGCTTGATATAAGGGAAAAGTTCCTGACAACTAGAAGTGAATCAATGCAGAATTGATTGCCTTGGAAAGTGGCCTGCCATGGGAGGTCTTACCACAAAGACTGGATGGCCACTTATTGGGTGTAATGTATAGAGAGACATTTTTCAGGTATAGGTTCTATTGGAAAGTCCCTAAGATCTTTGCTGATGCAGTCATTAGATGGTTCTGTGATTTGCCCAAAATCACTCAGCTGGCAAATGGAACTTGCACAGTCTTCTGTGAACTTCCTGAGGTTCTCTTAGACCCACATTTGGGAGAACAGCAAAGAGACACCCTTCTAAAAAGGATTTTAGTAATTCTAGTTATTTAAAATATGGAATGTTATTGTTAACTTTACAAACAGCATAAGTAAATGTCCTTTAATAAAAAGATATAATGAATCTTTTTTTTCCTTTGAATCTCATACAAGGATAAAGTAATTGAGGCAGGGGAGGAGAGTGTTGAGTTTGAATGCAGTGGTTAGCTGCAAAAAGCAACTATCATGAAGATAAAATGATATGATGAATATGAAAATATTTGAAGATTCCATGCAAAAATAAGTTTTAAAAACTATAAAAGATCTTGCTTTTATATCCAAATACACATATTTGTATGTAAATAATGGAAAGCAAAGACTGGAATACTGTACTGTGCCTTTCTGTGTAAATCTCTCACTATATTGATAACTTAGTAGGCTACAGACATTTGAATTTTTACACTCTCCTTTGCCAGTTTTTGAAGAGGAGGTAGAGTATGAAAGATGAAGTTGATTATAACCACGTTGGAGAAAGATAGAGTATGTATGTATTCATAGATAAAAGACACAAGATATATGTATTCATAGATAAAAGTAGTGTTAGAAGAAGTGATATAGATGAGCGAAGGTCCAGAATAGTATTTGACAAGTTGGTCTGGAAATGAGAACGTGCTCTCTCTTCCTTTCTCAAATCCATCGCAAGTACACAGTTTTGTCTCAGATTTAAAAAGTGTAGAATGTATCAGTAACAGACTGGTGCTATGCAAAATCTCCATTATTATCAGAAGACATTTATTTATAAATGCTTTGAAAAGATGCTCCTTCACTAAAGTTAAGTTGACAAATGTTTACAAAGTGCTTATCGTGTGCCATGCACTGTGCCAAGTGCTAGCAATACTGACCCTAATGCAATGCCTTATTTAAGTGTGGAGTTTTTCAAAAACTACATGAGTTTTGGGCTAAAATCTGACAATTTTTACTACTTTTAGTATTGATCCAGTAAAAGATCCTAAATCTGTTATCTGAAGACCTGCCTCCATAAATTCAGAGATTCATCCCTAAAGTTTTGTTGCTAAGGGATGAAATTTTTGGCCATAGCAATTTATTGAATCATTTATACTAGTGGAGAGGAGCTGCAATCTGTAACAGCAGAGGGATTATCCACCTGAATAATATCTCTGATCTCTGAAGTCTTGATAATATCAAATAAACAAAATGCATGTAAACACAGTTCCTGCCCTTGATAACTTTAATTCATGTGAAACATAATACTTACACATGGAAAAAATAAGCAAGATCTAAAACAAAAATATGAGGGTGAAAGACAAGTGATATGTCATATGCCATGGCTAAAAACTAAAGACAGGAAAAGAAAAATAGCTGGATATATATTTTTTGAACCTCTATTTCCACTTGGCTAATTCTGCTTTTGAAAGCATTCTTCTCCTCATTGGCTTTTTGAACCTCTTTTGCCAATTGAGTTAGCCTATTTTTCAAGGTGTTATTTTCTTCAGCATTTTTTTGGGTCCCCTCTATCAAGGTATTGACCTGTTTTTCATGCTTTTCTTGGATCTCTCTCATTTCTCTTCCCA